>BSBK01000685.1:4310000-4970000 GCA_027943335.1 Chamaecyparis obtusa | reverse complement strand
GATACTAATGACAACCTTAAATGCTCAATAGAGATTAACAATCTCCCCCTTTGGCATTAGTATCAAAACTTTGAATGTATATAGACAAAATGTTTCTATAAATTCCTTATATCTCCACCATATACATATCCACAACAAAATTTTTTCTAAGTACAAAGTACTCCCTCTTGGTGCATGCTCCTGGTAATATATACATATCAAAGTATACTTATTTGGCATATACATGTTTTCCCCCTTTTTGATAATAATGCCAAATACAAAAAATAGAATGTATACTTACATCTTACCAAAAATGGTTGGATGGGTTTTCTTTACAGACTCCAAGAGGTTGTCCCACTCCTCTTTCAAGTTGGTAAGAGAAATATGCTCAAGACCAACTTGTGCATGCATGTCAAAGATATTATCCAACATCGAAATCTCTAGTGTTGCTACAAGTTGTTCAGCTTTGACAATATGTGCTTCAAAAATTTTTAGGTATGGAGTGAGTTCTATTTGTAACTTTGTAACCTGATCAATGATTTTCTCTTCTTGTTTCCTTAGATCTACTATCAATCACCAGAGTTCCTAAACTCAGTAAATATGCTTTAAGAAAGCATTCGACTCAGTTATAGCTGCTTGTGTACTCAACTATATCTCTGCTTCTAAACCTTTTATCTTTTCACTGACTTCTATAGTGAAGGTGTTTGAAGTACAAAGCTTGATAAAAAATTGACAGATTATCTGGGTGATAGATTTTACCTCGGTAATGACCTCAGATAATTTTACCTTTTTTAGTGCTATTTCTGTGCTAATCCTTTCTGCCAATTTGTTCTGAATCTTTGATTCTGCCGGTTCTTCTATTCTTTTGTCTGCATCTATATCAGGGGCATTGATTTTATTAGCGAGTGTAGCAAGTTGATCTACGATTGGAGTATTCTCATCAATATTTGTCTCTGATATTATTTGTTGCAGAATATCCCTCACATCATGTAACACTTCTTTTCATTTGTGTTCTTGCCTTAACTTTTCTTGTGCCACTTTCCTTGAACATAATTCCCCATATCTACTTAGTTCCTTAGGGCTTAGGGTTCTCGAGTCACATTCTGGTATAATTATGACTTCATCAATGGTGACTGGCCCTTTTGCTTTCTTCTTCTTCTTCTTCTATGCAAGAGGTGACTTCTTCTCACTAATAACAATAGCTTTTTCTCTACTTTTCAGAGTATCCTTCCCAGTTGACATCATATCTTCCTTCTTCTACTCCTCGATAGATGGTATGGGAGTCTCGGTTGTAGTGTCAGGTGGGTTCACCTCGGTCGACTTTGTTTCTTCTGGTTCCTTTGTTTCTGTAGATTGTGCCTCTATTTTGGTAGGCTCATTTGTATCTACAGGTTGCTTAGGTGCTTGTATCTTAGTTGTATCTTTATTTTTCTCAAGATGAGAAGCATCAGGTTGTACTTGTGAAAGTATCTCAATTACCTCTGCAAGTACATGAAGTTCACCTGATAGAGATGTGAACACACTATCAATGTCTAGTACTTCATCTTTGTTTGGTGCAATAGTCACATCTTCGTCATCCTCATCATCAGGATCACCATTAGTGATGTCCTCAATGAGTGCATCATCATCGGTTTTCTTTTGCAAGTGGATCTTTACTCGATCCAGTGTATCCTATGAAATTCTTATTTCTTCCTTTTGTTCGGTGATATCAATTACCTTGGTAATTGATATATCGGTGTCCTTTATTTTCTTTCCTTTGTCATCATCGATGAAAATACCTTTACCTTTTGAACTGTGTCTCTTCTTAGATAGTTTTAGGAATACTTCCTGTTCAACTTTCTCTTTTGCTTTCAAGATTGATGTCAATAGAGAATCAAATGTGACATCCATATCAGCCACATTCTCATCCATTATCTGCATAGCTCTATTCTTGACTAGAAATCTAGCCTGATACTTTGTCATGTATTCAATTACAACAACATAGCTAAAGTGTGAGGCTGCACGACTTAATGAATGTTCTCTTTTCCTTTTCTCTGTATCTAGTGCAATAGCTCATCTCTCATTTATTTTGTCATCAAGTTCCTTCAGTAATTGACATGCGAATTCCATTGGTACTTTCTTGAATTTAATCATCATCTGGATGATAGTATGTTCTCGCTTTGTCTTGTCCTCAATTGACATTTTGTCAAATTTGTCTATGCCTGGATCTGCAAGATTTCCATTTTCAATTATATCTTCAATTATTTCTTCTATTGTACTTTCCCTGTTACAAACTAACTTGAATTGATTAGGATCATTTTCAGTTTCTATATCCTCTAGATCTTCCTTATTTCTTATGTATTTCCTCTTTTTCTTCGGTGGCTCAGCTACTTTCTTGTTCTTTCTCTTAACATATTTCCATGTCAGTGTAGCTACTCTTCTTTTTGCTACTTTTACTGCTTCTTCTTTCTCGGTAGGTTGTGCTGCAGTTGATGAACATGTCTTGATTCCTTCAGGTTCTGGTAACTGCATTTCCTGTTCAACATTGGTGGGAGGAACTGGTGTGTGATCCTTTTCTTTGTTTGAATCGGTCTCCTTGCTATCATAGGGCTTGTCAGCCAACTGTAACTAACCTTTAGTTGTTTCTTTAACCGGTGACTCCGCCGATGAGGTGGGTGCATTTCCATATTTTGCTGCGAGATCTTTTCTCATTTTCTTCACCCTTCTAGACATTTTTTTGATCTCTATGTCTATAGTGATTCGAGACTTAGCTTCCTCATATACACAAAACCTATTGGAAGTGATGTCTATCGATAATGCCAGCAATGCATTAATAGATTTCAAAGTGAAATCATAGTTCATTTCGTATCCCATCAGTGCCAACCATTTTGTTCTCGGTTCTACTGCCTTTATCATTGAGTGGTCTGTGCTGACTACAAAACATATGTCATCTTCAAATTTACTTACTAATTCCCTTGGAATTCTACTCCTTTGATGTATTTTTGTCTAAAATCCTTTGAAATATGCATTAAATCCTTATTCAGATTATTTCCTAGGCTCTTCATCATTTCACCAATTTGTGTAGTTATCGATTTGTCTGATTTCCAGTTTACCTTACCGATACTAGGTACATATTTTGTAGATAGAAACATGTATAGACAAGTAGTGATCCGTACTTACATGTGTTGGACTTCTTTGATCTTATTGTCTTCATATTCTCTTGCAGTTGGTGCAGTAGTAGTTCATCAAGATCTACCTGGTGATCTTTCTTCACAATTTTATATGCCATGTCCACAGTGCTGTAGGGTACACTGTTTAGTCTACTAGATTGAAATATCTTATACCCAATGACATGGGCTATGAATTTTACCTCTGGGTCTTTGATGGTTGAGATTTTTAGTGCCCTACCATCCCATTGAGCTCTAGTGTTCTTTTCAATTTCGGGACGAGATGAACTTCGAAAGGATTTTTCTTTGTCAGTTGTAGGGTACCCAGTAACCCTACTGATAATATTCTTTGTAACCTCAATAGGTTTGTCCAACCAGAATTTCCCATCATGAAATCTTCTCAATACAATTCTTATCCAATCAGTGCTAAATGTTTACGGGAAGTGTGTAGAATGTGATAACCCTGACTCCTCGATCTTCTTATAATTGGATTTTATCTTTCCATCTGGTCCACAAACTTGTTGATAAGTAGCAATGGTCTCAAAATCACCTACTTCTTTGATTTTGCAGTAAATATAGGCCCTAACGTCTTCTTTTAACAAAACCTTATCTGGAATACTCAAAAATGCACCCATATCATCTGTTTGAGTTGCAACCTTGGGATGTGGTTTGAATTTGGCCTAGGTGAAATTAGCCCTAACAATTAATTCTACTTCCTCCTCAATGTTTTGTGATTTGCTTGCAGTCGATGTTGATGCCATAAATTGTTTCTTAGGGTTCCAACAAGCAATAGATAACTAGTGTTTGGTAGTAAATAAAATTACTTGATATCATCGAAGAATTATCGTCAGTTTGATCTACAGTAGCTTTGAATCTTTTCTAGAAAATCTTTAGCTCGAACTCTTCTCTGTAAAATCTCTATTCTTTGAAATCGCAATGTAACAATGAGCTCTATTTTCGCGTATTTATAGATTTTTTTGATATTCCCGCTCAAACTTTGGTGCATTAAATGTGTGACCTAACTTTTGATATGAAATAGCTGTCAGCTCGGTAATGTCTGTAATTTCCTTTGTTTGGTTAATATAGAATTTCTTCATTAGTTTGCACTGTTGTCGGTTAACCTTGTTTAGTGATTACCGACGGGTAATCAACTCTCGTTGCTTCTTTACCGACTATGTAACATTTGCAAACTTTTAACACATAAACCATAGTGCATCTTTATTCATGCAGATTTGGTACTTGTACATCATATATAAGAACCGTATGTAAAATGTGATCATTCAAAAATGTCAGTTCCATACATACCTTTGTCATCTTAAGTAGAGGTACCGATGTCACCCAATCTAGTGGACGAGGTTTCACTGATAGTGTTACTTGACTCAACATTCTCATTAGATGATTTCTTCCACATTGTGTTCCTTAACTTCATAATTTTTGTAATATTATATCCACTCTCAAATATATGGTTTTCATCAGGGGCTCGGTCTCTATAGTTCTTGCTTACATGATCGACCTTGTGATAGTGCATACATGCCATTCTTGCATTTGTCTAGTTTCTTGATTGTCCAATCTGACTCTTCCTGTAACAGTTTGCTGCAATATGTCCATACCAACCACATACAGTACAATTAGTCCATGTGTTATAATCCCAAACATATGAGTTACCTTGTCTCTTCGATTGATATGGATTTTGTTGTAGTTTCTCTTTAGGTGTCCAGACTTGTTTCATTTTTGCCTTGTAGTCCCTTGCAGTGTGACCGTGCTTATTACAAGTATAGCATATTTTCTCCTTAGTAGTATTATTTTCAATGTCATTCTGCTTAGCTCTGCATTCATAAGCCAGATGTCCAAACTTACCACAGTAATAACAATATCCATTGAATTTAGGAATGACAGGAGGTTTACCTTTTACTTTGCTTCTGCATATATTAGATGTATGTCCTGGTTTTCCACAGTGATAACATGTCAAGACTTTAGGTTTCTGACTTTGATTGTTGTTGACTTTTTTATCTTGTTGTGATGATTCTCCTTCAATGATGTAGCCTATATTGACTCTGCTTCTGAATTTTTTCTGATTAGTCAAGAAATCATCAATCTTTTTAGAACTGCCCTCAGCTATCTTCATCATTTCATTGTGTTGCTTTTGTATCTTTATTTCATTTCTTAATTTTTCATTATCTTCTCTAAGTATTGCAACATCTTCAAGTCTTCTTGATAATTCTCCATTTACTAGGTTCATTTCTTGATTAACTGTTATCATCTGATTTGATACTTGGAAGTGACAATCAGTGAGTCTTTGTATTTCACTTTCTTTTGCTTGAAGTTGTTCAGTCATCAGTCTTCGGTCTTCAATAGCCAGATTATGATCTTGTTCAGCTTGTCTAGCATTGTTCATGATTTCCACCATTCTCACCATCTAAGATTCATGATTGATTTGAAGTGCTTTCACTTGCTTAGATAGATGCTGATTCTTTTTAGATAAATCAGAGATTATGCTTTCAGATCCATCATAAATGCTTCCAGAGTTTGGTCCAATATGATCAAATATTTCATCAATAGGTTCTTCATGATAACCAATTTCATTAAGCTGAATTGCAAGGTTCTTCCTTTCAACCAGTAATTTCTTCAGTTCTTCCTTGGCTTGTTTATACTGTTCCACAAACATTTGTATTTGTATCTTCTGATTCTCAATAGTTTTGTCAAGTTTGTATCTCTCCATGACTTAGATCTTTACCCTTCAGTGGTTAAACTGTTCAAAAAGAGAACTGAGCTCTGATACCAATTGTTGGAATTAGGAGAGATAGGTATTGAGAGGGGAGGGGTGAATCAGTGCCTTCAAAAATTCACTTGTAAAACCTTTTAGATCTATAACTGTACTGTGATAATCGATCAAAATAACTTGAATCTAATTGCATAAATCAATCATCTAGTTAACTTACGAAAGTAAACAAAATAAAGTCAATATGACAATCACATAACACAAGTATTTTGGTAATGCAAAAACCCTTGTAACAAGGTAAAAACTACATTGGGGATGACCCCCACAAATTCTTCACTACTACAGATAGAAAAGGTTTGCTTGTTAAGGCTACAAGTTTTGATCACTTCTGGTGATCTTACCCTGTTAGGAGTAACATATTAGATCAACTAGATCTACCTAGTTATAGGATTTTAACAACACTAATGAAGTGTGTACTCAGTTAAGAGATTTACATAAGACTGTTAAGTCTACTCTATTAAGAGATTTTATCAAAAAACTCTACTACAATTGTTAGAAAGTAATAGGCAATTATCTGCTAGTTGACAAATCAATTATCTGAAACAAATCAATAAGTGCTCATCAAAATATCACCTTATCTGTGATGATTCTCTACTCTATTCTACTCGGTAGCCTTCTCTAATTCTGCTCAATCTGCTATCCTCTGTACTCTGTTCTGCTCTGTAAACTGATTGACTTGAAGTTAGGCAATGACTTCAAGTGCTCCATAATTCATATATATTTGTTCACCAAACTCATAAAATGGTGCAAACATACAAAATATATAGTGTTCTATTTTTTCTGCTTTAGCAAAAATTATGTTACAAAAATAATCATAACCCTAAGATCTACGGTGCAAAATTAACCTAGATCAACTATTACAATAAGATAAACATTACATTTAATGAGTATCTTTTACAATAAATGCTCCTCAATCTTGGTAAACCATTTTATGATCTATTGTAACCATTTTCATAGAAGAATGTGCCATTTTAGATTACTATGCCATTTTTTATGATCATCGGTAAACACTATATAAGCTGCTCGGTGTATACTGCAATGCTCGGTGTTTACTATTTGTCAATGTCGGTGTGGTTGGTGCTTGGTAAATTGTGTGATGCTTGGTGTAAAGGCTTTACCGACCACTCTGTCTTACTTCTGGTTACCAACCAACTCAATATAAGTAACCGGCTAACCTATTTACTATCCTTTGATACTAATGACAACCTTAAATGCTCAATAGAGATTAACAGGGGTAACCTATTGTAAGTTGTTTAATAAGTGATAACCTAATAATAAAACTTGGGGAAAACATTAAATACAAGATTAATCAATGATGCCTCACCCATGCCTTGAGTGCTTGTATAGGCTAAGGATGGGAATGCGATGATACCTAGAGAGTAAGTATGATTAGAATTCCTCATCTTCATGAGAGGGTATTTTGGTTCTGCATGGGTCATGTTGAGGGTCTAGGGTCTAGAGTTGTTAGTCCAGGGTAACTCAATGTGATAAACGCTTGAGGGTCCAGGGTTTAGAGAGACCAGTCCATTATAACTCAAGTAGTTGTCCATGTGATGACACTCCCATAGTATGTAGCCTAAGTCTCCTCCATAGTTTTTTCGTTTGCCTCTAGTGGTGTGTCCTTGTCTCATTATTACCTGGTGGTTTATTTTGTATTTTTGGTGTTTTGGTACGTGTTGTCTATTTGATGCTTATTTATCTCTAGTTATAACTTATGGTACCTTTGAGTTAGAAATCCTTCAAGACCTTTTCTTAATTATTTTTGATTGAGCTTGTTATCCGAGTGGGGTTTATTGTTATCTCTTCAACACGGTGGGAGTGGACCTTTGGTTCCATGAGGTTGGGTGGTAATCTTTTACCATTTGAGATTCTGACATTCCTATAGCGGTGCTGGAGGATGCTTGTTCCTATTACCTTCTTATTCTTCATTGGAGGCTTGTTTGTTCCTATCTTTTGATGTTCATGATTATATCTTGTATCAGTGCTTCACAGTTGTAGATATTGTATTATATTTTGTATTCGATTATTGTAACATACCTTACGACTTGTGTAGAGGATGTTGTATCATTATTTTTACCTTATGGTATTGGATGTATTTGTTTTTCATATGAGTTAATTTTAATTATTCTTAATCTAAATATTTATTTTGTTATACGTAATTCTACATCATGGGACCCTTGAGGATTGTTAACTGTGATTGAGTTGTGTATATATACTTGTTTATATCTCATGGTTGTATTACTTCCACATTGTTATCATCATTGTTAGTAAACACTTAAGAAAAAAATTATTCTGTAAACATAGTGACTTGTATTAGGTTAAATTCTCTTGGGTTCCCTAGTGGGGCATTACAACATGGATCTAATCTCTAGATCTAGTTTTCCAAAAAAAGAAACACACTAAATGACACCTACATAAAATGAAGAATTATTGAAGAAGGGTTTGATTAGAGAGAGTTTGAGTCCTGGTGAAGTGCAAACAATGTTATTGATGTAGGAGCATCTTGGGTCCTTGGCAATCCTATGTCACCAAAAAGATATTTGAGTTTGTTTGTGTTGCTTGGTTCCTACTTTGACCGAGTTGGTCAGTAGTTGGTCAATTTCCTTTGGTTACTAAGTATGGTTGGTTATCTCCTAGGCGGTTGGTTGTTTCACTGGCACTCGATGATGCTTGTCTGTTGCTCGGTCATCCTTACCGAGTAGTTTATTTTGAGTTTCTGTTGAGGCTGACTTGTGCATTGATTATGGGTCACAGATTTAATGTTGGTATCCATCATTGGGAAGTGTGTGTCCTAGATCTAATAGTTCCTTCTATTGATTATGGATTTGAAGGTTGACTTAGTTCGGTAGCCTCTTATTTAAGTATATTTTTTTTGTTAGAGTTTAGGGGAGTCTTTTGGATAGAAGATAGAAGATAGTAGAATCAAGACTGTTGGAAGATCCTCACATGTTTGAGGACTTCTGTAATCCATTGTAATATCAGGCCCTAACTAGGAAGGCCTTACAACCCAGCATGTATGAACCAATTTGAATGAAGTTAATATATATGAATGATCCTGCTTTCTCTCTCTCTCTCTCACTATATGCTTGTTGTAGCTTTCACATGTTGTTGAGCAGGCTGGATCTGTAGGGTGTGCCATCATTTGGCCCCTCTGATCCTTCCCTTGTGTCAAGTGGTATTAGAGAAAGGTGAGATCTAGATCTAGGTCTACGGATCTAGGCTTGTAGGTTCCTTCTTGTGAAGCCCTAGTTGAATTGTTGTGGGGTGGAAGATTGTGATTTGAACTGCAATTGTAGAGGGTTCCAAGATGGTTCATGGGAAGCAAGAAGCAGATCTAGGATTGGCAGGCATGTTGAGACAACTTGCTGCTAGGTTAGAAGCTATTGAAACAGCCTAGAGAAGAGGTAGACATCTTGAAGATGTTAGTGATGGTGAAGTTGAAGTGGAACAAGGTGAAGAAGAACTTGCACCTATGATGGATCAGGGTGAGGAAATATTCTTGAAGGTATTGAAAATTTTGAAGTCAACACCACATTTCAACCCTCTTGAATATAGTGGGAAATTGGATTCTGATGAAATGATAGACTGGATCACTGAGATGGAAAAATATTTTGAGTATGAAAATGTACCTGAAGAGAAGAAGGTGAATATTGTAGGCACAAAGTTGAAAGGTCATGCATCCTTATGGTGGGAGCATCTACAATTGGATCAGAAGAAGAAACACAAAGACAAAATCAAGGTATGGAATAAAATGGTGAATAAGTTGAAAGGAAAGTTCTTACCTTGTGATTATCAGATTAACCTAGTTAGGCAAATGAAAAGTCTAAAGCAAAAAGATAGCTTAGTAAAAGAATATACTAAGGAATTATATAGACTAGATATCAGATCTGGACATGATGAGGATGATATGGAAAGAATTGCTAGATACCTGAATGGTTTGAGAGTTTCCATCCAAGAGGAAATCAGTTTGGTCAAGTTGGAGAACATTGAAGAAGCTTATCAATTTGCATTGAAGGCAGAGGAGAAATTGAACAAGAGATATGAATAGAGGCAAAGAGGTCAAGGTGGTAGAATCCCTAGAGGAAGAGGTAGATCCTATGGTGAAAATAGTAGATCTGAACCTGAAAAGACAAATTTGGATAAAGGCAAGAATGAGTGGAAAGGTGAAAGTTCATCTAGAGGCAGAGGTAGTAACTACCAAGGTGGTTATAGTAGAGGTAATTTTTGAGGAACTTTTTACAATTGTGGAGAAGAAGGACATATATCTTTTGAATGTACACATGCTAGTAAGAAGGCTGGTAGCAGTAGAAATGCTTTGGTGCAAGAAGAGTCACCGAATGAACTAGAGAAGGAAAATAACTTGATGGTAAGGATAGTACTGTGGAATGAAAGTAAAAAGGAAGATTCAGTAAGGAAAAGTTTATTCAAGACTAGATGTATAGTTTCTGATAGAGTTTGGAAGGTAATCATTGACAGTGGTAGCTCAAAGAATCTGGCATCTGAAGAGATGGTTACAAAGTTATAGTTGGAAAGGTTGGAACATCCGAAGCCCTATCAAATTTCATGGATCAAAGATGAGCATACACTCTTGGTAAGTGAACAATGTTATGTGAATTTGAAGATTGGAAAGTACTATGATAAGGTGTTGTGTGATATTATGCCTATGGATTGTTGTCATATTTTGTTGGGTAGACCTTGGAAATATGATAGACATGCTATATATGATGGGAGATTGCATAAGTATACTATTGTGGCTGATGGAATAAAACAAATCTTGTTACCTTTGATGGAAGAACTTGTTGGTAATGTTTGCACATCTATGAAAGTTTTCTTAATGGAAGGAAGAAAGTTTGTTAAGGATTTGAAGAAGAATGATGTATGTTTTTCTATGATTCCTAACAAACTGAGTAAGAAAATAGAGGATAGTGTCCCTAAGGAGATTGATAAGTTACTCACTAAGTACAGTGATATCATTTCTAATAATGTACCTAATGGTTTTCCACTGAAGAGAAGTATTGATCATTGCATGGATCTAATCCCTGGAGCTAGTTTACCGAATAAGGCACCTCATCAGTTGACACCTACCGAGAATCAAGAATTGAATTGATAGATTCAAGAGTTGCTGGATAAAGGTTTGATTAGAGAAATTTTGAGTCCTTGTGCAATACCTATGGTATTGGCACCTAAGAAGAATGGAGAATGGTGAATGTGAACTGATTATAGAGCAATCAATAAGATATATAACAGTGAAGTATAGGTTTCCTATACCGAGAATGGATAACATAATGGACAGTTTGACTAGAGAAAAGTATTTCACAAAGATTGATTTGAAAAGTGGGTATCATCAGATCATAATTAGAGAAGGTGATGAATGGAAGATTGCTTTCAAGACAAAAGAAGGTTTGTATGAGTGGTTGGTTATGCCCTTTGGTTTAACTAATGCACCGAGTACTTTTATGAGATTGATGAATGAAGTTTTGAAGAAATTATTGGGTAAGTTTGTGATTGTATATCTTGATGATATTATGATATTCAGTAAGACCAAAGAAGAACATTTGTTGCATGTTAGAAAAGTTTTGCAGAGATTAAAAGAGGAAAAGTTGCTAATAAATTTGAAAAAGTGTTCATTCATGAAAGAGGAGATTGTGTATTTGGGATTTGTAATTTCAGCTAATGGTTTGAAGATGGATCCTGAAAAGGTTGAAGCTATTCTGAATTGGCCTACACCTGTGAATGCTAGTGAGGTAAGATAATTTCATGGTTTCAAAATTTTTTATTGAAAGTTCATAAGGAATTTCAATTCTATTTGTAATGCTATGACTGAGACTATGAGAGGAGATAAAAGAGAATTCAAGTGGACACATGGAGCTGATAAAAGTTTTGAGACTCTGAAGCAGAAGGTTTCTGAATTGCCTATTTTGGAATTGCCTAATTTCAATAAGGTATTTCAAGTGGAATGTGATGCAAGTGGTAGTGCAATTGGAGCTATGTTGAGTCAAGAAGGTAAACCTGTTGCTTTCTTTAGTGAAAAGTTGAATGATGCTAGAAGGAAATATTCTGTGTACGATCAAGAATTCTATGCTATTGTTCAAGCATTGAAGAAATGGATACATTATTTGATACCGAGTGAATTTGTGTTGTATACTAATCATAAGGCTTTATAATACTTGGGTAGGGAGAATAAGTTGAATCAAAGACATATGAAATGGGTTGAGTACTTGCAGAGTTATACATTTGTGATAAAGCATAAAAGTGGAGTCACTAACTAAGTTGCTGATGCATTGAGTAGAAGAAGATCTTTGATGATCGAGATGAAAATTGAAGTTCTTGGTTTTGATGAGATGAGAGATTTGTATGAAATTGATCTTGATTTTTCTAAGCTATGGAGAAAGTGCAGAGCACCTATTCAAGATCAACCAAGTACAAAATGGGAAGAATATTTCATTCAAGAAGGTATGTTGTTTAAAGGTATTCAGTTGTGTATACCAAGAGGAAAAATGAGAACTAATTTGATAAAGGAGAAACATAGTAGTGGTTTGGCTAGACATTTTGGTATTGATAAAACTTTGAATTTGCTTAAGGAGTACTTTTGGCTACAGTTGTATAAAGATGTTCAGAAATTTGTGAAAAGTTATGGAATTTGTCAAGTTGCAAAAGGAGTAAGTCAAAATAATTGATTATATACATCGATTGTTGTACCCGAGAAACCGTGGACTGACATCAGTATGGATTTTGTTCTTGGCTTACCGAAGACAGTAAGAGGTAATGATTCTATATTTGTTGTGGTAGATAGATTTTCAAAGATGGCACATTTTATACCTTGTAGAAAGACATCAGATGTAGTACATGTAGTAGATCTTTTCTTTAAGGAAATTGTCAGATTGCATGGATTATCGAGGAGTATTATCTCTGACCGAGATAGTAAATTTGTTGGATACTTTTGGAAGACTCTTTGGAGAAAGTTTGGCACTGAGTTGAAATATAGTTCTACATTTCACCCACAAACTGATGGACAAACAAAGGTTGTAAACAAAAGTTTGGGAAATCCTTTGAGATGCTTAGTTGGAGACACACCTAGTAATTGGGATTATGTGTTGGGACAAGCAGAGTTTGCATACAATAATTTAGTGAATAGGAGTATTGGGAAAATACCATTTGAGATTGTGAATGGCATACAACTGAGAGGTATATTTGATTTGAGAGACATTGCTGATGAAAGTAAGAGAAGTGCTGAAGGAGTGAAATTTGCTGAGTACATGAAGACATTGCATGAAGATGTGAAAATCAAGCTAGAAGAGAGTAATCAGAAATATGAAGACAAAGATGATAGATCAAGGAGACATAAAACTTTTGATGTTGGTGATGAAGTGATGGTTCATTTGAAGAAAGGTTGATTTACTATTGGAACATATGGGAAGCTAAAGATGAAGAATTTTGGACCTTACAAGATTTTGAAGAAATTTGATAGTGGAAATGCATATGAGATTGAGTTACCTGATGACATAGACATATCACTGATTTTCAACATTGCTGATTTGTATGAGTACCATGAACTAGATGAAGATATGACATTACCGATGGAATATCCTAAGAAGCAAAATGAAGAAGTTGAACAGATTTTAGAACAAAGAATTGGCTCCAAGAGGTAAACAATATATGGAATATCTGGTAAAGTGGAAGAATAGACCAATTGAAGACAGTTCATGGATTTCACAGTCTGAGTTGGATGTAGCTTGGAACATACCTACTGAATGATTTAGAGAATCATTTCTAAATAACCCCAGGTGTCTGATGTAGGAGCATCTCGGGTCCTTGGCAATCCTGTGTCACCAAAAAGTTATTTGAGCTTTTCTGTGTTGCTTGGTTCCTGCTTTGACCAAGTTGGTCAGTAGTTGGTCAGTTTCCTTTGGTTACCGAGTATGGTCAGTTATCACCTAGGTGGTTAGTTGTTTCACTGGCACTCAGTGATGCTTGTCTATTGCTCGATCATCCTTGCTTACCGAGTAGTTTATTTTGAGTTTCTATTGAGGCTGACTTGTGCATTGATTATGGGTCATAGATTTAATGTTGGTATCCATCATTGGGAAGTGTGTGGTCCTAGATCTGATTGTTTCTTCCATTAATTATGGATCTGAAGGCTGAATTAGTTTGGTAGCCTCTTGTATAAGTATAGTTGTTTGGTTAGAGTTTAGGGGAGTCTTTTGGATAGAAGATAAAAGATAGTAGAATCAAGATTGTTGGCAGATCCTCACATGTTTGAGGACTTCTGTAATTCATTGTAATATCTGGCCCTAACCGGGAAGGCCTTACAGCCCGACATGTATGAACCAATTTGAATGAAGTTAATATATATGAATGATCCTACTTTCTCTCTCTCACTATATGCTTGTTGTAGCTTCCGTGTGTTGTTGAGTAGGTTGGATTTGTAGGGTGTACCATCATTCAACCCCTCCGATCCTACCCTTGCATCAGTTATCACCTAAGAAGAATGGAGAGTGGAAAATTTGTACTGATTACAAAGCCATAAATAGGATCACAATAAAGTATAGGTTTCATATGCTTAGGATGGATGATATAATGGATTATTTGAGTGGAGAAAAGCATTTCAAAAAGATTGATTTGAAGAGTGGATATCATTAGATTAGAATCAAAGAAGGCGATGAATGGAGAACTATATTCAAGATAAATGAAGGATTGTATGAGTGGTTAGTGATGCTTTTTAGACTAACCAATGCACCTAGTACTTTCATGAGGTTGATGAATGAGGTATTGAATAAATTCTTTAGTAAGTTTGTGATTGTTTATCTAGATGAAATTTTGATTTTAAATAAGGAGAAGGATGATCATTTGTTGGATTTGATACAAGTGTTGTAGAGATTAAGAGAAGAGAAGTTGTTGATAAATATTAAGAAGTGTTCTTTCATAAAAAGGGAAACATTGTACTTGGGATATGTGATATTAGTATATAGATTGAAGATGGATCTTGAGAAGGTTAAATAAATTATTGATTGGCCTACACCTAAAAGTGCTGGAGAGGTAAGATAATTTCATGGATTGTCTAGTTTCTATTGGAAATTCATTAGGAATTTTAGTTCATTTTGTAGTCTTGTGACTGATACAATGAGAGGGGATATGAAGGATTTCAAGTGGACACATGGAGCACAAAAGAGTTATGAATTGTTGAAGAAAAAGGTAATTGAGAAACCTATGTTAACTTTACCTAATTTCAATAAAATATTTTAAGTGGACTATGATGTAAGTAGTAATGCAATTGGAGTGGTGTTAAATCAAGAAGGTAGACCCATGGATTATTTCAGTGAGAAGTTGAATGATGATAAGAGAAGGTATTCATTTTATGATCAAGAATTCTATGCCATAGTTCAAGCCTTGAAGAAGTGGATACATTATTTGTTGCTTAAGGAGTTTGTGTTGTACAATGATCATCAAACATTACAATATTTGAACAATCAAGGTAATTTGAATCAAAGACACATGAGATGGGTCGAGTTATAGAAGAGTTATAATTTTGTGTTGAAGCATATGAATGGTAAATAAAATAGATTTTTTAATTCTTTGAGTAGAAGAAGGAATTTTTGGATAGAGATAAGAGTTGGAGTGTTGGGTTTTGATGAGTTGAATACCTTGTATGAGGGTGACCCTAATTTTGCATAACCTTGAAAATCTTGTAGAGAACCTGTTATAGTAGACCAAAGAAAAATGTTAGACAATTTCATTCAAGATGGTATGTTATTAAGAGGAATTCAATTGTGTATACCTAGGATTTCAATAAGGGGTAATATGATTAAGAAAAAACATTGTGGAGGATTATCTAGAAACTTTGGCATTGACAAGATAGTGGCTTTGGTAAGTGAGAATTAATTTTGGCGTTAGATTCATAAGGATGTAAGGAAATTTGTTCAGAGTTGTATATTTTTCTAGGTTGCTAAGGGAAGTAGTCAAAATGTAGGATTGTATACACCTTTGACAGTACCGAGTAGACCTTGGGAAGACATAAGCATGTACTTCATATTGGGGTTTCCTAAGACACAAATAGGTAATGCTTCTATATTTGTGGTTAAGATGTCATATTTTATACCTTGTAAGAAGACTACAAATGCAGTACATGTAACTGACTATTTTTTAGAGAGGTTGTGAGATTGCACGGGTTATCTAGGAGCATAGTTTCAGATAGAGATACTAAGTTTGTTGGTTACTTTTGGAGGAAACATTAGAAGAAGATGAAGAATAAGTTTAAATTTAGTTCTACATTTCATTCACAAATAGAGACAGTAAATAGAATCTTGGGAAACTTTTTAATGTGTTTGATTGGAGATGAGACTAGGAATTGGGATTTAATTATATCTCAAGCATAGTTTGCATATAAAAATTTAGTGAATAGGAGTACAAGGAAGACACCATTTGAGATAGTCATAGGGATGAATCCTAAAGAGGTACCAGAATTAAGGGATATCTATTATGAGATTAAGAGGAGTGCTCAAGGAGAAGAATTTGTAGAACAAATAAAAACATTACATGTTTAGGTGAAAGAGCATTTGGAGAAAATGAATCATAAATACAAGGAGAGAGAAGATGAAAAGAGGAGACATAAATAATATCAAGTGGGAGATGAAGTGATGGTATAATTGAAAAAGGGTAGATTTCCTTTTGGAACATACAACAAGATAAATATGAGGAAGTTTGGACTGTGTAAGATCTTGAGAGAAGATTTGATTTAGGGAATGCATATGAAGTTAAATTGCTAGATGACATGGATATATAACCTATATTCAATGTTGTAGATTTGTATGAGTATCATGAGGAGTATTTAAATGAAAATAATGGATCAGATATGGAGAAGCAGTATCCTAATAAGAAGATGGATGAGATAGAATAGATCTTGGATATCATAATTGGTAGAAGCACTAGAGGTAGACAATATAAATAATATCTTTTCAAATGGAAGGATAGAATAGTGGAAGATTCTTCATGGATTTATTAGGCTGAGTTTGATCATATTTGTTTTCCTCTAGCCCCAACAAAGTGAGAGACTCACTTTTTAATAACCTTAGGTTTCTGATGTAGGAGCATCTTGGGTTTCTTGGCAATATTCCATCAACCAAAATATATTTGTTTTCTATTTGTACATTCTCTGAGTTTGTTTAAGAGCATCTTTAGTTTAGATATTTGGAAGTTGTGTACCTTTTAGCATATTCCTAGTAACATGTTGAACCTACATCTAGGTTTACACCTTGATTTGTTACTTCATAATTGAGATCTTGTGGATTCTTAGCGGGTCCAATTTTCTTCATGTTTCACGACCAGTTTGTGTTTTCTGATCTCATGAAGCAATTCCCTGATCAGAAAAGATTTTTGACTTATTTATTGATGTTTCTACACCCATGGAAAACCTACTTAATGGATTTTAATTCAAGTTTTATCTATTTGAGGGAGATCCTTATGTTTTGGGTCCTGACCTATATTTGTATTACATTTTTTTCTCATTAGAAATGTAATATTTCTAGGCTGACTTGATGCTTGTGAATGCTTTATAAGCTGATGAATTTAATCCTTATAGGGAGATCATTAATTATTCATAATAAGATAACCTCTTTAAGGTTATCATATAGGATTTCTATATGTAATTAGGTCTGTATGCCTGGAATGTAAGGCTGCATGTTGTAGATAATTTGTAAATCATTTTCTGATAATGTGAAGGCTGATCTCGCTTGTCTCTCAATTGTTTGTTGTTGATTCCATTGTGTTAATTTTGTTGCATGAACTATACATATTTATTTGAGGTTTCTTTGTCCATGATTGCACCATAACAATAGATTTAAAAACAAAGGGAGAAAGAGAAAATGACACAAAATTCATCTCCTAAATGCAAGGAACAAGTAGTACACACATTTAATGATCCATTTTTAGATATATGAACACATCATAACTCAAGTTTTATATAAATGAACACAAACATAGCCGTACTAGACAATAAAACACTAGAAGATAAACTGTAATACTCAAAGTTAATCTACATTTGGGAAGGATATAAACAAAATCAAAGTTCTAAAATATATTCCTTCATTTCTTCTAATGTTAAGAAAGAAAAATGGCACAAAGTCCATAATCTTCTTGTACCACAGCTATGCCTAAAACCACAAATTCATTCTTCTCCCTTTATAATGGAAAATACAAAAAGCCTTTTTCCCTGGAGCATCAACTCTCTAAGAAAAATAAAAAATCCTCCCCTCTTCCTCTTTTTTTAAAATGTCTATCCCTTTATAATCCATATAGAAGTAACAATTCCTAAGAAGGTAATGGTCTTGAAAATGTCTTGTTTTCTTTTAAAGATACTCTAGAAAATAATAAAATTAAGTAAAAACATTTAACACCAACCAATATTATAGTTTTGCCTCTTGGCTAAATACTTGATTCTTGTCTGCTTGTATCATCTACTAAATTTGGTTATTGATCACCTTAGCTATGGTATCTTCTTCAATGATCACTAATAGAGTCATGATGAATTCCCTATCACTATGTGGATATTCTTGGGCCATTGTAGTTGAATAAAAAACTATATCATCTTGCTCAGGTTCAACAAAAGGTTGCACCAGTGGATCTTTCTCGTCACCTTTGAGCACCATTTTAGAAAATCAACTGGTTGTCTCTTACAAAAAATAATTAACTCAATATTATGACCACATTTGTCAATAATAAAGTTCTTAGATTCATTTAATGACAACAACAGATGATAATAATTTTTAATTTGGAGAAACATGTTGCCACCTAAGTAAATCCATTCTATTGTACTTTAGCATTTAAGGAACTGTACTTCATCAAATTCATATATATTTTCATGAAAAAATGAGTCTCATTCATATATATATAGATATATATATATCATGCAGTCACACAATCAAGGTACTTGAGAATTGATGCACTTGTTGCTATTGGGACAAGAATGCCGAACCTCTCGATAGGTCATTCTAATGTTGGGAAATCGTAGGGAATAGGAAGTTTGGGACTCAACTAAAAACTATCTTAGGCCTGATAGTATATAGGATCGGAGGATCGAGTGATTCTCGAAATTTAGAATGGGAACATACTTATTTTTGATCTTTCTCAAGATTGCGACAACCCAACCTAGCATAGAGACTTTGGGATTAACAAGTTTTTTTTAGATTTCTACTAAGATGACTGTCAATGGGATAGATTTCAAATTTTTTGAATGTGGGTAGGCCTCAAATTAGGGCCGGTAACAAATAGTAATTGTAAGACATAAAATAATGAATTTCCATAGAATTTTGATTACACTTAAAAGTGGGAATACCCCTAATTTTACCAAAAAATTACAATAATCCCTTCGAGAGTCAAAAGCCAAAAGGTAGCATAGAAGTGGTAGGGTGATCTTCATTTCAAAAAAGTAGGGTCACCTAAATCCTTTGTTTCAAAAAATTAAGGTGCTCTCCTTCCCTTCATTTTAAGTGGAATGCGTAGGAGATGATAAGCGGTGAAAATTCCTCCATGCATTTGTAGTCTCATGTTTCATCAAGGAGAATGCATTTATGGAGGAAATACCTCCCAATCATCACCCATTTTCTATGTTACTATGATTGCTCATCATTCAAGTTCATAATAAATAGTTGTTAGGCCACATTTTTGCCTGGGTGAAAGGGCTTGGGTATATTCCTTGGCCATGAGATCCACACCCCTATTTCTGCCAAGGCGAAAACTTGAATGTGATCCCCTAGGAATTCTTCTTTAAAACCTAACTTAGCAACAATATCTCCACCTTTTCTCCTTTGAGGTCTAGAAGAGAGGCCAAAAGATGGATGTAATGTCCGTATTCACTCAATATCTGTCAATAGATACTAGAAATTTATGACCCAATACCATACTCATGGCCTCATTTGTAAATGTTCCAACCTGCCTAAAAATTTATTTGAGAGTCTTATTTGTGATAGTGCCCCAAAAGGCCATTTGCAAATCTCCTTAGTTGTCAATTAGATAGGACTATCCATCTTTTGATTCTATAGTGTGAACCCAACTACCAACATACCACACTCTATCTACCCAAACTCAAAGAGAATTTAGAAATAAATACAGAGTATGAAAAAGGCCTAAACCAGACTTTAAATCAAGTACTACATTCTGTGTACCCAAGGAGAAATGGAGAATAAAAAAGGCTAAATGATCTATAAATAGCCTAAAATACTGCCCAATCTATTTATTAGTGGTCGATAATAACTCCCAATCCTTATTAATTCCTTCTGTAACCCTATCAATTCCTTTATCCTTTACAAAATCTAAAGGAATCCATGTATATACTATATTTCCAAATGTATTGTGTTAAATCTTTGATATCTCTTTGTAAATCTTTTCCATAAATGGTAATGTGTGAAATTGGGAATAACGTCATTTTGTTAGTACCAAATTGGATGCGATGTGTGAATGGTTGTACTTGAGAATGTTAGTGACAAGAAATTTATTTAATGTCCATCACAATAATGCAACATTATCAATCATCCCCATAACCAGTTGTGGACAATGTTTAAGGTTACAACATGGAGTTAAGTGTACAAATTTGACACTTGTCTCCATTTTGCAAACTTTTTGCAGAACTTTGTGTCCTTCAAAATTTCAACCCAAAATAGAATTTAAGCCATTGATCTTGGATCATTCAACTATCATAAATAATAAATTTATGAATTATAACAATGAAATGATGGTTGTTAGGTATGTGTTCTTGCAATTGCGATTATCGATACCACCATGTAGGAAAGTGCACAACAAATCAAGACTTTATTCTCTCGAGATTCGATGTGATGTTACCTTAATTATTATATTAATTTCCATTTGGCATTGACCCATCATGATGAGTCAGGATTCATGGCAAGTGAATATTAATAGAATGTGGATTAAAAAATATTGCCAAAAAAAATATTTTTTCTCCATAAATAATGAAAGATTAGCTAATTTTTTTCTACAATTTTTGTAAGACTAAAACACTTCACCAATATAATTAAATATTTTTTCCTTTACAATAAAAAAATTCACCAATACACATACATTTTCCTTTAAACGTAAAACATTTGCCAAATACATTTGTAATGTGGAAAATATGGAATAGGGTTTAAAACAATGCACATAATAGAGACCCTAAACCTATATTTACCACAAAAAATATAAATTTAATGATAAGTAATATGGATCTAGAAATGCTTGGAAAGAATAGTGAAATAAATTACATACCTCATAACATAGTAGATCTGAAAATACCTATTTCTGGTGTCTGTACTGAGTTTTTGGAAATTCTGCAACCGGATCTGGAACAGAAACATAGAGATGAAGCAAACCCATAAATCTTTTTCTTTTTTGTGTCAGCTCAACATTGACCCAAATGAAGGTCGACCTTGACCCCTTTATGTCAATTGTGACCTGCGCTGCTCTGACAGAAATTCTGTTCGCAGATCCTAAAAGTTTTCTGAAAAGGGTATCTGGATCTGCTCTATAATTCATTGTTCCGCACCTGTTCCTACAAGAAAAATGGTTTTTTTGTTTGGATGAGGGGTTTGCCTTGGTCAAACCCTAGTTTTGGAATTAACCTTGAAATAGAATTGAAATGGAGAATGCTAGCAAGTAGTAGAAGTAGATCTAACAATGAAGCTATGGTATTCAATAGATATGCAATTATATATGAAATGTAAACAAGTATGTTAATATGAAAGTTTGGAATCAACACTAAAAACCATAAATGTAAATCAAAACCTCCATGATTTTATGCTTGGAACCCACATTGAAGGAAGAATGAATAGATCTTGAAGATGCACAAAGGATCTTGAAGGAAGATCACACCACCATGATGGATATATCTAGGGTTTGAATGATGAATCTTGAAGGCTTGAACCAAATCCCTTCAAAGGATTGAATGCTTGAATCCTTGATCTTCAATGGAGAACTTGAATGCTTGAATGCTTGAATATAGATTATTGCCTCTTGATTTGATGATTGCTTGATAATTGTTTTTTTACTTGGATTGAAATAAGAGGATAAGGCTTCCTTATATACTAGTCTAGGGCATAAAATTCTAGAGAGGCTGACATAGGAGAAATAAATTCCCATTAAGCCTATACCCCTAGGAGTGGACTTGAATTAAATATATCATTTAAGAGTTTACTGTTTCAAAGCCCAAAACAACTGACCTAAAAGTGGGAAATAATTCTTTCCGAAACTTGACATCTGAAAACCACTGGAATTTGATATTTGGACCTTGGGTTAGGGTCGAGGTCGACCTTGACCTTGAGGTCAAGAACCTAAAATTCTCAGAGAAGGATGCTAGAAATAGGTAGAAAAGAAGTGGAAAATAGGGCAAGACAGGGGAAAAAGCCAGATCCAAGTCAAAGACCCATTCAAGGCATTCAACATGACCCCAAACCACTTACTCAGAGGGCCAAAATAGTCCTAAATGGAAGTGCTTCCATTTTTTGATGATACATCTAGCCTCCACTTTAGCAAGAGTATGGACTCAATGCAATCTCTTGGTAAAGTTAGAAGAAAAACTCTAGTGGATCGCAACGAGGTAGAATATCACTTAGTTGAGGACATGAGCCCCCGGGCCAAGGATTCTAACTCAACATACACGCAAAAGGGTGCAAAAACAAAGAGAAAATAAAGACAAAGCTAAAAGACACAAAAAGAGGGGTTACTATAAAAACAAACCCAAATCAACTAGCAAAGGAAACCTTGCTAAGAAATGCTTCCTATACTAATATCATATTTGGAAAGCTACCATAAAAGCATAAATGATTACATAAGAAAGACAAGAGAAACACTATAAATAACATAGCTTCATTATCTAATCCTACTAGCATGAAAGTGAAAAGAGAGAGAAGAGAGAAAGTGATTACCTCGCCCAGTAAGATGCCCACCTTACTATGAATCACCAAGGAGGAAGAGCCCCAACAGGTAGCCAAACTTGATAGTTCACCCATAAACTATGCTTTGTAGTGGTAATGCATCTTCTAACAGCTTTTGGAATACCCATAGATCCACATTCTTGTATCACTATGGAATATAAAATGCGCATCTCTTCAGGATTTAGAAACTTATGTGTGTTACCTTCCATGGATTTAGCATATTTGAAATTGAAAATGCATGTCTCTTCAGGATTTAGAAACTTATGTGCGTTACTTTTTGAGGATTTAACATATTTAAAATTTAAAATATGTGTCTCTTCAGGATTTAGCAACTTATGTGTGTTACCTTCTGAGGATTTATCATATTACAAAATGAAAACTATAGCATAAGGGAGACCCTATATATGCCCCCCTCCTTATCATAGCTACCTACTAGATAGGATAAGGAAGCGAAAGAGGATACCTACTTCACAAAGTGATGAGATATCCTGTTAACAACAATGTACACTATATTCTTAGCTAAGAGTATTGACCCTTACATTGAAGAACATAGATAATCATGAAAAAGGATATGTCACTTATGGAAAAAGGATCTGTTGGTTCCTTTTCTTTCTACTTGTAGATTTACTATATGATTGACAAACAAATGTCACTGACTCTATCACCACTCCAAATCTAACAAGAAAAAGGGCCAATTAACAAGGATCAAGAGAATGATCCTCCTACACTTTGAGCTTTAATGCTTAGGTGGATATACCTTTGATTCACTTCTTAAAGGAATTAACAAATATTAAGCATTAATGTCCTTGACACATTAACTTAAAGATTTTAACAATTATAGGTTGATTGATGATGAAGAACTACTTCCTAAGAACAGACTAGTGTCATATCCTAGGGAAAAGAGTCAAATATAATATACCTCAACAAAAAATGTAACTCAAACACACTCAAATATAGAATAAGTGCTTTTCCTATTACTCCTCTCACTCTCACACTTGGACATTAGATTCTCACTAAACCATGAATTATGTGAAAACTATCTTTAAGGATTTAATCCCGACTTTGGAAGGAACTCAAAGATAATTTCACAATTTAATTTATAAACCATACATTAACCTACTTTTCAACATTAACATATAAGAATTCAAGATCAAAACAAGAAGACATTCACAAATCTGATATTGGAATTCAAGTGTATTCTCATTAAAACTTTAAGTATCAATACATTGAAAAATGATAAAATGCTAGAACCAAACCCTAAATCCAAGCTCTCTCTATTTAGTTACCAATTTCACCATCCTTTTAAAAATAAATTAGACTACTATATATAGTCACTAGCTATCTTGGAATCCTCAAGAAATGATGCAAGAAGCTTCGGATAACTAGGACATAACTAGGGTTTTCAACAACTATACCAACTAGATAATAAAGAAATTTATTGTAGAAATGACATGCCAAGCAATCCAGAGCAATCAGGTCCAAATTTGATCTTCATTTATGGCCAAAATCCTGACTTGTACATTAGAGACTAGAAAATTCATCATTTTAGCTCCTTGTTTACTTCATCTGCATAATAAATTGAGTGACTGCTTCACCTACCCTTCACAGCATGGACATCTTCCACAGACAAGCATCACTTCTGGATCATACCATGATAGTGTACAAGATCAAATTAGGTAGATTGGTCACCCAAGCATTAAATAACCAATTCTTTTACTTGCAAAAAACCCTTGAATGATTCAAATTTTTGGTAGCAACGGTCAATCAATCAGGTTTAAAACATGATAGTTGATCTCTACCCTTTCCCAACACATCAGGTGGCTCTCATAAAATGACAATAGTCACTTAAAACTTTTAAAATTACCTAGCCACATCATCATATTTGGGCATCCAATCAGAAATAGGCACATCAGACCAACTTGGCACTGAGGACCCACCTTCTTATTTGTCTTTCCATCAGATGACTCTTGCAATGCCGCAATGAATATCTATCCTGCACTTTTTCTTAGCGGCATCATGACCACCGTAGATCTTCTCTGGACCTGAAATCTCTTTACCTTTTAACAAGAGCTAGCCCCTTAACCCTAAGTCATTCAATGAACATGTGACTGAAGGCTTTCTCCTAATCACTGAATGTTTATCTTAACCACAGTCTGATCAGGAGATCACGCAAATGAAGCATTCATGTGATTGCTGAGTCTTTGTTTAACTCTAGGTTATATCAAGTGACCAAGAGACCACCATCAGATCTATCTTCATCTTGTGGTCCTCATTGATTAGTTGAATACCTCATGACCATGTGACCCAACTCATTGTTTATCTGGAGATTCAATGAACAAAGAAATCTCCAAGTCACTAAATATTTTAACTAATCAAAGTTTGATTCAGAGAATAAGTGCCCACTGTCGATCAAGATCAACATCGACAGTCCTTATTCAATCTTTGAATGTTAGCATACTTGATCAGATCATCTGGAGATTTAGCGACTAAAGGAGACTAAGACCACTTGCTAGATTGCTAAGATAGAAAGTCCTTCTTTTCACTTTTTTTATCCCTTCGGTTGGCAACATATAGCAACTAACTCCGACCACTACCAACCACCTCAGTGCCTTGGTAAGGTTCATCCATCTCAGACTCCTCAATCAACTTAGTACCATCTACATCTCTCTATGTCATAAATGTCACCATCTACTGAACCATCTTTGCCAGCAAAACCATCTATTTCTTAATCTCAACAAACTCTTCAGAGATATCATTCTCCTTCTCCTTCAAACTAGATTTAATAGGAATAGGCTCATCAACCTTCTACTCTAGAGGTTTTTCAAAAGCACAACACCTGATAACTCTACATCCCTTAACCCGAGTCTCCTATAAAGGTATCAACTTATGCCAAACTCCTTCTTGCCTAACCACATAGGTGTTAGCACAACCATCAAACAAAACATTTCTATCAAACTACCAGGGTCTATCGAGCAACAAATGAAAAGCATCCATAGGCAATATATCACACAATATCTCATCATGGTAAGATCCAATCTAAAATTTAACCAAGCATTGTTCTTCAACTCTAACCTTAGAAACATCTTGTATCCAACTAATCTAATAAGGATTAGGATGCTTCCTTCTTTCCAAATTCAACTTACTAACCATTTCATTTGAAACAATGTTTTTAGAACTACCACCATCAAGTAAGACATTACACACCTTATCCTTGCACTTACATCTAGTTCTGAACAAATTCCTTCTTTGCATCGGTTAAGGAACACATGCAACCAATCTCCTAGTGGTAAGTGTCTCATCTGTCTCCAAAAAATTCTCAACGTCTTCTTCAACAGCTAATGCAACTCTTTTCTTAGGACATTGCCAACTTCTATGACCAGCTTCATCATAGTTATAGAAAGTGTCAGTGAACTCATTCTTCCACCTTGCTCTTTGTCCAACATTCTTAGCAACTTGGTTACTGCTAGATCCTACATCAGGCTTAGGATTCTCTGTCACATTACTCTCAACAATAATCTCACCAGTCTTACCACCTTAGTTTCTACTGTTCTACTTTCCTTCATACTTCCTATTCAGATTCTCTTCAATCTTTAATGCCATCTGATAAGCATCACTGATCATCATCATCCACATAGTAAGTAACTCTTCCTAAATACTAGGTCTCAAACCATAGACATACCTAGAAACCTTTTCTTTATCAGCTTCAGAATGACCAGTCCTAATCAAGATTCTATAAAACTCCTCGGTATACTCCTATACTAATTTTTTAGTTTGCTTCAAAGCTTGCATCTTTTTAAACATGATCATTTCATAATCCATCAGAATGAATTGCTTCTTCAACTTGTCAACCATTTGGTTCCACTTAGTAATCTTCTCTTTTCCTCTTCTACCTCTTTCCAACTGAACTTCTCTCCACCAAATATTTGCATGACCTTTCAACTTAGTCTTTGCAAATCTAACCCTATCAAGATCTTCTATTTCTTCATAATCAAAGTATTCATCAATCTCCTTGATCCAATCAATCAATTCTTCAGGCCTAAGGTTTCCAACAAATGCAAAAACTTCAATCTTAGGTCTCTTTCCAATCTTAGACATAGCTTTCAGAATTTGATTCTCCTTTGAATCTCTAGCTTCTTCTACAAATTCTTCAAAATGATCTTCCTTAGATTCATCATCACTATCCTCTTTCAAGGTAGGCTTCTTCTTTCTCAATTCCTCTTGTAGGGCTTGCACTTGTTTCTGCAAAGTCCTAAAATCATCAAGACATAATTCACTAGTAGTTTCTTCTTCTTCAGAGATCTCATGATTTCTCCTCGAAGGCATCTTCAAATCAAGATCTAGATACACCAGGTCCACTCAGCTCCAATAGGAATAGACTTTTCTCAAATAGGAACAAAATTCTCTCTAATACCACCTAATGCAGTCAAGGCGCGTGGATCCAATTAAGGACTGACCGACCTTGCAGCCAAACCAATATGCATCAAAAATACATAATAACAATAACAGATCTGTAATGAAATAGAAGTCTTTATTCATGAAAACATTGATTATATGCAATGTGCCAGGCTGTAAGGCCTTCCTAGTTATGGCCAATTACAAAGCAAGTAACACTTTATAAGATCTCATAGGATCTGAATCTTTTCTTTAACATCAGCATCCAACTAGTCCAGGTCTGCAACATGAAGCACACTGGTAGGCACCCAGGAAAGATCTGAACTTGTACTCAAACTTCCAAGCAATCTTCCTACTCCTAATCTCACAGGCTACTAACCTTCCCCCCAATAATCTGATTCCCTAAAAAACTACCCAATCATCCTATAAATACTGATTCCTAGCCACAAGTCAGTTGATGAAACAATAAATCTCTCTAAACAAATATGAAATGCTAAAACATCTGTCAGCTCTCAGGTAGCCTTACAAAATAAATAAATTCTCAAAAGATGGCCCCAATAGTCATTAGATCCACATAAAAGAATGCAACATGCTAGATCTAGGTTCCCACATCCAACGGTCAATCCATACCTTGAGGAGCGCAACCCAAATTAAATGCACCAGAAGGCCAAGCTGATTCATCCAAATAATCTCATCAATAAGAAAGAACACCAAGCAACATAGGAAATAATCGAGCATCAATCAACCAACCATGCTAGCCATGACCAAGGAACACAGTTATTACTGAGTGCCAGTGAACCGATGCCTTTAGTTACCAAATAGCCTTCAGAGACTGAGCACCCCGGTAAACACATAAACTGAGAAACCAGTCTCCCAAATCAAGAAAGAACTCTCCAAACCAAGATAAAAAATAACAATCTACCTTCAAAGACAAACATATTTTGGTTGGTACAGGATTTCAAAGAATCTTAGGATGCTCCTACATCAAATGACCATTTCTAATCCCTTAGCAATTTTTCACTAAACTACTACTTCTCCTTTGACAACAATGACAAAGGTATTACAATGGAAAACTAAAAAGGAAATTTTTATTTATAAAGAATAGCATAACCGATTACAATTTACTGAATACATTTGCAAAATTAGTCTTCAAGATTTGTAAATCACTAACCCAATTATTGATTAGGTTCCCCATGATAAGTATCTACCCATGCAAAAAACATGCAAGTTCCTCTAATCATTCTACTATACATGGATCAGGTAAGACTACCACTAGTTCAACCTCCTTCATACCTTTTTGCAAAATCTACAATTTAGGAATCAGTAAACTTTGTAACTCTAAAAAAGTAGATGTTTTTTTTTCCCTACTCATTATTATAACTCTTGATCTAATGCTTAAGAACACTAACTTGTGGCATAACTAATCGGTTAGCTTTGTGTGGCAGTTTACTATTACTATGTTCTTTACTTTTTGGTTAAGCTACAACTGTGGTTCATTCTTTTTGTTAAGGACCTTCAAGCTTGTTTTTGATAGAGGCAGACTGGACACTATTACTCTATTTTTTATCTACGTATATGCTAAGTGATATTAATGTGCTTTTAGCTTTGTCTATTGCACAGGCCAGCACCCTCTTTCTTCTTTTTCTATAAAAAACAACACTAACTTGTGCTCCAAAACTTGTAGTTGAACCATTGAAGGGATCAAATTTTTCTATTAACATCCTTAGCTTTTGTTGAGCTTCACTCCTTTTCCTATCTAATTTTTCAAAAATTGTTAAAAGTCAAAAAGAGATGTAAGTATCTTACCACGTTCCTTTAAAATATCTTTGATCCAGTTCACTACAACTTGTAAAGTGTTTCTATCACATGCAATTTCTTGAGGAAAATTTTATGTTCTCTTCCTCTAATAATCTCTCTTAGATCTCATTGTTTCATCATCCTCTATACTTTTCAACTTCTCTCCAGTAGTTGTGACCAATTGTTCAATTGGAGTGGCCTTCTCATCATAGTTCAAATCAATCACTAAGTCATATAGGAAATCTCTTACTTTCAGAATAACTTATGGCTCTTGTTTCAATTTCTCTATCTTTTATTTGGACTTAATAACCATGGAAATATCCATCATCTCCTTAGGACTCATATAACTCAAATCTATTTGACCTTTAATGGAAGGTATATCTTCTTCCATACCAATAATGCTATAATACATAGACTGGAAAGTTGTTACCTTTTCTATCTCTTTGTCTATGGTCTTTTCCATATGTACATCTTATGTTTCTTCATCTCCATTAGTTGTTGATGAACTACAACTGATTTAGAACACTGAATGAAGAATCTATGATTGAAAGATCACTAAGGAGTTGCTGATTAGATATGCAAGATGATTAAATTAGTATTATGTTGTCATTGATGTCAAATAGGTTGACAATAATTATCTTGTAAGTTACTATACCGACACATCTAAAGAAAGGAGAAAGAGATAAAGAACATAAATATCTACATGAGGAAGATGTATATGTCAGATGAGGATAAGGAATACATTGAGTAACTTGTTGATGAGTCTATGACCTGATGAAATTGACTTTATTATGTTACATTCATCTATGATGAAGAATAGAGCTGAAAGACACAAAGCAGTGTTTTTGGTAAATAAAGCATTCTAGTATAGACTGACAGAGTGTAGTGTATACCGAGCGTACTGTTAACTGATGCATTTCTTTGTTAACCAAGCAGAACAAAAAGGAATTAAATGATCAGTTTAGCCGATAAAGTGATGATCTAGAAAGTGTATGAAATCAAGGTAACAGATAAGGTTTGTTATGAGGATCGACGACTAACATAATTCAAGAAGGATCTAATGGAGCAGATTGAAATGTGTTACTAACACATCAGCCGAAGAAGGTTAAAGTGGCAAAATCAATGAATAAGATTAAGCGGCAAAATCTAATGGAGGAAAAGAAAATGATTTACTTGTCTATATAAGAGACATTGGTTTCATTGTTGAAAGAAGCTGGAAGAAGAAGATACTAGAGAATTATCACGTGAATAATTTTTCATGCATTGTGATCATACTGGTTAGTAAGAACCAAGCTAAAAAACAATTACTGAGCTATAGAGAGTAATTATCGATGGACAGTAAGTTGATATAGTATTGAATCTGAAGTGGTATATTGATCAGAAAGATTTGAATGAGCTGAACATTGATTTGTAAACTGCAATTGAAGTTGTTTCAAGGTAGATCATCTACTGTTACATATTTAACCATTGTATATAGTCAAATATCTTAACCGTGTGGACTAAGAAAGTCTTTTGATGTTTCATTCATAGAGTGAACATTGTTATCCTGTGAACCCTAGAGTGACTGTTGGTTGGATGATAACTTCTGGTCTAAAATCCTCTAACAAGGTCACACCTAACAATGTGTTTGTAAACCTTTAACAAGGTTGGGTCTTCACTGACCTCACTTCAAAAGAGTGAACAATTTTTGGGTTGTCAGTCCTAGGTGGTTTTTTCCCTTCATAGGGTTTCCACGTTAAATCTCTTGTGTTATGTGTTGATTGTGATATTTTTTTGTTATCATACTTTGCATATTACAGGTTAGATTTGATCGGTAACTGCTATAAGTTTTAGACTGACAATCAGTAAAAACACAGATAGTGAAAATATTTTATGTTTACTGAGTAGCAGAAGTTGAAGAATTTGTTTTGGGACACTGGATAGCTGATTCACCCCCCCTCTTAGTTATTCTAATAGTTGTATCCATTATCAGTACATGTTGTTGTTCAACTAATACATCCTTTTTCGTATCTTGACCAGTTCCTATATTCTCTATTTCCTTTTCTCTTGTGTGTCCTTGGGTTCTTCACGAATATTCATGACCAGAACATCACCTATGGTGTTCATAGTATCCTCCGGCTCATCCAAAATATTATTATTATCAAGTGTTACCTTCACACTATTTATGGTCCATCCTTCGTCAGTAAGAGTAATAACATCCTCTTTCTCACTCTCTTCTCCTTTCTCTTATTCCTCTTCCAATTGAATATGTTCTACATCCTCTACAAGACCTAAGTGCTTCTTTAAAATTCTTTTAGTTTCATCTTACACTGATTGAGAATCACTAATCAGTAGTCTTGTAACTCTTGTCTTAGTCTTAAATATCGGTCTAGTCTTATCCAATATTTCCTTTATCTCCTCTATTGTTAGCCCAGGATTTAAATGCATTAAGACATAGTTAATTAATTATTTTTCTTTATTTAATTCTCCATACTATCTAGCTTCAATTTTACCATGTAAGGAAGAAGAAATTTTTCCTTGTAATTGCATAGGGACCTGACTAAAATTATTCATACTTCCTACAACATCTTTAATTTTCCTTTTGTGAGCAAGGCTTTTGAGGATCCTGTTATCTATTTTGAAAGGGCCAAATCAATCAAACATTAAGAGTTTAATCTAGCGTGAAATCAAATCAAAACAAGGAAAACTCCTAAGCTAAGCCACCTTAGATTGAGCTAAAAATAGGTGCACCCAAGCACTGTTTGATTTTCTCTTGCTTAAGGGGATGTGGGTGTGCTCTCTAAGCACTTGGAGCATACTCTAATGCATTCTAAGATGAATTTAAATCCATGAAAACCTAAAAAATGACACAATATTGGGTAGAACACCCAAAATTGCCCATAAGGCCTCAAAAACTCAAAAATGCTTTAATGGAGATTAAGCTACATGATGAGTAATCTAGGATTGATTTTAGACCAAATGAGATGTGATGATGATGATATGCTATGCAAAACAATGAAGTAAACTAAGTTAATCCATTATTGCTAAGCTATGATGTGTTAGAAAGCTTGAAGAAAACAAAGAAATCTAACAATTAGAAATGATTATGCTAGAGCTAGAAGTAAAAGAGCATGATAACAATGCATAAATGATAAAAACTAAGCTAATGAATTGCTCTTGGAAGAGGGAGTATTTATAGGATTTCCTAAGGGCTTGGGTTAGGAAGAAAGGTTAGAGTTTGGGGTTTGGTTAGGGTTTGAGTCAAGGGGGATAAGGATGAAGACTTTCTAGAAGAGTCTAGGCTTTGGATGAGGATGAAGACTTTCTAGAAGAGTCTAGGACTTTCTAGGATAAATATGGAATTTAGGAAATAAATAAAGTTTTATTTATCTCAAAGGCTTTAATGAGTTTGAGGCTCATTAGGGGTAGGGTTTGACTAGGAGTCAAAGGAGACTTTTATTAGCTTAGGGAAAGTAGGTAATTTCCCCTAAATGGGTTTAGGGAAGGACTAGGAAAGTTCTAGAAGAGTCTAGAGTTTTCCTAGGGTAATTTAGGGATTGAGGATTAATATTTAATCTTAATTAAATATTCTTGAGTTGGGATTAGGGTTAAGAAATGATGGGATTAGCCTTTAATCGAAATTAAAGAGGGATTAGAAGATTCTAGAAGAGGTTAGTGGTCTTAAGGGAATTGGCCAAGTTTTGGGCAAAAAATAAATAAATAATTTATTTTGAGATTTTTGGTCAGTTTATTAATTAAAATAATTAATAAATAGGGAAATAATGTTTAAATAAGATTTAAACATTTTTGGGAGGGATTTCTTAATTAAATATTTTTAATTAAGATAAAGGGATTTAATGACATAAAAATAAATTAATTAATTAATTAAATAATTAATTAACAAAGGATGATGTCATCAGGGATTTTTTAGAAAATAAAAATACTTTATTTTTTAAAAGATTTTTAGGTGTCTACATTTTGCCCCTCTTTGATGCGATGCCGCAAGTGGCGTGGCATCAAAGATAAGAAAATAAGATGCCCAAGGCTAGAATTTAGAGGAAAGAGGGATTGTGCCCCCTCGAGAAAATAACACAAGGAGTAAACGTTGTGGAATTTTCTCAGAAGGAAATAGAGAAAGAAGGACCTAGGAAGAAGGGGAGATAAATAACCAAACTTCCAAGAGAAAAGATGGGTGAATGCAAGATGAGATGGAATGCAAAATGCAGGATGCAGCTACATGAGAGATGCAAGATGCAGGGGATTGGGGAAGCTCCAAGTGCAAATGTGGAGAGCACAACCTAGTTTAATATAGCAATGCTAGAGACCTGCCAAGGATACTGGGATCACGAGGCCTTGTCACCAGTGTTGCAGAGGATTGATGCTAAAAAGACACACAGGGTTGTCCCAGCATCACACATGAACCCAAGAGGAAGCATGCTGGAAACGATGTTGAAGAAACCACAAACACATGACTGACTCACAGGCAGAAGCAAAAGATCAAAAGACCTTGTCCCAGAGTGTCCTCATTCACTACACACCATGATATAAAGGATCATGGCGACTTTAAGTAGAGAACAATGAGAAGCTGTAAAAGATTAACAAGATCCAAAGGACAAAATCCAAGACCAAAATGAGAACTCCAAAAAGACATCCTTTGCCAAGGAGAGAGATTTGATCTGATTGATTTGATTGATGGTAGGAAGATTGGTCTGAACATGTGGAAGGATACATCAACACGGACCTGGTGTGCTTGGTGGAAGATTTAAGTCAGACAAGAAGGATACAACTGAGGGGACCCGTGATTAGGCTTAGGTCAGACAATAGAAGCATACATCTGTGCGGACCCAATGCTGATGGGGAGAATGCTGTGTTGCTAATTGGCAAATGATGTAGTTCAAAGATGGTCATGATGATCAAGGATAGTCGACAATTGATGTTGTTGAAGTGCAAGGTTGGGTAGGACAAGATTTTTGATCAGATACTGCTGCAGGACTAACAAGGATATGTACAATAAGACAATGACAAGGGATGACAGACACAAAGGATGGGACCTAAAGACACATATGTACAAATGAGCTTAGGTGGAGACATGACTGACGCTATGGTACAAGACTCAGGATTAGGATGCACAAAGAACCTGGGGATGAAGCTAAAAACTCCAAAGATATGCAAGACGATGCCCTAGTTGGGCTGGAAAGACAAGATGGACTGATGAAAGATGTGTCCTGAAATGACATATGAGGAGATAAAGGAGCATTGGAATGAATATGAGGAGATGTCTAGGATGGCGAAAATGTGGATGGGGAGATGAATGGAGATTGGTAGATAGGAGATATGGGCATGTGCCTTTGTTGATCCTGACTAGGAATGTTTGGATTTTGGATGAGGAATTGAGTAGGATAAGATGGTGGATGATATTTTGGGATATAAGGTCCCAAAATGGATTGGGTATGTAGAGGATATGTGTTGGAAGATTTCGGGACATAGGGACCCAAAATGGATTTAGAGGATGAAGGAGGAATGTGATAGGTTGTCTTTGGTTGTAACGATGGAGGAGGAGGAATGGCGTTGTATGCTTTGGAAGATGTGATGGTGGGTTTGGAAGGATGCTTGAATTTAGCTTTAGTTGTACCAACATTTCTGGAGGAAGTGCCTTCTTCTGATGTGTGACCAATTCCACATAACTTTGGATGTTTCTTGTCTTGGATAGGCTCCAGATTTCCTTGTTCATGGATGCCTAGGCCTTTTCCTTGATAATTCCATTTCTTGAGCATTTTATCCAAACAAGGATATTTCTGACTTGGGGAATATGACAAACATCCAGTTTCTGATTCCTTGTTGGAAGATATGGAACTTATTACTTTTGCTTCAAGTGGGCTACCTCTAACAAATGTAAGTGGACCGAGAGGATAGAGTGTTGGGAGCTGGATAATTTGGATTGGAAAATCCTCAAGAGGAGAGGATGGGATGATGGGATCTTGACTAGGATTGGGAGATAGTAACGGATCTTCAGATGGAGAAACTGGGATGATAGGATCTTGGATTGGAGGAATTGGGATTGTAGGATTTTGGATTGTGGGTGATGGAAGCAATAGAAAATGTGATGGGGGAAGTGAAGGGATTGGATCTTGATTTTCTTCTGTTAGTATTTCAACATGCTTTTGGACAAGATCTTGACATGGTAGGACTTGTGCAGATAGAGTGATGGGGGATGTATGGATGGACTCGTCAGAGGGGGGGATGGAAGGATGGGAGATTCTGTAGCTGTGATGGTAGGAATAAGGGTGAACTCATGGGGCTCACTGGATGTGCTTTGGATAATGCTAGGAGGAGGTGATGTTGGTAGGCATTGGATGGAGACTTTAGATGGAAGGGACTCAATGATGCTAGGAGATGGAAGAGGATCAATGTATGAAAGATAGATGACATATGAGAGTGATGGATGGGCCTCATCAATGATGGCTTCACATGAAGGTTTGAGATGGCTTGGATCTTCAACTTTAGGAGTGGTATTTGTTATTGGCTTCCTTGTGAAACTCCTTGGAGACTTTCGGATTGGAGGAGGTGAAGGATTGGAATGTGTAGAAGATGGGGGGCTTGGATGGTCCTCACATGAAGGTGGGGTGGAAGATTTTGAATTTTCTTGAGGGGATGATGGTGCTGAAGAGGTAGAGGTGATGGATCAAGGTGTGAGATATGAAGCAGTTTGAAGGATGCACTCTACTTGTGGGAGGGGATTTTTGGCAATGTGGTTTGGAATAGAAGATGGTGGATTGAGATAGGGTGGAAGATTGGGAAAAAGGATTGGAGGACTAGGATTGTGGATTTGAGAATGATTTGGAGGATAAGTGGATGGAGGTTTTAGATAAGGGAAGTAGTGTGAAGTGTTTCGAGGGGATGGTGGTGATTGGGATATGACCATAGCAGGAGATGGAGGTATGAAGGATGCATATGGAGGATGTGTAGGTTTAAGATAGGGATAAGTTGTGGATGGATAAGATAATGAATTTGCCTTGCCAAGGACATGAAAGGGAGTGCTAGTGGATAAGTGTGAAGGCATGATAGGATATTTTGGAGGAATGATTGGATGCTGGGGGATGTTTGGAGCAAACTTGCTAAGATTTTCAAAATATGCATTATGATCTACAAGGCTTTCATCATCTTTGGGATAGGATGGATTGAGGGGAGAGACATAATAACCAAAATCATCATAATAGTTTTGAGACATGCTGACTTGTAGATGAGTTGGATAAGGATGGAGGACGATGATGGGTTGGAAGACTAAGACTCAGATTGGGATGACTGACAGGATCAGACTGGGATTGGATTTGGCTCAAGATTGGAAGAAGACTGACTCTAGAGGAAGATAGACAAGGGGATGGGGGATGACCAAGATGACTCTGCTAACCTAAGATAGGATGAAAGGATGACAAGATTGGATTGGATATGACTGGAAGACCATGATTTGAGATTCTGCAAGTTTTGGACATTTTTTGGATTTTGGGAGGATTTGGACTGACATGGCTATTTTGAGTATCGTGAACCAAGTTGTAAATCAGTTTGATGTTTTCCAATGGCAAAGGATAGATTTCAACAAAGATTTTCAAAAAATCAATCTCTGCAAGGGACAAAGCAACCTTGCGGGATACAAGCAGGATGACTGACTCTGATAAAGCTTTTGAAAGTGTATGTTCCAACAAGTGTTTTCACAGAGTATTTGACTATCATGCACTTCAAACAGATCTACCTAAGGAAGGTGAGTATCAAAATCACTTGCCCACAGCTTGGTATCCCCCAGAAGGGAATACAAATGGTGAGTAATCTTGAGGCGATCCGGTAAACCCCTTGGAATTGGTCCTTGCACAAGGATTTTGATACTTTCAGATGTAGATAGGGTAGCCTCTATTTTATCAAGTTTTTAATAGTTCCATGGAGTCTCCATACCCAGTTATGCTGACCACCTGTGACTCACTTAAGAGCCTAGCCAACAATGCTGGGGGAGGAATATTTACCTTTCCCTAGACATTTGCATTTGGCACAAGACACCCATGGATTAGGAGATATAAGTGAGTACTTTTTGCCTTCACTTTATTTATATACCAGCCAGGGGGGATACTGGTTTGAGGTCATTCTCCGAGGAGGAAGCACTTTTCTCCCTGGACAGGCCTTGCTAAAAGTAGAACAAGTGAACTTGTTCAAGTCCAAATGTTCTATGTTGCTTACTTTAGCAAGGTTATACAAAAAATGTAAAGCTCCTAGATGCACATCAAGCAAGTTGTTCTTTTTCCCGAATTGATTAAGTTTGTTTGAACTTTGAATTTTTGAAGACACAAGTGCTTAGATTTTGATTTGTTCTTTCTCCAAAACATAAATGATTTGAGTGGTTGCAAGTTCTTTCCTTTTGGGCATTCAAGATTGAGATTTGCAAGTTGATTTAAGAACTTTGAAAAGAGCTTTGTTTTATCCTTAGATCATTCAAGATTTTATTTGAACTGAAATTCAAAGAAGAAGGAATAGGGATGCTTGATCTTTCCAATTTAGATCATTCAAGATTGTGTTTGATTTTCAAAATGATAATGACTCTTAGGACTTAAGTTCATTTTTCCTTAATTTTATTCAAGATTTGTTTTGACCTTTGTTTGCAATAAGAAAAATGAATCCAGTCCCAAGAAAATTAAGATAGAAAAAATAAAAAGCGACATGGTCTAGCTAATATGCGACACTGGAAAGTGCAGAGGCGACACCAAAAACTCTCAGGTGACACTCAAATGTTAATAGACGATAGATAACTGTGCAAAAGTGATGGAGAAATTTTCCAGGCGACAAAGAAATGACTACAGGCGGTAGAGAAAGATTTAAAGGTGACACACAAATATTCTGAGCGATGATGGAATGTTTACAAGCAAGACTTCCGTACCCAAAGGTATGATTTCTTAAGTTGCAGGCATGATTTAATTACTTGTAGGTGACATAAAAAGAATTTTGAGACAAAATAGAAGTTATCGATGGCGAAAATCTATCAGAAACTAGGCGTGGATACAGAGCTTGTATGCGTCATTTCATTACTTGAAGGTGTGATTTAATTGCCTGAAGGTGACATTTCTTTTGTTTCCTACAAATACAAGAATATAAAGTATGATCTAATCAAAATGATTGTGGTTTTGGTCCCACCGGGCATGCCAGAATGTGAGCAAGGCTTTTGAGGATCCTGTTATCTATTTTGAAAGGCTCAAATCAATCAAACATTAAGAGTTTAATCTAGCATGAAATAGGGAAATAATGTTTAAATAAGATTTAAACATTTTTGGGAGAGATTTCTTAATTAAATATTTTTAATTAAGATAAAGGGATTTAATGACATAAAAATAAATAAATTAATTAAATAAATAATTAATTAACAAATGATGATGTCATCAGGGATTTTTTAGAAAATAAAAATACTTTATTTTCTAAAGGATTTTTAGGTGTCTACACCTTTGATCTTCTTTACTAAACTTATCATAATACTTTTTCAAGTGAGAAATTATATCCCACTTCTTAATCTCATCAATAATTTAATGAATAAGGATGAACTTACTAGAATTTGGCTTAACTGATTTCATGGTAGAGGCCTAAACCACTTTAGAATTCTTAGCTGGAGCCTTGAGTTCTTTCTACTCTTTTTATGTCTCTATTCCTTCAACTTCCTCCTTTTTGTATCATTTTCCCCTCTCTTTCTGCCTCTTTACAACAACCTTTATCGTAGTAGCCTCCTTTTCCTTTGTGAGCTCAAGTTTATTTTTCTTTACTATTCTTCTCACAGGGATATTGGATGGAAGAGAAGGTTTTTCATTTTTAACTATTGTTTCACTCATTTTCTATCTATTGCTTGAAGCTCTACTAGTTCTAGAAGAAACTACCTCTACATCTTCATTTGTGTTAGCTGTAGATGAAGTACCATCTTTCTCACCTTCATCTTTGGCCCTGTCTTTGTCAATAGCTTCCTATGTGCAATCGTTTTGTCTAAAGAACTATTCATCCTCCTTTCTAACTTTCTTCTCAATCACCAATGCATTCAATGTATCAAAAAATTCTTGAGATATTTCCCTCTATATGTTCAAAACCTATTTGTAATAGGGTCATTGAGGCTCTTTGGTAGTTCATCATCATAAGCACTAGCTATACCAACTTCATGGTGCTCTCAGTCAAGGTCTTTCTCACTATATCATGTATCTCCTGCATAGCATATGAAAAATCATCAGCATATCCACTTCCCTTCACTCCATCCTTCAAATCTCTTAGTTCATAAATTACTCTAGGATGTAGTCCATAGACTATTTCAAAGGGACTCTTCCCTATGGATCTATTTATAGTGTCATTGTAGGCATATTCAACTTGCCTAATCAACTGATCCCATTGTTGACCATACTCCTTGGTCAAGCATCTTAGAAAATTTCCAAGGCTTCTATTGACAACCTCGGTCTAACCATTAGTTTGGGGATGGTAGGCCAATCCAAAGGACAAGTTAGTTCCTACCCTTTGCCAAAGATTCTTCCAAAAATAACTCATGAATTTAGTGTCTCTGTCTGACACAATACTGAAAGGTAACCCATGGATTCTTACAATCCCTTTGAAGAAGAGAGAGGCTATTTGACTAGCATCATTAGTGGTCTTACATGGAACAAAGTGAGCCATCTTGCTGAATCTATCCACAACCACATAAACACTATCCATGCAATGTCTTGTTTTGGGTAACCCAACTACAAAATCCATACTCAAGCATTCCCATGGTCTAGTAGGAATAGGTAGTTGTTGATAAAGGCCTACATTTGAAGAAGTGCCCTTGGCCTTTTGACATACAACAAAACTTTCCAAATACCTCCTAACATCAAGATTCATCCTTGGCCAATAATAGAACCTTTCAACAAGTTCTAGTCTCAGTGATCACAAAGTGACCATTCAAAGCACCATTATGCTTTTCTTGATTCAAATTCTCTCTAATAGAGCCTCTAGGAACACATAATTTATTCCCTTTAAACAAGAGATCACTTTGCAAAGTATACTCATCATATTTACTATGAAAATGGTTCTTGTATTCAGCACATACCTTATATATGTCTGCAAAATCTTCATCATCAGCATATAGATCCTTGAAGTGATCTATCCCCATGCTCTCTAAATTTCTTGGATTGTGAGAGCTCTTCTAGACAATGCATCTGACACTTTATTGAAGAAACCTTTCTTGTGCTTGATATTAAAGGTATAAGCTTGTAGGTATTCAACCCACTTCATGTGCTTGTGACTCAACTTCTCTTGTTAATTCAGGAAACTAAGTGCTTGACTATCTGAATACACTATGAATTCCTCGGGAAGCAAGTAGTTCCTCCACTTCCTTAGAGATTGGACCAATGCATACATCTCAAGGTCATAAGAAGAGTACTTCTTCTTGGCTTCACTTAACTTTTCTGAATGAAAATCCACCGGTCTACCCTCCTGGCTTAGAACAACCCCAATAGCTACACTTCCAGCATCACACTCAATGGTGAAAAGCTTCTCAAAGCTTGGAAACACTAAAATAGGTTGGGTAGCTATCTTTTCCTTCAACAACTCAAATATTTTGTTAGCATGCTCATTCCATACAAACTTGGTCTTCATGCCTCCTTTAATAGTATCCAACATAAGAGCACAAATTGCACTAAATTGCCTTATGAACTTCCTATAATATTGTGCAAGGCTATGAAAAATCCTTACCTCTATTGATGTCCTTGGAGTAGGCCAATTTATGATAGCCTCCACTTTTCTCTTATCCATTTTTAGATTGCCATGTGATAGAACAAATCTAAGATACACTAGCTCTATTTTGATGAACTCGCACTTCTCAAAGTTGAGCATCAACTTCTCCTCATGTAGCTTCTTGAAAACAATTTCAAGATGTTCTAGGTGCTTAGTCATTGTCTTACAATAAATCACTATATCATCTATATATACTACCACAAACTTGCCTATGTAGTCTTTGAGAACTTCATTCATGAGCCTCATGAATATGGAGGGGGCATTGGATAATCCAAATGGCATGACAAGCCATTCATACAAACCTTCATTGGTCTTGAAGGTTGTTTTCCACTCATCTCCTTCATGTATTATTATTTGGTGATAGCTACTCTTCAAGTCTATCTTTCTATAGTACTTAGCTTTGTAATACCCCAAAAATGGGCTATAGGTTCATTAACCTCTTATATCAACATATCGAACAAAATCGACATCAAAGTCCTAACCTAAGGCACATCTGAACATCACTGAATCCTAATTGATTATCATAAATTCTACTTTGGGTAATATTCCTAGTAATATTCCTATTCATCCTAATTATATTTAATTTAATGATTATTTGGCGATAAATCCTATTTATCCTAAAGTTTGATTAATTGAATATTCTCAATATTTAATTAATTAGATTTAATTCTACCACTTAATTGTTTAATTAAAGTTAATTCTATTTATTCCTAAATTGTATTATTTCAATTTTGACAATAAATCCAAAATCCTATGAATAATTGATTAAATTCTTATTTAATTAATTAAAGCAAGTTGTCAATTTTTAATAATATTGTTTTTGAATAAAAGTTTGAAAAATAATTGATTAACCCATAAATCAATTGTTTTATTTTTCAAAATTAGTTAAGTTGGAAATAAATCATTTTATTATTAAATTAATTCATAAATAAAACATGCATAATCAAGAAAAGCAGACAACTATCAATTATCAATTAAATCTAAACTCTATTTTGAGTTAAACTCTGCTTTTGCATGTTGTTGTGAGTTAAATAATCCTTCATTTAAAAATAACTCAAAAATCAAACCTGAGTTATTTGAGTGATTTATGGCTTTTCTCATGCACCTCCAAAGCCCTGGATTTTTATAAAATCAAGGCTCAGCTCTTCACAAATCATCTCATATTTTTTGCATCCTCACGTTGTCGAATTGGAGACTGAAGAATCATCTTTGCGAATCCAAGCTATTGTGAGATCATTCTTGTTTATGAGTATTGCATATCATTTAGAATTCATCTTAGATCAATTCATTGCATATCAATTTCATCTTAGATTCTAGATTCATATCAGTTTTCATCATATCATTGCATAGAAAATTAAAAAAATAGATTAATTGCATTCATATTTCATATCAGTTTTGCATTCAAATCCTTCGTTTAGGTGTCGTCAAGGTCATTGATCTCGGTACAATCTGAGAATTCACACTCGCATCTACTAGAAGGCAGTAAATCACCTGGTTAGTTTAGTTTTCCATTATTTGCACGATTTCAATTTTAGCTAGCCTCTAATGTTTTACTGAAGTGTTGTGTTTATAGATCAGGTATAAAATTCACACACACCATTTCTGGCACCCATCATGGGGCCCTGATACGGGTTTCCAATTCAATTCTATCAATTTTTGTCTTTTCTTCTCAATTTCTGAGCCAAAACTTTGATTTTTAAATTCTGTCTATACAATTTTTGTACGAGTTTCTGACAAAAGTCATCTCAGACTATACCCACTATCGTACGATAGTCTATTGGATCGAGAATCATGCCAGACTATATAAACTATCATTTGGAAGTTCAACTATCGTATCATTATACACCCAGTGTTGTACGAGTTTCAGGATTGTCATCTAGAAGTAGACCCAATGTCGTACGAGTTTTGGCACCAGGTTTTCATTGTCATTTCATTTTTCAGGGCAGTTTGTCAGATTTTGTTTTTAGATTTTGACTAATGGCTAATCTTAACAATTGAAATTCCCTATTTTTGACTAGTTTTTCACTGATTTGGATTTGGGAAAGCGCAAGAATTGCTAAAAGTAGGTAAGAATCTACTAAGCATGTTGTGAGGAATTCAGGTAACCTTCCCAGCTAATAATGTTTCGATTTGGACTAAAATGAACATCTCATGTGTCTAGCTTGAGTGACTTTTATTGCTTTCCTATCACAGACTTCATTTGGGCTATAAAAATGAACATAGTTTGCTTTCAGCATCTTTGTTACACATAGTAATTAGGCCCCATGAACACTATTTATGGATCTTGAGAGAGTGGGTTTCCAGTGAAACTCTTCTCAATGAAGGATCCCTTGTAGGTGGGGAGGATACTGAGGGAGTCTCACGTTCCACTAGATCCGCGTGTCTTCAACTTTTGATGAAGGCATTCTCTCTCTGGAGAGGTTGATAGATCACGAGGGGTAGACATCATAGATCTTTGTGAGATAATATTAGTCTTAGCATGTCAGATTTATCTGTCTACTTTGTTTGGGTTAAAAGTGAAAAGGCTAGGGGATTATGCTCTACTTCCTTTTTGGATAGTACCAGAAACCCAAATCCTTGAATCTGGAACCAGTCTCCATGTGGTATATCTTGTGAGTCACCTTTAGAGAGGGTTAACTGTAGTGGACATTCCCTTAATTGGGTCAACCACGTTGACGGAACCTCAAGCGGTAATAGCCATTTTTGCCGTGGTAGTGACAACCGCTATATAAATGTCCTGTTGGAAGAAATCTCCATAGCTGTGGTCTCTTGTTGGGCTTTTAGATCTCCCTAGTAGATCCTAAAGATTAAGTTATTGGACTGTGTCAAAACCCCGGTGCGCTTGGATTGGAGTTTGCCCTCTTGGATCATAAAAGTTGCAAAGTCAAACCATTACTAAAAACCCTAGCGAGGCCAAATTTTCATTTTCTAGGGTATATGTGCGTTATTGCAAAACATTTTAGGAACATAAACAATTAGCACTTCTGAGGATTAGAATGAATAAAATCACTTGATTGTTCATGCGCAAGGTTGATTTTTCCCTTGTTCATTGTTTTTAGACATGCTTGAAATCACTTGCTTGCTATTTTGTGTGCTTGTTTATCTATCTGGTTATTGAAAATGAACAAATCTGTTACCATCCTCAAATCTGGACATTAAAATTTGCAAACAATCCGAATCTGAAAACTCAAAATTTGCAAAATCTGAAGTAAAATTATTTTCTAGAGTCCACTGTCATCTCAGTCAGTCAGAAAGTCATACGAGTTTTTATCAAATGTCATTTCATTACTGCCCAACTGTCGTATGGTAAAGAACCCAGTGTCATACGAGTCTTTCTGCTAGGCAAATTCAAAAAGTCAAATCCTACTAGCAACTATCGTGCAAGTTTTTGAAACTATCATACAAGCTTTTCAACTATCATTTCATAGCATACCCACTATCATATGAGTCCGCAGAGTGTCATTTGGGAAAATTTTGAAAAGTTGTCAGAAAACTGTCAGAATTGCCAGATATTTAGCTTTTTCAGCCTATTTCTAGAATCTGTCAAACAAATCACTATGTCAGGAATAGAGTAGTAGCTATTGAGAATCCTATCATTTTCCAAAAGTGGCCTTTTGAATCTGATTCAGCCTTCTATTTAATCAATTTGAGTCCTTTTCATCTTGTGTCAAAACCTTGTCAGATCTATCAATCTTCTATCCAATCTTCAAAAATAGACTAGGTGTTGTGAATTTGTGTCCGCTATCTTTTGGGAAATCTACCCATACATCCAGGGCATTGTATGCTTCACCCACATCTAATCAAATCTTCAAACCAATCATAATTTTGACAAGGTTGCGTCATTTGATTTTCTTGCATCAAATCATTCTTCAGTTGTCTTCATCCTATTCTCTTCGCTTCACCTAAGGTTAATGGTGGAAATCAGAGCTTCCTCACACAAGAAATTAGGAGAGACATCTCAGACCTTACCTTTGACTAATATCTAGGGTCCAACTCTTAAGCAACTCATCAATTCTAGTCTTTACAAGGACGATAGTCTTGGCAACTTTCGATTGAAAACTGGTTACATACCTCCTCCATCAACCCACCGAGGTAATCAACAAACTCCTCCTTGATCTATCTCAGGGAGTCCTATAACTCCTACCATGTCTCAAGTAGGGACAAACCATGACTCTCAAGGAGCTCATTCCCAACATGGTGTAGATTAGGAACCCACACCTGAAGAAATTTCCCGATACCAAAATGACAATGAATTCAAGAAAATGATGAGGCATTTCTTGAAAGAAAATAGAGAAACATACTTTTTGGAGTTAGCTCATCAAGGAGCTAAGATTCCTCCTAATTTTAATGTCAAAGATATCATCACACATGAGGAAGAAACTCTGATAATGACCATGATGAAATAGATGCATGCTTTACAAGTCAAACTGAATAAACTTGAAAAAGAGAAGGAATCCAAGGAGTTCTCCATGGAGGCTCTATGTCATTTTCCATTTGACAAAGACTTGTACATGCCACCATTTCAAAAAAGAGTGGAGATGCTGAAGTATGATAAATATGATAGACACTCTGATCCTCAAGATCATGTCAGAGAGTTCTGTACACAATCCATGGAGTACATGCATGAACCGACCTATCTGATGTGCCTCTTTCCTAGATCTCTGAGTGGAGCATCCATTCATTGGTTTTCTAGATTGCCTCCCATGATTAAAAATTTTGAGGAGTTGATTAAACTATTTTATCAACAATACTCCTACAATATTCAACACCCGGTCACCATGATCGATATCTGTAACCTCAAGCAATATCCTGGAGAACCATTCCTAACATTCCTCAAGAGGTGGTGAAAGAAGTTCTCTCTATATGATAGACCAATTCCCGAAATGGAGAAATTAAAAATCTTTATCAATAACCTTGTCCCAGAGATCAACTACCCATTACAAATGAAAGATCATACATCTTTTGACAAAATGGTAGATAATGCAATCAAGATTGAGAAAGTACTTGTCAAGAAAGGAGATATCACACTTCAAAAGGACAAATATGAATCTGGATCTAGTTCCAAAGATAAGAACAAAAATTGGAACAAGAACAAAGGCATCATCACAGATGGCATTGTTGACACTATCCATGCCCCATCAAAGGCACCAGCCTACAACCTAACTCTTGGTTCCCAAGCCATTAAAGCTTCAGAACAAAAGTCATCCAAACCATTCCAAAAGAAGCCAAAATACAAATCTTCAGATAAAAAGTGAAAGTTCACTCCTCTTGGAGAATCTTTAGAATTAGCTATGAGAACTCTACTCACTAATAACATCATCTCTTTGCTAGCAATCTGATAATCTGATCTAGACCCTAAGCCACATTGGTGGAAAGAAAATGAATTCTGTGATTTCCATCGAGGTAAAGGTCACAAAACTAATAACTGCTTACAGTTGAAACACACCATTCAAGATCTGATCGATAGTGGAGACATCACAGTTGAAAATCCTAAGAGCAATAATGATCATATGACATTTAAAAAACCATTTCCACAACATGGTCAAGGCATTTCAACTTCTCAGCCTAATATGGGGGCAAAAGTCAATTATACCTACCCTGGAAATAATGCTATCATCAATATGGTTGAACCATGTCTCTCTGAAAGTTGCAATGTCATCACAATTGTACGAAGAGAAAGAGATCATTCCTCAGCTAATGTAGTTACTTGATCACAAGCTCAAGCACATCTAAAAGGAAAAATCCCAGATTCATCTAATGTCCCTAAGATACCCTTCAATCTTTCATCTGCTTCCAAATAGAAGTTTGCTTCCAAATCTTCCAATCCAAAGGATACAAGGCCTACATCTTATAGCATTTTTCAACAACTCCAGCACACTAATGCCAAAATATCTATGTTTGAGTTGCTTTGAATATCTCCAGCTCACAGAGCCATTCTAGACAAAGCTTTGCTCGGATCCAATGTTCCTGATGACCTTGATTTAGACAGGGTCCAGACTATGGTTGGACATCTTACATCTCTGCAATATATCTCCTTTTCAGAGGAAGATGACAACTCCTTGAGTCATCCACATAACTAGCCCTTGCATATAGAGGTCTTGATCTAGAATCATAGGGTCAAACGTGTGTTGATAGATGGAGGCGCTGGCCTAAATATTTGTTCTTACATCTTGATCACACAATTGGGATTTTCAAAATTGGCTATTGATCCTAGAAAGAAAATAACTATCAAAGCCTATGATGAACAAGAAAGATCTTCTAAAGGCACCATTGTCTTACCTATCAAAGTAGGTCTAGTTATCAGAGATACTATATGTCAAGTTCTTGATCTACCTTTGGCTTACAACATCCTCCTAGGGAGACCATGGATACATGAAATGCAAGCTATTCCTTCTACATACCATCAATGTTTGAAATTTCCTTATGAAGGAGTAGAGGTTACTATCCCCGTAGATCTAAATACAACTTGCAATACATTGAAGGAAAGTGCTGATAAGCTTGTTCCCAATAATAGAGAATCTTCTACTAAACAACTAAATGTTTCTTCAACATCCAAAATGGAAGACATTGTTAAAGAGGTCAATATCAAAGAAAATGGGATGGGATAATATATTATAGAGCTAGTCTTATCTTTGACATCTCTCCCTATCTCACCTAAGTCTTATGGAAAATCTTTGAAATAGTCCAAGCCCAAACCTAAGGAACCTCTTGAAGCATATAAAAAGAATTTTGTGGTAGAACAAGTATCCAAGCAAGAGTTTGAAGAGGATGAAGCTGTGCTATCATGGCTATACAAAGATGAACTTGAATCCCACAATGTTCAAACTAGTGACTCTACAACAACATAGATCCCTTCTAAGTCATACGGTCTAGGAAATAAATTGATAGCTAAGATGGGATATCCAAGTCAAGGACCTCTAGGAGTTAGAGGAAAAGGTCTTGTGGCACCTATTTCACATACGGGTAGGGAAAATAAGAATATTGTTGGCCTAGGCTTTAAGAAGAAACCCTTTCACCTCAAAGGTAATTTTTCTCATGTCATAGAAAAGATCACACCAGGAGAACCTCTTCTTAAGAAAGAAGAAACAAAACCATCAAATAGTGATTCAGACAGCTCAGAACTCATCCCCTATGAAAAATTTCCTAAGGAGATCAAAGACCTTCTTGATGATAAAGATGATCCTATCAAAAGAATTAATGTAGTAGAAACACAAGAACCTACTATCAATCAAGAGATAGTTGCAACACAAGAACTAGCTAATCTCGAAAATAATCAAGAGGAGGGAGGTGGTAGTGATTCTGAGACAGACTCCCATGAGTATGAATTCAAATAAGAATCTGAGGGTAACCCTTCTTGGGGTATTCAGCCTAACTTTACTCATGTTCTAAGATTTCCTAGAGATCCCGAATCAAAAGCTAAATCAAATGACTATGAATGGGGAGCCATTCCAGAACTAGATGAGCTTATTACAGAGAAACATGTTGATGTTATTCACCAATATGCACCTAATCCCAATGTAAGTCTAGAGCGGAATGATGAACCTATCGAGTCTGATCCACCTATGGCTAAATTGGACTCCCACGATGACATTGAGCCTATTCACGAATTGAATGTCTTAAGTTGTAATATCACATTTGAACTTGAGTGTCAGGTTAGGACCAATGATGACATATCCATATCCATATCCATAAACACTATCTCCCAATCTTTCCCCACTTTGACTATCCAATATCCAGAACTTATTGATCAAACCTCCACAAATCTGAGCCATGGTATTTATACCTTCCCAAATGACTATGCCCTTGCTTGCTACCTCAATGCAGTTGAGCCTATGAGTACTTCCATCAGTGAACTGAGTGTTAGCATGACGGAGTCAAACATCAAATATCTCAGTAAAAAAACTAAGAATAAAAAGAAAAAGAAAAAGAGTTATGAGGGTGAAAACCACTTTGTGGCCATCTCAGAACCTACAAAAGTAAAAATAAAAAATGTATTTGAAGGTGAAAACCTCTCTGAGGTGCCTAAGGATGAGATATTTGATGTCCTTCTGAGTCATTTACATGACATATCTCCAGTTCTAATTGAGCCCACTCAATCTATCAATTTGGGAACAATAGAAGAACCACAATTGATTCATCTAGCACAATCTTTATCAGAAGAAGAGAAGCAAAAATTTACAACATTCCTCACAAAGAAGAAGATCAACTTTGCATGGAAATATTTAGATATGCCAGGATTGGATCCTAATCTTATAATGCATCATTTATCTATAGCTCCAAATGTCAAACCTGTTAAACAAAAATTGAGAAAGATGCATCCTCATGTTGCACTCTTGGTAAAAGTTGAATTAGAGAAGCTCCTGAAAGCCAGATTCATTCAAGTTATTGACTATGCAGAGTGGATCTCTAATATTGTACCTATTTCAAAACCAGATAAATCAATTAGAGTGTGCACAAACTTTAGAGATGTAAATAGAGCATGCCCTAAGGATGATTTTCCACTACCTAACATTGATATGATAGTGGACATGACTATGGGTTTCGAGATGTACTCTTTAATGGATGGTTTTTCTGGATATAATCAAATAAAAATTGCTCCAGAAGATCAAGAGAAAATTGCTTTCACATGTGCATGGGGTACCTTCTATTGGAATTTCATGCCATTTGGGCTTAAAAATGCTGGTGCTTTATATCAAAGAGCAATGACATCAATTTTCCATGACATGATGCATCAAAATATGGAAGATTATGTTGATGATACTCTAGCAAAATCTATGATTAGAATTGAACATCTAAAGGACTTGAGCATGATCCTAGACAAAATGAAAAAGTTTAGTCTCTGACTAAATCCTAAGAAGTGTGCTTTTGGTGTCACTTCTGGAAAGCTCTTAGGATACATAGTTTCAAAGAAGGGCATTGAAGTTGATCTAGCTAAAGTCAAGGCTATAATAGAGATGCAACCTCCCAAGAATATTAGTCAAATGAGAACCTTACAAGGGAGAGTACAATCTATCAGAAGATTCATATCATAGCTTGCTGATATATCACAACCTTTTACAAAAACATTACATAAAGGTGTGACCTTTGCATGGAATGAAGAATGTGAGAACAACTTTAACCATATCAAGAAGTATCTATCAAATCCACCTATCTTGATGCCTCCTATTCATGGGAAGCCTTTGATCTTATATGTCTCTGCTACAGATACATCATTGGGGGAATTGCTAGCACAACATGATGAGAACAAAAAGGAAAGAGCTATATACTATATCAGTAGAACATTGGTTGCATATGAGAAGAACTATTCAATGATTGAGAAAGCTTGTCTAGCTATGATCTTTGCATCACAGAAACTGAGACACTACATGTTAGCTCATACCACACAATTGGTAGCTAAAATTGATCCACTCAAGTACCTACTAAGCAAAGCTGCCCTCATAGGTAGATTAGCTAAATGGGTTATGCTCTTAAGTGAATTTGACATTGAATATGTGGAAAGAAAGGCTATCAAAGGATAGGTTATTGTTGATAAATTAGTAGATGCACCTATGATTGCTGATACACCAATGCAAATGGAATTTCAAGATTCCTCTATCATGACTCTTTCTTCTAGAGAATGACAATTATTCTTTGATGGCTCCTATGCACAGAATGGATCTGGAGCAGGCATATTGTTCATAACTCCTCAAGGATACTCAATCCCAAAAGCATTTAGATTAAAGTTTCCTTGCACAAACACTATTGTAGAATATGAAGCCCTTTTGAATGGTATGAAAATAGTGATTGAATGGAGAGTAACAGAGCTACACATTCATGGAGACTCTCAACTTGTTATTCATCAAGTCAATGATGTGTACCAAACTAAAGATGAAAAGCTCATTCCTTACAAGAGAATGGTAGATGATTTAAAGAAGTATTTCATATCTATCACATTTGAGAAAATTCCTAGAATGGAGAATAAGGCTGCCGATGCAATGGAAACATTATCTACTTTATTACAACAACCTGAACATGAGCTATGCTATGAGTTCTTGGTGGAAGCACTATCTTATCCTGCATATGATTCCCCTGAAACCTGCATGATCTGCACTGTTGTTGGTCATGATTCATCTAGATACAAAAACCTATTCTCCTATCTCCAAGACCAAATCATTCCTGATACCTTCAACCTCCATGAAAAGAGATACCTTATTTGTAATGCCTCCTGATATGTCATCATTGGTCATGATCTGTACAAACAAGGTCTAGATGGTACACTACTTAGATGTTTAGAATGGGAAGAGTCTCAACGTGTGATAGAGGAAGTCCATGATGGTATTTGTGGGGCACACTCGAATAATTTAACACTAGCTTGAAAAACTTATTAAGGCTGGGTACTATTGGCCTGAAATGGAGAGAGTCTATCAAGTTTGCTAAGAACTGTCAAAAATGCCAAGTGCATGGCAACTTAATTCATGCTCCAAGGAGAGATCTAATTCCCTTTACTACACAATGGCCTTTTCACCAATGGGCATTTGATCTTATAGGAGCTATACATCCTCATTCTTCTAATGGACATACCCATATAATCACAGCTACAAATTATTTTACCAAATGGGTAGAAGCAGTCCCTTTGACACAAGCAACTGGAAAGCAAATATCTATGTTCATATTGAACTATATCATATGCAGATATGGGATACCTCATTCCATAATCATAGATAACAATGGATAATTCAAGAACAAAGACCTAGATGATCTATGTGCCAAATTCAAGATCACACAACATTGGTCTTCTATGTACTATCCTCAAGGGAATGGACAAGCTAAGGCTTCTAATAAGAATTTATTGAAAATATTGCATCGTATAGTTAATAAAATAGGAAGAGACTAGCATCTCATGATCAATCTAGCTCTTTGGGCCTACAAAACAAGTATTAGAACACCTACTAGGGCTACACCTTTCACTTTAGTTTATGGGTCTAAAGCAGTACTGCCTATTGAGGTTGAAATCCCATCACTAAGAATCAAAATTCATGCTCTAGTAGCTGATGATGACTATAGAGTGTCTAGGTTGCAAGAACTTGAACTACTAGATGAGCGCAGACAAGTAGTGTATGATCATCTCAGAGTATATCAGAAGAGAATGTCTAGAGGCTACAACAAGAAAGTGAGACACAGAGAATTTTAGGTTGGCAATCTAGTCTTGAGAGAGAATCCTAAAAATCAATCACATCGAGAATGCAAGGGGAAGTTTGAACCCAACTGCCTGGGTCCCTTTGTAATCTCTGCTACTTTTGGCTCTAGTGCCTATCAACTCTCAACAATTGAAGGAGAACAGCTCTGAGAACCAATCAACATTCTCCATCTGAAGAAATTCTATGCCTAAGGTATTCAGTCTATGGTAAAATGTCCTAAAAAAATCTTAAAAATTTGAAAAAGTCCTGAAAAAATGAACATCTTGGTGAAAACCTAGAAATGGGCACCTTGATGATTCACAAAAAAAGTAAAAAAATTTCAAAAGTACAAAAAAAATTGAAAAAATGAAAAATAAAAAACAATGAGAAAAAGAAAAAGTGCCTTGGTGAAAACCTGGAAACAGGTGCCTTGGTAGCAAAAATAGAATCTCTGCCAAGATGGTGAAAACCTAGCAAACGAGTGCCACTTGTTTCAGAATGCTCCATCTATCAGTGCAATCTTGGTCTTTCCCAGCTTTCAGTCTTGCTTTAGTTTGTACATATCTCTTGGTTTGTTTCTGCATTTCCAATTTTCAATAAGTCAGTTTGTACACCAATAGGCTCAAGCGTCTGTATCCTATCAATATTCAAACTTGGGGGCAATCAATGTCATATCCTATGGTCTCCAGTGTATCTTAGACGTATCATATCCAGTTAGAGTCCTTTGAAGCTTCATTTGAGTTAGTTAGTCAGTCTCATCTCCAGAAAGGATTTTGCATCCACAACAATGCAATCAAACATCAAACACAAACTAAAAACAATCTATGCTTTTACATTTTACATGCTTTTATCTCCTTATATGCTTACTGAGTCACATTGAGACTTTTGCATATTTTTTTCCCATGAGCTCTTCGATGATGTCCTTTACAGGATTTAGAGAGTGATGACTGGGGGCATAATCTTTTCTTTGTCTTCTGCTTGTATGTGAAAATCTAACAACTTTGGAAATTTTAGATTGAAATGGTGTCTGACTGTAAGAGCCTCTATCTCGAATTGGATGGCCATGTGTACCTCGACCATTGATACCCAAAAAATTCAAGGGAGTTTGATCTAACTATTGTCTTTTTGAGTGAGTTCTTTCTCCTACTGTGAAATGTGATCTTACCTAAGGATGTGAATGATAAAGGGTCACTACGGGTAATTCACATTGGATTTACAAAGATCTCTTGACTGCTTGATGTGTTTGTAATGCAAGGCGTATTCTGGTCATCATGACATTTATGTTTTGATGCTTATACAAATTGCTATATCAAAATGGACATGATATTCAGGTCATCCTGGTGTTTGTGCCTTGATGCTTATATCTAATCCGACATTTCAAAAAAAAATTCAATATTCATATATCTAGGGTTTCCTAATCAGTGGGTGTTGTATTGATTCCTGTGCATAAAAATTGATATTCATATGTCTATGGTTTCATAACTAGTGGACATTGTATTGATTTGTTTGGTTACTTGAAAATTCAATGATGAGAATAACCGACACATGATCAGTGACTAGGTCCTAGGTCTTAAGTTGCATTTCATTTTGCATGCCTCTTTGCATCTTGCATGTTTGCGTGATCTCACAATGGCTAAACAAACTTCAACACTTAATTGATTCTTCAACCACATCTTCAAATCTAACAAGAGCTGAATCTCACATGAAGGTTCCTCCAACGAAATAGCAAGTAGAATCCTTTTTCGGGATCAAAATCAAAATCTGAGATCATTTATATTATTAACTACTTGCATAATCGACCTTCAATCATCACAAGAAATCTAGAATTCAACTTAACTGATTATCTTACATCAAACTATCAAAATTTCAACTTGGTCAACTCATGGTCACACCTAGTCAAACTTGGTCTCCAGGACCTCTAAACGATGTAGAATGCATTTTCGAACGTGTTTAACCACTTCTCAAATCAATTAACATGCTCCTAAACCATTTAACGCTGACTTTTCTTGTTAGATTTCAATTTTAATCCCAAAGGGGGCATGGTATTGCACATCATTCAAAGTGTGTAAATCTAAATTTGAAATCATATCTTTCCTTAGTAATCAAGACAACAACCACATCTAGTTGCTGATTCATCAAAAGTCCTCATTGCTCAGGGAAAATCTATCATCACTCAGGGCATATCAGATTCATCGAGATCCATATCAATCTGGTATTCTCTTAATCTTGTAAATTGTATCAATTTTTGCAACTATTGGTTCAATTGTGTTATTTCCTTGATTCTTCGATAACTAAAGGGTTCGGATGTGATACCAATGTGATTCAATATAAGGACAATTAGGTTTGGAATCAGTCACTCACTTCTTCACAATCATAAGGTTCAAAATCAGGTGTTTTGACACTTTTTCGCAATCATCTGTTCATTACTGTTATAGTTAACATTATCTTTGGTCATTTAGAACCTATTATCTCCATATCAATCTTTCAATCAGATTCTATTTCATATCAATATCAATTTCAAACATCAGTTTCAACATCATACATAGACTATCTTTGAACCATTGCGCTTCGCACAGTAATTCAAAGAGGGGCAAAATGTAATACCCCAAAAATGGGCTATATTCATTAACCTCTTATATCAACATATCAAACAAAATCGACATCAAAGTCCTAACCTGAGGCACATCTGAACATCATCGAATCCTAATTGATTATCATAAATTCTGCATCGGGGAATATTCCTAGTAATATTCCTATTCATCCTAATTATCTTTAATTTAATGATTATTTGGTGATAAATCCTATTTATCCTAAAGTTTGATTAATTGAATATTCTCAATATTTAATTAATTAGATTTAATTCTGCCACTTAATTGTTTAATTGAAGTTAATTCTATTTATTCCTAAATTGTATTATTTAATTTTGACAATAAATCCAAAATCCTATGAATAATTGATTAAATTCTTATTTAATTAATTAAAGCAAGTTGTAAATTTTTAATAATATTATTTTTGAATAAAAGTTTGAAAAATAATTATTAACCCATAAATCAATTGTTTTATTTTTCAAAATCAGTTAAGTTGGAAATAAATCACTTTATTATTAAATTAATTCATAAATAAAACATGCATAATCAAGAAAAGCAGACAACTATCAATTATCAATTAAATCTAAACTCTATTTTGAGTTGAACTCTGCTTTTGTATGTTTTTGTGAGTTAAATAATCCTTCATTTAAAAATAACTCAAAAATCAAACCTGAGTTATTTGAGTGATTTATGGCTTTTCTCATGCACCTCCAAAGCCCTGGATTTCTATAAAATCAAGGCTCAGCTCTTCACAAATCATCTCATATTTTTGCATCCTCACGCTATCGAATTGGAGACTGAAGAATCATCTTTGTGAATCCAACCTATTGTGAGATCATTCTTGTTTTTGAGCATTGCATATCATTTAGAATTAATCTTAGATCAACTCATTTCATATCAATTTCATCTTAGATTCTAGATTCATATCAGTTTTCACCATATCATTGCATAGAAAAAATAAAAATAGATTAATTGCATTCATATTTCATATCAGTTTTGCATTCAAATTCTTCCTTTAGGTGTCGTCAAGGTCACTGATCTCGGTACAATCTGAGAATTCACACTCGCATCTACTAGAAGGCAGTAAATCACTTGGTTAGTTTAGTTTTCCATTATTTGCATGATTTCAATTTTACCTAACCTCTAATGTTTTATTGAAGTGTTGTGTCTACAGATCAGGTACAAAATTCACACACACCAAGCTTCACCTAGACAATCCATTAAGTCTTCAATCCTAGGGACAGGGAACCTATACCTTATGGTTATCATATTGATAGCCCTTGAATCAGTACATAGCCTCCAAGTTCCTCCTTTCTTAGGTGCAAGTACAATGGGTATGACACATGGATTAATGGTCTTTCTAATGAAACCTTGGTTTAGGAGTTCTTGTATTTGCCTAGCAATTTCCTTATTTTGTTGAGGGTTCATTTTGTAAGCTGCCTTCTTGGGAAGGGTAGCTCCTAGGATAAGGTCCCTATGACTTATGGCTCTCTTAGGGGGTAAGGCTGATGGTTTTCCATCACTCACTATTCCTTGGTAAGTCTACAACATGCTTTGAATCTCCTTTGGTAACTCTATCTTCTTGGTCACCTTGCCTTCATCTCCCTCTCTTGGTCTTAGCACCAAATCATAGCCAACTCCTTCACTCTCTTCCATGGCTTGTAAGAACTCTTTTTCACCCACCATAAGTAATTTGGACCTGCTGTCTTCACCTCAGCATCTTCCAATAGTGACTGAATTTTTAATGTCACATTGTCCTTCATGAAAGAATAAGAATTCTTTCCTCCGTCATGTATGGTCTGGTGGTCAAATTGCCATGGTCTACCTAGGAGAAAATGACATGCATCCATACGCAACACATCACACAAAACTTTGTCTTTGTACCTTCTAATTGATAATTCCACCCATGCTTTCTCATTCACTAACACATGTTGGCCTTTATTGAGAAAAGTGACCTTGTAAGGATTGGTGTGGGGTATCCTGGTAAACTTTAGCTTGCTGACTGCTTCCTCTGACACAATGTTGTCAGTAGATCCTGATTCAATGATGACCCTACATACTTTCCCTATTATCTTGCACTTTATCCTAAACAAAGACCTCCTTTGGCTTGGCTCTTCCTTCACCGGCTCCTTGATCAAAGTTCTCCTCATCATGAGGCTCTCTCCTTCCTCTAAATTCAATGGTACTGCAACATGTTTGTCTATTGCATTAGTCTCATCTTGAACTAGGTTAGTTCTCTTGTCACCTCCTTGTGAAGAACTACCTTTCTTAGGACATCTATAGGTAGGGTGTCCCATTTGATTGCAATGGTAGCATTTCATATTGGAAAAGTAGTTGCCTCTTCCTCCTTGTCCACCATTTGTTCCTCTAGAGCTAGAGATTCTTCCTCTACCACCTCTACTAGAGCTTCCTTCTTGCTTCTCACTAAATTTTATGTCTCCTTGAGTTCTTGATTTAGAAATTCTCCCACCATAGCCACCTCTATGTCCTCTACTATCCTTGCCTTTACCTTTACCTTTGGAGGTTTCTTATTTCCTTTTGGTTTTCTCTTCTATCTTCAAGGCCATTTGATAGCATTGGCGAATGGTTTTGAAGTTCAATAGACTCATTTCTTCTTGAATAGACTATTTGAGACCATTCAAGTACCTTGCAAGCTTGATACTTTCATCTTCAACTAATTTTGATCTCAAACATAGCTTTTGAAACTCCTCGGTTTATGCTTGGACATCTAGATCTTTTTGTCTAAGATTGTGTCTCCTCCTATGAAGCTAAACTTCATAATCATCAGGAAGGTAGGTCTTCTTCACTTTGGTTACCATGCCCTTCCATGTAACAATAGGACCTCTTCCATCCTTTTCTCTCTTAGTTTGCACAAACTTCCACCAAGTAAGAGCCGAACCTCTTAGTCTAGACTTGGCCACCATAAATTTTTGTGCCTTTGAGATACCATCACACTCAAAATGGTTCTCAATGCTATCTATCCAATCCATAATTGAATCTGGATCCATTTGTCTCCTAAATAGTTGTACAAATTCCAAAGCTTTGCCACTCAATGCCTTTAGTGCCTTTAAGAATGGCTCTTCAGGAAGAACAGGGTCAAGTGTTGGTGCTTCCTCCTCCAACTTTAATTACTTCTCCCTTGCTTATTTTTCTTCCTTTTGGTCAATTTTATCTTTGACCTTATCTACTTTGTATTGTACTTCACCCAAGAGCTGCTCCATTTGGAGTAACCTTTCTGTTAGTAACCGTTTATCCTCCTCTTGTTCCTCAACCTTCTTGGCTAACTCAGCGTTAGTCACCATGGTTTTATCTTCCACCAATACACTTGGTGTATTCTCTCCCACTGATTCAGTAGGCTACAACATCCACCATAAGCCTGATCAATTCAGGCGCTGATACCAATATGATGTAAGTGTTCCAAGACTTGCTTGCACTGCTACCAAGAGACCTAGCTTGTCTCTTCTAGGAACCTAATCTCCTCTAGGTTCTGATTGGATTAGATGATTATGATGAACTACAACTGATCTAGAACTTGATTGAAGAATTTGTGATGTTAGATCACCGAGCTGATTGATTAGATATGTAATATGATTAAATCAGTATTATATTTTCATTGATGTCAACTAAGTTTGGAAACACTTATCTTGTAAGTTACTATACCAAAACATCTATAGAAAAGGAGTGAAAGAGATGAAGTACATAAATATCTACATGAGGAAGATGGATATGACAGATGAGCGTAAGGAATACATTAAGTAACTTGTCGATGAGTCTATGACCTTATGATATTGACTTGATTATGTTTCATTCATCTATGATGAGGAAAAGAGCTAAAAGATACAAGGTAGTGTTGTCGGTTGATGAAGCATTTCAGTATACACCGATAGAGTGTAGTGTATACCGAGCATAGTATAAACTAAGGTTGTGTTCACCGATGCATTTCTTTGTTAATCGAGAAGAACCGAATGAACTAAATGATTAGTTTAGCCAATAAGATTGATGAGCTGGAAAGTGTATGATTTCGAGGTAACAGATAAAGTTTGTTATGATGATCGACGACTAAAAAAATTCAGGAAAGATCTAAAGGATGAGAATCAAGCATGTTATTGACACAAGTACCAAGGTATGTTTAAGAGGCAAAATCAACGAAGATGATTAGGAAAAAAAATCTAATGGAGCAGAAGAAAATGGTTTACATGTCTATATAAGAGATTGGAGATTTCATAAGTGAGTGTAATGCTGGAAGGAGGAGACTATATAATTATCACGTGAACAAGTTTTCATGCATCCTGATCAAACTAGTTAGTGAGAACTGAACTGTAGAGTTTTTACAGAGCTACAGGAAACTATTACCGAGCGACAGTAAGTTGAACATTGTTTGGAATAGAATTGATTTAATAATCAGAGGATTGAATGAGCTTAACATTGATCTATATATTTGCAATTAAAGTTGTATTAAGGAAGATCACCTACTGTTACATATTTAACCATTGTACACAGTCAAATCTCTTAACCGAGTGGACTAAGTGAATGATGTTAAAATGGGTTCAATATCATTCATATGTTTTAGGGGGGGGAAATATGAGATCTATTCTTAAACCCAAATTCCCAACAAGGAGATCCAATTTGATCAACCTAAAAGGCTAATGCAGAATCAGATCAATTTGATGGAGAATATGAAAGAAAGAATAAATCTAATGTTTCCCTAGGTAGAATGTGTTATACTTGAAATTGAAATAATTGAAGTGAAAATACTAACCTTGAATTAGGGAAGATCTGGAAAGTGCTAAATTCTGGCTTCTGTATGAACTTTCTAAAGATTCCGTCACTTGTTTTGGATTAGAAATGTCATGGCGGACAAAACCCAAAAATCTTTTCTCCAAATTCACACAGGTCGACTTTGGCCTTTTAAAAGGTCAAAGACCACATTATTTATTTGAAGTTCAATTCTGATTTTGTTTGCAGATCCTGATATATTACCAAAAAGGGTATCCAAATTCACTCCCAGATCTAAGATTTCGCACCTATACCTACAAGAAAATGGGGGTTTTTGGTTGTATGGGGGGTTTGCCTTAGTCAAACCCTAGTTTAGGAATTAACCTTGAAATTGAATTGAAATATATTGTGCATAAACAAAGTAATTGAAAAAAATCACCTCGCTTATGTGGAAGTCCTTGTAGAGGATTCAAATCCTCAAATCCACAAGTAGGAATTCTTCAATGGATGGAAATATGTCTCTAATCAATGATATTTGATCTTCAACACCAATCTTGATTTGATCTTTGCATATGAGAAGGCTTGAATGGATGGAGAAGGTTGGATCTTCAAGGGGGCTCCAAAGAGATTGAATCCTTCAATGGCTAACAATGGATCTCCTTGATGGATGAATGCTTGAACACTTGAATGCTTGAAGACTTGCTTGCACTTGAGATGTGAAAACTTGATTGAGAAAACTTGATGTGAAAATGAGAGAGGAAGGCCTCCTTTTATAGTGATCTAGGGCACACTCCTCTAGATGGCCCACCTTGAAGAATTAAATCCCAATTAGGTCCTCACCTTTAGAAAATATACCTTGATTAAATACAATTAAAGGATTTACCATTTCAGAGCCCAAAACAGCCGATCTAGAGGCGGAGAAATAATTATCCCAAAAGCCAAATTGCTGACAGTTCAAAATTTGAAATCCCAGCGGGAAGAGGTGAAGGTTGAGGTTGACCCTAACCTAGTCAGGGTCAAGGTCAACTTTGACCTCAGACCCTAACTTTGCCAAGTTCTGCAGCAGGGGTTCCAGGAGATGCAAGAGATGCAGGATTTGATGTCAGAACAAGACCCAGTGTCCGGAATAGAAAAAAAATCCCCTAATTGATATGATGAAGGACTAGGAGGTCTCATTTCTAAACCCTACCTAGAAAATAGAGCCATGGACGAGGGAAAATTAGGGAAGTCCTTAAGACCTTAACCCTAATTTCACCTATAATGAAGGAATCAAGAGCGGAGAAGAAGTGGAAAGCGGGGAGAAAGCCAAATACATGAAAAGACCTAATCAAGGTGCTTAACATGACCCCAAACCACTTACTCGAAGGGCTAAATGCTCTTAACATGGAGGTGCTTCCATTTTAAGATGATACACTAAGAAAGTCTTATTATGTATCATTCATAGAATGAACATTGTTATCCTGTCAACCCCAGAGTGACTACTGGTTGGACGATAATGGTTGGTCTTAAATCCTCTAACAAGGTCACACCTAATAGTGTGTTTGTAATTGTTAATAGGGTTGGGTCTTCACCGACCTCACTTTAGAAGAGTGAATATTTTTGGGTTGTCGGTCCCAGGTGGTTTTTCCCTTCACAGGGTTTCCACATTAAATCTCTTATGTTATGTGTTGATTGTGATGTTTGTTTAATGTCATATTTGCATGTTGCATATTTGATTTGATCGTTAAATACTATATGTTTTAGACTGGTAATCGACAAAAGCATAAACAGTACAGTATTTTCAGTTATTGAGTATCATAAGTTTTAAGTATTTGTTTTTGGATTATACATTTTGTATTGGGACACTAGATAATTGATTCACTCCCCTCTCAGTTATTCTAACAATTGGTATCAAAGTGTTGGTTTCTTAGAAAAGAGTTTTAAGGAATTCAGTAAAAAGATCTCATAATGTATAAGAGGGAAGTTCCAAAGCTGAACAAAGAGAACTTCGCAGTATGGTAGAGCTGGATGAAGTTACACATATCTGGAATTGGGAATGCTGCACTAGAATTGATGGAGAATGGCTATATAAAATTGACCCCTAGTCCCCTGACACTTGATCAACTAAAAGATAGGCATGAACACAATGTTACTATGATGGAAATTGCTACTACCTGTACCGATGCCAAATTTGATGATATTAAAAGCTGCACTACTGCAAAAGCCATGTGGGACAAACTTTCTAAAGTTTACAGTGGAGACGCAAATGTCAAAAGTGCTAGAGTAGAAAGCTTAAGGGGTAGATTCGATGATATGAAGATGAAGGAAGGTAAGAATATTGTGCAATACACAAATAGATTGAAAGAGGTAGTACATGATATTAGAGTATCTGATGGAGTCATTAGTGAAGAAACAATTGTAAGAAAATTACTCAGAACCTTATTGTCGATTTATGCAATTAGAATATCTGCTATTCATGAAACAAGGTCTACATCTAGTAATGTACTTACACTTGACAATCTGATTGGTAAACTTACAACCTTTGAATTAAATAAATTTGACAATAGTGTTGTTTCGTCTATTGAGTCCACTTTCATGTCCTCTCTTAAGATCGATAAGTCTAGCAGGAATAATAAGAATGATGATAGTGATAGAAATACCGATGATGAGCTTGATGAACTTGAAGCTCTAAAGGCCAAAAGATTACCCAAAGGAAAAGGAAGGTATAGAGGTAAGCTACCTTTGGCATGCTTTAACTATAAATAAGTTGACCACATCGCTGCTAGATGTCCACATAAGAAAGATGATGAAAGAACCAAAGACCGATTTGAAGGAAGCTATGGGAGAAGATTCAACAGAGGCTATTGACACAACAAAGATAACCAAGATAGTAATGACAAAGGAAAAAAGGTATGTTACATAGCCGAAGATAATGAATCTAAATCTGATTCTAATGATGATGTAGAAGTTTTATTTGTTGCTATGAAAGATGACTGAGAGGAAGAAGAAAAATATGTCGAAATAATGCTGATCTCTAAAGTTAACAAAAATAATACATGGATCATAGACAGTGGCTATACACATCACATGACTAGTGATGAGGAGAAAGTTGATCAACTTGAAGAATACAATGGAGGATTAGTTAAGATGGGTAATGACACACCCTGTATGGTAAAATGTAAAGGATCCATGATGATAAAATCTTTGATGATGGAGGAAGACTAGTTGGAACTAGAGCACAATCAAGAGGTAATCTATTTTATCTTGATACTGACGAGTCTTCTTGCTTGATGATGAAAAATGAAGATGCTTGGTTGTGGCATAAAAGGTTATGCCAGGTGAATTTTTATAACATGATTAAGATCAGTAAAAGGAAAAGAGTTAGAGGTCTGACAAGTTAGTCATGAAAAACAAAAGTAAAAAGAGGAGTAATATACTAAGGGGGAGTAGTATTCAGTTATGACAGCAGTTCAGTTGAGGAAATGGAGAATGTTGAAGAATATTACAGCAGATGGAGGATTCATCCTTGGGGGAGTTTTGAAGAGGAAATGGAGAATGTTATAAAATAATTATTCATTTGGATTGGTGGAGTTTTTTCATTCCATATGTTACCATCAATGCCTAAGGGGGAGATTGTTGGAGATTTTCCAGCAGGCCAGTACTGACTATATGTTTGTCATTAATGACAACATTTGGAAAGTAGCATGCATGAAAGAATTATGTAGTAAGCTTTTAGTATATGTATCATGGACATGATATTAGCATGATATCATGGCTATAGAGGTTAACTATTAGAATAGACAGTTATATAGCAGCTTGTGTCAGCAGTGTTCTTGATAGAGTAAGAGGCAGTATTTTGTGTATGGTTGTCCATAAAGTTATCATGGAGCCTTGTGCACTTGGACACATGATGAATACATATTAGTGATGTTACATTCATGGATGCAGAGTTTGGTGATTAGTAGAAGTGAAGTTATGCAGTCACTATTCACCAGTAGCAGTTTCCTATGTTTGTTCAGAAGACCCAACATAGATTATATTGGTTCTTGAGTTGTGCCTATCATTGCGGTATGAAACCTTAGAGTTAAGCTTAGATAAGAGTTAGTGATGTCCAATTAAGAGTGCATAAAGTAATTGAGCTTGAGGAGAAAGATCCAATTGTTTTGCTAGAGCCGACAGAGTGTAGTGTGCATCTACAATTGTCTTATTGGATAGGTCCTAGAATGTGTTGCGTGCTTAGTAGAGCCGACTGAATTATTATTGGAGTTTGTTATGGTTTCTCTAATATGATTTCAAGGTGTTTCTAATAGGCTGACTTGATTATATCATTTAGAGGAAAGATATTTATAGGCAATCATTTATGATTGCTTGAGTGTGGTTCATAGTTGATGAGAAAGAGAAGAGCAGAGTGTGCGAAGTGTTGAGTCATCAGAAGAAGGTCTATGTGACCAAGTAAAGTATTTATGCTATACATTGGAACTGATCCATATAGAAGGTCTAAGTGTAGTTCACCAAGATCTAGATATAGTGTGTATCTATTATTCAAAAAATTGTAGTCTTCACCCCTTTGAGCAGTGTGCTCTCGGACAGTGCATCCTCTCACCTAAAAAGGACTATTGTACAAGACTCCTAACAGGGTCCGACCCTTGACCAGGTCTGCTGTACTAAGTATATTGTAAAGAAACTCCTAACAGGGTTAAGGATCTTCTAACAAGGATCATAATACACCAGTGCATAATATTAGTGGGTGTCAATTCCCACCGGGGTTTTTACCTATTTGGGTTTCCCCATAACCAAAATATTGTGTTGTGTTCAAGTATTTTTTCATTGTGTTTATGTTTTATGTTTAAGTATACTTAATTGGATAAAGACTTGAAACTTGTAGATAACTGATTCACCCCCCCGCCTTCTCAGTTATCTCTTGGGACTATTCCTAACATTTACCTTGGATGACAGATTTTGGACTTAATATATTTATTGGAAAGCTAGTTGTGATTGCTAGATAGTGATACAAGTTTGGTTTAATGACTTTGGAGTTTTGTTATGTTTTTTTGGGCCTATAAGTTATTTTTTCTCCTATACATAATTTTGGTCCTAACATTTGTATATGGAGTCATATTTTGAACTTTGAATAGGGATTAGAGAGCATTTTTAGTAAAATTTTCTTTAGTGTTTCTAATTTATCAGTTTGATGAGTAGGGAGAGATGTGTTCTTGTTTAATGGCTTGTGTATGTCTATAACTTGTGGTGTGAAGTGTGAGTGCATGCAAATGAGTTGAGAGGTGAAACCTTTTAGGGAGGAAATTCCATTATAAGAATTTTATTATTGTACAATTTATTATCAAAATTGGTGCTTCCTAGTATATATTTATAATAGTTGTTTTGAGATTTTGGATTTGGTGATATCTACATAGGTTGTATTTCATTAAAAAAGATGGTTGGACGTGGTGTAAGACTTAGAGTCTCATGTGCATGATCATTGAGTGCAACTACAACAACAATGTTTATTATGGTGTGATGGGTATGAAGGTTTTGTATTGGCATGACATAATCTTATTCATGGCAATTAGTGATTGTTTAGTATGATTTTAGAAGGTTGTGTCTTATTGCCATAACACATATTTATACACTTAGCTATATCATGACTATGGCATGTCTATGTAAATGATTGTGTGCATGTTTTCTAACTTAAATTAGATATTGATTTGGTGTTTGAGTCATTTGGTCTATAGGATTATTTAATTTGATATCTTAGTTTGTAGTTTACTAATTTACTAATGTTATGATAACTTTGCATGTTTTAGTGAATATATCTATGAGTTATATGATTGGTATGTACATATATCCTATTTTATAACAATGTCTTGATGTCTTGGTTATCTACTAAACTAAAATTATCATATCCTTATTAATTTCTTATTATTCTCATTATGGAGTACACAAAATATATGTCCATCCCTCTAAAACCCTTCCTATCTAAACATAAGATAAAATTTGCATAGCATGTTCATGTACATTTCTTAGATATGTCCACTGACTCTGTGGTGTATCTTGGTAATTAGGGAATTAAGGTGGTGTTCTAGACTTTGTGGTGTATCTTGGGGAGATGGATGGGAACTTCCATATTAAAATTTTGTGGAATTAGAGAAATGGACCCCATTGGATCTTGAGAAAGGGTCATCTACTAAAAGAACATGGGATGTGTTGATGGTTGCTAAAAATGTGGTTTGTCTCTAAAGTTTCTAAACAAATGTATTTATTTCTTCAATATTAATGTGAATGATAAGAATTTGACATGGATAACTCAAATAAATCCTTTTCCTTATTCAAGTTGTATCTATAGAGGTTACGTTAATGAAAACAAAGTACAAATATAAATTTTGAATGTTGGAAGAGACCATAGGAAAGGTTCATGGAAAGCTTAGAGTTGTGGCAGTGATAAGAAAGACAAGAATACATAGTAGCTCTGATGGCCTTAAAAGATTAAATGATAAATCTCAATTTTTTTATACTACTCTACACTATTTTCCTGACATCCTATTTAAACATTCTCTTATTCCTTAATGTACATAATGTCATTCACCTTTTTTGCCTTAGGATATGGTGCCAAAGGCATCCTCTCCTTGATGATTGGTTCTCAAATTTTTCCTACTTCCCTATGTTGGGATATTAGTAGGAAATGTGTTCCTGTGGTAGGTATCCTTGAGTATTAATCACTGAAACATTGTGAGATATATATAAACACTCTATATCTCCTCATTTTTGTATCCATAAAAAGATCAATATTATCAAGTGCATCCATTAATGTAAAGGTATTATAGAAAAAGTAGAACAATAAATATGGAAAAATGAGATATATTTTCAAGCCTCTACATCCAATAACTCAATTAAGACCTCAACTCAACCTACAATGAAAGAATAGTTTTAGAGACCACTGGAACATAGAAACAAGAAAATGTAAATTTGGCTCTTCTCTTAGTGACAATGTATGTGCTAAAAAAATCCCTCAAGGAGCTAGCAATAGATTTAATAACTTATTCCTTGTAGAATTCTAGAGATTAGTTATGGAGAAGGACCCAAATCATGACAACACCAAAAATATGCACCACCAGGTTGAATCCCTACCTCCATTTGCAAAGTTGCAGCAGTTGTTTTCTATAAAACTAAGAGCTAAAAGAAATGATACAAATACGGTCTTTCCTCAAGGTAAAAGAGAAATACATATAATCCTAAGGGAGGGAAAAGATATAAACAAAGCTCCTCAAATCCCAAGATATCATAACCCACATTGTGGCTAGAACAAAGTGAAGATGGCGGTCTCCAAAGTACAAACTAGGGAGTTATTCATTTTGGCTATAGGCTGCTCACTAATGGGTTGTTGATGCATGTACAATCGTCTGACATATTAATCAAGACCCTACCCTTCAAGGGTACCTAGGATTTAATAGAAATATTCTTACGAACACCCACATAAGAATCAAAATGTAGAAAAGATGGAGGCAAAGACAAACCACCCACCTTGGAACCACCTTCAATAGTCTCCAACTTGTTTGACTCAAATATATATCAAGTATGATGATCTTAGGGAAAAGGTGTGGGATGACCATGTGTTTGAGATTAGAGTCCAAACCACCAATTGTAATACCCCAAAAATGGGCTATAAGTTCATTAATCTTCTATATCAACAATTTGAACGAAATCAACATCGAAGTCCTAATCTAAGGCACATCTAAACATCATCGAATCCTAATTGATTATCTTAAATTCTGCATCGGGGAATATTCCTAGCAATATTCCTAATTATCTTAATTATCTTTAATTTAATGATTATTTGGCGATAAATCACATTTATCCTAAGTTTGATTAATTGAATATTTTCATATTTAATTAATTAGATTTAATATCTTGCCACTTAATTGTGTAATTAAATTTAATTCTATCTATTATTAATTGTATTATTTAATTTTGACAATAATCAAAATTCCTATCTTTAATTGATTAAATTCTTATTTAATTAATTAAAGCAAGTTGTCATTATTTAATAATATAGTTTTTAATAAAAGTTTGATTAAATAATTGATTAACCCATAAATCAATTATTTATTTTCAAAAATCAGTTAAGTTGAGCATAAATCACTTTATTATTAAATTAATTCATAAATAAAACATGCACAATCATAAAAGCAGACAACTATCAAATATCAATTAAAGCTAAACTCTATTTTGAGTTAAAACTTAGCTTTTGCATGTTTTTGTGAGTTAATTGTCTTTATTATCAGATAACTCAAAAATCAAGCTGAGTTAATCTGAGTGATTTATGGCTTTTTTTCCATGCACCTCCAAAGCCCTGAATTTCTATAAAACCAAGGCTCAGCTCTTCATAATTCATCTCTCAAATCCACAGAATCTCATAATTGTGCAAACTTATGCTGGAGAATTGCAATTGGAAGGATCAAAGCTTATTGCGAATCAACATTGTTGTGAGATCAATTTCAAATTCATAGCTTTCATATTATTGTTAGAATTTTCATTCTCATATCATATCATTTTCTAGATTAGCATACCATAGATCAATTTTCATATTAGCATAGATTCATATCAGTTTTCATCATTATTATTGCATAGAAATATCCAAAAAAATTAGATTAATTGCATTCATATTTCATATCAGTTTTGCATTCAAATCCTTCATTTAGGTGTCGTCTAGGTCACTGATCTCGATAGCAATCTGAGAACATTAATCTTGCACCTACTAGAAGGTAGTAAATCGCTTGGTTAGACAACTTTCAATTTTGCACGATTTCGATTATAGCTAACCTCTAATGTTTTACTAAAGTGTTGTGTCTACAGATCAGGTACAATTTTCACACACACATTTCTGGCGCCCAACCTCTAATGTTTTATTGAAGTGTTGTGTCTACAGATCAGGTACAATTTTCACACACACATTTCTGGTGCCCAACGGTGGGCGCCAGAAATGTGTGTGTGAAAATTGTACCTGATCTGTAGACACAACACTTTAGTAAAACATTAGAGGTTAGCTATAATCAAAATTATGCAAAATTGAAATCTATCTAACCAAGTGATTTATTGCCTTCATTTAGGTGTCGTCTAGGTCATTGATCTCGATAGCAATCTGAGAACATTAATCTCGCACCTACTAGAAGGTAGTAAATCACTTGGTTAGATAGCTTTCAATTTTGCATGATTTTGATTATAGCTAACCTCTAATGTTTTACTGAAGTGTTGTGTCTACAGATCAGGTACAATTTTCACACACACACCAATAGGAAAAATATCCCATAAGAAAGCATCAAGTACTTTGTCATTTTGCAAATCACATCTTGAAGAGTTTTCTCTCCATTATCACTGTTAAAACTTTCCTCATTTTTCCACATCCCATCTCTCATGAAGCTCATTTCAAAAAGCTAATGGTTCATTTTCGAAAGGTAAGTTCATCCTTGTACTAATATTTTCATGCTAAGAACATAACTTTTCTTAGTTTATTAGATTGTTCCATTATTCTTTATTTTTAATATTTACTTTTCAATAAATAAAACAGTATTTATTACTATAAATCTATTTGCTATTTTTTTTAAAATAAAATGTTTTCAAGTCTATTATATCTTTATCAATCTTACTTTCATTTAGTTTCTTTGTTTCTTTTAAATTTGCCTTCAAATACATTTGTAATTTTGAAAGATTGATATGTTATTCATTGTTTACATCTTAGACATACAAACCTGCCTACCAATCAACTTATAATTATTTTACAGTATTTTAATCATAAATATACATTATAGATTTTGCAGATTTTTAAATCTTCTCATTTATTGTATATAAATGTCATGTAAATATAACTATCTATTCAGATCTACAAATTCTTATAAGCATATAGATTTTGAAAACAATTTATATATTAGCATATATAATTCTAACACTCTTGTAACCACCCAAAAAGAAAACTAATCACAAAACAACCTAAACAAAACCCTATATATACCAGATCACATAGCAAGTTTCCCCAATGGTTTTTGCAGGTCCCTGTTTCAATCTATTCCCCGTGGTGATGGATCCCAATACATTGATGGTGAAAGAATGCAGTGATACTGGAGAGTTCCGATGAGAAGATGTTCGAGGTAGAGTATGCGGTGCCCGTCCAATTGTAGGTGTTAAAGGAGGTCCTGGAGGACAGAGGCACCGGCTTCAACGTGCCTTTGGACAAAGTGTCCAACGAAACTCTTGCCAAGGTGATCGAGTACTGTGAATATCATGTGCATGCCGCAAACACCATCTCAGAGGAGGAAGTCAAGACGTGGGACCAGGAGTTCTTGAAGGTGAAGTTGGCTACCCTTTTTCATCTCCTCATTGCTGCTAAGTACCTCGATATATGCAATCTTCTTGATTTAGTTGCCCAAGCTATAGCAGACAGGATTAAGAGGGAGAGCCCAGAAACGATGAGAAAGATATTTAACATAGAAAATGACTACACCCCGGAAGAGGAGGCAGAGGAAAAACATGAAGTTTAATGGGTGTTTCAGTAATTTTATATGGAATTCCTGGGGCTCAAGAACATATGGGTTTTATAAGATGCTGCTATTTGCTTTGTCTTCTAGATTTTGAACTATTTTAGGCCATCAGTTAATAATTTTTGAGGAGAGGGACTACTGTATGTTTTCTTTGAATTGTTTTGCGAAGATAAATGTCAAATGGTTCCTTTTTTTGCTAGATACAATTTGAGATTACCGTTCTCTGTTCTGTTATGTCATTGATTGATATGTTTAATATTGATTATAGTTTGTTTGTCTATGTTTCTGTTAGTTAATCTAATTGTTTGATCACCGTGCTCTGTTATGTTATGTCATTGATTGATATGTTTAATATTGATTATAGTTTGTTTGTTTATGTTTCTATTAGTTAATCTAATTGTTTGATCAGTTGAATGTTCAGAATTATTGATTGGTATTATTAGAGATAAGAATATTGGATGTGTTAGGTTTAAGATTGTAAATTCTATTTTAGGTTTATTAAAAAATGTGTTATCCAGGCTTGTAAAATTATATATATATATATATATATATATATATATATATATATATATGAAAACTATACATTCTAAACAATTATATAACAATAGAAACATAATTGCACTTATATATTTCAAGGATGCTTATTCATTGTATAGAATGCTTTTCTTAATTTAATTTAATTATATAATACTTATTTCATAAAAGCGATAAATACCATTTTATTTTATATGTTAAACATGCTCATGCACTATAGTTTCTTTTCTAATATTATTTTCATACAAAACCTACATCTCATAAACATTTTAGGAGTATTATGTACAAGTATGGTAATCATACATTTGAGGGGTATTATTTATATCTATGGTAATCATTTGGATGCTTTATATTTATCAGCATATGGACAATACATTAGATTCAAAAAAATTATTGAGACAATTACAAAGCAATATGAAGTTTATATAAATTACAACATTTCTTCCATTTTGTTTATAAACAATAATATATAGAAATAAATACTAAATATAAAATTTGATGTGGATTTTTACATAGAGCTCATTAGAGTATTTATCCATTTTTTTTTATCTATAATATTTATCCATTTCATAACTAGTGTTAAAATACAATAAAGCACATTATGATTATGATAAAAAAATCAATGTATTTTTATATGCAACTATGTAAGAAATGCTAGTTGTTGACCTTAACATTTAGTTTTAGTTTTAGTTTTTTAACATCTCTTCTCATTTTTTATTGGCATTTGTTTATTTATGATTATTTTCTTAAAGTGATGATGACATGCTTACCAAATTGAATTGAAATTTTATTATAATTTTGAGCATCCAAATTGAATTGAAATGTATTAAGAATTGAAAGTTTAATATAATGTAGAAGAAGATACATATGAAATTGAAATACATGAATATGATACCTTATAATAAATTCTTAAATTTGAAGAGGACTTGTAGAATATGAAATGCTACCTCGATTTGTTACTGGATGGACATAATATGAAAATGAATTTGAAGAATACTATTAAATAAATTTCTTAAGGTATTATTTGTATTATGATAATTTTTAATGGTCTTGCTAAGACATCAATATCTTGGAGAAATTGACGAGAACATGGAACCAATACTTCATTTTTTTCAAAATCAGGCTCAAGGGTATATCAAGTTCAATTGATATAGAAATTTAGGTAATGATTTAATATATATTAATTGTTTGACTTTAGGTATATTACTTTGATAATGCATGTGCATATATGGGGTATAGGTGAAGTTATGTTTAAGTTGCACTTTGTAATATCATAGCTAATGATATAATTTTGGCAATTTTGTAATCACTTTTATTAAATAATATATATAATGTATCCTATATTAGTTATAAAAAAAAGGTAAGGCCACAAAATGTGATGTACATTATAAAAGGTTACAATTTATGAAGCTAGATTTAGCCCTCACTTTAGTGGGAGCATAACACAACAAATAAAGGAGTATATTGTTAATCATATAAAGCATCCACACATAACCAACAAAATGATACAAATATTTTTGTGTGGAAATCCTTCATAGAGGGAAGAAAAAGGGTAGCAATTATCACCCACTAATCTCACTAGTGCAACAATAAGATCTACTCTGTTAGGACCATTCCAACACCCTGCTAATGTTATACTCAGTTAAGAGTATCTATATCCTGGTTGGAAGCTATTAAAAATTGCTATTAGCAACTACCCTATTAGGGGATTTATAACTCCTTTAGAGAGTCACCTGGTTAGAGGGATTAAATTTGAGACCTGTAAGGATATTGAATACCCTATTAAGAGTAACCTAGTAAGAGGATTTTGATTGCAATCCTATTAGAACTTGTCTTGAGAATGAACTGAATAAAAAATGATTTGATTGTAGCACACTCTTCTCTTCAACACTACTCAAATCACATTCTGATTATACACACTTCACCTTTAGAAATGAAAATCATCACAACACCTAACTCTTTCAATTTCTCAATGATTTTATCTCTTTATAAAAAAGATTAGGTCGGTAGAACAAACCTAAAATGTGTTACTGATGTGAGCCTCCAAAATCTATCCAAAATTTATAAGTGATCCCGCTAGTATAGTAAATTGAAATCCTCACGGTCGGCTCTCAATAATACAATTCAAAACTAAAATATTTAAAAAATATTATCAATCTGCTACCTTGATTTCATCACTTTCACTTGAACAGATGGTTGTTCTTTCTGATAACACTAAAATTTACACAAAAACTTCATATGTACTTCAAATATTCTTACACAGTCTTAGATGTAGGTGCACCACCATAACTGTCCAAATCATCACCATGCATCGCATTTACCATGACTAACTATTTTATCACCAAATTACTAAATACTTAGGGGTGATCCCATGAAGTTGTGTCCCACTTTTAGGGATGAACAAAATCACGAAGTTGGAGAAATTTTTTTTTGACGCCTTCGTACGAAGTAAATACTTCATGTGAAGTGGTGGACCCACTTCACATGAAGTACCCCAAACAAGGGGCTGTCTTCTCGTGCGAAGAGGGGCTTCACATGAATCCCCTTTGGACTAGATTTTTTTATAAATTTCTAGCATTTTATGTTTTTCAATATCATTTTCACTAACACTATTTATGGACCCTAGGCCTGGGAGCAAAGTACCTCAGCACACCAGCACACCAACGCCTCCCGAGCTTCGTCGACGTCTTTAGTTTCCTAGCAGTATCAGGTACACACATTTTTCTCATTTTTTATTGTAAATAATATGTTTTGTATTTATTTTAGCTAGTTATTTGTTTTAAATAATTTTTTATTTGTAGAAATGTTAGAAATTTGTAGTTAAATATTATCTAATATGCTAGAAATTAATAGTAGAATGTTAGAAAATTGTAATTAAATGTTAGAAAATGATAGAAATATTAAAAATCATAGTATAAATGATAGAATATGTTAGAAAATCGTAGTAGTTTGTTAGCACCTATTAGAAAATATTTACAAAACATTATAAACCATAGTAGAAATGTTAGAAAATGTTAAATTTTAAGTTTAAAGTTGTAGATATTAGGAATCTCTCTCTCTCTCTCTCTCTCTCACACACACACACACACACACACACACACGTACATGTATTTTTAGTAAATATTAAAGTTATTTATTTTCAATAATTTTTAGTTTGTAAAAATCTTAGAAAATTGTAGTTACATTTTTGAAAATGATTTAGTAGTATGTTAAAAATGTTAAAAAATTGTAGTACAATAAGTTTCTAGGACCCTTATTCCTCTCTTATGACATATTAAGACACTTAGGATCCCTTAGGAATCTCAAGATCTTATAATACATATTAGGGCATCCTATGACCCATTGATGTACATGTTAGGTTTCATTAATACATACAAGGACTCATTGTTTCCCTCAAGGCTCCTTAAGACATTCTAGGATAAATTAATGTAACCAATGATCTCTTAGGACCTATTATGAGGCCTACAACCCCTTAAAACATTCTAGGACCATTGTGTATCACTTATGACATCTTACTTGACACATAGGACCCCTTAGGACCCATACAACCCATTATTATATCTTAAAATATCCTAGGACACATTCATCTATCTTAGCTTCTGTTAATACATATGTGAACCCATCATTTTCCGCAAGAACCCTTAAGACATACTAGTATCAATTAATGTAACCTAAGATCCCTTAGACCACTTATCACATCTACGACCCATTAACAATATTGGACCATTATACATCCCTTATGATATTTTAAGACATATGACCAATTTAGATCATCAAGACCCATTAACATATCTTATGTTGTCTTAGGAAACATTTATGTATCTTAGATTCAATTAATATCATACAAGGATCCACTAATGAAACGTATGACCCCTTAGGACCTCTTATGTTACCCCCGACCCCTTAAGAAACTCTACTTGACCCTTATACATCCCTTACATTATCTTAAGACACATCTAGGACTCATTGTTACCCACGACCCCTTAAGGTAGTCTAGGACCACTTATATTGCACCTACCACCCATTAACATTCTAGGATTCTTATCTGGATCCCCTAAGACCTCTTATATTACATATGACCCCTTAAGACACTCTAGGACCCTTATCTATACCTTAGGACCTCTTATGTTACCTATGACCCCTTAAGACACTCTAGGACCACTTATTGCACCTATGACTCATTAACATTCTAGGACTCTTATTTGGATCCCTTATGAAATATTACAACAAATATGAAACCTTAGGACCCCCAAGACCCATTAAAGAATCTTAGGATGTCCTAGGACCACTTAGACCACTTATCACATCTATGACCCATTAATATTATTGGACCATTATGCATCCTTTATGATATTTTAAGACATATATGACCTATTCGGATCTTGAAGACCCATTAACATATCTTAGGTTTTCCTATGACACATTTATGTATCTTCGATTCAATTAATACATACGAGGATCCACTAATGTAACCTAGGACCCCTTAAGACCTTTTATGTTACCCACAACCCCTTAAGTCACTCCATGACTCTTATCTATACCTTAGGACCTCTTATGTTACCCACGATCCCTTAAGACACTCTAGGAGCCTTATCTATAGCTTATGACATCTTATGTTACCCACAACCCCTTAAGACACTCTAGATTATGACATCTTATCTGGACCCCTTATGAAATCTTAAAACAAATATGAAACCTTAGGACCCCCAAGACCCATTAAAGAATGTTAGGATGTCCTAGGACCACTTCGACCACTAATCACATCTACGACTCATTAATATTATGTTACCCACGACCCCATAAGACACTGTAGGACCAGTTATGTTACCCACGACCCCTTAAGACACTCTAGGACCTTTATCTATAGCTTATGACATCTTATGTTACCCACTACTCCTTAAGACACTCTAGGACTACTTATGTTACCCACGACCCCTTAAGACCTAATAAGACCTCTTATGTTATCTATGACCCCTTAAGACCTAATTAGTACATCTTAGGACCCTTAAGACCTAATAAGACCACTTATGTTACCCAGGACCACTTAAGACACTCTAGGACCACTTATGTTACCCACGACCCCTTAAGACAATCTAGGACCACTTATATTACCCACGAACCCTTAAGAAACTCTATGACTCTTATCTATATGTTAGGACCTAATTAGACTCAATTAGAACCACTTAAGACACTCTAGGACCACTTATGTTATCCGCGACCCCTTAAGACACTCTAGGACCTTTATCTATATCTTATGACATCTTATGTTACCCACGACTCCTTAAGACACTCTAGGACCACTTATGTTACCCACAACCCCTTAAGACCTAATAAGACCTCTTATGTTATCTACGACCCCTTAAGACCTAATTAGTACATCTTAGGCCCCTTAAGACCTAATAAGACCTTTTATGTTACCCACGAACCCTTAAGACACTCTAGGACCACTTATGTTACCCATGACCCCTTAAGACACTCTAGGACCTTTATCTATAGCTTGTGACATCTTATGTTACCCATGACTCCTTAAGACACTCGAAGACCACTTATGTTACCCACGACCCCTTATGTACACACATTTTTAGTAAATATTAAAGTTAGTCTTATGACCCATTGATGTACATCTTAGGTTTCATTAATACATACTAGGATGTCCTATGACCCATTAATGTCTTATCTATACCTTAGGACCTCTTATGTTACCCACGACCCCTTAAGACCTAATTAGTACATCTTGGGACCCTTAATACCTAATGAGACCACTTACGTGACCTAATAAGACCTATAATTTTATATATTTAGATATTTGTTTCCATTTTACATGAAATTATAACATGTAATCAAGTACTTAATTATTAACACTTAGCTTTCACATGTTATGTATCTAGATGGGCACTCAGGGTGCACCTCAGACTCCTAATATGCATACTATTTTTCATATTGCTGATACAGAGATAGCTCGACTTAGAGAGTCTATCCATAGGTCTACAAGGGATGGTATATATATAGATACGTGTGCTACTATATTGAGTAGTTTGGAGACTATGAGTAGTAGATTAAGGTCTCACTCCTCCTTCACACCTCAGGTAGTTGAGACCATTTTTTGAGAGTTGAGGGAGGAGGTCTCGGGTGATGTTTCCTTGGCAACAGTTTAGAGCCTTGTCCCCAAGGAAACCATCAAATGAGAGGTTTTCTCACATTATGAGGGGAAGACAATGGTGAGGGCATATCAGGTCACAGGGTGTGTGATACCTATGATTGCATGTATGATTTATGCTCAACATCTTGCAGCACATGGTCATTATCCAAATAGCAACCAGATTCCATTATATTTTGCATAAAAGTTGTACGATGAGTTCCATTTGGGACTCAGGGTCAACTATTTAGATATCCCATCATATTATGGTCAGGGGTGAGGTAGGGTTGCAGACCATGATTAGTATCGTAGGGCTGATCGAGTTGTGCAACCTCATAGAAAGCTAGTTGGGGAGAGGACTCAGGCAGTGGCACCGACGATGGCTGCTACTACAGATAGAGTCATCATTACTTCTTAGAGGGGAGTTGTGGATAGTATAGGATAGGTTTCTTTTGTAGCCACATCCATCACTTTAGATTCAGTGGGCAGATACATTTTGACTAGACTAAGTAGAGCCAGATCATCTTCTGAGGCTTCATCTAGTACTACTGCAGGTGTGAGTGAGGAGACATATAGAGCTGCAAGTCTTCCTATACCTGGAGAGATATGAGCACTATCAAGTCATCATAGTACTTTAGATATTGCCCTTTACTTTTTAGAGGATATCCTACAGGCCTATTCTCATATTACCGACACGAACAAGATCCCAATACATTTACTCAAGGATTTCATTGCACTTGCACAGGGTCCTATCGTTCCACCGACATAGGATGCACCATCTACTAGTCAGGCACATCATAGTGCAGAGCCCCGTGCACCCATATATCACTCTACAACTGCAGAGATAGGTATATAGATTGGAGATGTACGCATCACCACTAAGGGCCTAGACACTTTTGATGAGTAGTTGCGTGGGTTGGGTTAGGTGGATGTTGGCATTGATGGTAGGTCATTTATGGATATGTTATTGCATCTAGATGGTTCAGGTTCTACATTAGCTCCCTCCCAGCTAGTGTCACCCCTACACTTCTCATTACTATAGAGGTTCAAGACCTTAGGTGGTGTGTGTGATGTAGTTTCACTTGATGATACGATGGTGCAACGTGTTGATGATCCTCCTGCTCATGAGACCCAGGTACATATAAATTTTTTTGTTAGAGTAAATTATTAATTTTATTAATATTTTACTCCCTTCTTAAGATATCAGCTCTTTGCTTTAGTCAACTCATGCACTAGTTATGCATCAGTTGTTTTTTGCATGCATTAGTCTTTTAATAGTTTAACTGATTATTACATGCACTTCTAATTTTTAGGTTTTCCTTTTCAAGGCCTTTGATGTCCTTTATATGGATGATCCATTGTACACTATTATTCATTCATTATTTGAGGATATTTTCTTCTTCATATTCTGAGTCAAACCCTTGGCCTCTTCTTATCTCTACTTCCTTGTAACAGGTTTTTTGTATGCAGGTGATCTTGGCATTCTATGGATTTGTGTTGCTCAAATCCTACATGGTATTAGAGCCTACTCTGCTACAGCTTGTTCGCGTTTGAAGGATTCAAGAGATGAAATTCATTTGTTTCAGATGAGGGCTTTTTTGGGGTTTTTATTGAATCTGGGGGGACCTATTTTTCTGGTCATCTTGGCTTCAAACAGACCTCACATTTGTGTTCAGAGCATCCAAGAACCCCAATATCCATATAAAATTTGTCCAATTTGGACACAGTTAGAATTTGTGAGAAATTTTTTTTGCAATCAGCCTCGACATGGATCCCAAGGCGATCAATATTTTTTGGAGCACTTCTGGTCCAAACGGACCTCACGGTTGCGTCCGAAAGGCCCAAGATAGTCAAAAAGCATATAAAACTTGTCTGATTTTGACAAGTTAGCTTCAGAGGAATTTTTTTTTTGCCTACAGGGCCGTACGACCTTGGTACGCACATCAAGGCACATACAATGATTTTTTGAAAAAAAAATTATTAATTTTTTTTTTGGGCGGCCATCGGGTGGCCACCCGCGCATCACCTAGCAGCCACCGCTGGGTCTCCACCATCGCTGCTTCCTCCGGTAGCCTCCGCAGCCCCGCCGAGCAGTAGGCTCTACAGCACCACCACCACTACCCACCCAACGGCCCCTCTGCAGCTTCGCTTTGGTGCTCCACCCCCAGGCTGCTCTACCAGTGCCTGCGGCCCCGCTGCCTCCTCTGTAGCTCCACCACTGGTGGCCTCCGCCCTCCGCCCTTTAGCGGCCTCACCGCCCTCCAACCCCTCCGCCAGCACCTTGGTCACCCACGTGACCAGGGGCTAAGCCCCTGGGCCCTTTGCTAATGTCAGCAGCCATGCAATGCCTTTTAAATATTTTTTAATTGCATGGTTTTGAAGCATCCTTTTTTAAGGGTCACTGGGCATTTTTTTGTGATATCTTGAGCATACGGGATCGTAATTGGGTGTGCAAAATATCATTGAAAAGTTGGTTCCGAGCCCAATGCAAATTTGCTGGTATGGTTTTGTGATTTTTCCATTTTGATGCTCTTTTTTCCTATCAAAGTCAGATGTTCTCTGTGATCATGGTGTTTCAGACCTTTTGCCTTCCGGGATCCATTTCTCTTGCATCCAGGCTCCATTTTTGGCAAACAAGATATTGTTGGAAAGCTCTTTCTAAGATTCTTTCAGATTTGATGGTTTCATGTGTGATTTCATCCTTTTACTGATGTCACCCATCCTTAGATCCTTGCAGACACCTACTTTGGGCCTTCCAGCGCAGTTGTTGGTTTTTTGCTCATATCTTGAGCATACGGTGTCAAATTTTGGCAAATGAGATATCATCGGAAAGCTGATTCTGAGGTCTTTCCAGATCTAGAGGTTATATTTTTTGGTCTTATTTTTCTGATAGTGTTTTTCTCTGTCAAAGCTAGATCTTTAGTTATGCACTCTGGGAGCTCTATCTTGCACATCCAGACTCCATTTTTGGAAAGCAATATATCATTGGAAAGCTTGTTTAGAGAGCTTTTCAATGCTATGAGTCATTTTTCCAGATTTTGCTCCAAGTTTATTTTATTCAAATTCTTTCTTTTTTGCAGTCTGGTGGATATCTTGGTTGTTTCAGGTCCTGGGATCTCTTCCCTTTGAGGGATGGCTTGTCTTAGGCTGTACTTTTGTTTCAACAGCCTTTGATCTTCTTCTAAGCATTGTATGCTTCTCTTTTATAGCATTTTTTTTTCTGTAAACGCACTAAGATAAAGTGCCTGCTTCTGCAATATCTAGGATTTCGAGCACCTTGTGTTTATTTGTACTCGCACTCAGTTATAAAGTGCCATGGGGGGTTATGATGTTTTGCCTTTTGTGCTCATCCACCTTTGTCAAGTGAATGTTTCTTCCATGACATTAGCCCATGCTGTGTGTCTATGACACTGCCCTTTATCCCGTGCTTGTACTTTTGTTGCACTATTGGTGTTCCTAATTCTTCTTCTTGTAGATGTTTCTAGCATTGCATTTCAGTGTTCCTGTCACCCCTCTCCCTATTCAGCATTATGGGGGGGGTTCACCTGTTGGCTCTATTACTTCTTTGGTTTGGTTGAGTGATCTACGTATTCAGTTTTTGTTCCTATGTACTAGGTGGATGCAGTGGCTAGGCACCTATGCATTTCGGTGAGATGGTTCATCTACTATATAGACACTCATTCATTCCTACTTTTGGAGGTCACCTCTTCAATTGATCAGCTCTTCAGACTTTGTCTTCTCTACCTGGTCATGCACTATTTCAGTGGGGGTTCCAGCAGTTACTTCTGATAGTGTTTGCAGCTTCATGCTTCGGAGATGCTTCATGCTCTTTCTTTGTTCCTATTTCTAGAACATTCTTGGTCTCCTTTTGGAGTAGAGTTTTTCCCATGTGGTTTTCTCTATTTCTCTGCTTTTCAGAGACTCTCTTTTGTGCTGGGTACCTCATCAGGCCATGTTGCCAGGACCCATTTCTACTTTCAGCATTGTAGTTTCCTTTGTTTTCTTCTTGCATTGTTTGTAGCTACATCATTGCTCATCTTAAGGGGGGGTGTTAGAGTAAATTATTAATTTTATTAATATTTTACTCCCTTCTTAAGATATCAACTCTTTGCTTTAGTTAACTCATGCACTAGTTATGCATCAGTTATTTTTTGCATGCATTAGTCTTGTAATAGTTTAATTGATTATTACATGCACTTCTGCTTTTTAGGTTTGCCTTTTCAAGGCCTTTGATCTCCTTTATATGGATGATCCATTGTACACTATTATTCATTCATTATTTGAGGATATTTTCTTCTTCATATTCTGAGTCAAACCCTTGGCCTCTTCTTATCTCTACTTCCTTGTAACAAGTTTTTTGTATGCAGGTGATCTTGGCATTCTGTGGATTTGTGTTGCTCAAATCCTACATTTTATTTTCTTTTTTATTAGGAGTTTTATTGAAAAATTAATTGTAGACATGTTTATTGATGTTTGTTCAATGTACAATATTTTGTAGGCACAATTAGCAGAGCATGTTATCTCTAGTGTGGGCTCAGAGAATCTTCTACATGATGTGACACATACTAGTGGTCAAGTGAGTTTTAGATATATGTATGTTTAAGCATGCATATGTACACATGTATTTATATATTTAAAGTACTTTACATAATATATATACTATGCACATGTATATAACCAACTCTTATACACTAAATTTTGTAGGGGTTAGTCGTTGCTTTACAACCAGATGATGATTTTCATAGGAGCGATTCAGTAGATGTGACACCTAGTAGTGGTTAGGTAAGGTTTAAAAATATGTAAGTTTAAACATGCATTTATAATATTTTAATTATTTTAGATTATTATCATATATACATGGATTTATATTCACAGGGATCAGTTGTTGTCTCACAGTCAGAGGATGCTCGTGGCAGTCTCTCAGAGGGTCGCTCTATTCGCATGCGCCTAGATGACTCCCTAGTTTAGGACATGTTGAACATATCTTTTATTTGACACTCAGTTTATGATTCAAGACATATATTTGATTAGAAACGTATATATTTGATTAGATGTACTTATATTTGATTCGAGACATATTTTAATAGAGACATATATTTGATTAGACACGTATATTTGATTAGATGATTTTATTTGATGATATATGATTTGATTAGATGGTTTTATTTTATTAGATGATATGATTTGATTAGAGAATTTTATTTGATGATATATGATTTGATTAGATAGTTTTATTTGATTAGATGATATGATTTTATTTGATTTGAATAGATGATTTTATTTGATGATATATAATTTGAATAGATGATTTTATTTGATGATATATAATTTGAATAGATGATTTTATTTGATGATATATAATTTGATAAGTAGGAGATATTTTCCACAGAACGTCAAATTTTGATATTGCTATCAGGATTCAAATGTGTAGTTTTTGAGTCAAACTCATTGACCCATGTTTCATGAGTAGTGGTTCACATGAACCCATCTCTAATGAGAATGAATGGAACACTTAGCACTCATTGGATCTAGGTGATGCTCATAGAGGTGAAGCACCAGGACTTCCTGGGAGGTCACCCATCCTAGTACTACTCCAGCTTGAGCGCGCTTAACAATGAAGTTTCCTCCATGGTTAAACCCGCTCTGCTTCCAACCCCATTTGCAAAACCTTCACCAAGTGTTGTGCCTTATTAACCGCTCATTAGAGAGCCTCTGAAGCTCATCAATTGATAAGTAGGAGATATTTTCCATAGCAAGTCAAATTGTGATATTGCTATCAGGATTCAACTGTGTAGTTTTTGAGTCAAACTCATTGACCCATGTTTCATGAGTAGTAAGTGTTAAGTGTTTTATTCATTCTCATGAGAGATGGGTTCGTGTGAACCACTACTCATGAAACATGGGTCAATGAGTTTGACTCAAAAACTACATAGTTGAATCTTGATAGCAATATCACAATTTGACTTGCTGTGGAAAATATCTCCTACTTATCAATTGATGAGCTTAAGGGGCTCTCTAATGAGTTGTTCATAAGACACAACACTTGGTGAAGGTTTTACAAATGGGGTTGCAAGCAGAGCAGGTTTAACCATGGAGGAAACTCCATTGTTAAGCGTACTCAAGCTGGAGTAGTACTAGGATGGGTGACATCCTAAGAAGTCTCTGTGCTTCACCTCTGTGAGCATCACCTAGATCCAATGAGTGCTAAGGGTTCGTATGAACCACTACTCATGAAACATGGGTCAATGAGTTTGACTCAAAAGCTACATAGTTGAATCCTGATAGCAATATCACGATATATAATTTGATTACATGGTTTTATTTGATTAGAGGATATGATTTGTTTAGATATGATAAGTAATATAACTAATTTCATCATTCTTTAGTGTCTTAAGGGGAGGTCTTAAGGGGATCTAGAGTTAATATCATAAAATAAAACTAGTTAATACATGTAAGTAATGAATAATAACTATTCTAACTAAGTCTAGAACTAACACATTCCATAAGTAATATAAATAATTTCATCATTTTTTAGTGTCTTAAGGGGAGGTCTTAAGGTGATCTAGAATTAATATCATAAAAGAAAACTAGTTAATACATGTAACTAGTGAATAACAACTATTCTAACTAATTCTAGAAATAACACGTCATAAGTAATATAACTAATTTCATCATTTTTTAGTGTCTTAAGGGGAGGTTTTAAGGGGATATAGAATTAATATCATAAAATAAAGCTAGTTAATACATGTAACTAGTGAATAATAACTATTCTAACTCATTCTAGAACTAACACATGTCATAAATAATATAACTAATTTCATCATTTTTTAGTGTCTTGAGGGGAGGTCTTAAGGGGATCTAGAATTAATATCATAAAAGATAACTAGTTAATACATGTAACTAATGGATAATAACTATTCTAACTAATTCTAGAACTAACCCATGTCATAAGTAATATAACTAATTTCATCAAAGCATACATAAAATCTTTAACTAATATGCAATCTATAAAAATCATTGAATAATCAAAGTATACATATAAATTTCTATATATTAAAACCATTGAACCATCAAATAGGTTCATCATATATCAACAAATTATAGTCCATCATATGTTTAAATATATAAACAAAGTATAATGAGAATTAATCCAGAGATATCAAGTAAGTCCTAACACAAGAAATAAGTATACATATTATACTTTTTAGACCAACTCAAATGGTTCAGACCTTTCATGGAGAACATGTAATATTCTCTCATGATCCTCACTATCTGATCTCCACTTACGACGTCCAAATTGAGATTTAACTGTATGAAGACAAATGGATGTGGCAACTACTAGGTGACTATATTGAAACAACTTATTGTCTGGTTTGTAATCAACAAAGTGAATACCATGTTGAATTACTTTGATTTTCTTGAAATATGTTCCCTCTAAAACAACTGAACCTGCAGGTCAAATTTTTTAACAATATATAAATTTAAACAAAATCAATTTGGAATTTGTTAAAAGGTTGAAATTTAAACTTTACAAATTGAGTTCAATATATTGATGTAAACCATATACAAACCTATGGGGAACAACATTCCTTCACTTTCTTCAGGTTCAAGTAACTTCATCCTCTCTACAGTACAACACAGTAAATAATAACCAACTCCTTCTACATTTCCACGCTTAGCAATCACTACAAAGACATCTCCTGCACAGTAAATTTATATATACACGTGTGAGATCTTAAAATAAATACTTAGTTCAATCTATAGATCTATCTATCTATCTATACATGCAACCTAATGTACCATATAATTCAAAATATATATACTTACCAATTTTGACCAATCCCAAGATATGATCGTAATCAGTAGAAATCAAAGGAACATCATTGAATTTTTCATCTTCATCTCTATCAAACGTATTAATAACAAAAGCATTAGTAGTCCCTAGTGTTCAACATCGAATTGCGACAATTCATACTAATAACTAAATGCAAAGATTGCATCTTTTCTATCCTATTGCAACCATGCATAATTTTTCTATCCACACCTGAAAAAATGCATATATAATACATTCTATATAAATATAATTTGAATAAAAAATATCATAAAAATTTTAAACACTTTCAAATAATTTAAAAATGTGTGCATACCTTTTATCTCCCAAAATTTTCTATATGGCACCACTTGAGTCAATCCTGATGACGTGTCATTCTCATTTTGTGTGAAATGTGTCTTGCACCATTCAACCACACCATGTGCATTTTTTATATGCACTCCCTTATAATTCATTTGATACTTTTGTATAGCACATTTGATGCAAGCTCTAACACCATCATGTTCACCTTTTCCATGTCCACTCTCAAAGAAACTCCAGACATGTGGTATGTTTTCATTACGATGATATCTACATAGTGCATAAAATGGTCTTGATGATTTCAATTGTATAGCACATCCATCTGACCAAACATAATCTTTATCAAATTTTATACCTCTTTCTTTCAAATTTGCAAAAAACATCTTGAAGCAGTGTTCCACATAATGAATGTCATGCTCTCTATCATCACTTATATAAAAATGATATTCCTTCTTGATGACTTGTGCTTCAAATGTGCTCTAAATACCATCCAAATCTTATTGCGTGTGTCGATAACACACATGTACCATAATAGTAATTTTCTTTGAAAAATAGTATTATGATTGAATTGCCTTTTGATGAACAAAAGAATAATTTTCTACAAAATCAAAAACTAATACAATAGTTACAAGTGGGAAATTGTCTCTTAGTGTTTGAAATTGTTGTGCTTGTCACTTTGCAAAAAAAGCATGATGAATATAGGGTTGAATCAATTTTTTAAATTTTTCCATAAATACTCCAACATTTATCTCCTCTTCAACATATTCTAACCTTTTGGATTCTTTCCTAAATTTGGTTTCATTCTTTACATATTTGTAACTCTTGCAATTTACCATCTTTGTTACATCAATATTTTCATTTTTCAAAGGAAAAAGAGACAAATCGACACATGTTTGGCATATTCCTTTTATGCAATTTATTTTTTCTAGCTACATCATCTTTTTTGTCACATAAAATGGATGAGATGAACTCACTTCGTCTAGTAGGAGGAGCCTTTTCAAAACCATAAGTTTCTTCTACAAACTTTCAAAAAACCTGATAGTGGAGATCAAATTCTATTTGATAATGACAACAAGAAGTTTCAAACACTTTGTTTATCCTGACATAATATGGCTTCAATCTTTCAAACAATGTTTGCCCAATCTTTATATTAGGATTTGAACTACAAAATGACACATACATTTCATGTTGTGTTGTGTCCAACCAATGTTTCATATGATATTCATATTGTTTAGCTAAAATTATATGTCTGATAACATCTCCAGTGTTTGATTAAGAACGTGTATTATCATTCTAAAATTATGTGACCAAATTTTTTGTTCTTTCATCAATCCTATCAGAACGAGGAGCTCTACACATGATTTCCCAATTGCCTTCCAAGGTGCTATCATCCAAAAGCATTCTCCTATTAACATATCGTGATATTGTTTTCCTATTAAAACCAAACTGAGATGAAACTGAAGATATCTGTCTTTTTTGTCCCATAGTGTTACCTACAATGGATGTCAACATAAATTTTCTTGTAATGGACTTATCTATAGTTCGAGATTGCTTCCCTAATTGGTTCAAACCTTTCTTAAGATTTTCAATCATATCTGTTTGCATGTCAACAACTTTTCTCTTCTTTGATGATGTGTCTATACCTAATAATTTTAATGCCCCTTCCAACTTTTTGTTTATAAGTATAAGTGAAAGCAATTGAGCTTGTTTCAAAATTATCAAATTTACCCAATATTTCTCTTGCTATCATATTCATTGATCTCTTCTTAGCAAGAATTAACGGTTGAACATTAGCAAGTGATCACAAATCGTCCACATCCATTGTAAGTAAATGATCTAAGTTTCTATAATTAATGTTTTTCTTTATAGTTTGAGCTAAATTTAAAAGTTCATCCATACCAGTAGGAGAATGTGATGTTGAACCTTCTCCAACATCAATTGTTTGAGCTTCTGTAGGGAGTAATCCTGACCCTTCTTCAATGTGCAATTCTTTGACTTGACTTGACCCTCCTACTTCAGCTTGTCTTTCAGCTTCTTTAGTTTTATGATAATATGTCAATGCAGCTTCATGATTTCTTTGTTCAATACTGGGTGACCTTTTTCTAGAAGATTTACTTTGTCTTCCCTTCTTGTTCCCCATTTCTTCGAGCTCAAAAAAATGTCTTCCACAAGATCGTCAACAAAAATTTCCTTCTTCAAAAAATCCTTTAATCTAATATTTTTCCTCTCCAAAATTATGCCTTTGAAAAAATAGAAATATCAATCGTTCAAAAAATTCCTTCAATAATAGAAAATGTGAATTTATTAATTGCAATTCGATATAAAATAGAAACAAAATGTTTTACTTTTATACCATTCTTATTTACAAAATAATTTTACTAGCCGACTTCGCTCGAAGTATATACTTCGTGCGAAGTACCCAAGAAAAAAATCCAGAAGATGTCTTTTTGCTAGGATTTTCACTTGAGAGACTTTGTGTGAAGGTTCTTCACATGAAGCCCCTCAAGTGTCTTCGTGCGGAGGGGGTCTTCACACGAAGACCCCAAAACTGAAAATTTGCCCTCAGAAAACAATAAAACTTAAAAAAAAGGTCTTTCAGGGCCTGAAACATGGACTAAACAAGATGATTTTTTCAAACAGATGATGTCAAATGATGCTATTTAGAACAAGCTTTCTAATGAATATAATTTTAATACATATTGAGTTCATTATCACTTTTAAATATTACTTTAACTAAACATAGGTTGTTTGGTCATTCAACAACCTGTCTCTTCAAGACTTTGGGAAAAATAGTAAATGATAAATTTTTTTAAATAAAAAATATGTAGGAAAAGTGTATTTGTGTTACCTTTCTATGAAAAAAATAAAAAATAAATTTCTATATACATAGATCAAGTTAGAGCGATCCAAGTGACCTTATGTCTAAATTACAGTTATTGTAACTTTAAAACTTAATAAACTATGAAATATTGATCCAAAATGAATAAAACCAATTGCATCCTTTAGATATTGAAGTTAAAAATATAATCTCAAAAGAATTACATTGTTATCATATTTTAAAAAAAAGTTATGTTGATCCAAGTGACAGTAACTCCTTAAAAACATAGTTTTTTCAAGCAAACCACTTTTAGAAGGAGAAGGAAAAATGAATTTAAATGATTTAAAAAAAAAATAAAAATTTAGAAACTAGAAAGAAAATTCTAAAAGACTCTAGTTTACATCATCTTCAAATTCCTAATAGTTTTGTGGCAACAGATGTTTGAAAGTGAAGTTTTTCTCAGAATGTTGAACTCTATGTCAAAGTTGGCGAAAAAGTGGGACTCACTATTGTGGGACCACCCTTAGATAATTCCTTGTACATTCAACTTTGTTAGTGGTAAACTAGATTTAATCATCCTAGCAGTTTTTTTGAGAAATGAAAACACTACAACATTCATCACATCATCAAATCTTCATCAAATGCCAACAATCTCACCTTTTGGTATTGATAACAGTAATTAGAGAAAAAATTGACAAAGTGTCAAACTATGAAAAAATTTAATTAACATTATTAAGAACATCACCATCAAAGATTCAGAGCTTAGAGATTACAAAAATAAATCCCCCTAAGGTAATATATCTAATGATGATGTAGTCAAGGTGGGTGGATCCAATTAAGGATTGACTGAACTTGCAGCCAAACCAATATGCAGCGGAAATACACAATAACAATAATAGATCTGCAATGAAACAAAAGTCTTTATTCATGAAAACATTGATTACATGCAATGTGCCAGGTTATAAGGCCTTCCTGGTTACAACCAATTACAAAGCAAGTAATAGTCTATAAGATCTCACAGGATCTGAATCTTTTCCCCAACATCAGCATCCAGCTAGTCCAGGTCTGTAACATGAAGCACACTGGTAGGCACCCAGGAAAGATCTGAACTTGTACTCAAAATTCCATGCAATCTTCCTGCTCCTAAGCTCATAGGCTACTAACCTTCCCTCCAACAATCTGATGCCCTAAAAAACTACCAAAGCATCCTATAAATACTGATTCCCAGGCACAAGTAGGCTGATGAAACAATAAATCTCTCTAAACAAATATTAAATGCTAAAACATCTATCAGCTCTCACATAGCCTTACAAAATAAATAAACTCTCAAAAGATGGCCCCAATGGTCATCAAATATACATAGAAGAATGCAACACACTAGATCTAGGTCCCCACATGTCCAACAGTCAATCCATAACTCAAGGAGCGTGACCCATATTAAATGCACCAGTCAGCCAAGCTGATTCATCCAAATAATCTCATCGGTAAGCAAGAACACCGAGCAATAGAGGAAATAACTAAGCACCAGTCAACCAACCATGCCAGGCATGACCAAGGAAAATAGTTATTACCAAGCGCTAGTGAACCAATGCCTTTAGTTACCGAGTAGCCTTCAGAGACCGAGCACCCCGATAAACACATAAAATGAGCAACCAGTCTCCCAAACTGAGAAAGAACTCTCCAAACCAAGATCAAAACTAACAATATACCTTCAAAGACAAACATATTTTGGTTGATATAGGATTGCCAAGAATCCTAGGTTGCTCCTGCATCAAACACCCCAGGTTAGAAATATTTCCTCATAAGGAAATCAGGAATGCCTTAAGGGAATCAGAACAGGTATGCCGAATCTATTCTTCACCCACATTTCTTCTTGTCCTTCATCCCAAGTAATAGATCATATTCATATACCCATAGTCATAGTAGTGTGTATTGTATGATCTTGTGACACTACCAATAAAGCTCAGGAGGAGATATTACATAGAAAAATTGGGCTGATATAAAAAATATATGTCTAAATTATTCAATGGCCACTATGAAGAAAGATAGTGGATTTAGAGACCTACCACATAAGTCCAATGGTGGTTCGAGAGTATCCAAGATGGAGCTATCCAATCTATTGTCTGACTTCAAGCAAGACATCATTAATGATGTTTCCACTCAGCTGGATAGTATGCAGATGAGAAGGAAGGAGAAGGAGGTAGATGTTGTGCTGGCCAAATTCTTCTCTCATTGCAGAGAAAAGAAAAGAAATTGTAAATGCAAGATAGTTGTATATGTGGACACTAGTCTAATGCCCACTAAATTTAAAGCCATAGATGAGGAGAATGGAGAATTTTTCTATATTTCTCAAAGGTGTCCATGGGCTCAGAGACAAGGTATGCCTCCAGACCCATTGAATAATTTTGGTTATAATAATAATAGTAGTCAATGACCAACCCATAACCCTTAAAATTTTGCCTCTCAAGGCCAAAATTGTAATTATAATTGGTCCAACCAATAGCCACACTATAACCAAGCCTATCAACAACAACCATCATTTAACCCATACCAACAATAGTTTAACTCCTATTAGCAACCACAATAGAGTAACCAATGGCCACCTCATGGTAATTGGCAACAACAACCTGAGTGGGGAACCAACCAGCATAGTCAACAACAAGCTCTCATGCCTCCACCTCAATAGAAAGCTCTCATGCCTCCACCTCAGCAACAAGCTATTATGCCTCCACCTCCTATAACCAATAGTAACCCTCAAAACCTAACTCAACTTCCTACACAACCAACTCCAAATCCTAATAACAACCAGCAAACTTATTCCTTGCAAGTAAATCATATCCATCTCAGATCAGGAATTGCATTGCCTACACCTAAGGAGCCTATAATAATTGAAGTTGTTGATGTTGAGGACATACTTGTGAACCAATCTATTAATGTTCCACCTATTCCTCAATCGGCACTAGTGCTCAAAAATCCTCCTTATCTGCAAAGATTGGCTCAGTTAGCTCCCCCAAAAGAAAATCCTATAGCAGCTAATTTAATTGATCAACTCAAGCAAATGACAGTGCGAATTCCCTTGTTGGATGCCCTTAAAGAAGTTCCAATCTATACCAAGGCAATAAAAGAAGCCTGTATTAAGCAACATTGAAGGAAGAAAAAAGACCCTGACACTGTCTATGTTTTAGGACAGCTCTCTGATCTCACGCTAAGAAAATTCTTAATGCCTAAGTATTCTGACCTAGGGAGTCCAGTGGTCACCATTCATATTAATGGTATCCAAATTTAGAATGTCATGATTGACCTAGGAGCATTAATCAATGTCATGACTAGGGAAGTTCTATTGAGGCTTAGCATCATTGGTTTATGAGTTACACCTACAATATTGCAATTAGCTGATAATTCCACTCTCAAGCTAGATGGCATGGTTGACGATATTGTTGTCACACTAGATTCTTTAGACTACCCTTTAGATTTCATAATCCTGTCACCCAAAGCCACCCTAGGAGGATATCCATTAATCTTAGGAAGACCTTGGTTAGCCACAAATGATGCTTGCATTTCATGTCACTCAAGAAAAATGACCATATCAGATGGGATAAATACCAAGAAGCTAACTCTGTATTCTCCAGTAAAACCCCAAGTAGAACTTGACCAAGTTTTTTGGCCAAATTTAGGAGATGCTTCCCTTGAAGCAAAATCGGTGCAAAAACTCATGGTCATTGAAAGAAATACATTCATGGTGTCATAAGAAGAAGATGATATACTTGCAACAATTCTTACCAACCAGTATGGTTCTGAGGAATCTTCTTGTGATGTCCCTAATTGTTGCCTTCGAAAAATAATGCCTAAGTGGAACTCACCTCATTCTCCTGCAACATTTTATTATCTCCACACCTTATTGCCCCATGAAATAAAGTCTCCATCAATGGCAGAAATCTTGATGATGGATAAGGTCAAAAGAGTTGAAATTGTCTTAGGGAAAGAGTTGAATGTTAATAAGAATCTCACTGAATCTTAGATGTCTAGTCTTCTCACACTTTTACAAGAAAGTCAGCAAGCCTTTTCATGGGACTATACTAATATGAAAGGGTTAGACCCTAAAATTGTTAGAAAGTAAAGTCCACCAAGATAACTGAGAGGGGGGGTGTGAATCAATTATCAAATAATTATAACTTTTATCATCTTCAACAAAATTAAACCATATAAAAAGTGTAATTACCAACCATAGAAAGATATTCATACACAATAACACAATGACACAAGATATGTTGACTAGGGAACCTCTTGATCAAAGAGTAAACCCCGGTGGGAATGATGCCCACAAAAGATGTACTAATATGAATATTCCTTGTGAGAGGATGGACTCTGTTAGGAGTATTATGAAATACATTTAGTACATATGAATCCTCGTTAGGAGATTTTGAATCCCTGTTAAAAGATTCTAACCCTGTTAAGAGTTATGGAAGATAGAAGGACCCACTGCCCAAACAACTTCAGGGTAAGATCACTGAACACACTGTCCAAATAATCCTTGCATTACTCAATAGAATAATATGTTACCTCTTCTCTAACTATGCCAAACTACATTCACTGTTACATCAGATCTCAATTTCAGATCTCTGTACTTCGCATGTCTTCTTTAACAAATTTGCTTTCATACTTAGCTCTTTTCTTCACTTCATGCATACATCATCACAACTGCTGCTACTATATCATAATTACACACTTACACATTACAACTTCATGCTACTACTTAAAAATTACATTAAAACAAGGAAATACATTCCTTCCTTTATACCACACTCAAATAATTACAAATGAGTTGGCATACAATTACAAAATAAAAGTTTCCACACGCTACACCAAAATTACATAAAACTCTCGGCTTCCAAATACAATAAATCTTCACTCATGTGACATCAAATTTTGTGCTATAATCCACATCACTATCAATGTTTCTTCAACTTCTCTTTGACTACGCAAAACCAGATTCCATCCCAATTAGGAGATATCATCCGATTTCCACAAACCACTACTCAAGAACACTGCCTGAACACTGCTTCCACCAAAATGATCATAACTTCCATGAATTAATGAATTAATATCTATGCTCTTAACCATAGACATATGAAATATCAAAGAGTATATCCTCAATGTCACATAGCTCCAACTACAATAACCCATGTGCACTAATCCAAACTCTATCTGCTTCTCTGCAAGTCTTTGGTAAATCACTGTGTTGACATCAATGACAATCATAGTCATGAATGCAACAACAACTGCTATAGAATGGATGCCAAAAAATTTAGCATTCATTCCTAACAAAAATATGCAGCCACAGAATCTATATAGGACTTGAGTGAAAGCTAGTGAGAGAAGCCCAAAGGATAGTTAATCCTTCTTTGAGAGATATAGTGAAGACAGAGTTGTAAAAGCTTCTTAGTGTCGATTTCATTTATCCTATTTCTGATAGCCAGTGGGTTTCTCCTCTAGTAATTGTTCCAAAAAAAGGGGGAAGGTGGAGAGTTTGTGTGGACTATAGGTATCTTAATAAAGCCACTAAAAAGGATCACTTTCCATTGCCTTTCATTGACCAAGTGCTTGATAATCTTGCTGGTAAAAAGTATTTTTATTTCTAGATGGCTTTAGTGGATATAACCAGATACAAATCTCACCAGAAGACTAGGATAAGACAACATTCACCTATCCATGGGGAACATTTTCTTATTCATTCTTTCAATTTGGATTGTGCAATGCACCTGCTACCTTCCTGAGAGCAGTGCTGGGTATTTTCTCTGACATTGCTACTGACTATGTTGACATTTACATGGATGAATTCACTACTCATGGAACCACATTTATGGAAGCACAAGCTAACTTGGAGAAGGTTCTTAAGAGATGCCAAGAATATAACCTCTCCCTTAATAGTGAGAAGTGTTACATGATGATGGAGGAGGGAGTTGTCTTGGGACACTACCTCTCATCTTTTGGAATTCAGGTTGACCACCCAAAAATTGTAGTTATCAACACACTTCCCACACTGGTTAAATAAAAAGATGTCAGGAGTTTCCTTAGCCATGCTGGTTACTACATAAGATTCATAAAGGATTTTAGCCAGCTAGCAGCACCTTTGTACAACTTGCTAAAAAAGGAAACCAAGTTTGAATGGATAGAAGACTGTGAGTCATCATTTCAGCAACTGAAAGATGTTTTGACAAAAACACCTATTCTCAAAGGACCTGATTGGAAGCTATTGTTTCACATCCACACAGATGCATCTGACTATGTCATTGGAGCATTCCTTGGACAAAAGGAATTTATTGTTGAATATGTTATTTACTATAATAGTAAAAACTTGCAAGGTGCTAAGTTAAATTATAATGTTACTGAAAAATAGCTATTAGAAGTCATCTATGCACTAAACAAATTTAGGCACTACATCACAAGTTTTGAAGTATTTTTTTCCACTGACCATTCATCCATCAAATACTTGATGAAAAAACCTGCCATTAGTGGTAGATTAGCACATTGGTTACTCCTCATGCAGGAATTTGATGTGAAGATAATAGACAAACCAGGAAAGGCTAAAGTGGTGGCTGATTTCTTATCAAGATTGCAAGTACCAGATGATCCTGTAGCAATTGATGACAGATTCCTTGATGAGCACCTATTTTCTATTGATTCTTTTAATCCATGGTATGCCGACATAGCCAACTACCTTGCTAAAAGAAGAACACCACCTCACTTCTCTTCTAAATAATGTTGACTTCTGGTTGAGAAGAGTTTCAACTTCTCATGGATCTCAGGCTTCATGTTTTATACAGACCCAGACTAGGTCACCTGGAGATGTGTTTGAGAAGACAAAACCTATGAAATTCTATGAGCATGTCACGATGAGCCATGTGGTGGCCATTTTGCAGCAAAGAGGATAGCCTATAAAATTTTGACAATTGGATACTACTAGCCTGCTTTGCATAAAGATGCAGTAAAGCATACCAGACATTGTGATAGATGTCAGCATATGGGGCACCCAACAAAGTTCGATGAAATGCCCCTATAGCCTCAAGTAGTGGTTATGACATTTGACAAGTGGGGTATTGACTTTGTTGGCCCCATTTAACCCTCTTCTCATGGGAAGTCCTACAGCTTAGTATGTACTAACTATGCCACAAAGTGGGTTGAAGAAAAATCCACGAGGCATGCCAAGGATCAAAAAGTTGTTGAATTCCTCTATGAATATATATTCACTAGATTTGGAGTACCAAGGAAGATAGTCACAGATCAGGGACCACAGTTCACCTCCAATCTTATCACAAAGTTGATGTAGGAATACATGGTGCGCCATGGTAAATTTTCACCCTATCACCCTTAGGCCAATGGCCAAGCATTTTTGGCACCGTTGCCAAGGACTAGAAATAGTGTAGTTGGGGGGAATGATGGTCTTCTAAAAGGCCATCTTTCTTAGTTCTTTTTATCCTCCTTTCAAATAGTTATTTTGTAAGAAGACATGAATTTATGGATTTTAAGCATATGAACTTATGGTTTTTATGTATATGTTATATATATATGTGTGTGTGTGTGTGACGACATGGAATAGAAATGTGGATAGTTTAAAGACATGATATTTTCTTGAATTCATGGACAGGAATGGTATAATGCAGTAGCTATACATGTTAATGAATGTTTCCTTTCCTAAGCTATATTTTGGGTAGTCTTCCTCCTGTAGCCATAGGATTTTTAAGAGTGTTAATTAGAACTTTATACCATTTTTCCTAATATTAATGATAAGGATATATATGTATATGGGAGGTTGTGTGTGCATTGATTATTTTTTCGGTGTTTACCATGAGCATTCAAGAACCGACATAGTGGCACTGAAATAGTCAAAGCCAATCGTGGATTGCAAGATCTTCGCAAGTGGAGCAAATCAATTACTATTTTCTATTGCATGCAACGCGGGGATTTAGTTCCCTCAACATGCTATATTCCTGGAGATTTGTTCATGTTTAATTTTGTTTCTATTTTGAAACTTTTTGAGTTTTTAATGGATCCTCATTTATGAAGTGATCTTAGATTTAGGAGGTAGTTGTAGTTTTCCTTCAAATAATCAACTGTTGTAACTCTTTAGGAGTTAGTCGAATGAATTGGTTTTTATAACAAAACTATTGTGATACTATTTTCAATCAAGTGTAATCATTTTTCTATGGATGAATAGAATGCTTAGTTCGAGTTTATATCTTTTATCTTGATTGTGTTTCCTATTCACTCATTCAAGGGGGCCCACTTGATGAGTGAATTGTTTTATTAGTATAGAATTTATTTTCCTATTCATTTCTAAGTAAGATAGAACTTTGTTGTTCCTTCAGATACTAATAAAAGAATTGGTAGACTCTTCCTACAACATAGGCGGTTAGAGTAATTCCTATCCATAATTTCATGATTTGTTAGAGTAAGTTCATTTTTTGGTTTAGTATAGTTTCCCTAAAGCATAAGCATTTGAATTCCGTAGGATGGTGTTAAGATTGAGAGAATTTGGAGGATATACTTTGTGAATGCCATTCTAAGTTTATGTCCCTAGTCAATAATTAAATGAGACTGAATAATTTATTTAGAAACCAATTAGGGTGTCCAATCCTGAAATAGGCGGTCCATTGCTATGGGTTTTTGATACCATTATTTGGCCACACAATTGGGTTTGATCAAGGTTGAGTTGGGGTTTTTCCTTGATTAATCATATGATTAATCTTGTCCTCTTTTAGGTGATTACAAATTCCTCTCTTTCAGTTGACATGCGAAGCATGTTGATTCAAAGAATGTTCTAATCCAACTTGATAAAAGGTCCTGGTCCCGTCGATGGTCAATCTTGATGTTTGATATGAGATGCAGATTCTGATGATAGGATTGATGCAGTTCTGATTGATTTGATATTTTTTATGGTCGATTTGATGATAGATTTTTTGATATGGTACTTGATTTGATTCAATTTGATTTTTGATGCCCCTTTCAATTGATTAGCAAAAAATTTCCTGATAAAAGATTATGTTCTTATTTGATGGTCATGCCCCTGATTCAATGATGATGTTGTTGTTATTGATTATTTGAGTGTATGCCCCTCAGAAATGAAATGAAATTTGATAGATATTTTTTTAAAAATTGACGATTTAAGTCAGTTTGCGTTGATTAGATCAATTTATAATGAATTTCAATTTCATTTCCGATAATGTTTTTGCATCTTTGTGATGACAAATGCCCCTGATTTGGCTGATTTGGTGAAAAATTTGGGACCCCGGCCCTTTTCTGGTCAAAGAAGACCTTTTTAGGTAAAAAAGGTCTATATAAAGTGGTAAAAAGTCATTTTCACTATTCATTTTCACTTTTACAGTTGACTTTTTCACTCTGACTCCTCTGAGCTATTTGAGATGGTGATCTCGATTCATGAGCACAGGTTCAAGCGTGGGTGACATTTTCAGTGGCCACTAACCTACGGACCTCCAATGAGTGCCTGAACCTCTTGGATTTCAATTTCATGCTTTAGATTTCAAAAAAATTGAATCTTTCTTATAAAATCCCTATTTTTTTGCATTTTATTTATGAAATAGCGCGTTTGATAAATCTTTTAGCACATTTGATTGTTTTTTAGTGCTTCTGCACATTAAAATAGCACGTCTACGAAGTGGAATTGCACTTTTGCACACCTATCCTAGGGCACAAAATGCATTTGATTTTAACTTTAGCACGTTTAAATTTCATTGAGCTTTTGACCTTTTAATTGGCGCGCTCAAATTTTAAAATAGGGCTTTTGATAAGTTTTAGCGTGTATGCTTCAAACAACATGTTTGATCATTTAGATAGTGCATTTAAATATTTAGGTAGTGTGTTTGAACATTTAAATAGCACTTTTGCATTTTAGCACATTTAAGCAATTAAACAATGCTTTTACCCTCGTAGGAAATTTTTTTTAAATACCTTCGTCATTTTTTCAAATTGTTCAGCGTTGTAGATTAGTTGATTGGTGTGGGTAATAAACTTGATTTGGTAGCGAGTCGTAAGATGTTAGTTTGAGTCAGTCATAGTCTAATGTTTGATCACGAATCTAAATTTAGATGATGGATGATGATGAATTTTCTATCCTCTCCAAATAGAATGAAGAAAATTGATTGTGGATTGATATTTGTAAATGTTTGATTGACTTAGGATAATTCAAATGATAACTAATTTCAAATCTAATGTAATTGAACTTGCTTTTTGTAGGATGTGATTAAGTCACTAGGTGTTCGTGGTTCATACCCATTGCCTTTTAGTATGATCGATGATCTGAGCGGTCAGGATTAGAGAGAGATCAACTGATGTGGATTGTCCTTCCTTCTGGTTCTACCTCAATTTTGAGTGAATCTAGGACTAATTATTGCTATGGATGAGAAGTGGCACTTAGATCATAATACGTTCCATTTGCCTATGGGTGAGATGAACATCACCCCTAAGGATGTGTATGGGCTGTCATAGCTCAAAGCAATGGCATTCAACAATGATACCATGCTACAACTCTCAGCCCTAATCAAATATAGCAGCGAGCCCTCAATACAAGAATGCCCTTATCTAATATAAGGGGTCGACATCAAGCCACAAGGTTCACAGGTTGTGGATCTTCTTTCAAATTTGGTGGATCACCTTGTTTTCAATTAGTTTCAGTTGTTTATTTTATGCACTATCTCCCTTTCCTCCTAAAAGTTAGTCAATTTTTAAGTGATCCAAAGGGAAGCCGACCCTTAATCCGGAGGTCTATTCTTAGATAGGTTATCCACAACCTGAGAATAGTCCCATGTTTCATAGGATTACTGGGTTTTAATACTTAGCGAATTGGGTGCAATCCTTAGTGACAATAGTTTTTGGCACGCCCGATGGGACAAAAGACTCAGTGAGTTAGCTTTCTAAGAAGTTTTACATACAAGTTATTGTGTGGTATGAGCATTGACTATGTTTTGATATCATACCTGGCAAGTCTAATCTTGTTTCATGCAGATCAGCACTTAAGCTTATGAGTGGGATTCCACTTAGGTAGAGTAAGAATCCTTTTGTTTATACAAAGCTGCCATGTATTAAGAATAGGTCTAAAGCAACACAAACTAGTGCATCACAATCTACAAATCCCACTCTTAATCTTGCTCGTATTCCTGCAACCACTCCCCCAATTCAGCCCGTGCAAGCAACACAAGTAGTTCAAGCTCCCCTTAATCCCCCAATGGCTAGACAACATCCTTTTGTAGCCTTTAATCAAGGAAGCCCCTTGAATTTGCAGCAGTATAATGACATACCTATATCAGCCTTTAAAAGCTTTCCCATTTTCACATGAGAGGATTAGACCTCCACTATTAAGCATATAATAGATGTAGCATCCCTATGTGCCTTCATAATATAACCCAAGATAATGTGGCTATGAGGTTGTTGGAAGCTTCCCTCAAAAGAAAATCTTTACAGTGGTTTAGAGGCTTAGTAGTTGGTTCTATAGCTGATTGGGATGGGTTGGGTCAAGCTTTGACCAATCAATTTGAAGATAAATCAGACCACCTCTCCTTAGTTGAACATTTGACTACCATTAAAAGGGCCTCTCAAGAGTACATGGTGGATTTTAATTTCAGATTTCAGAGGACATGGAATAGAATACTAGCCAAAGTTAGACCTTCAAGCCAACATGCTTTCTTATATTATCTAAGAGCCCTCAACAGTGATATCTCTATTATGATTTAATCCATGTGAGGGACTAATTTACCAGTAGCATATGATCTTGCCATAAGAGCTGAAAACAACCTAATTCAAGTGGGAAAAATAGCCCCTAGGCCTCCCATGCCCATTTTTCCTGAGCTTCATCTTGTTGTTGAAGCAATTCTAGCCTTGGCATCTATTCCACCTCTTCCAGCTCCTTCTCAACAAGTTGTTAGTCCAGTTGTGAACCAATCCCAAGAGCTGAATGAGATAAAAAAGGCCTTGCAAACTATTACTAATGAATTGGTTAATCTAAAGAAACAACAGTCCCAGCCTTATCAACAACCCTATCAATAGCTTTATCAACAACCTTATCAAACTCAGTACCAGCAAAATAAACCCCAATACCAATCAGGCCAGCAAGAAATTACAACCAGAAAGTCTATCAGCCTTATAATCCTAACACTCCTAGTGCTTCTAGAGAGTTGGTTCCTGTAGCTCAGAATAACATGGTACAAGAATATCAATGGGGTTTCCCATGTAATCAACAAAATATCGAAGGGATGTGTCCTAATGGCTATGCTTAGGCCCTCATGGTGCAGAACAATGTGATGATGCCGCAAGAGATGGTTCAAGAACCAAAGATTCAGCAAGGTCAGATTGCTACCCCAAATGAGTTGCAGACCCTTGAGGTGGCACTGGTTAACTTTCAAAAGGAGGATTTTTGCGGGGTAAATTTTTCCCCAAATGACAATCCGAACTATGTCCTGGTTGTAGCTAACACAAGGTCTAAGAAGAAGGCTTTGGAGGTTGAAAAAGTGGCCTCTACTAGTCAGCAAGCTCCTATTGTGACTCCACAACCCAAGGGGGTTGAAGCTCTAGCCCAAAACTAGTCAAAAGAAGTTAAGGAACTGACAAGGGTAGCAACATAGTTGGCATCCGCACAACCAGAGACTATTGCAGCAAAAGGGCAGTCTAAAGTAAGCTTGGGATCTTTTAACATTGTGGAAAAAATGAAGAGGACCTCCATAAATGTGCCTTTGATGGACACCCTGGTGATCCTTGGACAAAAGGAGCTAATACTTAGCGAATTGGCTAAGATTCCATCAAATCAAGAAGGCATTTTAGAACAACCTAGAATCCTAGTGGCTAAAACACCTCAAAAAGAGAAACAAACTAAAGAAGCTAGCTTGTAGCCCATTGTTTCTCCATAGGTTAAAACCCCTCCTTTCTATGTTACTCTTATTGTTGGAAATTTCTTGGTTCATAATTGCATGATAGACTTAGGGGCAAGTAGTTTTGTGATTTCTAAATAGTTAGTAGACCTCCTAGGATTATCTTATGAGCCAATAGATAGGCATGTTGTTTAGTTGGATGGGTCATCAGTTAGCACCATTAGAGTCATTAAAGACCTGAGTCTCACTCTACATGAATGTCCCAACTTCTCCATTCCCCAAGATGTCTATGTCATAGATCTACCTCCTCACTTTGCTATCTATCTAAGAAGTGATTTCACTGCTAGATTAGGGGGATATCTCTCAGTTGATTGGTCTCATCTATACTTCAAAACTAGGTATGAGACTAGATTTAGAATCAAGTTTGAAGCTTTTGAAAAAATTCATGCTGAACCTTATACCCCAAGCCCTATAAATGCCAATCTGTGTATTCATGAGCAAGATTCCATTGATTCTAAACCTAAAATCACTATGAAAAAAAATTCTTGATATTGTCCTAGATGAATGGGCTGAAAGAGATTTGGAAGAGAATCATTTTAGAAACATGGAGATTTCTGGTATTGGAATGTGTATTATCCATGAGGAGGGTGCTGTGATTCTAGATTTGATGAAGAAAGAAGATAAGTGTTCTAAAAATTAGAATGGTGAGCTGTGGTAGTTATTCTTTGATGGTGCTAGAAGAAAAGTTGGTTCAAGAGGAGGAGCTATCCTAATTTCTCTAGAAGGACAAAGGTATTACTCTGATGTTCATTTTTCTTTCAACTGTACTAACAATACAACATAGTATGAGGCCTTGATTCATGGTTTAGAGTGGGCTAGACAAAGGGGGATCAAGTGCCTAAAAGTTATAGGTGATAGTGAATTAGTGGTTAATCAGATCCGTGACACTAATCTCACAAAAAATGATACACTTAAGATGTATAAGCATAGGGTTTGGGATTTAATGGAGGATTTTTGTGCTTTTAATCTGGTTGTTGTCCCAAGAAATTAGAACAAATAGGCAGACAAGCTGGCTGCCATGGGAGTAGAATATGATATCCCAAAGGAGGTCACAAGCACTAAAATGCAGCATGTGAAAGTTTTGGTAAGACCATCAATACCAGACAATTAGGTGAGCTGGCAAGTCTTTGAAAATGATCAGCAGATTTTCAACTTTTTGATAGAAGAAGTTGAATTTGTTAGATTAGGTGAAATACTAATCTCCCAAGAACACCTGCATGCATAACCCTGTCACATGGAAGAAGCAAAGCACAGAAGCAAGAAAAATCATGGAGGCCAAAAAGCCAGAGACATCTTGTGGACATGCAAAGAGCAATCTCTATTATGATCCAATAAGTGAATTCTCTGAAAAGAATGTACAAAGGGTTCAACCATATAGGTGAACAATAAAACCCTAAAGCTATAAAGCAAAAACTAAAGCTAGGTTGCACATTATAATTAATAAATATATTAATTATAATGCACCTAAAAGATAGCTTAAGTAAATAGAGTAATAAATGACTTAATTAATTAAACCAAAGTGATTTAATTAATAAGCATAAAGTATGATTACTCTAACACCCCCCCTTAAGCGTAGCTCAAGAGGGAAGCTAACCTAGCACAGCTATGAAAGCAGAAAATGGGTCCCGGCAACAAGGCCTGATCAGGTACCCAGTACAAGAAATAAACTAGATGAAGGAAACAAAGCCTCCAATCTAGGGAATGTCCCAAAGAAAGGAACAAGAAAGAGCATGAAGCATCTCCGAAGCATGAAGCTGCAAACACTGTCAGAAGAAACTGCTGGAACCCCCACTAAAGTGCATGACCAGGTAGAGAAGACAAAGTCTGAAGAGCTGATCAATCAAAGAGGTGACCTCCAAAATAGGAATGAATGAGTGTCTATATAGTAGATGAACCATCTCACCGAAATGCATAGGTGCCTAGCCACTGCATCCGCCTAGTACATAGGAACAAAAACTGAATACGTAGATCACTCAACCAAACCAAGGAAGCAATAGAGCCAACAGGTGAACCCCCCCATAATGCTGAACGGGGTGACAGGAACACTGAAATGCAATGCCAGAAACATCTGCAAGAAGAAGAAACAGGAACACCTATGTGCAAAAGAAGGTACAAGCACAGGATAAAGGGCGGTGTCATAGACACAGTCTACATGGGCTAATGTCGTGGAAGGTACGCTCACTTGACAAGAGTGGATGCGCCTATAGTGGCAAATGCATCAGAATCCCCCCATGGCACTTTATAACTGAGTGCGAGTACAAACAAACACAAGGAGTACAAGATCCCAGATATGCAAAAGTAGGCACTTTATCTCAGTGCGTTTACAGAAAAAAGAATGCAACAGAAGAGAAGCATACAATGCTCAAAAGACAGAAAGAAGAGTGAGCTATGAACTCAGAAGAAGAGATCCCCGGACCTGTAGAACCAAGCACTCCACCAGAGGGCATAAACTGCATAACTCAGAGGAGTGAAAACCTGGAGTAGAATCTGGAAAAATAACCTCGGCCACTGAATAGCACACTGAACCAGCTTTCCGAAAATACCAAGTTTGCTGAAAACTGAGCCCGGATGTGAGAGATATAGTGTCCGGAATGCAAAAAGTACCCGTGACTTTGACTGGCAGAAAACCCCTGCAAACGGCAAAATCAAACAACCAAACTGAAAAAAACAGAAAGGTCTCGGAACCAGCTTTCCGTCGATATCTCATTTGGCAAAAAATGCCATCGTATGCTCAAGTTACAGCAAAAACAGTGACAGGTGCTCTGGCAGGCACCTGAAAAAGAAAACCTCTGAATTCAACAGCCTGGTGCGAAAAATGGAAGAAGAATCTGGAAAAAAGATCTCTGTATAAAATGACCGTCTCGGAATCATCTTTCCGATGATATCTCGTTCGCCCATTAACTCCTCCGTATGAGCAAGTTATGCCAAAAAAAGCATTAGGTGCTCCAGGAAGGCAAAAAAGCAGTCCTGCCTTCAAAGGCATGGTACGAAAAACGAGGCAAAAAACTTGAAAAGAAACCTCCATAATTGCGTTCGTCTCGGAAAGAGCTTTCCGATGATATAAAAAACTCCCAAATACGCCTCCAGATGAAGAAGATATGGCAAAAAAAGCCCAATTACCCCTAAAAACAGAGCCCTAAAAAACATGCAAATTTTTGTTAAAAAAAATTAAAAAACATGTCCGCTGACGTCAGCAGAAGGCCTGGGGGCTGAATCAGGAAACCCCTGGTCATGTGGGGGACCAGGGGCTGGTGCTGGTGCCGGCGGTGGGCGGGCCGGCGGAGCGGAGGGCGCGGGCGCGGGCGACGGGGGCCGACGGAGCGGAGGCCGCGAAGGGCGGCGGCGGCACGGGCGCGGGCGCGGGCGGCGGCTGGGCGGGCCGCGGAGCAGGGCCGGCTGAGGAGGCCAGCGGGGCGGCAGAGCCGGGAGGCGGCAGAGCCGGCGGAGGGTGCTGCGGCTGGGCGGGCCTGGCGGAGCGGGGGCCGCGGAGGGCGGCGGAGCCGGGAGGCGGCGCTGGGCGGGCCGCGGGGCGGGCGCGGTGGCGCTGTGGTGGCCGCGGGGCGGCGCGGGGGTGGCCGCTGGGCGGCGGCCCCAAAATAATTTTTTTTTTAAAAAAAAATCGCCGTGTACTCGCCTCGGAGTGCGTGCCAAGGCCGTACGGCCCTGGTATGCAAAAAAATTTTGCCTTAGATGCCACTGTGTCCAAAATGGACAAGTTTTATATGGATTTAGGGGTTCTTGGGCCTTCCGGACACAATGGTGGTGTCCGTTTTTGCCCAAGGTGAGCCAAATTTCGGCTCCCCCCTAGATCCACAAAAAAACTTCTGAAACCCTCTGTGCTTCAATAAAACTCGAACAGCGAACAACAGGAGAGCTCTGATACCATGTTAGATTAGGTGAAATACTAATCTCCCAAGAACACCTGCATGCATAACCCTGTCACATGGAAGAAGCAAAGCACAGAAGCAAGAAAAATCATGGAGGCCAAAAAGCCAGAGACATCTTGTGGACATGCAAAGAGCAATCTCTATTATGATCCAATAAGTGAATTCTCTGAAAAGAATGTACAAAGGGTTCAACCATATAGGTGAACAATAAAACCCTAAAGCTATAAAGCAAAAACTAAAGCTAGGTTGCACATTATAATTAATAAATATATTAATTATAATGCACCTAAAAGATAGCTTAAGTAAATAGAGTAATAAATGACTTAATTAATTAAACCAAAGTGATTTAATTAATAAGCATAAAGTATGATTACTCTAACAGAATTCTCTAAAGTTAACTAGAATAAACGTGCTCACTAGTATAATGACCAGATGCTACAGTTGAAAACTAACAAGCTACCCAAGGGACTGGTCACCCTTGAGTCCATTTTTAATTCTGATGATCAACTTAGAGGGGACAAGGCCAACATGATAGTCAAGGAAGAGCACTGCCAGACTATAGAGATTCTCAAAGACAAATCCCTTAAGTTAGGAAAGGTATGCACTCAGCCAGAAAAGCAGGCCTTTATCTCATTATGTCAAGAGTTTAATGTTGCTTTTGCATGGGAATACTATGATCTGAAAGGATTTGATCCCCACTTAGCCCAGCACACCACTGAGCTAGAACCCCATGCCAAACCAGTAAGACAAAAATAGAGACCTATCAATCCTAAATTAGAAGTGTTGATGAAAATAGAGTTGAGGAAAATGATTGAAGCCAATATTATCTTTCCCATCAAACACACATCTTGGGTTTCTAATCTAGTACCTATCAGGAAGAAGAATGGTGAAATCTAGTTATGTGTGGATTTTAGAGACCTTAACAAAGCCTCACTCAAAGATCACCACCCATTGCCCTCCATGGAACAAGTATTGTAGTACGTCTCAGGGTTTGACATATTTTCCTTGTTGGATGGCTTTTCTGGCTATAAATAGGTTCTGGTAAGAGAAGAAGACCAATACAAAATTTTTAGGAATGAATGCTAAAGTGTTTGGCACCCATTCTGTAGTAGTTGTTGTTGCATTCATGACTCTGATTGTCATTGATGTCAACACAGTGTTTTACTGAAGACTTGCAGAGAAGCAGATAGTGTTTTCATTAGCGCATGTGGTATATTGAAGTTGGAGCTATGTGAGGTTGAGGATATTGATGCAGGAGCATCCTGGGTGTAAGAGCAATCTTGCATCACCCAAAAATATTTTTGTTTTTGTATTCAATAAGGGCTATCTTATGTAGAGCTGCTATTTATGGGAACTTGCTATTTTTAGTAAGTTGGTCATATGATCTCAGAATGTTCTAATTTTACATGTGGAGGTTCATTTCAGTCATATCAGCCTGCCAGTAAATTTTCATGGCTAGATCTAGTCTAGTTTTGAAGATATTGAAGATTTTCGGTATTGGCAGCAGGGTACAAAAACTTTGAACTCAGTTTTGAAGGCTTTAGAGGCCTTAGATGAGGTCAAAAATTTGGGTGACAAGTGCTTGCATGAGTTAAGCTTGTAGAGCACTTTGTGGCCTTTCCAAAATGGGGTTATAATAGTCAATCGGGTCAACCGGTGATGACTTATGGTCTCTGGAAGTCAGGCTACCTGAAATGGTGAAAAATAATTTTCCTTCAAAATTTCTATTCAGGTTTCAAAAGTTATTTTGAGCTGACTTTGATGTAATAAATTGAAAAATAAAATAATTGTAATTTTGGTCAGCCCTAAGGGCTAAATTTTTGGAACCTTCTCGGGTGGTGGAAAATGCCTATATAAAGAAGGCCCGTAGTGTCGTCTAGGGTAGTTCTGGGTAGCAGATCTGGTTATTGATTCGAGGCTTTGTCTTATAGAATATTGTAAGGGAATGCCTATGTGGCTTTACATATTGTAATTCTAAAAGTTTGTAATTCCACATTTGTGGAGATAATTAGAAGCCAATTTTTTGTTCTTGCATATTGTTGTTATTGTTTCTTTGTTTTTGTTATGTGTTTGTGGTATTAAGGGGAGCACCCTTCATCAAGTGGTATCAGAGAAGGAGTTCCTAAGTGTGTAAACAAATCATTAACTGTGAGGCAGTTTGCACCAGGATTGTGGTTAGGGTTTCAGCACGCATCACGAAAATGCCTCCACAAAGGGAATGTGGCGAAAGAGCTGGTGTTGTAACATCTAAGGTTAGAGTACTCTAGAGACAAGTGTGAGCATTGCAAGAAGAGATTCATAGAGGAATAAATCTTAATGTCAGAGATGAAAGCGAGGACAAAGCCGAAGAAGAAGATCAAGAAGGGGAAGACAAAGTTGTGAACCAGGAGGAAGAAAGACTTTTTTGGGCCATTTCCAAGATTGGAAAAAGACCTAAGATTAAGGTTCCTGCATTTTCAAGAAATCTTAACCCAGAGGAGTTGATCGACTGGATTAATGAATGTGAAGAATATTTTGAGTATGAAGATATTGAGGATCCTGATAGGGTCAAATTCGCAAAGGCCAGACTGAAAGGTCATGCAAAGATCTAGTGGCAAGAGATTCAATTGGAATGAAATAGAAGAGGGAAAGATAAAATCACAAGATGGGATCAGATGGTGGATAAATTGAAGTGACAGTTCATCCCTATTGATTATGAGCTTGACCTACTAAAGAAAATGCAAAGTTTGAAGCAAGTGGGATGATCTGTTCAGGAGTATACAGAGGAGTTCTATTGAATCCTCATCAGAATAGGACATGTGGAAGCTGATAAGGAGAAAGTTTCTCATTACCTTAATGGGTTTAGGCCAAGCATTCAGGAGGAGCTAAATCTGGTTCGAATGAATAGTATTGAAGAGGCATACCAGTTTGCCCTAAAAGTAGAGGAAAAGTTGAACAAGAAGTTTGAGAGTAGACAAAATGGAAGAGGTCACGGTGGATGATCTGGTGGACGATCGTATGGAGGCTAAAATGAAGATCTGAAAAAGAAGGATGAGGCCAGTAGTAGTCAAAATCAGAGATGAAACAATTGCAATCATTTCCAAGATCAGAACAATAAAGATCAGAGAGGAAGAGGAAGAGGACAAGGTTTAGGAAGAGGAGGCTTCCGTGGAACATGTTTTCATTATGAAGAAGAAGGTCATAGGGCATTTGAATATCCTTAATGCCAATGAAGGATGGATAGGAGGAATGAAGACCAGGTTAGAGTGGCACATGTAAATGAAGATGCCAGATCTTCAAATTCTGAAGATGCTGAAAGAGGAGAAACATTGATCAATTAAAGAGTCCTACTGAGTGGTGAGAATGAACCTGAACAAAGGAGGAGCTTGTTTCACACTCAATGCAAGTGTGAGGGTAAATGTTGTTATGTGATTATTGATAGTGGAAGCACTAACAATTTGGTGTCAGAAGAGATGGTGACAAAGTTGAAGCTCAAGAGATAGAAACACCCACATCCATATTGGATTGCCTAGGTGTAGGATGACCACAAGGTCATAGTCAGTGAACAGTGCCTAGTAAAGTTCAAGATCGACGGGTACCAAGATGAGGTACTATGTGATATCATATTTATGGATGCATGTCATATGTTATTGGGTAGACCGTGGTAGTTTGATAGATGTGCTGTACATGATGGCCGTGCGAATACCTATTCCCTGACAAAGGATGGAGTGTGACATAAGCTAAAGCCATTGAAGGAGGCTGAAGAAAAGGTATGTGGTAATGTGAGAATAACTTTTTTTGATGGAAGAAAATTCCTAGATGGTATGAGGCATGAGCATGTGTGTTTATTCCAAAAGCTGGTAAAGAGGAAGTAGAGGATGTACCTGTAGAGGTTTCAGATTTGTTGAATGAGTTTCAAGATATTGGATCTGATAATGTGCTTGATGGATTACCACCGATAAGGAAAATTAGTCATCAGGTGGATTTGATTTCAGAGCCAGTTTTCCAAACAAGGCAGCACACAGAATGACACCAATAGAAAGTGAAGAGTTGAATAGACAAGTACATGAGTTGTTATAGAAGGGATTGATTCAGGAGAGCCTGACTCCATGTGCTATACTAGCAGTATTAGCACCAAAGAAGAATGGAGAATGGAGGATGTGTATAGATTCCAGAGCAATAAACAAGATCACAATCAAGTATAGGTTTCCATTGCCATGAATGGATGATATTATGGATTGTTTGAGTGGAGCTGTGTATTTCTCAAAGATAGATATGAAGAGTGGATATCACCAGATTCAGATTAGAGAAGGAGATGAATAGAAGACTACCTTCAAGACAAAGGAAGGACTGTATGAGTGGTTAGTCATGCCTTTTGGGCTAACCAATGCACCGAGCACTTTCATGTGGCTCCTAACAAGGTTCTGAAAGAATTTCTGGGTAAGTTTGTCATTGTGTACCTAGATGATATTTTGATCTTTAGTAAGACATTGGAAGAGCATATGATGCATATTCGTATGGTGTTTGAGAAGTTAAGAGATGAGAAATTGTTGATTAATTTGAAGAAGTGCAGTTTTGTGAAGAAAGAGTTAGTGTATTTGGGATTTGTAGTTTCAGCAGAAAGTCTAAAAATGGACATAAAGAAGGTACATGCTATCCTTCAATGGCCTACTCTAAGGAGTGCTAATGAGGTAAGGTATTTTCATGGTTTGGCTAGCTTTTAAAGAAAGTTTATCTAAAATTTTAGCAGTATTTGTGGTCCCTTGATTGAAACAATGAGAGGGGATAGAAAAGAGTTTAAGTGAACTAAAGGGGCAGAAAAGAGCTTTCAATTGTTGAAACAAAAAGTTATAGAACAACCTGTTTTAGCACTTCTAGATTTTAATAAGGTGTTTCAAGTAGACTGTGATGCTAGTGGTATTGCAATAGGAGCTGTTATGAGCCAAGAAGGTAAACCTATTGCTTATTTCAGTGAGAAGTTAAATGATGCCAAGAGAAAATATTCTGTTTATGATCAAGAATTTTATGCTATAGTTCAGGCATTGAAGAAGTGGAGACACTATCTAATTCCTAAAGAGTTTGTTTTGTATACTGATCATCAAGCTTTGCAATATCTGAATAGTCAAGGAAAGTTGAATCAAAGGCATTTGAAATGGGTTGAGTTTTTGTAGAGTTATACATTTGTTTTGAAACACAGAAGTGGAAAGTCTAATAGGGTTGCTGATGTGCTTAGCAGAAGGAAACTATCACTGATAGAGATGCAGATTGAGGTGGTTGGGTTTAAAGAACTCAAGAATTTGTATCCAGAGGATCTTGATTTTGGTGAAGCTTGGAAAGCTTGTAAAGAACCTGTTACTCTAGACAGAATGAAGTGGCTGGATTTCATCATTCAGGATGATATGCTATTCAGAGGGAGTGAGTTGTGCATTCCAAGAAGTTCTATGAGGGAGAATCTCATCAAGGAGAAGCATAGCAGAGGATTGGCTGGACATTTTGGTCATGATAAAACCATTGCTTTGGTTAGTGAGAATTATTATTGGCCATAGTTGCAGCAAGATGTCAAGAAGTTTGTACAAAGTTGTAGAGTATGTTAGATGGTGAAAGGAGTGAAGTAGAATATAGGGTTGTATCAGCCATTATCTGTACCAGAGAAGCCTTGGGAGGATATCAGTATGGATTTTGTTCTTGGTTTACCAAGGACACAGTGGGGACATGATTCAATTTTTATGGTAGTTAACAGATTTTCAAAGATGACACATTTATTCCCTGCAAGAAGACTAATGATGCTGTTCATGTAGCATAATTATTTTTCAGAGAAGTGGTGAGACTACATGGTTTGCCAAATAGTATATTTTTAGATAGGGACATTAAGTTCATTGGATATTTCTAGCGTACATTGTGGAAGAAGTTGAAGATAGATTTGAAGTTTAGTTCATCATATCATCCATAGACTGATGGACAGATAGAGGTGGTGAATAGGAGTTTTGGAAATTTTTTGAGATGTTTGGTTGGAGATAAGCCAATAGGATGGGATTTGATTTTACCATAGGTAGAATTTTCATACAATAATTCTATCAATAGGAGCACTGGTAAATCACCATTCCAGATTGTATATGGGAGTAGTCCAAGAAATGCATCTGAGTTGATAAAGATAGATAAAGGAGAAATAAGAAGTGCTGAAGCTAAGGATTTTGCAGAACATTTGAAGAACATCCATGAGGAGGTGAGGAAGCACATTACCAAGATGAACACACAGTAAAAGGCTAAGGTAGATGAGAAAATGAGGCATAAAGAATTTTAGGTTGGAGATGAAGTCATGGTTCATTTGTGGAAGGAGTGATTTCCGATTGGTACATATAACAAGTTGAAAATGAAGAAGTTCGGTCCATGTAAGATACTGAAGAAGCATGATTCAGGAAATGCATATGAGGTCAAGTTGCCTACTAAGCTAAATATTTCACTAGTATTTAATATTTCAGATCTGATAGAGTATCATGAAGGAGGTGTTGAAGATGAGGTTACAGCAGCACAATGGAGTATTCTAGCAACCAGTTTAGATATCAAGGAGATTGAAGACATACTGGATAGTCGTGTTGGCAGAAGCACAAGGAACAAGACATATGAAAAGTATTTGGTCAAATGGAAAGGATGACCTATTGAAGATTCATCATGGCTAACAAAGGAGGAGGTTAACCATCTTGGTTTTCCTCTGCACACTTGAGTCATGATAGGGTCACTTCTCAAATTACCCTGGGTGTTTGATGCAGGAGCATCCTGGGTGTAAGAACAATCTTGCATCACCCAAAAATATTTTTGTTTTTGTATTCAATAAGGGCTATCTTTTATAGAGCTGCTATTTATGGGAACTTGCTATTTTTAGTAAGTTCTTCATATGATCTTAGAATGTTCTGATTTTACATGTGGAGGTTCATCTCAGTCATATCAGCCTACCAGTAAAGTTTCATGACTAGATCTGGTCTAGTTTTGAAGATATTGAAGATTTTTGGTATTGGCAGCAGGGTACAAAAACTTTGAACTTAGTTTTGAAGGCTTTAGAGGCCTCAAATGAAGTCAAAAATTTTCATGATAGGCACTTGCACAAGTCAAGCCTGTAGAGCACTTCGTGGCCTTTCTGAAATGGGGCTATAATAGTCAATTGGGTCAACTGGTGATGACTTATGGTCTCTGGAAGTCGGGCCACTTGAAATGGCAGAAAATAATTTTCCTTCAAAATTTTTGTTCAGGTTTCAAAAGTTATTTTGAGCTGACTTTGATGTAATAAATTGAAAAATAAAATAATTCTAAGTTTGGTCAGCCCTAAGGGCTAAATTTTTGGAACCTTCTCGGGCGGTGGAAAATACCTATATAAAAAAGGCCCGTAGTGTTGTCTAGGGCAGTTCTGGGTAGTAGATCTAGGTATTAATTCAAGGCTTTGTCCTATAGAATATTGTAAGGGAATGCCCATGTGGCTTTGCATATTGTAATTTTGAAAGTTTGTAATTCCACATTTGTGGAGATAATAAGAAGCCAATTTTCTGTTCTTACATATTGTTGTTGTTATTTCTCTATTTTTGTTATGTGGTTGTGGTATTAAGGGGAGCACCCTTCATTAGATATACTATTTGATATGTTATATGTCCATGGTTAAGAGCACAGATAGTAATATTTTTATTCATGAAAGTTATGAGCATTTTGGTGGAAGCAGTATTTAGGCAGTGTTCCTGAGTAGCGGTTTTTAGAAATCGGATGATATCTCCTAATTGGGATGGAATATGGCTTTGTACAGTTAAAGGGAAGTTAGAGACACATTGATAGTGATGTGGATGATAGCACAAACTTTGAAGTCACAAGAGTGAAGATTTATTGTATTTGGAAGTTGACAGTTTTATGTAATTTTGATGTAGCGTGTGGAATCTTTTATTTTGTAATTGTGTGTTGACTCATTTGTAATTATTTGAGTGTGGTATAAAGGAAGGAATGTTTTTCCTTTTTGTATAGAGAGAGTGATTGATTATGAAGTTGTGAAAGTGAATTGTGAAGGAAGACATGCGAAGTACATAGATTTGAAATTGAGATATGATGTAGCAGTGAGTGTGGTTTGGCACAGTCAGAGAAGAGGTAACATATTATTCTATTGAATAATGCAAAGATTATTTGGACAGTGAGTTTAGTGATCTTACCCTGAAGCTGTTTGGGTAGTGGCTCCTTCTGTCTTCCATAACTCTTAACAGGGTTAGAATCTTTTAACAGGGATTCAAAATCTCCTAACAGGGATTCAAAATCTCCTAATAGGGATTTATATGTATTGAATGTATTTCATAAGACTCCTAACAGAGTCCACCCTTTCACAAGGAATATTCATATTAGTGCATCTTTTTTGGGCATCATTCCCACCAGTGTTTACTCTTTGATCAAGAGGTTCCCTAGTCAACATATCTTGTGTTATTGTGTAATTGTGTATGAATATCTTTCTATGGTTGGTAATTATATTGCTTATATGGTTTAATGTTGTTGAAGATGATAAAAGTTATAATTATTTGATAACTGATTCACCCCCCCCCCTCTCAGTTATCTTGGTGGACTTTACTTTCTAACAATTGGTATCAGAGCAGCAGGTCCTTGAAAGAAAATTTTAACAGCTTAAGGAGATCCATGGCAAATTTCAAGAAAGAAAGCCCTAAGTTTGATGGAGTAAATTTTGACAGTTGGAAAGAAAAGATGAAGACACATCTACTATTTTTAGGACTAGGTTATTGGTTGACTATAAATAATGATAAGACTATCATTGAAGAAGATGATCTTGAGACATGCTCTAATGATGATAGAGATCTATTCATGTGTAACATACTTGCAAGAGAAGCACTTTTGACAGCACTTCCAGAGAATGAATATAGTCAGGTAAAATATTTGAAAAAGTCTCATGAAATTTGGAAAGCTTTGCACTCTACTTTTGAAGGTGATGAACATGCAAAAAGAGTTAGATTACATAATTGGATATGTGCATTTGAAGATATAAGAATGTTGGAAGATGAATTTGTTAGAAGCTATATTGGTAGAATGTCAGAAATTGTTGCAGGGATAAAATCTTGTGGAGGAACAAAGATAGAGAATGAAGTGATATGGAAAATTCTAAGGACATTGACTCTTGTATTTAAGTAGACAACATAGATGATTGAACAAGTTATACCTTGTACTACAAACTTTACAAGAGAGACTTTTCTTGGAAGATTGAAAGCAGCAGAGATGAACCTGAGGTTATCAGGAGACTTACCTAGAATGGAGACAACATCCAGTGCTCTTAGTATTCACCCTACATTTTCAAGAAGCATCAGTGTGAGTGGAGATTATGCTGGCAGTAGCAAATCCAAAAATGAATAAGACAAGAAGATTGAAGAAGGTATTGCCTTGCTTGTGAAAAGAGAACCAGATGGTAAGAAATTTTTTAAATGTTGGACTTGTCAAGAATATGGTCATTTTGCATCTAAATTTCTTAAGAGAGTTAAGAAGTACATAAATAATTTCAAGCCTAGAAGATCTAAGGAATGTTATTATGCTAATGATGAAGACCTTGAAGCTAGTATTGAAATAACTTTAAGTGAAAGTGATACTAAGAATAATGATGAAATAGGATTTGTAGCAATTAAAGAAGAAAATTCTAAAACTAATGTTAAGGAAGAAAAAACCTTAGTTTCCCAAGTTGAAAAGAAAGCTGATTGGATTATAGACAGTGGTTGTTCACATCATATGACTGGATATATGAAAAATTTCATAAAGTTTAACAATTATGATGGAGGAGTTGTTAGAGTTGGTAACAATGCACCTTGTTTGATTAAAGGTATAGGATCTATTACTCTTGATGGAAAGACTAATACTGATGATGTTTACTTTGTGGATGGATTAAAACATAATCTTTTGAGTGTTGGACAATTAGTTGATAAGGGATATCAAGTTTGGTTTATTGAAAAAACTTGTGTGATAAAGGATAAAGATGGAAATCTGATTGGAACAAGATCTAGAACCAGAGGTAATGTATTTCAATTGAATCCTACTGAGATGACATGTTTGATTACTAAGATTGATGACAGTTGGTTATGGCATAGAAGGTTTTGTCATATAAACTTTGATAATATTGTGAAAGTGAGTACTACACTTGCAGTAAAGGATTTTCCTAAAATTATGAAGCCTACTAACATGATTTGCAAAGAATGTGTGATGGCTAAGTAGAAGAGAAGTTCATTTCCTAGTAAGAAGTTCACATTGGAAGAGAAGTTGGAGATTGTTCATACAGACTTGAGTGGTCCTACCAGGACTAGAGGATTCTATGGAGAAAGGTATTTTATGATTCTTGTTGATGATTTTACAAGAATGATGTGGATTGCATTTCTGAAAGAAAAACTTGAAGCATTTGATAAGTTTAAGATCATTAAGAACAAAGTTGAGAATGAATCTAGAATGAAGATTAAATGTTTGAGATCTGATAGAGGTGCCAAATTTACTTCTAGAGAGTTTAACACCTTTTGTGAAGTGAATGGTATTAAGAGAGAGTTTTCAGCCCCTAGAACACCTGAACAAAATGGTATTGCAGAAAGAAGAAATAGATCAGTGACTGAAATAACAAGAGCTATGTTATTTGAGAATGATTTAACGAAGACATTTTGGAGAGAAGCAGTGAATACAACATTATATACAATGAACAGAGTACAAATCAGAGCAGACACAGATCAAACACCTTATGAATTATGGTTTGGACATGCACCCTCAGTCAAGTATTTTAGAATTTTTGGAAGCAAATGTTATATAAAGAGAGATGATGTTATTGGAAAGTTTGATCCTAGAAGTGATGAAGGTATTTTTCTTGGATATTATTTGAAGAGCAAAGCATATAGATGTTACAATAAGAGAACTAAAAATATTGTTGAGAGCACAAATGTTAAAGTTGATGAAAAGTTCAAAATTTAGGAAAGAATGCTTGATTATGAATTTGATTAAGAAGCTCATCCTAAGCCTAACACTGAAACTATTGAATTATTCTATGAGACTGACAGTGAATTTTTGAATGAGAGTCATGCTAAAGAAACTAGAGAGGAATCTAGAGAAGAATCTATAGTTGAAGCAAGATCTGAGACTATGACACAGAACAGGTATTTATCAAGACATCATCCTATTGAAAAAGTTATTGGAAGTTTGGACAGAGGAGTTCTGACTTGGAATAAGGTACATTTATGTTTGATTTCTCAAATTGAACCTAAATCTACTAGTGAAGCTTGTGAAGATGAACATTGGATTAATGCTATGAGAGAAGAACTAGATCAAATAGAAAATAACAAGACAAGGGAATTGGTCCCTAGACCTAAAGACAAGAATGTAATTGGAACTAAATGGGTATTCAAAAACAAGATGAATGAACAAGGAGAAGTTGTAAGAAACAAAGCAAGATTGGTATGTAAGGGATACTCACAGCAAAAAAGGAATTGACTATGAAGAAAATTTTGCACCAGTAGCAAGAATTGAAGCAGTAAAAATGTTTTTGGCCTATGCAGCTTTTAAGAAATTCAAAGTGTATTAGATGGATGTGAAGTTAGCATTTCTAAATGGAGAATTGGAAGAAGTCTACATTGAGCAGCCTGAAGGTTTTCATTTGACTCAAGAAGGAGACATGGTATGTAAACTAAAGAAAGCATTATATGGACTAAAGCAAGCACCTAGAACTTGGTATGCAAGACTGGATAAGTATTTATTAAAGTTAGGATTTGCTAAAGTACACAAAAGAAATTGAAAATGGTTTGTTGATTATAGTTATTTTTGTTGATGACATTATTTTTGGAGGAGAAGATGAAACTAGTGACAAATTTGCTAATGAAATGAAGAATGAATTTGAAATGAGTATGATTGGTGAGATGAAATACTTTTTGGGATTACAGATAACACAAAACAATGATGGTATCTTTGTAAGTTAGACAAAGTACTTGAATGATTTGTTGAAAAGATTTGGAATGGAGGACTGTAAACTAGTTGGAACACCTATGGTAACTGGACATAAGTTATCTAGCATAGATGAAACACCAACAGTTGAGCAGAAGAAATATAGATCCATGATTGGAGGATTGTAGTATTTGACACACACAAGACCAAATATAGCACATTCAATTGGAATTGTAGCAAGATTTCAAGATAAACCTAGAGAATCACATTATGTAGTAGTAAAGAGGATACTGAGATATTTAAGAGGCACAATGGACTATGGATTGTGGTATGAAAAATCTGATGATTTTACCCTATGTGCATATACAGATGCTGATTGGGGATGTAGTGTCGATGATAAGAAAAGCACCAGTGGAGGAGCATTTTTCCTTGGAGGAAGATTAGTTTCTTGGTTAAGCAAGAAGCAAAATTGTATTTCACAGAGCACAATAGAAGCAGAGTATGTAGCAGCAACAAACAATTATAACCAGATAATTTGGATGAAGCAGATGCTGAAGCATATTGGAATTAAATTTGTTGAACCTATTGTTATACATTGTGACAACACCAGTATAGTCAGTATGTCTAAGAATCCTATACTACATTCTAAAACAAAACATATAGAGATCAAGTATCATGTTGTAAGAGAGAAAGTTGCTGAGAAAGAAGTCAGACTGGAGTACATAAGCACAAAGGAACAGATAGCAGACATATTTACAAAGCCTTTTCCTAAGGATACATTTGAGTATCTAAGAGGTATGCTTGGGGTTATTCCCCAGCCTACTTTTGAGTAGTGATGCAGTTGGTTGCATCCATCCAGTAATCTTTGAGCCCTATCTTTCTTTTGGACTGGATGTTGGTACTTCCTCTATGGGGGAGTATGTGTATCTGAGCAGAGTCATGAGGACTCTAGTAAATGTATTTTTTCTTCTGAACAATATCTTTTGACATTGAGTTGTTAACATAGTGATGAAATTTTTGTCATTGATGTCAATGGGGGAGAAGTATGCATGAAAAACAATATGAGAGAATTGAACAGGATAATGAAGCAAGATTTGATTGATAAAGAGGATTTGAAGAAGCAGTGTTGTAGTATTGGATTTTTGGAACATTGGATGTTTTTCATCTATGTTACCATCAATGCCAATAGGGGAGATTGTTAGGAATGAATGCTAAAGTGTTTGGCACCCATTATGTAGCAATTATTGTTGCATTCATGACTATGATTTTCATTGATGTCAACATAATGTTTTACTGAAGACTTGCAGAGAAGCAGATAGTGTTTTGATTAGCGCATGTGGTATATTGAAGTTGGAGCTATGAGAAATTGAGGATATACTCTTTGATATGTTATATGTCTATGGTTAAGAGTGCAGATAGTAATTCTTTTATTCATGAAAGTTATGAGCATTTTGGTGGAAGCAGTATTCAGGCAGTGTTCCTGAGTAGCAGTTTTTGGAAATTGGATAATATCTCCTAATCGGGATGGAATCTGGCTTTGCACAGTTAAAGGGAAGTTAGAGACACATTGATAGTGATGTGGATGATAGCACAAACTTTGAAGTCACATGAGTGAAGATTTATTGTATTTGGAAGCCGATAGTTTTATGTAATTTTGATGTAGCGTGTGGAATCTTTTATTTTGTAATTGTGTGCTGACTCATTTGTAATTATTTGAGTGTGGTATAAAGGAAGGAATATTTTTCCTTGTTGTATAGAGAGAGTGATTGATTATGAAGTTGTGAAAGTGAATTGTGAAGGAAGACATATGAAGTACAAAGATCTAAAATTGAGATCTAATGTAGCAGTAAGTGCAGCTTGGCACAGTCAGAGAAGAGGTAACATATTATTCTATTGAATAATGCAAAGATTATTTGGACAGTGAGTTCAATGATCTTACCCTGAAGCTGTTTGGGTAGTGGGTCCTTCTGTCTTCCATAACTCTTAACAAGATTAGAATCTTTTAATAGGGATTCAAAATCTCCTAACAGGGATTTATATGTACTGAATGTATTTCATAAGACTCCTAACAGAGTCCACCCTTTCACAAAGAATATTCATATTAGTGCATCTTTTGTGGGCATCATTCCCACCGGGGTTTACTCTTTGATCAAGAGGTTCCCTAGTCAACATATCTTGTGTTATTGTGTAATTGTGTATGAATATCTTTCTATGGTTGGTAATTATATTGCTTATATGGTTTAATGCTGTTGAAGATGATAAAAGTTATAATTATCTGATAACTGATTCACCCCCCCCTCTCTCAGTTATCTTGGTGGACTTTACTTTCTAACAAAAACAACATTCACCACCAAATGGGGCACCATGGCATATAGGAAGATGCCTTTTGGGCTATCTAATGCTGGTGCTACATTTCATAAATCCATGGAGATGGCATTTGCTGGTTTGATGAAAACGTTCATTCTAGTTTATTTGGATGATATAACTATCTTTTCAAAAGATACTAATGATCACCTAGTTCATCTAAGGTAGATTTTTGAGAGGTGCAGAGAATTTGGAGTTTCATTGAATTCTAATAAATGTATCTTTGATGTCCATGAAGGAAGATTACTAGGGCACATTGTCTCCAAGCAAGGAACAATAATTGATCTTGAAAGGATAAAGGCCATCATGGCATTACCCCTGCCAGCTCGCAAGAAGGGATTGTAGAGTTTCCTAGGAAGGATCAAATTCTTAAGAAGGTTCATTCCAAATTTTGTAGCACTACTAAAGTCTATGACCTAGATGCTGAAGAAGAACTCAAACTTTCACTAGACAAATGAAGGAAAGAGATGTTTTGAAGAGATCAAGGAAGCAATTGCTTCTATTCCTACTCTGGTAAACCCTGACTTTTCTAAAGATTTCATCCTGTATGCTTTTGGGGACACTGATAGTATCTCTTCCATGTTAGTCCAGTAGAATGCTGAGAAATAGGAGCAGCCAGTGGCTTTTTATAGCCAAGATCTAGATGGTTATGAATTAAATTACACTTCTATAAAGAAGCATGTTTTAGCAATAGTGAGGAGTTTGAAAAAAATTAGACACTTGATGTCCAATAATACAGTACACCTAATGGTTTCTCACCCTTGCATAAAAGATTTCCTGTTGAATAAAGACTTGAGACACACAAGGGCTGGTTGGATCACCAAAGTCATGGAGTATGACATTCAAATCAAAGTGACCAAGTTTATTAGGGGAAAAGGGCTGTGTGAATAGTTGAATGAGGGAAAAATAGACAAAAACCAGCAAGAAGAGGAAGTTTTCCTGATGAACTAGAATGCAAAAAAGAGTGTAAGCTAGATAGTAGAGATGAAACATTATCTTTCAACTGGTCAATGCCCTTAGGGCCTTGATAAGAGTAAAAGGAGGTAATTTAGACTTCAAGCTATCCCATTTATAATTATTGATGATGTTCTGTATAGAAGAGATCATAGTGGTGTCTTATTGAGATGTGTTGAAACCAACCAAGTAGATAGAATACTGGAAGAGTTTCATGATGGAAGTTCTAGAGGACACTTTGCAGCCAGAACCACTACTCTAAAAGTGATGAGAGCTAGATACTATTGGCCTAGCTTGTACAAGGATGCATTTGATTGGGTAAGGAAGTGCAATAACTGTGCTCTGTTTGTTGGAAAATAGAAGTTAACAGCCCTCCCTTTGCATCCCATCAAAGTGGAGCAACCCTTCTCCAAATGGGGGTTGGACTTCATTGGACCTATCAACCCCCCATCTAGTGCTGGGCACAAATGGATACTTACTACTACTGATTATTTTACCAAATGGACAAAGGCTGTAGCATTAAAGGAAGCAAATGAGACCTCTGTCCTAAATTTCTATCAAGACATTGTGTCTAGATTTGGCACTCTAGATTCTATCATTTCAGAAAATGCTATGGCATTTCTGGGAATGAGAATCTCAGAATGGGCACTAAAGCATAATATATTCCTAAGTACCTCATCTTACTATTACCCTTAGGGTAATGGTCAGGCAAAATCAATAAACAAGAACTTGTTGAGAATCATCAAAAGGACTATAGAAGGAAACCAGAGGGATTGGCATAGAAAGTTGAAGTTGGCCTTATGGGCAAACATAATAACACCTAAGAGGTCTATAGGTAACTCCCTCTATACACTTGTTTATGGGAAAGAAGCTAGGATTCCTTTGTCTACTGAGCTACCTACTTTGAGTTTAATCAAAGAAATTAATCTTATGGAGGAAGATACTATGCAAGTTAGGCTTGCTAAACTAGTTGAACTTGAAGAAGTAAGAAAACTAGCACTAGAGAACTTGGAGGCTCATCATTCTCAGATGAAGAAAATCTTTGATAAGAGGGCCACACCTAGAGTTTTCAAGGAAGGAGACCTTGTCCTCAAGTGGGATGAATCAAAGTACAAACCAGGAAGGCATACTAAATTTGATGCTATATGGAGTGGACCTTTCATAGTGATTAAATGCAAGGCCCATAATGCTTTTCAGTTGGCTAATCTAGATGGAGAGGAGTTGCCCATTCCAGTGAATGGGATTTACCTCAAGGCTTGTTTCTAAGGTCTAATTCTGCCCTATACATTAGTAAGTTAGAAGTTTTTCAACTTTCTGTGTTTCCTAAGTGCCTGGCACAAGTTTGTTTCTAGTTTTGTTTTCAGTTTGCTTTCAGTTCAATTTTTTTCAGCTTGGTGTGAGTAGAAATAAGCTAGAGAAGTTATCTCTAGTAGTTAGTGTTTTGTTAGCAAGAGGGATTGGTTGTTTAAAGAACTAAGTTTAGTTTGAAGCTTATAGGACTCTATTCCCAATAGATCTTTAAGGTAGCTGGTCGGGATGCTTAGCAGGAAAGCACTCCAAAGAGGTCACCAGAATGTTATCAGTATTTTACTCATTTGAAGAGGCCTAATTACTAAGTTAGACTACTGCACCCTAGTTTGAAATTATTAGTGGTCTTTCTTAAATTTGTGTTCATTTTATTGTGAAAGTGCATGAAAGAGAAAGAAAATAAAACTTCTGCATCTAGATATTACACATGGATGTATCAATGATATGTATGTTGTAAAAAAGGGAAAGAACTAGAAATAAAACATCTATCTAAGCTCACACAGGCCGTGAGCATAGCCGTTACCAGAATTGGATGAATGGGTGCAGATATAAATAAAGTAATCAATTAAATACAAGGGTACTAGATATTGCTTGGTAATGGTGTCTTGATCTGGTCCTGTCCAGAGAGCTCCTGTGGTCTAGAACCTACAAGAAGAGAAGAGAAGATATGGGTTAGATCCATGGATCTAAACAATGCCTAGTATCATAGTATTCACAAAATGCATACATACACTTAGCCACACACCTCTAGGAAAGGCTGTGCTCAGGGCATGTGCATAAAAGGCTCCAAAAATAAAAGAGGCACCATGTTTTTATTGACGTGTTTGTTTTATGTGTAGATAAGGAGGATCTGATCCAACAATAAATTCAAGGATGCTGGGTCCCAGATGAATGACCTTGACCCTTGATGTAGATCATGATAGGAAAACCTCAAGTTTCATGTCAGTGACTGCATCATGGGCCAAGAACACCCATAGTCAATAGAGAAGCATCCAAATAATGTAGCATCAATGTGGGACACTCAAGAACCATAAAGCCAAATCAAGAGAAGCATGGTTGAAGCACTAGCCAAACAGGGCACTGGCAGCTTCAGGATGCATACATCATCAACATGATAAAAATAAATAAATGATGCATATTTATGGAACAATGATTAGTACATCAATTCACCATCAAAATAGAGAATAGGATACACAAATCTACATGTTTTTATCTCACATTCATGGCATGAAGTGTGTTTAAATGTGCATCTTGGGCTAGGAAAAGAGGGCTATAGATTGGTAAATTAGTGACAGTATAACATATCATCATGTGAAATTGTGAATCCCTCAAGAGATCGAGTACATGCACCTGCAAATTTAAAGAAGCTTTCAGTTGACCATACAATGATAGAAAAGGATGGAGACATCAGTAGGGAACCTATAATAGAAGGATGATCTTGGCATCAATAACACATAGTATGACACCCAAAACAGAGGAGGGCATGAAAATACAAAGTAGAGATCAACATTATATAGCATAGAATGTTTTCAAACATACAGCTGAAGCACTCCAATAATTAGATTCATGGGTATCTCAAATGACTACATTAGTGCTAAGTATCCCATGGTGCCAGGTCTAATGAATTAGTGTTAGCAATAATGATTTCACCCATGCCCCATACCAGAATCAATAATAAAATAGTAAGAAAAGGGTGTTGATGCTAGTAGATAACATATACAATACCCCAATTCAGCCTGTATTGTCACGGTTCCTACCAAATAAGTAGACACATGGCTTTGGTTTACATTTGGTACCATACTTTAAAAAGAATGCAATGTCGATCAGTCAAGCTACCAGGGATACTATATGCCAATGGAGGGCTCGTGGTTTTCGAGCACTAGTAAAACTGACAAGCACAAAAGACCAGGCTCATGAGTCCAATGAACCTAGCAGTGCACACGTGAATCTTAGTGCCATTCATGACAGCGAGTCACAACCAACTGTGATCCCAATTCGGCATCGATTCTAGTGCAACATGGATACCAGTGAAACATTATCCCGAGCCTTTTAACTGTGAAGCTAGTCATGAAGATGGGTAATCAATAGATAAGAAAAATACGTGTCAATGAAAGATTCTTCATCTCATGGGTGCCATAGGTAGTGGTAATAATAAATTGATATTTCACGGGCTAAAAAAGGTGATAATCAGGCACATTGCCAAGCAGCAAAATATAATGTCCTATAGCTCACGGGCTGTATACACACTGGGATAATATTCAGAGCTTGTTCATAGGTCAATAGCAAAGCACAGGTCATGTCACCCTTGTCAAACATAAAGAAGGTAATAGAAAATATGAGCCAATAAATTAATGCCCTGCCATAGCCTCAAAACATGCAATGCCTTTGATGAAAACATAAGGATAGTAAACATGTGTTCCAGTGGAAGCCACGCACTACATTTTGAGATGCAATATGCATGAAAGCTCATGGGCTATGTGATTGAAAGGATAGAAGGAAGTATAAAATGTAGAATACAATCAACCAAACATGTCGGCATTCAATTAAGCAAAGCACTAAAGAGGGAAGCATTAATTCAATGCCCTCGACCTCAATGAGGGTGCAAAGAGTTAGCTAGTGCATTACACAAGGTTCATAGGCTTTCATAGATCAAAGAAATGGCATTCAATAGCGATACCATGCTACAACTCTCAGCCCTAATCCAATATAGTAGTGAGCCCTTAATACAAGAATGCCCTCATCTAATATAAGGGGTCCATAGCAAGCCACAAGGTTCACGGGTTGTTCATAAAGAAATACCAGTTCCCTTGCAATCATTATCCAGTGCTCTAAAATCATTATTGGCAAATCCTTAATGCACCATCTACAGCAAATTATAATAGTTCACAAGCCACATAGAAGACAACAGAGAAACATACACATGCCCTAATCTTCAAAAGAGCATGATGCCCTAGTTTAAGGAGAGACAAAATACAAAAACATTCCCATTACATTGATCAATATACAGAGTTGAAAGTTGGTAGCCCATAATTTATCAAGTATTAACAACAAGAAAACATGGAGACCATGCCCTAGATGCAACAGTGTTATGAAGCCATGCCAAATGAGCACATCATTCAGTAAATAAAAAACAAGACAATGAAACTCATAATGCTATACATTCACAGTGCCATTAGCAGAAAAAGTAACCATAATACAGAGGGAATGCTATCACATTTTTGCCCTCGAAAATATAAAGTATAGTACAGTAAAAGATAGAAAGATAGAGATAGAATGCCAATGAAGACCAATATGCTTACCTCAAAAATCATATTGCCACGCCAGAGGGATTTTCGAAGACTGCAAGTTTCTAATCTAGGAAGCCAGGGCCGAGTTCAAGATAGTAAATTTCTAGATGGAGAATGTGAAGGTCTGAGTGCCTGTAGTTTCTTTCCTTTCGTGAAAGAGGGTTTTGTGGAAATGATTAATTAATGAATTCTTCCCTTTTTAGGGTTGAGAATTTAGTAATTGTCCCTTTTGCTAGGTTTTATGGGCATAGGTTTCATTGATACAAGGTTATTAATATGTTTATCTTTTGGGGGTAAATTTATTAATTGTTTTGATGTCAATGTATGGGTTTTGAAATGATAGGTTATTAAATAGGCTTTCCCCTTAAATGGATTGAGAGCTATTTACTAACTTAGGGATAAAATGTTTTGAATCCATATTCATTCATAGGAGGGTAAAATTTAAATGTAAAATTCATTGCACACATGTTATTGTAAATTTTGACAATGGTATTTTTATAAACCATTGTCAGAATCCTATTTTGGTGCATGACTTCATGGGTAGAATGGTCTTCTTTTGACTATCCATTTTAGGCATCCCACTTTTCCACTACCCCTAAAAACTCAGGAATTTGGCATCCAAGTTAAGGAGGCATTCATGGGCCTATTTGTGGGATTTGCCATTTTTAGGAGGTTGTGGGTCATGAATGTAGATTCCTAGGTTTTAGTTATATACCTCTCACTTTTCATGATGGAGGTTAGCTCTTCATTCTATTCTCTTTGATATGAGTGTTGTAGCTTTGAGAGACACAATTGTACTTAGTTTCTTTTCAGCAATAAAATTGATCCTTCTTGTTTCCCTACAATTTTAGGTTTGTTCTTTTGAATCTCATGCAGGATTACTATGATGTCCTTGTATCCTTAATATGCATGTTGATCCAAGTGGGTGTTCAGGAATTCATCTTAGCTCAGTAGCATAAGTTTGTGTGTAATTGAAAAGATCAGAATTGTGGAGATTTCTCCCTTCTCTGTGTTTCAAGTACCTTATTTTGTAGGGAGTTTAAGTAGAATCAAGTTGTGAGTTCAGTTTTGTTTGCTGTTGCAGTAAGCTTTTTTCAGTTGTGGATCTTCTTTCAAATTCGGTGAATCACCTTGTTTTCAATCAGTTTCAGTTGTTTATTTTACACACTCTCTCCCTTTCCTCCTAAAAGTTAGTTAATTTTTAAGTGATCCAAAGGGAAGCCAACCCTTAATCTGAAGGTCTATTCTTGGATAGGTTACCCACAGCCTGAGAATAGTCCCATGTTTCACAGGATTGCTGGGTTTTAATACTTAGGGAATTGGGTGCAATCCTTAGTGACAACAATTTTGCCTTGATTAATCATATGATTAATCTTGTCCACTTTTAGGTGATTACAAATGCCCCTCTTTGATTTGACATGCGAAGCGTGTCGATTCAAAGAATGTTCTGATCCAACTTGATAAAAGGTCCTAGTTCTGTTGATAGTCAATCTTGATGTTTGATATGAGATGTAGATTCTAATGATAGGATTAATGTAGTTTTGATTGATTTGATATTTTTATGGTCGATTTGATGATAGATTTCCTAATATGGTACTTGATTTGATTCGATTTGATGTTTGATGTCCATTTCGATTGATTAGCAAAAAATTTCTTGATAAAAGATTATGTTCTGATTTGATGGTCGTGCCCTTGATTCGATGTTGTTGTTGTTGTTACTAATTATTTGAGTGTATGCCCCTTTGAAATGAAATGAAATTTGATAGATATTTTTAAAAAATTTGACGATTTAGGTCAGTTTGTGTTGATTAGGTCAATTTATAATGAATTTCAATTTCATTTCTAATAATGTTTTTGCATCTCCGTGATGAAAAATGCTCCTGATTTGGTCGATTATGTGAAAAATTTGGGTCCTCGGCCCTTTTCTGGTCAAAGAAGACCTTTTTAGGTCAAAAAGGTCTATATAAAGGGGTAAAAAGTCATTTTCACTATTCATTTTCAGTTTTACAGTTGACTTTTTCACTCTGACTCTTCCAAGCTATTTGAGATGGTGATCCCGATTTGTGAGCACAGGTTCGAGCGTGGGTGATAATTTTAGCAGCCACCCTCTGATGAGTGCCTGAACCTCTTGGATTTTAATTTCTTGCTTTAGATTTCAAAAAAATTGAATCTTTCTTAGAAAATCCCTATTTTTTTTCATTTTATTTATGAAATAGCGCTTTTGATAAATCTTTTAGCACATTTGATTGTTTTTTAGCACTTCCGCACATTAAAATAGCACGTCTGTGAAGCTGAAGTAGAATTGCACTTTTGCACCCCTGTTCTAGGGCACAAAATGCATTTGATTTTAACTTTAGCACGTTTGAATTTCATTGTGCTTTTGACCTTTTAATTGGTGCATTCAAATTTTAAAATAACACTTTTGATAAATTTTAGCGTGTATGCTTCAAACAATGTGTTTGATCATTTAGATAGCACATTTAAACATTTAGATAGAGTGTTTAAAAATTTAAATATTTAGATAGTGTGTTTAAACATTTAAATAGCGGTTTTGAATTTTAGCGCATTTAAGCAATTAAATAGTGCTTTTACCCTAGTAGGAAAAAAAATTAAAATGCCTTACTCAATTTTTTGAATTGTTCAGCGTCGTCGATTAGTTGATTGGTGTGGGTAATAAACCTGATTTGGTAGTGAGTCATAAGATGTCAGTTTGAGTCAGTCATAGTCTGAATGTTTGATCATCAATCTAAATTTAGATGATGGATGATGATGAATTTTTCATCCTCTCTAAATAGAATCAAGAAAATTGATTGTGGTTTGATATTTGTAAATGTTTGATTGACTTAGGATAATTCAAATGAGAACTAATTTCAAATCTAATGTAATTGAACTTGCTTTTTGCAAGCATTGCTTAAGTCATTGGGTGTTCATGGTTCATACCCATTGCCTTTTAGTATGATCGATGATCTGAGCAGTCAGGATTAGAGAGAGATTGGCCGATGTGGATTGTCCTTCCTTCTACTTCTACCTTGATTTTGAGTGAATCAGGGATTGATTACTACTATGGCCGAGAGGTGGCACTTAGACCATAATACATTCAATTTGCCTATGGGTGAGATGACCATCACCCCTAAGGATGTGTATCAGCTCTTGCGTATTCCAACTCGAGGAGAGTTGGTATTTTTTGATCAGGTCTTGACGGGTCTTTTAGGATCCTACTATTGGTGATGATCACATTTAGTGGTCTCAATTTCACTCTTTTCTTATTTTGCTAGCAGTTCTAGGTGCATTTATTGGAGGGTTCCCCCTACTTGATAGATGAAGTCATGGATATTCGGTCGGATGGGGTCCTATTCTGGAGGACTTGTTGGTGCATCCTTGATGGTTCGATTGGGTATTGTGTGTCATAGCATAGCTTTATCATGAATTGCATACCATTGTGTATAGATGCTCCTCCACTCTCTCAGTAGGAGGTATATTACTTCAGATTTGGACATGGGAGCATCTCCTAGTGACATGGCCTATTGCAGTGCGACACCAAGATCTAGGTTGTCCATTCGCCTAGATGTATGAGGGGATTGTAGTGTAGACCCATATGGGGAAGCTAGATTACTGGCATCGTACGATCATCGATATGGATCAGGTTGTCTGGCGGCCTTATCTAGGTTGTGAGCTATGGCCAAAGGATGATGGTGAGTTTCATACATATTTTGTCCTTGTTGGATGATTGCTCGTACCCATTATATTATAGAGAGATTTTTCTTTCGTAGGGTACTACGACAGTATGGAAGGACACAGGGTATGCCCCAGGGCATTGCCATGTATGCTTAGGTTCAGGCCAAGAGATCACTGTGGGGTCCTATTATGGATTTTAGGATAGCTCGTTAGGAGATACATGATCTTCAATATTTTCCATGGGCCATGAGAGAGGATGTCATTGATGCAGGGATGATAGATGATTATGCAAATTGGTTCAGTTAGAACCCATTTTCATGGTTCACAGATCCAGCTGAGCAGGTACCTAGTATCAATGAGGAGTTTGATGGTGGTGGAGATGATGGTGGAGATTATGGTAGAGATGATGGAAATGATGGGTATGGTGGTTCAGCCAGTTTATTTATGATTTGAGATGATTCATTTCATTCTTGTATTGATGTATATGATCTCATTCTTTTGATATATCAAGACATTGGACTCTATTGTATCTTTTGATTTAGTCGATGTTGTTTATGTTGATACTCTGATACTTTGATAGACTTTGGTTATCTTGATGTTGCATTTATATGATCATTCCATGGACTTCGATACTCGTTTGTTTTTATGATGATGATACCATAGACTTTGATACTCATTTTTGATAGATTTACTATATATGATGTCATGATGTGTTGGAGCTCATGTTTTAGGTGTTTTACTATGATATGCAGATTTATATGATATGTCTCCTATATGCTTTGTTTTATGCTTTTTAGAATGCATTTTTATGATGGATGCACATGTTCTATTAATGCTTAAATGGTTTTCTTATGTATGACATAGAATAGATGAATGGATGCAATATGAACTTAATGATGTGATTTAATGATTAATGATATTATAGATGTATTTATTTTTGTATATGGATGTGTTAGATGGATAATTGAATGGTTAAAGCTATGTAATGATTAAATGGATAATGGATGTATTTATTTTGGTATATGGATGCAATGGATTTTATGGTATGCAAATGTGATGGACCTATATTGATGTAATGTATAGTGATCATGGGTACTTAATGATTAATGATTCTAAATGTTATATGTGATATAGATGAATGATATTGCAATGAAATGATATCTAATGAGCTTAAATGAATAATGTAATATGCAATGTTTTTTAAGTAAATGATATGCACCTTATGATGAATTAAAATGATTTTAATGGATGTAATGAACGTTAACTAATACAATGCACTTAATGGAAGGATATGAATGATTTAAAGAATGCACCCTAAATGAGATAAACTTTAAAATGAATGCAATCTAATGTAATGAACTTAATGAAAAATGATTTAAAGGATGTATGCAACCTAATGCACTTAATGAACTTAATGAAAATGATTTAAAGGATGAATGCAACCTAATGCAATGAGCTTAATGAAAAAATGATTTAAAGGATGTATGCAACCTAATGCACTTGATGTTATAAAGATGGTTTAAACTATATGAAATGAACTTAAATTTAAAATGAATGCAACTTAATGCAAGCTAACATGAATCTAACAAATGTTCATGACCTAATGAAATGCACCCTTTTTTTTAATTGCCTTTTTTTAATTTCCAACACACTCGATCACATGTAGTTTTTGATGTTCATTTGATTTTTTATTTGACCACACCCCCTTTCTCTTTTCCTCTTGCAATTTAAATTAACCTAAGAAAGGAACAATACATTAAATGCATTTAATCTAAGATGTATGCAACTAATTGTCATTATTCAAAAATTTGGAGCTTATATTCATCATTGAGCAATTTTTAGAATCCTCATTTTAGTACAACCATCACTAGTTCAACCATGATGATATGAATACTTTTTGCACCTCTTTTGTTGCTTTCCCATCTCTTTTTGGTATGACTATCACTGATTGAAGCTAATCATGAGAGTGTGAATACTGATTTTATCAGATTCTATGTTGCAAGTGGATTTTGGTATTATGATAGTGAACATAAAAATAGCCAAGGTATCCTTTTGCGTAAACAAACAAAAATATTAGTTTTATCCTATGTACAAGTCCTCGATGATTCTTTTATGGTCACATCCTTAGACAAATAATACATGCTTTAAAACTTTGATCTTAATAGAGTCATTCATAAATCAACTAAAATATCACACTTTCATCATAGCTTGTCTAGTTTAAAAACTTTCATCGATTCACTAGAAAGACATGATTTCATCAATCAAGTCAACACTTAAGAAAAATTTTGCAATGTTTTTCAAATCCATATTTCATGTGTATTTCCATCCATTTCATATTTTTAATCCTGATAAAGGTAGGGTCATGTAATATCTCAGATCAAATTTTTCATTTGGTTCAAATTGGATTGGAATGAAGATTTGATTAAGTGCTTCACTTATGTTTTTGATGATTTGACTCAATGATTACCTAAAGTTTTCTTTTGATGAATCCTTCCTCCTTTAGAGCAGATTGCCCCCAGTTTGATATGATTTCAATGTTGGACTTAGGACAATTTGCACATTAGGTGACCAAAATCTTGAGATACTTGCAAATGCAACTATGGGGTTTTATTATGCAATATATACAAATGTTGGTGAATGCAATATTTACAAGGATGATTGCTAGGTATGTGACTAACTTGGACTTTCAATGGCACCTATTTACCAAGTTTTCACCGATTGAATGAATCTTGCTTTCTTTTTTCTATTTTTAAAACTTTTTCTTTTTTTTTCTACCAAGGCGCCTATTTGCTAGGTTTTCACCAAGACAACATCTTTTTGAGGATCATATATGAATGTTTTTGGCTTTCTTCATGCTCAATTTTCCACTATTTTTTATTTTTTCTGCATTTCTGATTTGTTTGCTCCTTTCTATTTTTCAAATGTTTTTGGTATTTTCAAGATCTCTTTTCACTATGTACAATAAATAGGATGCTTTCCATCTGATTTTCTGATACTCTTTTTGTTTATCTTCTTTCATCTAATTTATGTGTAGAACCTTTTGAGATGAAGGCTATTGATAGGTTCTTGTAACTCTTCTCCATCACAATCAGCTAACTTATAGGTGTCGGTCCCAAAAGATGAAGTGATCACAAAAGGTCCTAACCAATTTGCTTCTCATTTTCCTTTCTTTTCTCTTTCTTCTTGATTCTTGGGATTCTCTCACAAAACTAAGTCACCTATTTGGAATGTTCTCAATTTGATGTGCTTGTTATAAGTCCTAGACATTTGGTTTTGATATACTTTTAAGTGATCAAATGCTTGTTTCTGTTTCTCATCTAGCGGTTCTAGTTCATGCAACCTAGCAACTCTATAATCTTCCTCACTTATCAAACCATGTAAAGATACTCTTAAGAATGGAAGTTCTACCTCCAAAGGTAAAACTACTTCTATTCCAAAGACTAAGTAAAATGGTGTAGCTCATGTTGGCATTCTGATACTTGTCCTATAAGCTCATAAGTTCGGGTTTATTTTTATATGCCAATCTCTACCTGAATTATCCATAGTTCTCTTCAATATCTTCAAGATGTTTTTATTTTTTTCTTCGGCTTGTCCATTACCTTGGGGGTAATATATTGATGATGAGTGATGGATCATTTGAAACTTTGTGCATAACTCCTTTAGGTCCTTGTTTTTGAAGTGCTTTGCATTATTCGTTATGATAGCATGGCATACACCATATCTACATATTATGTGGTTTAGGATAAACAATGATATCTACTTTCCTGTTGCAGTTGATAAGGGTACAACTTCCACCCATTTGATAAAGTACTCTATTATCGTAATAATGAATTTATGACCATTTGAAGATGGTGGATAAATCATTCCTATTAAATCTAGACCCCATTGATAAAATGGACAAGGTGTCATCATAGGATGAAGCTCTTGTGTGGGTACATGTATCAAGTTTCCATTATATTATCACTTTCTACAAGTTTTAGCAAAGTGACAAGCATCTTTTTCCATTGTAGGCCAAAAATATCCTATCCTAAGAAGTTTCTTAGCTAGGGTCAAACCATTCGAATGTGACCCACATATCCCCTCATGAATTTCTCGTAAGGCTATATCTAATTCCTCTTTCTCTAGACATCTAAGAAGCATTCCGTCTAGACTCTTACAATAGAATGTGTCAGATATTAAGTGATAATGAGCGGCTTGTTAGATAAAATTTTTCTTTTGGTTCCTAGTTTGGTCAATGGGTAGGATTTGGTCTTTTAGGTAAGTGTAAATGTCTCCATACCAAGGTGATTCATGTGTGGTTAGAAAAAAAATGGTATGAGGATGGGTAGGGTCAAATGCGGGTTTCTCAACTTCTTCTACCAGGAATTCATATCTAGCGCTTTGATCTGGTATTTGGAGAAGTGATGTCAAAGTAGCCATTGCATCTATTGCTTTATTCTTCTCTCTTGGTACTTGCTCAAATGTGATAAGAGTATCATATTCTTGAGATTTTCAACCATATTCTTGTAAGGTATCATCTTGTCATCTTTCATTTGATATTCATCATTAATTTGATTGATAACTATTTGTGAATCCCCATATACTTGTAGTTCTATCACTTTCCACTCTAATGCTAGCTTGATTCCAATGACTAATGCTTCATACTCAGCTATGGTATTTTTGCATGGGAATAGAAATTTGTATGATTTATGAATTGTAGACCCTTGAGGAGTAATCAAAAGTATGCCTGCTCCTGATCCATGTTGGGTGTAGGAACCATCAAAATATAGTTGCCATGTTTTTGCTTCCACATTCACAATTTCAGAATCTAGAAATTCCACTTGTATTGGGTGGTCATCTTGTAATTGTGATTCTTCTAGCTAATCAACTATGACTTGGCCCTTGATATATTTTCAATCCACATATTCTAAGTCGAATTCACTTAGCACCATGACCCATTTGGCTAGTCTTCCATTCAATGTTGTTTTGCTAAGATAAGGGATCTATCTTTGAAATGAGACTAATATTGTGGGATAACATATAGTCGCATAGCTTTTGAGAAGAAAAAACTACGGCCAAACATGCTCTTTTGATGAAGGTGTAGTTTAACTCATATTTTACCAAAGTTCTACTTATGTATTAGATAGCCTTTTCTTTTCCCGATTCATCTTCTTGTGCCAAGAGTGCCCCTAATGAATGCTTGGTCGCTGAAATGTATAGAATCAAAAGATTTCCTCTTATAGGTGGCATCAAAGTTGGAGGGTTCATCAGATATTTCTTCAACATGTTGAAGGCTTCTTCACATTTTTCATCCCATTTGAAAACTATGTCCTTATGAAAGAGTTGGGTAAAGTTATGGCACTTTTCTGCCAATTGAGATATGAACCTTCGTATGCATTGGATCCTATCTTGAAGAGATCTCATCTGACTTATGTTTTTAGGTGCTTCCATTTCCATGATGGCTTTAACTTTAGCTGGATCTACCTCTATTCCTTTTGCTGACACAATGTATCCTAGCATCTTTCCTGATTGGATGCCAAATGCAAACTTCTTCGGATTTAGCCTTACTTTAAATTGTTCCAATCTTTCAAATATTTTCTCTAGGATTGGTAAATGTTCATCTCTTGAATGAGATTTTGCAAGTATATCATCTATAGAACCTTCCATGAACTTATGCATCATATCATGGAATATTGTTGTCATGGCTCTTTGATATGTTGCCTCAGTATTATTTAGACCAAAGGGCATAACATTCCAACATAATGTCCCCCATGCGCATATAAATGTTGTTTTATCTTGATCTTCAGGTGCTATCTTTATTTGATTGTAGCCACTGAAACCATCCATAAGAGAGAACATGGAATGTCCTACTGTTAGATCTACTATGGTGTTGATACTTGGTAATGGAAAGTCATCCTTAGGGCATGCAAGATTTAGATCCCTAAAATTTGTGCAAATTTTGATGGACTTGTTTGATTTTTAAATTGGCACCATGTTTGAAATCCATTGGACATAATCAATTTCTCTTATAAACCCAACTTTTAGAAATTTTTCTAATTCCACTTTCACAAGCAAAGCTATATGTGGATGCATCTTTCTTAATTTTTTCTTTACTGGTCTCGCTCCTTTTATGTTCAAGTGATGCATGATTAAATTTGGGTCTAATCTTGGCATATCATCATAAGACCACATAAATTTGATTTGTTTTTCCTTGAAAAATTTGATGAAATCTTTTCTTTCCTCACTAGATAAAGATGTTGCTAAGTGTATGATCCTTGGTTCTGATTCTAATCCAATGTTCACCTTTTCTACTGGTTCGATCAAGATAGGAGATCTTTTCTCATAGTGCTCGGGTAAAGTATCCAAACTCCCTTCCTTAGGTTCCTTAATTTGGTTTTCACCTTTGGAATCATTCTTTATTTCTTTCTTGTTTTGATCTAATGCTGCCACAATGTGGTTTTCAACATTAGATTCTTTCCATTTTTCATTTTTTTCATTTTTTTCATTTTTTATTGAATTAGGAGTTTGGATACCTTCATTTGCCTCTTCTTCCTAATATTCCATGGTAGAAGAAGGTTCAACCACATTTAAGTATTTGGACACCAAGTTGTCATTTAAAAAGGTTGGGAGTATGGTAGGTTCAATGGAATTCCGTTCAAGTAATTCTGGGTAAATGAGGGTCAAAGGGTCAATGTTTTGATTTAAGGCAATAGGGTTTAAGGACAAGATTTCATTGGAAGGTTCAAACATTGTATCATTTAAGTCTATGACATGTTCCTCTTCGAGATGATCTAGAGAACTAGGGTCAAAATCCTCCTCACTAGAATCCACTAAGGTTTCTATTAGATAAAAATCTTGTGGGTTAAACCTAGTATTAGATTCTTCCATAGAAAGTCTCCATGATGGTACGTAGGGTTCTCCTAACCATTGATTTATTTCAATTTCTTGAATGGGTACATTATCTAGAACCACTTGCTTGAGCTTGAAGCTTGATTTTGACTTGATTCTATAATTGATTCCTTCTCTTTGCTAGGAGTGTACGTATGAGTGACATCAATACCTTTATCTTGACATGATTCATTGGAAAAAGTATCCCATTCCCATTCATTTGAGTTTTCATCACTATGTGACTCTAATTGTAATATTTGATCATAGACTTTAGGATATTTCTTTTGAGTATACCCTTGTTCTAGGTAGCCTAATGCTGTCTTCTCTTTGCTATCTCTCCACATCATTTCAATGGGTTTGAGGAGTCCTTTGTTTCTTGTTCCTAAAGGTCCTTGTCCTTTATATCCCATTTTTTGCATAATTTGAAATCCCTTCCCATATTGATGTGTGGGAATGCTTATATTTTGTATGTGTTTCTCATTGGTACTTGATTCTTCATCTTTGTATAAACAGTTTAGGATTTCATTGTCCTCTTCCTCCATGAATGATGATGTATTAGCCCTCACAAAGTGATCATTGTATTTATGTGGAAAATTAGATGGCTTTCCATATGACCTTGGAGACAAGGGTAGGTCCATCAAGGATAAGGAGTATTCACCTACTCCCTTTTGTTGGATTTTGCATTGTTTCTCAAAGTTTTTCATCATGTGGTCCATCTTTTGTTAATGAGCCTCCTTAGTGTAAATTTGAATGGATCTATCTTGGTCTTCTTTCTTTGTTTCAAGAGTACTTTCCTCACTAACCTTTTATTTCCCTTTTTTCGATGTAGCTAGGTTAATAGTGGGATTTTGGATGTTTAACTTCTTTTTCCTTTCCCTTCAAAGATGGGAGATCTTTAGAGCTTTGACCTTGCTCTATTCTTAGGGGTATGGACCCTTCTACATTATGTAGGACTAGAGAATCATTGATAGGCTTTAAGTTATTACAATATTGGAAGGGGTTTGAGTCCCCACTTACCATGGTTTCCTACCCTAGATACAAGAATTTAAGACATTGGTGATAGGTAGAAGGCACGACTTGCATTTCATGAATCCACGGTCTCCCTAGTAAGATATTGTAAGTCAACTTTAGGTCTAGGACTTGAAAAATAGTTTCTTTTTTCATTGGGCCAACTCTAATAGGTAGTACTATGACACCCTTAGAAGCTCTTTCTTCATCATCATAGGCTTTATAGTTATCTTTTTCTTTGGGCCAATAGCCTCCTTAGAAAATCCTAAGGCTTTCACCAAGTTTAGGGTACAAATATTTAGGCTAGCCCCTCCATCAATAAGGACTCTTTTTACCCTATTCTTATGAATTAGAACCTCTATATGCAAAGGCAAGTTTTGGGGATGATTCAATGACATGTCATCTTGCTCTGAAAAAGATAGGCAATGAGGTTCAATAAGATGTCCCACCATATTTTGAAATTTATCTGCCTCCAAATTTAGAGGTACATTTGTCTCCACCAAGGTCTTTTCTAGGATCTCCTTGTGAGTTGGAGAGAGTTTAAGCAAATCTAAAATAGAGATTTGGGCAGGGGTTCATTGTAATTGATCTACCAAATTATATTGTTTTGATGATGAATATGGAGCTTGATTTGGTAGAACAATTCTTGGAGCATTAATAGGTAGAGTAATATTTGAAGCTATCCCCCTAGTCACAACATTAGACATTGCTTCCCTTGGCTTTTCTTTTACTACAATAACATTTATCATGCTTTCATCACCACTTAAAGCATTAATTGTGTTATCATAACTATGAGCAAAGTTGACTTTCTCATTACCCCTTTTATTATTTTGGTTATCGTTTGTTGACTCACCCTTCTCATGGTTTAGAAAGGGGTTTTTGAAGGCCATATGATCTTCATTATTTTGGGGCCCTTCAACTTTGATTTTCCCATCATCAATTAGGTCTTGCACCAAATGTTTTAACTTCATGCATTCATTGGTCTTATGACCCTTATTTCGATGATACTCACAATGGTGAGAATCATTCCACCAATTCAGTTTAATTTGGGGTTCATAGGGCCTTAACTCGGTAGAGTAATGATCTTGTTGGCTACCAAGGTCCTTAACACGTTCTCCAATGGTTCACCTAAGAAGGTTAATTTTCTCTTTTGATAAGTAGCAAAGAAGGGTTTAGGCTTGTTTCCATTAGCATTATTGAAGGGATTATTATTAGAATTGTTTTTTTTTTTGTTGTTGGAATTTTCATTATTAAAAGGAGCTTTATTCATTTGATTTACATTGTATGTTGAATTCACTCCACTTGATAAGTTAAATGGGGTAGCCTTCAAGGTGTGTGCTTCCACCACCCCATCATTCACAAGATTTTTGTTATTATTTTTCAACCATAACTTAGGTTTATCATTGTGATTATTGGCTCCTTTATTGTTGGTATAATTAGATATATAATGATTATTACTAGTATTGGTGTAGGGTTTGTTGTCTTTGAACAATTTGATTTCACCTCTTTTGACCAATACATCTTCAATCTTAATCCCATTCTCAATAAGTTTTTCAAATGTAGGGGGACATTGAAGTTTGAGTCTATAGTTCATCTCCCTATTTAAATTATTCATAAATATCTCCATCTTCTCCTTTTTAGGGATATTTCATGGGTACCTTGTGAAAATGGTTCTCCACCTTTGAAGGAACCCTAAGAAAGATTCACCATCCTTTTGTTTTGTGTCACATATTTTTAGCATGGTAATCTCATGTTCAATATTGTAGGAGTAATGAGTTACAAATTTAGAGGCTAATTCCTCAAAACTCTTGATCCCTTGCAAAAGTTTAGAGAACCATTCCATCACTTGCCCTCCCAAACTTCTTGGAAAAAGTCTCATTAAGTATGTGGGGTTATGCATAAATTCAATACTTAGAGTGCAAAAATTTCTAAGGTGATCTTGTGGGTCTGATTTATCCATTTATTTATCATATTTAGGAAAAAATGTACTGATAGGAAAAGGTGCCATGACTAAGCTTTTGTCAAATGGGAATGGACACAAAGCTTCAATAGAGAAAGGAATAGGCTCAGCAGCCTTTTTCATTAAGTCTATTTGAGTTTGGAAAATTTTTAGTTGTTGAGTCATAACATACATCCAGTTTTCCTCTTCTTTTCTTTTCTTGAGTTGATCCACATCATAGTCATGTGGGAGCTTTACCCATGCTTGGGCTAGATTTAGGAAAAAATTATCCCTATCCCTATCTAAGAATTTGTCCATGACTTCAAGAAAATTGATATCTTGAGCCACTTTATCATCCCTTTCTTCAATGGTTTCTTTAGGCTCATGATTAGCATTAATGATGTTATCATTATTTCCTCCTTGGTTGTAATCATGAAACGCAGAATTTTGATCCATTGATTCAAGTATTTTTTCAAATAGATTTGGGAGACTATCCCCTTGGTCATGATCATTGAAAATACTTTGATGTTCAAATTCAAGGTCCTCATTTGCAATGCAAGTGCCATCTTCTCTTAAAGATAATTTGAGTTTGTGAGAATGTGTAGAAATTGGAATTCAACAAAGTTTAATTTTGAATTGATCCTCAAGTTGGTAATTGTTGATTTTTATTGAAGAGATTAAAAATATAAGATGAGCTTTGTAATGGATATCTCTTTCACTTGTTATATGTATTTTTAAAACACAACAACCACAAGTATACTTTTTCTTTTTAACCCTCTACACAAAGTGTTTGAATTTGTAGGACGTTATAACAAGTTTTTGCACAAAAAGACACTTCAAGCAATCTACCTAGCTCAAGATTTGGTTCATAAACATGGCTCTATAAGGTAGTCTTTGCTAAGTTAACAAGGTTTTAATCAATATTCCATTCAAAATGGATATTAAAATTTCATCCTCCAAGTATATTAAGAGGCTTCCCACCACCGGTATGTCAGAGTTTTGCGCAATCCCGAAGGACTACTTGAGGAAGTTAAAAAAATTTAACACCCTTTTGTCACACACCCCATTAAGGATGCATGCATTTAATTTTATAGTGGGTTGGATGATCATGGAAAATGTGATTGTATCCCACTTTGGGTTGTCCCTCTCACCGGCCTCATTAAGGCAAATCTTGGGAGGCGAGCCCAAATATTGATCTAGCATGTTCATTTGAAAGCAATAAAGTGGAATGAAGAAATAGCTTGTGGGAGTTTGATTCACCAAAAAGGTGAAGATCATATCCCTATCTGCTTCTTAATTCCCAAACACTTTTAACAAAGTTCATTTACCAAACCCACTAACTAATGAGAATCGAGTATTTCTACTCTTTTCTACAAACAAGGGGTTGTTCAAATTTAGTGCTTGATTTACCTAGCCTTTCTTTTAATCAAGAAGTTCAACACTTTTGGAATTTTGATTCACTTAGAAAGTGAAGAGCATAGGCCTAATGTTAAATTTATCAAACAATAATAGGTTGTTTTTAATTACTAGATTTTGAAAACAACAAAGCCACAATTTAAGTAAAAAAATGACTAAGTTTAGGCTTACCTTCAAACAAAGCTAGCAAAGGCTAGGGGCATTTTTTATTGATTTTTCATTTTTAATGCTCACCTAGTGGTGATTGTTCCTTTCCAATGTGCTTTTCCTCCAACAAGTTAGTCAACACAACCAGAAAAAGTGAAGAAAACAAGATAAAATTGAATCTAAAGCCTTATTTGTCAAATCTAAGAAAAACTTGATTAAGGTTAATAAATCCAATTCAATGAAACAAATTTTGCCTTATATGTGTGTGCTATAATTGTGTCACACTTCTATGAATCATTACATTCAAGAACACTCAAGAATGAGGTCTCAAAAATTGATCCATAGCTCTTTAGGCATGGAGTGCAAGGGTTTTTAAGAATGCTCTCAGCTAGAGCTATTTAGCCTATAACCTTGCTAGTAAACCATGCAATGGGAGATTCAATGAAGACAAGGGCAAGAATGTCAATATCCTCAAGAATCAAGAATGAAAATGCAATGCAACTATACTAGAAATGGAAATGCAAGCTAAGCTATGAAAGGAAATATGCAAGTGTTACAACCCAAGCTAATTAATCTATGTGAGCTAATCTAGAGCATAGAAATGAAGCTAATCTAAGAAAGCATAAATATGAAGCTAAGCTAAGAATGCAAGAATGAGATGTAGATGCTAAGAATGCTCCAAATCTCTAAAAGCTCCAAAGTGACCTAGAAAACCTGCAGCATAAAGTTAGCATAAAAAGTTGGGGATCTAGAATGAAGAAGAGAGCTCTTCTTTTATAGGAAATGAGGAGAAATGGACCATGAAGATTAAGAGGAAAAAGATTTAATCAATGGTGGAGATTGAAGAGGGATCAATCCATGTGCACAAATGTCCTCCAATGAGAAAATAAGAGTTGACTTTTGTGTCCATATGAGACAAAAAGTGCTTTTTCCCTTTTTATAAAATAAGAATAATGCTTTATTTGTGCAACTTAGGATAAGAGGAAAAGTGGGGGCTTTTTATTTATTAAAAGGGGAGGAAATATTCCTTTTAAATAAATAAAAACTTAGGATAAAATGGTTAGCCCATAGAAAATAATCGAATAAATGATAGAGCTAGGATTTGATCAGGAATAAGCAATTGTTGATTTAGCAAAAGGGGCTAATAGTCTAGATGACCATTTTTAGGTGTATACAATATGCTTCTACAACTTTGAGATAATGTTCATGTACCTTGCTTTCTTGCTGAGAATCCTCCAGAACCAGCTTAATGTGAGCAATGTTCTCCTCTTTGATCTTCTTTGTTAAAGATTTGCCTTCTTGATTGAATCTGCTCTCTGGTTTTTTTATTATTTTATGATCTATCATCCTAGAGATGAGAGAAAAACATGTGCGATAGTCATATTCTATTTATTGTCAATTTAAGAAAAAGTGCTACTAAATCTATTGAAAGTGCTATTTAAATGCTCAAACGCGCTAGAGATCAAATTAAAGGCACTAAAGAAAATAGTTAAAAGTGCATAAATAGAGAGAAAAAGCATTGAAATCCTGTGTAAAGGTGTCAAAAACACCACAAACACACTGGAAAATAGATCAAACATGCTGGCTAGTTAGGGCAAAAGTGCTAAGAGAATAAATACAAAAAATAGAAATAATCAAACACACTAAAACTCTATGTAAAGGCGCAACAATTTTGTTAGAATAACTGAGAGGGGGGTGAATCAGTTATCCACAATCCCAATCACAAAATGTATATCCAAAAATAATTTACTAAAACTTCTGTAGATCGGTAACATGAAATAGTATTCTATCTGTGCTTTTACCAATTACCAGTTAATAACATATAGTGATTACCAATCAAATCCAATAGGCAACATGTAAAGTATGACAACAAACAATCATCACAATCAACACATAACATAAGAGATTTAACGTGGAAAACCACCTAGGACCAGCAACCCAAAAATTGTTCACTCTTCTGAAGTGAGGTCGGTGAAGACCCAACCCTGTTAAAGATTACAAACACACTGTGAGGTGTGACCTTGTTAGAGGATTTTAGACCAACCATTATCATCCAACCAGCATTCACTATGGGGTTGATAGGATAACAAATGTACACTCTATGAATGACATTACAAGACTTTCTAGTCCACTCTGTTAAGAGATTTATTTGTTTACAATGGTTTAAATGTAACAGTAGGTGATTTGATTACAACACAAATTCAATTGAAGATTATCAGATCTATGTTAAGCTCATTCAAATCCTCTGATCAATTTATCAATTCTATTTCAATCAATATTCAGTAACTTACTATCACTTGGTAATAGCTTTCTGACGCTTGGTAATCTCTGCAGTTTGGTTCTCCTTAACCAGTCTGATTAGGCATGCATGAAGCTTGTTCACATGATATCTCTGCAGTCTCCTTCTTCCGGCATAATTTCATCATGAAATCCTAGTCTCTTAAATAGACAAGTAAACTATTTTAATTCCATCCATCAGATTTTTCCGCTTAATCTCCTTTGTTGATTTTGCCGCTTTAACCTTCCTTGAGTGCTGTGTCAGTAACACATTTCATTTCAATCCCTTAGATCTTCTTTGAATTATGTTAGCTATCAATCTTCGTAACAAACATTATCTTCATCCCTAATTACAAGGTACTTTATAGCTCATCAACTTCCATCGGCTAAACTAGTCATTTAGTTCTTTTCTTCTGCTCGGTTAACAAAGAAATGTGTTGGTGAACACAAGCTCAGTTTATACTGTTCTCAGTATACACTACACTGCATCGGTGTATACTAAAATGCTTCTTTAACCAACCACACTGCTTTGTGCATTTTTCTCTATCCTTCATCATAGATGAATGCAACATAATCAAGTCAATAACATAAGGTCATAGACTCATTCATAAGTTACCCAATGTATTCCTTATCCTCATTTATCATCTCCATCTTCCTCATGTAGATATATCTGTTCTTCATCTCTTTTCTTCTTCTCTCTATAGATGTTTGGTTATAGTAACTTACAAGATAATTATTGTCAAAACTAGTTGACATCAATGACAACATATTACTGATTTAATCATCTTACATATCTAATTAGTAACTCAATGATTTTAAATCACAGATCTTCAAGTCATACAATTTATTCAAATTAGTTGTAGTTCATCAAATTTGTCATCAAGACACTATTTCAGGTATCAAATGCGCTAGAGAACCTGTCAAAAGCATTGCAGAAATGATCATACACACTATTTCACCTGTCAAACAGAGATTTAAACATGCAAAACAATTGAAAATATAAATTTTCTAGATTTTTAGAAAAGTGAAGCCTAATGCTCCATGGTGGGCGCCATTTTGTGTACTAGAATTTGTACTTTCATAGGGTTAGTATTGCAAATAATTAAATAAAATAACTAAATTACCACAAAGGAAGAGTTATTTTAACAAATAAAGACAATTAAGCACTCTATGGATCTCTAGCTAGGGATGTTAATGGTGAAGCTCTCAACAAGCCTCCATTAATGACAATCCTAGAATGAGAACAAGTGATAAAGCAAGCTAAAATAGTTCAATTCCAAATTGAAATGCTTAATTAACTTCTAAATTTTCCTTTCTAGCTCAAAATCTCAAGAGGTTAGATGCAATTCTTAGATTTGTGGATCCATTATGAGTGAATTATCCCTTGCTTTTATAGGATTTGGCAAGGGTAGGGGGTGTAGTTGGGTTTGATCAAGATTGAGTTGGGGTTAAGTCTTTGGTTCCGCCCTTTGGAGACAATTTAAATGGATTGTCCTCAAAGCTTGGGACAAGAAGACAAGATGAGTGGACAAGATGCTCTTTTCAATTGAGTGATTGAGATTCATTTTGGCTTGATCCATGTGAGGTCTTTCCTTAAATCCTATTGGTTGAGGCTTTTTCCTCCTGTGTGGTTTTGAGAGAAAATAGGACTTAATTAATTTATTTAGCCATGTGTACCCCTTGAGTGGGTTGATTTGATTTTAAATTGAACTATACAATTAATTTGATTAATTGCACATTGATTTAATTTATCATGATTTGATCGATGTAACTTGAATTTATGGCTTTAATTTTTAATTAAATTGAATTAAAGCTTGATTTGAATTTTGTTGGCTAAATGCTTGTTTTGTTTCAATTGCCTTGATTTTGCCTTAGTTTTGCCTTGATTAATCATATGAATGATCTTGTCCACTTTTAGGTGATTACAGTAACCTCTTAACTCGGTAAGAAATAAATGCCTTGTCAGTGACAAGTGACATTCTTTAACTATCACACAGATATGCACCACTTCCAAATTCATACAGACGATATTCATATAACCGATTTTTGACATTTTTACATTTATGGGAAAGATTTACTACCAGATATGAAAGATTAAGGATAAAATTTTAATTTCTCACACGTGCATTTAGGGGAAAGATTTACATGAAAGATTTAGAGGCATATTAAGGACAATGGATTTAATACCATTAAATAAATAATAATTTATTGCTATGTAACGATCAAAGATTCAAGGGCTATTTATAGACAATCTAGCTTCTTTTTTCCTCGATTTACGGGTGGCTCGATGATTTCTCACAGTTAATCCTCTCTGCAAAATTCTACTTAGATGGAGTCGGAGGGCAAAATCACTAGTGGACTACTAGTGGTTTTTTTTTTATAAAAACATACCACGTTTTTGGGTTTTTTGTTTATATTAGGTTTCTCTTTGTATTGGAAGTGAACAATGTAATTATAATTTTATGAAAAAAAATAATAAAAATTTTGCAAGCTCATTTCAATTTGTGTTTTATGGGTATAAAAAATGGTTCTTAGACTTCTCTGTCACTGTGATTGCAATATTATAATTAGTTTCTTTATCTGTGTATTAGACATGTATGATGTAACTAGTAAGTATGTTTTAGTAGAACTAAGAAAATGTTCAAACGATGCCGATGGTATTTCCATTTTAAAATCTGAATATTTAAAATGTATCACAGTTGTACAATGTAGACAGTTATAGTTAATAAAAGAAATGTCTTATCACTGACATTAAGTTTGGGTAATGTTACCTGTCATGACATTTTTTCCAATTTCACACACTCGTACATTTAATATGAAAGATTTACAGAATTTTGAAGGACAAATGAATTAATAAGGTTAGAGAAAGAATTTATGGTTTTCTAATTATAAGGTATGATAATTATATGTGATTATAATTATCAACATTAAAGTTATAATCAATAAAAAATATCATTTTAACTTTAAGTATACTATATAATCAATAAAAAATATTACTTTAACTCATGTTTGGGAGACCTAGAGAGTTAGCGACCACAAAATTCTTGTAATCTCTAAACCCTAACCTAAGTAACCTTAACTCCGGTCTTTAAAATTTATTAGAATGTAATATTATTAAAAAAATAGTGCATTTTGAATTTGATTGGCTAAATTTGTTACTATTCAATTAAATAACTTTAAATGTTATTATCCATTATTAATTAATATCTATAAAGGAAAAAATAATAGTATAACATTTAACAATGTTCGTTGCAAATAACTACTGTTGGATGAGCATAGATCGATGATGTACGATGGACTTCGGGATGAAAGGGAAAAGAAAACCCATCTTTTCAAACTCATTCCAGAATCATGACATGTGTCACTAAATACATTCCACTCATAGTCTCGCATGGTCTACCAACAATGTCATTTGATGATGACGTGACACATTTAACTCATGAGGTTAGTCAGCCATCAAGTGACTAGGTGATTTAATGGGACCCACAAGGCCACCACAATAGATAGTGGCTAACAATGATATTATGACTATTGGATGATTGTAGATCAATGATCGAAGTTGTATTTCAGACTGAAAGGTAAAAGAAACCCCATCTTTTCAAACCTGTTCTAGAATTAGGACACGTGTCACTAAACACGTTCCGTTCGCAGTCTCGCATGGTCTACCAACAATTTCATTTGATGATGACATGACACGTCTGACTTGTGAGGTGAGTCAACCATCAAGTGACTAGGTGAGTTAATGGGACCCATGGGGCCACCACAGTAGATTGTGGCTAACAATGACATTATGACCGTTGGATGATTGTAGATCAATGACCGAAGTTGTATTTCTGGGTGAAAGGGAAAAGAAATCCCATCTTTTCAAACCCATTTTGAAATCATGACACGTGTCACTAAATGTGTTCCACTCATAGTCTCACATGGTCTACCAACAATGTCATTTGATGATGATGTGACATGTCTGACTCGTGAGGACTGTAGATTGTATAATTTTTGTGCTTTAAGTTTCCAATCTAAGTTTTTTATTTATAAGTATAACTAGTCTGGAGATTTAGAAAGGGGTTATGAATTCTAAATTTCTAGGTTAAGGATTGAGGTCTGAGGAAAGCAAAAAAGTCTCTCAGCTCTCTTCCCAGTCATAGTCTACAAAAATTGAAACTACGGGTAACTACTAAAATCCTAAACACCTACGTCCCACATTTTAAATTTTTCAAATCTCTTGGTATACAACTTTACTGTTTATATTATAGAAAAATAATTAGTCTGTTAGGGTTTAATTTTGAATCACCCCTGTAAATTTTAGGCTTGTAGCTATGTATAAATATTTGAATTTTCCTACGAGTAAATAGTGATAGTAGATACCAGTTACCATTACCAACTTACCATGATGGGAAAAACAAATATCAAGAATGACATTATGAGTAAAAGGCCAAGTCAGATAATAAACTTCCACAATCTTCTTAAAACACCAGGTTTCACTGATGAATTCCATGATATTTATGATCCTATTATCCATGGAAATAAGGGAATAATGGAAATTAGATTTGCACTTGAAAATAAGTGGAACGATCCAAATAAGGGTTAAAAAAAAAATTATTTAACAACGCGTTAAATGCAATGACAAATAATATTGCACCGTGGGTTTCTGGGTCGGCATGCATGGTGTTACCTCAAGTATTCCCTTGCCCAGAAATTTTCATGGTCTGCGCCAAAAATTATGATGAAAATAGAAGACCAATTGTGAATAAAAATAATCAGGAGGAAATTTTGTCCATAACCGAGAGTGAGTTTGCTAGTCTATTGGACCTAGGGTTTGAACAACAAAACTCAAATGTGCACATTGACGTGAGAAAGCTAGCAGAGGATTATGAAAAATTAGATGCAACACAGAGAAATTTGTATATCAAAGGAATAAAAAGCAGTTCTAGTCTGAGTCTAGATCATAAGCCTCCTTATGATTATGATATTTTTGTGCCATGGGCTTAGGACAGTATTTCCTTGCTAGCATTTTGTTTGGGATTGGATAGTAACAAAGAAGTGGGTGCCAACATTCTTGAAATGATTTTTCATATTCATTTTGAAAAAGAACCAGTAAAATATTATTTTATTGAGCACATTGTTTGTTGCATGGAAGAACAATTACTAATGATTAAAACAGGTTCACAAAAGACATTTAGATTCACAACCTACTTGTGCTATCTTCTCTTAGCAAAGCATCATGCAATATTTCAGACAAACAAGCTTTGTAGTTAGGGACAAAATCCAATATATGAGTGGACACCTCAGATAAGGATTATTGATAACAAAAGGAACTACAACAATTTTGTAGACTTCTTTTTGGCACCAATGTACAATAAAATTATGGGCACTCTAATGCCTAGATTGCCTACTACTTGTAGAGATTGCATTCAACTCAGAAGTCAAATACAATTGGCTGACTGATACTTCATGGAAGAGTACACAGTGTTAAAGTTTTATGGTTCAGTGGTAGAACCCTACAAACTTCCAATACATGTTGCAAAGAGGGTATTTGCATTGGAATGTGTACGGAAGATGGAGATCACAAATGTAATCTTTAATGGTCAACAAAAGAAAATGATATTTCCTTCCTTGCCTTTCTCATTTGGAGGGTTCACATTTGAGAGAAGAGGATTCAAAGTGGCACAAGCCTTTTTTTCAATTTTTTGCTTTGATGTTGATAGTCACTAGTAGTATGATCCACTCAACATAATTAGAACAAAGCTTAGAGAGAATGGGAACATTGCAAGAAAATGTCAACATGAAAGTATGCCATTGATAGAAAATTTTAAAAACATGGAGTCCTGGGACGAGGTCAAAAAAGAGATGGAGAAATATGCTGCTGAAAATAATATTTCAATATAGGAATTATCATCACAAATTATGGCATTGCACAAATAGAAAGGAAAAGTCCAAGCCACGAGATCATACAATTTCTACCAGATAGCTACTCAACCATCTAAAAAATCTATTCCAAAAGACCTAATAGATGAATGTATTGATGATAATTGGACTCGAACCAAAATTTATAATTTTTGGGAAATGAGGAAGAATCTCGACTAGCCAAAGACCTCTGTAGATCTTTATTATGTGGAAGAGGATACAATGTTTAATGAATTATGGAATAAGGAGCATCCAGTTGAAGCATATCATGGCGATGATGATGAGAATGAGCATGATTCTATGAGTCCCACATCTAGTAAAGTATATTCAATTAGTAGAGGAGTTGATGTGTCCATAAAAGATAAATATACCAAAGGGGCAGATATTAGAGAAAAAATGGGCTACCCAGGTTTTGGTGGTCTGGGTCCCAGTGGACAAGGGCCTTGGTCTCCACTTGACCCACTAGGTCCATAAAAACATGGTAAAAAACCAGGCCTTGGACTTCAATCATCATATTCATAAAAAAAATACTACTCAGTTAATTTCATTTGTTCCAGCTTCAAATCCAGTTCCACCTATTACAAGCACTCAGATTCAATCTGAATCAATTGCCACTCCCACAGCTATGGATATCATGGGTACAACTAGTGGTTTGAAAAGGACATTGTAGGTGGACATGGGATCAGTGGATCCCAGAGATCAAGGCAGTGTAAAGAAGTAAAAGGTTATGACTGCGTGTCTAACAATTGCCACACCTTCAGGACAAAACCCCTAGAACAGTCCAAATACTCCTTTTATAATGGGTCAAGGTGTTACTATTGCTAATCCTCATGGTGGAATTAGTAGAACCACATGCAACATAGGTGGAAGCTCATAAATTAGTGCAAGTTCTATTTCACCATTCAAACATTCAATTGTGTTAGAAAACCCTAATTTTCATTACAATGATTTTGTAACTAAATTTGAACAATCCAAAAATAGGAATAGACAAAATAGTAAGACATTGAAGATGAAAGTAGTTGTTGCAGCTCGTGATGCAGAACTTACATCTAACAGGTTATTTCCCACATATGACTCAAAGAAAGATATGATGGAGTTCATGTTTGTTACACCCCTAGCTAGAGATAAAAATCCACTAGAGAGTCAGTTAGATCCATCTCAATTTCAAGTTAGCACCCTCCAAATGGATTTATCCAAAATTAAAAATGTGGACAAGATACATGTGTCGAAAATGTCTAACCAAGTGGTCTATAGTTCAGTGATGAAGTTGTAGAGAGAGAAAGGAAAGCTTTAGGGAACAATAGATAAGTTAAAGGAAGACTTGGAAAATGAAAAGGCAAAGGAGAAACCAGCAAAAAATAGGTGCAAAGAATTAGAGAAAAGGATAAAAAATTCTTCCTCTAAAGAAGCAATTGGATAGCAAGAACATATGGATGCAAAACTAAAAACTCTGAGGGAAAAATTGGAACAAAGCGAAAAAAAATTGAGGATGAAAAAGTCTCTTCATTAAGTATGTACAAAAGTAGGGAGAATGCAGGATAGGCAAACAATAACTTAAAAAAAAGAATTGGAGAATGAGAGGGTAAAAAAAAAATAGTGGGAAGAGAAAGTAAAACAGTGGGAAGAGAAAGAAGAGCAAATAAAACAACATAGTGAACACCAGTTCTCAGAAATGAGAGACAACCTTAAGATGGAAAATAATACAATTAAAATTTATGAAAATAGCTTGAATGAAGAAGTAAATAATACCGTCAAGCATGTAAAAAAATAATTTTGGGGGAAAATAAAGGTGTCTGCTAATAGGTTGTGTGATTGGTTTGAACTAAATGAAAGTCTTAGAGATGGTTTTGGGAAGTTGAAAGAGCATGTTGAGAAGAACAAAATATTTTTTCAGAGACGGGATACTGCAAAGAAGATTTTGAAAGAAATTAACACAACCAATGATAGGCATTTGGCAAGCAAGGGAATTTAGGACCATATTGGTGCATCAATAAAGGCAAACTCTATCTTTCAAAAATGTCTGAAAGTAATAGAAGCTGACGAAACTCTTGCCTTATTTAGGCCAAATCTCACTAAGTTGAATAATAAAACAACCAAATTGATATCTCTTGGTTTGCCGAGTCCTGGTCCTGATTACTCATCAACAAATTTTGTTGGAAGAGAAGCTTACAAAAAAAGTTGGAGGACAAAATGATGTCTGATTTAGGCAAGCTTCCTCAAGATAGAACTCATGAAAGCATTGCAAACTGCATCAAAACATTGACAAATTTGAATGCAGTATTGGAAGGAACATTGCTTTCAACTCACTCTTCCAAGTATGGATGGCTAATGAGGTTATAGGTCATTTACTATAACATGACAAATAGTGACCTTCCAACTGATGAAGAATGGAGCATACTAAAGAAACTGACAGAATCATCTTGATCTCATCAATCATAGTAAGTGAAATTACTTTCAGTTTCAATCATCTCTATATCTTTTTATAATTGCTTGAATTGAGTTTAAAGTAACAAGTTTGAACTTTGTTTTTTGAACAGGATCAATGTTGCAAGTGTTATTGCCAATGCTAATTTACTAAACCAGCCTGTCAAATGTAGAAATGTACAATTGTAGAGATGTTGTAGAGTTAGACTTTTAGTTGTCTTACTGATTTAGATTTTGAGACTTCACATTAGGAAAATTGACTTGAAGCTGTTGTTGCTCCCTTGTTTCTATAAAAGGGAATTCAGGGTCATTGGCGTAGGGTAATGAAATTGAAATTGGACAATGTGCCAATGGGTATTACTATTGAGTCATTGAATTTTTTAAACAGAATAACAGGACACAGAGTTGTGTTCTTACTAATATTAATAAATGAATTGTTACATTGTATCATATTTGTAATTAAATTAATGAGAATCAATATTTCTAAGAATTGTAACATATGAATTGCTATGTTGTAAAAAAAAATAATGAAAAATCTATAAGAATTGTACCATATGAGATGAATAATGCAAATGAAAACCATTATTAATTGTGGAATTGAATCTTGATGACATTATCAATTTATCAACCACATTCATGTTTTTGACATTAGAATATGCTATTATGCATGACTGATGATGAGATATAGAAACTGACAGTAGACTACATGAAAAAGTTTAATAAATACCTAGGACCTTCTAATTCTACAATGGTTCAAGTTGCCACATCATATCATTATTGGGATCCTCAGATTCATCATCATCAACTTCATAGCTTCCTTGGTTCTTCAAGATGTTTTCTTTAGTCTACATACCTCTACTTAACTGATGTTCACCGCTAGCAGTACCAATACCAATACATGAGTTAGTGACATCATTGTCTTTGGCACTCCCACTTTGGTTTGAAATGTTTCCCAACCCTCTTCTCTGACATTTCTTCCTCCACAATTTTAGTACCCTTTCATAAGGAAAAGTATTGAATTCATACTTCGATGTATAGAGCCTCAAGAAATTTTTCAAATTATTGTCTAGTTTGTTTCTTAGCTTTGACTTTGGGAATCCCAAAGCACTGAAAAATCTCTCATCCAATGCAGTCAAGACCAAACAATCTAAACTTTCACTATCGATCAATTGAACCGAACCAAATCATGTACAATAACACTGATCTATGAATGTATTTATAGTAATCCTTTTTTGGCAAATTCAGCGGGAGGTATTAGGTCTACAAATATTTGGTGAAGCCCGTGTAATTATAACACATCTTGTGTTATTTCTGAGGTGATTATGGGTCGTCCAATACCTTGGTATGATTAATAAAGTTGGTGAAAATACATCAGTTTGAGACATGCATTCATAAAATGCCAAGCAAATTTGGGGCCGCCTAAAAATATATATATAAAACTATTGGAAAATATAGGCCATCCATTTGGGGCCTCTTTGAAATGATAGGCAAATTTTTAAAATATATTGCGCCCAAAAATTATATGCCATTGGCGATAATGTGAAATAAATGGACAAAATTAAATAACTTGATTGGCGATGATCCCGGGCATTAGACCCAATTTTAATAAATGTGGGGCGATAGGGTCTATCCTATATGGGCAATATATTCACCAAATCGCGGGTTGCCAACAAGTGACATTCGCCAAATGGTGAATAATCACCACTAAAGTTTTCCTTGATGTAGTCTTTTAGAACTTCATTCATTAATCTCATGAATGCACTAGGTGCATTTATGATCCCAAAGGGCATAACTAACCATTCATAAAGACTCTCTTTGACTTCCATTCATCCCCCTCTTTCATCCTAATTTGGTGATACCCACTTTTAAGGTCAATTTTAGTGAAATATTTAGACCCCCCAAGACAATCCATAAGGTCTACTATTCTAGGAATAGGAAACCTATATCTAATAGTTATCCTATTTATTTCCCTTGAATCAGTGCATAATCTCCATTTACCTCCTTTATTTGGTGCCAAGACCACTAGAATAGCACATGGGCTGATGCTCTTTCTAATTATCCCTTGATCAAGTAGCTCTTGGATTTGCCTTGCACTCTCCTTGTTCTGGTCCGATGTCATTGTATATGCTTCTTTGTTGGGAAAAGATGCTCTTAGTATGAAATCTATCTAATGGTTGATTTATCTTTGAGGAGGAAGATTAGCTAGTGTTCCATCATTGATAATATCCTTAAACTTATCCAATAACTGCCTTACTTCTTGTGGTGTAGTGATTTGTTGAGACTTGGTCTCCTCCTTGGGTTTGATGACTATAGCTAGTCCAACTCCTTCCTCTTCCTTGAGTTCATGAAATAACTCCTTACCACTCATCAAAAGAAAATTAGTGTCCCCTAAAATCATAGTTCCTTCCTCCATAAGTGATTGGATTTTGTAAGTAACCCCATTCTTCTTGAAGGTGTACATGTTCTTTCCATGGTAGACTGCATCCTAGTCATATTGCCATGATCTGCACAATAAAAAGTGGCAAGCATCCATTGGTAAGATGTCACATAGAATTTTATCTTGGTATTCTCTAATCACAAAGTCAACCCACACTTGTTCATTCACTAAGACATTGTGTCCCTTGTTTAGCCAGGTAACCTTATAAGGATGTGTGTGAGGTATCTTAGTAAGCTTCAACTTTTGAACTACTTCCTCTGAGATAATGTTTTCAGTTGAACTAGAGTCAATGATGACCTTGCACACTTTTCCAAAGATCTTACACTTTATCCTAAATAGAGCCATCCTTTGTGTAGGTTCTTCTTTGACCGGTTCCTTGAGTATGACCCTCTGAAACATGAGATTCTCACCATTCTTTGTGTAATGTCCCTCCAACCCTATCAAGTCCTAGTTATGCTCACTAGAAATTAGGAAGAGCTATATGTGAGAATAATCCTTCTTGAGATGGTTTCTTCCTAGCCACTATAACTTCATATTTTAACAATATTTCATAAGTATGCTCTTTTATATCTTCATGTGTGTCATTGATAGCATAGAACCTTAATGCTAAAAGGATCACTTGATAGACTTATATGCTTCTATGTGAAATGCTCATTATTAATATCTATGTTTACCATAGGTTAATTGATTATAATCACTTAAGGGTTAGATGTGTTACCTTCTCTAATAATGTTACTTGGTGTTAGGCATGATTAATGTATTTAGGGTTATATGATTTGTTTATCTTGATTTGATAATGGGACATTTTGAGTACATGTTTGATGGTTAAATGGGTTTGTGAAAGTTAATAGATGATTTACATTTACATGAATATGTTATGATGCATTCTTGTTATACAATATGGAAAAGAGATTATTCTGGTACTAACCATACTAATCCAATTATGCTTTGTTGATGTCACTATCTAATGTGAGTGTAGGATGAGGGGAGGCAGTCATAGTTACTCCTACAAGAGGTCTACACAATGTCGCACTCTCCCTCCTTGTTTTCCATTGTCTGTTTATATATATATATGTATGCATGTCGGTTGGTGTTGCAGGATGTAGGTACCAGGCATCGACTCCACCTAGCTACACAAGTTTGAGTGTGCCTTCAAAATCCTTGAACTATTGTTGTGTGGAGGTATTACCAAGATTTCTCTCAAGGTTAACCATGGACTTAGATTTTTGTTTAGGAGGTTACCCTAGTTGGGGGTTCTGAATGCAGTATGTGATGTGGCCTTGTGGTTTGATGTGGTTATGTGATTAATGATGTGAGTTAGATTTATCCGTATAAGTATATGTGTATATATATTTATTATATATGTGTTATATTAATTGTATGTTATATAGGTATGTGTATATGTGGGTGCACATGCATATACCCATGCTTATATAAATAATAATATTTGTATGTTTTATTGATGATGTAAATGGTATGTTCTTTATAATTATTAAATAAAGTAAATTAAATAAAATGTATTGAATGAAGTGTATTAAATAAAAAATAAAAATAAAATAAGAATAATAGTAATAAAAGGATAATGCTCTTTGTAGTAAAACTAGCTATCCAGGAGGGAGTTGAACTCGAGACCTCCTAGAAGTTAGGCTAGTTGGTTTCCATGTGTGCTATGTATTTTCCTTGATAGTTATTTGTTGAGTTTTCTTGTTATGGCCTTCTTTTGAGACTATTTTAATTAAATTTATTAAAAACTTTGTTAAGTGCTTACGGGGAATGATTTGTTTATTTTCCAACCAACTATGGAAGTTGGAGAAGTTGCTTCCCATAAAGCAACTCCTCCAACCACATAGTTGGAGGATAAATATTTGTAATTTTTGTGTGGTTGGAGAGGAGGAGTTTTTGGAAGGTTTTTCGAGAGTGTTATGCATTGATTTTTTCCAAAAATTTATTTGAAGTTGTGTGAGTTTGAGAGTATCCATTTGGTGAAGACAAATGTTTGTGGATTTCTAGAGTTTGATTTCCAGAGGAAGATTTCTAGGAGGTTATCTACTCAAGGTTGGAAATTTTGTAGAGAGTGCCCAGCCAAGGGAAGAAGATTCTCTGCAGGACCCCCAGGTAGGGTCTAAACTGGGAAGAATCTCCATTCTTCCTATGTGTGTATGATATGATATTATATTATTCTTTGGATTTTTTTCCTATGTATTAAAATGGAAATGTAAATGTCTATCTTCTATGTATTTCTATTGTGATGCCGAGAAGTAATTATGTAAATGTTTGTATAGTTTTAATGGCAAAATATTTCCTGGGAGTCTAAGATTTATTGTGATACTTTATTTTGGTGTTTTAGAGAGTTATGTAATGATTTGGGAAGGTTTAGGAAGGTTTGGGATGGTTTAGTAATAGTTGCAGTCCTTCTTTCCTCATTTTTGGTTCCTACAGGCTTCTCTATGAATTGTAGTTTTTTAATTTGATTCAATTTAGTCTAAGGCTTAGGTAATGTTAAGGATGTGTTTTGGATGTGATACTGGGGTCCCTGCATTAGGTTGACCTCAGGGAACCTTTCCTAGGCACTCTCCATGCCTTAAAAAGTCATTTTTTGGCCTTTTTAGGCAATTCTGAATTAATTTCATAAAAGTGCCCTGCAGTGTCATACAACATTGTATCCATACTTGTACGACACTTGGTCGAAATCCATATGGGAATGCATACATTGTCATATGGGTGAAAACTAGTTTTTTAAGTGTTATCAAGAAGTTTAAAATGTAATTTTGTGAAAGTGTGTTGCAGTGTCATACGACATTGTAGTCATACCCATACGACACTTGGTCAAAAGTCATATGGGGATGCATGCATTGTCGTAGGAGTTTATATAGAAAGTCGTTTGGAGTTTTTAGGGTTTTAGGGGCTTAATATTTATAGGATTTATACAAGTATAATGTTTATAACATTTAAGGATAAGTTACGATACTTTAATTTCTTATACTTTAAGTTACACTTGTATAAAGGAATTAGGTACCTTCCAAGATGATTGGGATAGGTTTTAACTTCATAGGAGTTAAGATGTAGATTCTAGATTTTGGTTTTTAGAAAATTTTAGACTTAGCCAAATTTCAGGCACATGAGTTTTTCCTAGACTTATAAGAACAAGCTATGGAATGTTGTGTTTATGCATGTGGAAGTTTTTATCCCCTGTGTATGTTTATTACTTGTTTTGTTGAGGTTATATGGTATACTTTTGATGTTTTTTCACTTGGCATATTCTTGAGCTTAGTTTATGAGGCTAGGACTCGTCTTAGTGGCCTGTGTGCATGGGAGGGTTCCTTAGACCTATAAATGAGCCTTGGAAAGTTGTACTAATGCATGTGGAAAGTTTTATGTTTTTTTTTGAGATGTCTTGTGATAGACATTCTTCCAATGGTTCCTGTTATGTATATGGCTAAGGTTAGGAATCGCTCTGAGGGCCTGAGTGTGCAGGGGAGTTTCCTATACCTATGAATTAGGACATGGAAGTGTTATTTTGTGTCTTTGGATTATGATGGGGTAAGGGAATAGGAACCCTATGTGAGTGGCTTACCATAGGTGTTGGAACCCTAAAGTGGTTTCCAGATGATCCTATGGGTGGGTTTGTAAAAAGTGATAGCCTTATAAATTAACCTAGGAAGGGGGATTCAAAAGATAATGAAAGAAAACATAATAATGGCCACATAGACCTTATTGGAGTATCGGGTTTAGGGATAACTGCTAGGGTGGATCCCTATTCATAAAGGGGGGACTGAGGTTACATGGTTGCTAGGGTGGATCCCATTACACAGGTTGTGTGATGACACTCACTTAGGTGGTCTCCTAGAACCTTAACCTCGGTGTTATAATATGATGATAATTTTATGTGCCTTACTCTTTTTCTTTTGAGTCTTGGATTTATTGGTATTTGAGACTTAGATTTCCTTAAGGTCTTGACAGTACCTTGGTTCTATCTCCTAGCGTGGGGGGTGGAACTTTACCAGTTTCACATGGTTGGGTGGCAAAAATCTTTTGAGGTATTGTTCGTGGTTCATGTCGTGACTTGGATTCTGAGTAGTTCAGTGGTGAAGTTTCTATTCTTGTATCATGCGTTTATATCTTTTTAAATCAAGGTGCAAAGATGTAATGTAAGCCTTTGGGCAACTTGATGTAATTTCTATATGCCTTTGGGCCATGAGCAGAAATTGTAATTCTAATTGTGTTGTAAATGGAAATTGTAAGAAAGAAGCTATGTATATGGGTAAGGGTAGTATTTAGGAATCTCAAAAAGGGAATTGAATGTTGGTAAATCAAGCATGGAATATGTTTAAGTAATTCCTACCTTATATCTCTTGTGAATCTTAAATGAAAATTGGAAGTAATGGTTCTATGAAAACCTTTGTAATGCAAGTACTTATGGATGTAAACCTCTTCAAAAGGAAACTCGTTTTGATATATGGAATAGTGAAAAGATATTCTAAGGGTTAAAGGGTATCTCTAGGTGAAATAATAAGGAAAAGGAAACATGTATGTTATTGAAAGTAGTAATGAGATGTGACTTCTTAAATGTATAGTTCAATGTGAGTAATATGTGATTATTCAAACAAGGTTTTAATCTCAATTCTTAACTAGGCTTATCAAGGTTATAGATGATGATTTGTGGAAGTTAAACTTATGGAAAAAGAAAGATTCATTGAATGGTTTGTGTTGGTTATCAATATATGGTTAATTACTTTACACTCTTTCTATTATTATCTTGAAATGCATATAGAAAGTGAGGACTCTTAATGGAAAAGCTTAATTGAGTTTTAATGGGGCAATTGAGTTGAGCATAGATAATGTTAAGGAGTAAATAAATATGAAATAATAAATTTACTTAGCGGATGAGATAAGTAATGTGTGCTTGTTTCACTTTTAAAAGTAAATTATGTGTTAGTTTGGTAAAGAAAATTAATTCAACTAGTTCATTAATGTAATTGGTTTGGATGTGAAATGGAATCAATGTAAATTGAAGTTGAAATGGAAATATAATTTGTTAGATTAAGTAATAAAATGAAATACGTGATAATGGAAATTGAATTCATTAAGGGAACCTTAAGGAATGTACTTTTGAAAGGTAATGATGATATGTTAGAATGTTAAAATTTTTTTTGTTAGTTGTAATTTTAGGTCATAGACCTGATTCCTTATGGGTTCCCTGGCGGGGACATTACACTCTGAATCTAGACTAACCTACAATGATTTAAAACTACTCACCTCTTCTTGTGCATAGGCTATCTTCTTCTTCCCTTGTGAGCTTGAAGCCTTTTCAGGGCATCTATAGGTAGGGTGGCCTAGTTGACCATAGTTGTAACATTTCATGTTTGCAAAGTGTGAAACTCTGCTAAAATTACTGGATCTACCTCTTCCACCCCCAGGAAATCCTCTTCCATTACCATAGTTATCTCTTCCACTTGCCTCACTAATTTTTTCCACCAACTTGGAATCTCCTTGTCTCCTTGGCTCAGCATTTCTACCACCTTTGTGTCCTCTTGAGTCTCTTCCTCTTCCTCTACCCCTAGGGTTAGAGTCTTGCTTCTTTTTATTTTTCTCTTCCACCTTAAGTGCTAACTGAAAGCACTTGTGAATATTAGTAGGAGTCTAGAAACTAATATCTTCTTGGATATTCCATATTAATCTATCTAATTACCTTGCCACTATAATAATTTCCTCTTCTTGCACCTTAGATCATAGGCATAGTTTTTGAAATTCCTCGGTATAAGAGACAACATCCATCTCTTTATGTCTGAGACTTTGCCTCTTCTTGTGTAATTGGATCTCATGATCCTCTCATAAATAATTCTCTTTAATTTTTTGACCATAGCCCTCCAATTAGCTATTGGTTGTTTTTCTTCTTTTTACCTATCTTCTTGAAGGAATTTCCACCAAGTTAGAGTTGGTCCCCTGAGTCTTGCTTTGGCAACCTTCACCTTATGTGCCTCTAAGATATCTTAACATTCAAAGTGATTCTCCATCCCTTAAATCCATTCCATAACCAATTCTGAATCCATTTTTCCATTAAATAGGGGTATCCCCTCTAGTGCCTTACCTCCCAATGATTTGATAACTCTAATAATGGGTTCTTCTTGCAAAGGTGGATTTGGCTCTGGAATATAATCATCCTTATTCACTAATTTTCCCTTGTCATCATCAATCTCTAACTTCTCCTTCATCTTGTCATATGCCTCTGTAACTTCCTCAATTTTTTCCTTCATAGCCTCTAGGGCTTCTTCAAGGAGTCTATTTCTCTCATTTTGTTATGTCACTTCTCTTGCCAACTTGACATTTTTCACCATGGTGGATTCTCTCATTGATGTACTTCCACCTTCTAACATGCACTATGTCTTATCCTAAATATTTTGGTAGCTCTGATACTAAATTTATAGGGAGGTCTCTTAGACTTAGTTCTAATTCCCCTAGGACTTACTCTAGGTCCTTCTCCTGGCTTAGTTAGGGTTATCTAAGACCCTAATTCTCTGAGGGATTACCTATAATCACCTCTCTCTCTCTCATAGACCTCTCTACCAACTTAGTTACACAACTCCTTCTTACTCCCTTTCATGAACTCATTTCTTGAAGTCCATCATCTTACTGTCAAACTGAAAACTCACTACAACTAGATAGAAGTCTTCTTTTTAACTCTTCTTGAAAGGTTTTGGGTTGCTTAAGTCTTTAAACTTTCTCATTCAATAGTCAATCTCCTCAAACTTAGGATACAAGGCTTCAAGCCCCAATTAGGCCTAATTAGGTCTTCCAACTCTTCTTTCAGCCTTTAACTTCCCAACTTCCCATAAAAGTGCCAAAATAAACTTGATATTACGATACACTTTTTAGAGTTTTTGAATATTTTCAAGGTCTTGGTTACTCGTGGAAGTTGTACAGTACCTTCCTAATACTATGCCTACTTTTAAGGCCTAATTGCTTTTCTCTAATTCATAGTAGAGAAATGGTTATTTCTCCCCCTACTAGTTTGATCATGACCTATCCTTCTTAGGATCGAGTCTTTAAATATTTCTCTTCACTCCTCCACCCTTGGATTGATTCATTTAGTCCTCAAATCCTTCTATCCATCACTGGTTATAGTCAAGCTTCCTAACCGGGCACCCTCTGGCTCACCTAGGGCTTGATAGTAAAAATAGCTCCTCTGCACACCTAGCCATAAAAATCCATATTTACAACATGTGTATAGTGATCTAGCATATTCTAAAGGGTTGTAAAGTTCCCTCAAGTGGTTTTCATGCTAGAGCCATTTTTAGGTTCTCAACTCTTGTTAAACGAGTGAACTGGTCATAGAGGAAAACATTAAAGAAAGAAAAATAAAACAAACTAAATCCTAAATATGTACACACAAATCAAACTACAACCAAAATAATATTCACACATGCAAAGGCTAGGCTCAGATAAATCCATAACTGAAGGATAATCGAGCTCTTAGCACTGTTCCCATTTGTAGATCACACCAGTAAATTAAATTCTAAAAACCAATAGTTAAAAAACATGCCAACCCTCATCTCTGGTCAAAAAAACACTTAAATAGGATAGGAGAACCAAGAAAAACTATCTAAATGGTTCCCTAATTACTTTTAGCCTTCGAGAGGTATTTTGACAATTTGTTGTCATGACAACTTTGAAAAGTTGCAAAGTTGTCATTGATAACTTTGAAAACTTTTATTGTCAAGCTCAATGAGATCTCTCCAATGAGTCCTAGATGACCTCAATGGTGGACCAAACTCTCTGAGACCATTTTAATTCTTTATTCCATCATTTTGGAAAGTCAACCTAGTATTTAACGAACTAGAAAGTTAAGGTAGCAACTAGACAAAGAAAAACCAAGACTCGTCAAGCCTAGTAAGGACCTTTCATGACTCCAACCAACCTGCCTAGGACTTGATAGACTTCACACACTCACTTGGGACTCTTCATAGTCCTTATTAGATAGTGACTTGGCTAAGGTCACTACAAGCCAAAATGTTTAGACTAGGGTAGCCTAAAGACCCTGGGTGCTCCTGCACCAAGACCACTTTGCAATGACATTACATGATAAACATTCTCATATTTCACAACAATAACCACTCCCATCCTCATAGATATTTTCTAAATTCTCTAACCTAAATATATAAGAAATTTCCCTAAAAAGCCATGGACAAAAACTTGAAGGGGTCATTTTCCAAAGTATTACAAACACAATTTACATAAAATATATAAGTATACAAATGCACAACTAACAAATAGACCATTCCAATTTCAAAACCCCAAGACTCACTCTACTATAGCATAGAACATAGAATTACCTTTTGCATTACAGTCACATAGTAGTGAAGGAAGGAGTTTCTAAACTTCAGACAAGAGGATGGGTGGGTCTATATTATCTTAAGATAGATTCACGATGAATATCTATACTTGGATAATTTATCATTATTGTGGGGGAAAATAATAATGTTGTATCATTGGAAAATGGAAGCACTTCCATTTAGGACAAGTTTAGCCCTCTGATTAAGTGGTTTGGGGTCATGTTGAATGCCTTGAATGGGTCTTTGAATTGGATCTAGCTTTTTCCCCTATCCTGCCCTATTTTCCACTTATTTTCTACCTGTTTCTGGCATCCTACTCTGAGAATTTGAGGTTCTTGACCTCAAGGTCAAGGTCGACCTTGACCATGACCTAGGGTCCAAATTTCAAATTTTGAAGGTTTTCAGATGCCTGGTTTTAGAAAGAATTATTTCTCACTTTTAGGTCAGCTATTTTGGGCTTCAAAACGGTAAAATATTAAATGATATATTTAATTTAAGTCCACTCCTAGGGGTATAGGCTTAATGAGAATTTATTTCTCCTATGTCAGCCTCTCTAGAAGTTTGTACCATAGACTAGTATATAAGGAAGCCTTCTCCTCTCATTTCAATCCAAGTAAAAAAACAATTATCAAGCGATCATCAAATCAAGAGGCAATCATCTATATTCAAGCATTCAAGCATTCAAGAATTCAAGTTCTCCATTGAAGATCAAGGATTCAAGCATTCAAACCTTTGAAGGGATTTGGTTCAAGCATTCAAGATTCATCACTCAAACCCTAGATTTATCCATCATGGTGGTGTGATCTTCCTTCAAGATCATTTGTGCATATTCAAGATCTATTCATTCTTCCTTCAAGGTGGATTCCAAGCATACAATTATGGAGGTTTTGATTTACATTTATTGTTTTTAATGTTGAGTCCAAGCTTTCATATTAACATACTTGTTTACATTTCAAATACAATTACATATCTATTGAATATCATAACTTCGTTGTTAGATCTACTTCTACTACTTGCTAGCATTCTCCATTTCAATTCTATTTCAAGGTTAATTCCAAAATCAAGGTTTTACCAAGGCAAACCCCTCATCCAAACAGAAAAACTATTTTTCTTGCAAGAACGGATGTGAAACAATGAATTATAGAGCAGATCCATATACCCTTTTCGGCAAACTTTCAGGATCCACAAACAGAATTTCTGTCGGAGCAGCGCATGTCAAGGTCAACATAAAGGGGTCAAGGTCAAACTTCATTTGGGTCAAGGTTGACCTGACACAAAAAAATAAAAATATTTCTAGGTTTTCTTCATCTCTGTGTTTTTGTTCTAGATCTAGTTGCAGAATTTCCAAAAACTCAATACAAACACCAAAAAATAGGTATTTTCATATCTACTATGTTATGAGGTATGTACTTTATCTCACTATTCTTTGCAAGTATTTCCAGATCCATATTACTTATTATTAAATTTATATGTTTTGTGGTAAATATTGGTTTGGGGTCTCTATTATGTGCATTGTTTTAAACCCTATTCCATATTTTCCACATTACATTTTGGTGAACCCATTTTACGACAACGCTTTCTTTTTGGTGTTAGATTTGCATTTTGTGTTAGATCTTATATGCATATAAAGGTAGATTTATTTTATGTTTTTGCATTTATATTTCAAAAATTAAAAAAATCGCAAAATTTCATTAAAAATACAAAAACTTTTACATTTTTCATGCTTGTATTGCTACTTTGTGTTCAACATGTATGGTTTTTGTTTTGAATACTTTGATGAGGCTTTTAATGCAAAAGAGGATAGATCCCCTAATGGGGTACATGGAAGTGAAGATGAAAATTGTTTGAATGAGATCTCCATTGATCCTATTCCTATTTTATCTTCCTCCACAACCTCTTCAATTGACCTTTACCATAGGGTGTGTGCATGGTTACCTTCATGTTCCACTATTTACAAAATTGATGCACCTAGAATGTTATATCCTAAATATTCTATTCAAGCTATAGAGGCCTTTGAGAAAGTCCTTCATGATAGTGATCAAGGTGTTAATCTCCTGTGTGGTATTACTCATCTTGTGCATTTAAATGTCAAACCTTTAGCTCAAGATCTAGGACTCACTCCTCCTGTCACTAGTGTGGAACCTTGTTCCATTCCTTTACCCAATATTCCTACTTACACTCCTCCTTTAGTGGCTACATCTCTTCTTGTGAGTGTTCCACTAGTTTCTTTACCTACCTCATGGCCTTCTTACCATAGTGTTCCTTATACCTATTCCTACCCTCTTCCAACTATGGTTCCAAGTGTTCCACTAGTTGTGTCTTCCATTCCCGCCACTCCCTACACTTTTCCTAGTGTTCCTAATGTTTCTCTACCTCCTATTTCTTCTAATGATTCCACAATCATTAGTATGACTCAAATTGTGTCCTCTTTACAACAACAACTTGTGTCCTTAACTCAATCCAAGTACAAATACCCTATTCACTATAGTAATAGACATTTACTTATTGATTGTGTGTATTTCAAGATATATGTTAGAGAAAGAGTTGTTTTAAGAATAATATCTCACTCTTGTGTGGTATTACAGTTTCTTCATAATTTTACCCCTCATTCTTCTAAAATATATATATTTCCTCCTCTCGTCTCTTCACTGGGGGCAAGAGGTATTTCTTGTTAGGATTAACAAGGCAGAAATAACAATTATGTGCAAATATAACTAATATCAGAAAATAATAAACCACACAGAATAGAACACAAGACACATAGATTTAACGTGGTTCACCCAATCCCTGGGCTACGTCCACCAACAGCGAGTCCAATATTATTATTATCCAGTGATTACAACCTGATTACAATCCGTAATCCCTTACAGCCCAATTCTGTCGCAAGTACTAAAATCATACATCATAAAAATCCCTAACCCTAAGCCATATTATACAATATTTTCCCGCTTTAGGGTTAGAATGAGTTATAAGTAGTCGGCCCAAATGGCCGAAAAAGTAGTCGGCCTCAAAAATTTTTTCCTCGGGGGCTGCACCCCCAAACCCCTGCTCTTGGGAGGAAAAATGTACAGTACTTTCCTAATTAGTCACCATAAGCTAACAATCTCCCACTTGGTGACTGATCAGTATCCACACTATACTAAAAAACCTCCCACTTGGAGACTAATCCTGTAGCAATACCGCTACCCACATGAGGCTCCCACTGGATTGAACCACCTTGGACTCAGCTGTTCCTTTATTTTGTTTAGTCTAGAAGACCAACTGAAGCTGAACATGAGTTCAACTTCTCCCTTGTTACTACCTTTGTAAACATATCTGCTGGATTATCATCAGTATGAATCTTTTCTAGCCTTAACTGTCCATCATCCAAAACTGATTGAATGAAATGGTACCGCAACTGTATGTGTTTTGTCTTTGAGTGCAAAGCAGAATTCTTTGCAAGATGAATGGCACTTTGGCTATCTGTATGTAGAAAATTATCCTTTTGTGGATGTCCCAATTCTTCCATGAAGAATTGAAGCCATATCATCTCCTTGGCTACCTCTGTAGTAGCAACATACTCTGCCTCTGTAGTGGATAAAGCAACCACCTTTTGTAGTCTAGAAATCCAACTCACTGGTGTCCCACCAACAGTAAATATATAACCTGTAGTACTCCGCCTGCTATTTATATCTCCTGCCAAATCTGAGTCAACATAGCCTTGTACAGTAGTAGTAGAACCCCCAAAGTGTAAACACTTACTGGATGTGCCTCTCAAATATCTGAGAATCCATTTGACTGCATTCCAATGCTCAATACCAAGGTTACTCATATAATGGCTAATGACTCCCACTGCGTGTGCAATATCTGGCCTAGTACATACCATAGCATACATTAAGCTCCCTAGAGCTGAAGCATAAGGTACCTTAGACATTTTAGTCTCTTCTTCTGGTGTCTTGGGACACATATCCTTAGTCAATTTCAAATGACCAGGCAAAGGTGTGCTGACAGCTTTGGCATTTTCCATAGAGAAACGTTGCAACACCTTCTCAATATAATCAGCCTGAGATAGAGACAATTTCCTATTTTCCTATCTCTACAAATTTTCATACCAAGGATTTTTTTTGCTACCCCCAAATCCTTCATAGCAAAATATTTTGCTAACTGTTGTTTCAACCCCTTAATGTGATCCATGTTAGACCCAGCTACAAGCATATCATCAACATATAAACATAAAATAATGTAGCTGTCATCATCCAACCTCTTAAAATAAACACAATGGTCAGAATGACACCGACTATATCCATGCCCATTCATAAAAGTGTCAAATTTAATATACCATTGCCGAGGTGCTTACTTCAAGCCATATAAACTTTTTTGCAATCTGCACACCAAATTCTCCTTACCCTTGACCTCAAATCCTTGTGGCTGAACCATATATATTTCTTCATCCAAATCACCATGAAGAAAGGCTGTTTTAACATCAAGCTGCTCTAAATGCAAATCTTCAGTAGCCACAATACTTAAAACAGTACGAATAGAAGTCATTTTAACAACTGGAGAAAATATCTCATCAAAATCAATACCATGTTTCTGTGCAAATCCTTTTACGACTAATCTGGCTTTAAATCTTTTCATACCTCCATCCTCTTCTTTTATCCTGTAAACCCATTTATTCTATAAAGCCCTTTTACCTACAGGTAACTTACATAAATCCCATGTCTGATTTTTCAGCAAAGAGTCCATTTCATCTGTCATTGCAGACTCCCACTGAAGCTTTGTATCCACCTGCACAGCTTCATTATAACATTCAGGTTCACCAACATCTGTTAACAGAATAGAATACAAAGATGGAGAAAATCTTTCTGGAGGTCTACTTAGCCTTGTTGACCATCTAACACTCACTGGGGTGTGTGGTATTTGTTGTTGCAATTGTTGTGGAGCATAAGGAACTATTGGAACATGAACTTGTGGAGTATCATCCAGTACTACATAGTCATTTTCTTTCTTCTCATGCTACAACAACAAATCTTTGTACAATACTTTCTCATTGAATATGACATCCTGGCTTCTTACAATTTTATGATTTTCAAAATCCCAAAGCCTATAACCAAATTCATCAATGCCATACCCAACAAATACACATTTCTTTGACTTAGCTTCTAGCTTGGTTCTATTTTCAGAATCTATAAGTGCAAAAGCTTCACAACCAAAGGTTTTGAGAAAAGAATAACTCACCTTCTTACCACTCCATGCTTCCTCTAGAATACCACAGTCCAAAGGAGTAGAGGGGCCTTTATTGATTAAATAAACAGCAATGTTCACTACCTCTGCCCACATATTTTTGGGCAGCCTAGCATGCAACCTCATACTCCTTGCACGCTCCATTATTGTCCTGTTCATGCGTTCAGCCACTCCATTTTCTTGTGGAGTCCTTGGTACAATTTTCTACCTACGAATACCATTAGAGGAACAATATTCTTCAAATTCTATGCTGCAATACTCACCACCATTATCAGATCTGAGACATTTTAACTTTTTACTAGTCTCATTCTCAACCAAGCATTTCCATTTCTTAAAAGTTTGAAATACATTAGATTTCTGTCTAAGAAAATAAATCAATACTTTTCTTGTTGCATCATCTATAAATGTAACATAATACAGAGAGCCACCAAGGGAAGATACCTGAGCTGGTCCCCATACATCTGTATGCACAAGCTCTAATCTCTCATTTTTCTTTTCCTTCCCACTCTTCACAAAACTAACTCTCTTTTGTTTTCCATAAACACAACTTTCACAGAAATCCATATTGACACATTTTAGACCAGGTAAAACTTTCTTTGAATGAAGTAATTTCATACCTTTTTCACTCATGTGCCCGAGTCTGTTGTACCACAGTGCTGTGTCAGAATCTACAGCAACAGTTTGATGTTCTTCCTGCTCAACTGCAGCCACTGTTCCTGAACATTCATTATCTTCTGAAACAATTAAAGTAGAAGGAACAATATGACCTGTACAAAGATATAAGGTGCCTACTTTCACACCTTTTGCTACTACTAAGGAACCTTTTGAAACCTTCCAATTTTTATCATTAAAAGTAATTGTGCAACCCTCATCACCCAGTTGCCCTGCTGAAATTAAATTCCTACTCAACCTTGGAACATGTCTTACCTCTTGTAGTAGCCAATGATTCCCATTCTGCAACTTAATCTTAATTTTTCCCTTTCCAACAATCTGACAGGGTTCATTATCTCCCAAATAAACTAGCCCAAAATCCCCTTGGACATAATCAACAAAATAACTTCTATGGGGTGTAGCATGAAATGAAGCCCCAGAATCTAAAACCCATGAATCATCAATACTTTCTAAGGACAAGAGCAAAGCATCCTCCTTAGATTTGTTACTTACCACATTTGCCTCCTTGTTTCCATCATTTTTGTCTCCTTGATCTTTCTTCCGAGACCAACAATCTTTCTTCTTATGACCTGGTTTTCCATAGTACCAGCAATCATTTGGCCCTTTAGATTCAGACCTCTTTCCCTTTGATTTTCCTCTTGATTTCCCATGATTTTTAGAGTTGTTTCCTCTATCTCTTGTTCTGCCTCTGCTTTCTGTGTTCAATACACTACCTGATGTGGATGCCCCTGAGCTTTTCCTATGAATTTCCTCACTCAATATAACACCAATAACATCATCATACTTTAGGGTATTAGAACCAGAAATAGAATTACTAACAGCCATTACCAAGCCATTCCAGCTTTCTGGCAAAGAACACAAAATCAAGAGAGCCCTAACCTCTTCATCAAAAGTAATTTTAACTGAGGTTAATTGACTTGTAACTATATTAAACTCATTCAAATGATTAGTAACTGATCCACCTTCTACCATTTTCATATTAAATAAACGCTTCATAAGAAATACCTTGTTTGAAGCTTAAGGCTTTTCATACAACTTCGCTAGGGTTTCCATCAGATCTTTAGCTATCTTTGCTTCAGTAATATTGAATGCCACCGATTGTGCCAGGCATAGACGAATACTCCCCAGTGCCTTCCTATCCAAAATATCCCAATCCTCCTGAGACATTGATTGCTCTTTCTTGGCTACTCCCTCTAATGGCCGCCATAGATCCTTCTGATAGAGATAATCCTCCATTTGCATCTTCCATAACTAGAAGTTCTACCCATTAAACTTATCAACCTTCAGCCTACCCTCGTCTGCCATTTCTCCCACTTAACCGAGAAACTCTCCCACTAACTCGTGAGACCTGCTTCAGAGAATAGATGAAAGAATGAATGAAATAACCTCGCTCTGATACCACTTGTTAGGATTAACAAGGTAGAAATAACAATTATGTGCAAATATAACTAATATCAGAAAATAATAAACCACACAGAATAGAACACAAGACACATAGATTTAACGTGGTTCACCCAATCCCTGGGCTATGTCCACCAACAGCGAGTCCAATATTATTATTATCCAGTGATTACAACCTGATTACAATCCGTAATCCCTTACAACCCAATTCTACCGCAAGTACTAAAATCATACATCATAAAAATCCCTAACCCTAAGCCATATTATACAATATTTTCCCACTTTAGGGTTAGAATGAGTTATAAGTAGTCGGCCCAAATGGCCGAAAAAGTAGTCGGCCTCAAAAAAATTTTCCTCGGGGGTTGCGCCCCCGAACCCCTGCTCTTGGGAGGAAAAATGTATAGTACTTTCCTGGATAGTACTTTCTTGATTAGTCACCATAAGCTAACATTTCTTCCATTTCTCTAGGATCCATTATGCTCTTAGCATGTATTTTGTTTTGAGCTTAATTAGTTATTCTTTCTATATTCTTTCCCTATGGTTTTGTATTATGCTAAACATAATCATCCATAGCTCCTTTCTAGTATTCATGATATCTTTTCTAAAGACATTTTGTATAGGATAAGATATTGTGTAATGGAATGGTGTGTAGAATGAATAGAGTGATATAACAAGGGGAATATAAGATCTACTACTAAATCCAAATTCCCAAGGGAGAGATCCAAATTGATCAACCAAAAGGTTAATGCACAATTGAATCAATCTATGGAGAATATGAATGAAGGAGAAAACCTTATATTCTATTATGAAAAGTATATGCTTGAAATCTGAAATGAATGAAAGGAAAATACTAACCTCAAAATAGAGCAGATCTGGAAAATGTTGATTTCTGATGTCTGTGTGTGGTTTCAGGTAATTCCACAACCTATTCCGGACTGGAAATGCCGAGACAGAGAAAACCTAGAAAAATTTTGTCTTTCTACAAGCAGGTAGTCTTTGACCTCGATAAAAGGTCAAAGACTACTTCAAAATTTTGAAGGTCATCTTTGACTTTGTTCATAGATCTCGAAAGCTCACCAAAAAAGGGTATCCAGATCCAAGTTCCAATCCGCAGTCCTATACCTGTACCTGGAAGAAAAAAAGGGTTTTGTTGTTTGGATGAGGGGTTTGCCTTGGTCAAATCCTGGTTTGGAATCAACCTTAATAATGAAATTGAAATTGAGAATGCTAGCAAGTAGTAGAAGTAGATCTAACAATGAAGCTATGAAATTCAATAGATATGCAATTGTATTTCAAATGTAAACAAGTATGTTGATATGAAAGCTTGAACAAAATCAAAACCTCCATGATTGTATGCTTGGAATCTACCTTGATAGAAGAATTAATGAGTCTTGAAGATGAACAAAGGATCTTGAAGGAAGATCACACCATCATGATGGATAGATCTATGGTTTGAATGATGAATCTTGAATTCTTGGACGAAATCCCTTCAAAGTCTTGAATGCTCGAATCCTTGATCTTCAATGGAGAACTTGAATAGAGAAGAGGACTTGAATGCTTCCTTGAAAATGCTTGATGAAATGATTTCTTGATCTTGCTTGAGAATGCTTGAGAGATTTTCAAGTGATAAGATGCAAAACTTGATTTTGAGATCTTCTCATAAAACTTGAGGGAAAAATGGATGGAGAAAATGAGAGAGGAAGGCTTCCTTTTATAGTGATCTAGGGCACAAACCTCTAGAGAAGGCTGACATTGGAGAATTAAATCCCAATTAAACTTAACCCCTAGAAATGGACCCAAATTAAATGAAATTTAAGGATTTACCTTTTGAGAGACCAAAACAGCCGACCCAGAAGTGGGAAAACAAATCTTTCTGAAACTCGACATCCGAAAATCATGGGACCTTAAAATTTGAACCCTGGGTCAAGGATGAGGTAGACCCCACCCTAGGTCAAGGTCAAGGTCATCCCTAATGTAGGTCAAGGTCTAGGTCATCTTTGACCCTCAAGGTCATCTTTGACCTTGAGGTCAAAAACCTCAGGACCTCAATCCAGAGTGCTAGGAAATGCAAAAAGATAGTGAAAAGAAGTGGAGAGAGAAGTAGAAGGGGGAGAAAGCTAGATCCATGCAAAAACCCAATCAAGGTTCTTGACATGACCCCAGACCACTCACTCGGAGGGCTAAACACTCTTAACATGGAAGTGCTTCCATTTTAAGATGATACATTAAGCCCCCACTTTAGCAAGAGTATGGACGTGATGCAAACTCTTGGTAAAGGAGAAGAAAGAAGAGATCCAAGTGGATTCACAATGAAATAAAGTAACACTCAGCTAAGGACAAGAGCCTCTAGGCTAAGGATTCTAACTCAACATACACACACGAGGGTGCGAAAACAAAAAAGGAAAAAGACACAAAATAGGGGTTAGTACTAAACAAACCCAAATCAACTAGCATAAGAAACCTTGCTAAGAAATATTTCCCATACTAATATCATATTTGGAAAGCTATCATAAAAGCATAAATGATTACATAAGAAAGACAAGAGCAACACTATAAATAACATAGCTTCATGATCCCGTCCTACTAGCATGAAAGCAAAAAGAGAGAAAGGTAAAGGAGTGATTACCTCACCTAGTAAGATGCCAACCTTACTGTGAATCACCAATGGAGGGAGAGCCAAACAGGTGGACAAACCTGATAGTTCACCCATAAACTATGCTTGCAACTGTAATGTGTCTTCTGATGGCTTTTGGAATATCCATAGATCCACCTTCTTGTATCACTATGAATATGAAATGTATTTCTCCTTAGGATTTAACAACTTATGTGCATTACCTTTGGAAGATTTAGCATATAAATGCATGTCTTTTTAGGATTTAGCAACTTATGTGTGTTACCTTCCAATATTTATCATATTGAAAAATTTGAAAAATGCGTGTCTCCTCAGGATTTAGAAACTTATGTGCGTTACCTTCGAAAGATTTAGCATATAAATGTGTGTCTTTTCAGGATTTATCAACTTATGTGCATTACCTTCCAAGATTTAGCATATTGAAAAATTTGAAAAATTTGTGTCTCCTAAGGATTTAGCAACTTATGTGCATTACCTTTGGAAGATTTAGCATATAAATGCATGTCTTTTCAAGATTTAGAAACTTATGTGCGTTACCTTCCAAGATTTAGCATATAAATAAATAAAAAACTATAGTACAAGGGAGACCCTATATATGCCCCCCTCCTTATTGTGGTTGTCTATTAGACATGATAAGGAAGAGGAAGAGGATACCTACTTCACAATGCAAGGAGATATCTTGTTTAACAACAATGTACACCATATTCTTAGCGAGGGGTACTGACCCCTACATCCAAGAGTATAGATAATTGTGAAAAGGATATGTCACTCATGGAAAAGGATCCTCAAAGAAAGAGATCTTATCAACAAGACCCCCACCAAAGAGGATTGCTTTAGATAAAATATCATCTTTCAAAAGGTAGGAACAAATATTCAATCATCAAGCCCCATGAAAAGAAGAGGAAGGGGAATCTTTGAAATGAGGGAAAAAACTCCAACACCAAGCAAGGGTAAGAGTTTATAAAGAACATAATTTGTAACATAGAGAAGAGGTGATGACCTAGGACAACAACCTCTCATTAAAAGATTATCCATAGTCAAAACATCCATTAATATGATGAAGTAATATTGCAATATAAACACATACCACTAAGCTAACGAAAGTGGTTCCCTAGATAAAGAGAAAGAAGGGATAACCTTGCCCCCCAGGGATGAAAGCAAGGGATACCTTTGCAAGACAAAAGTCTTAGAAGAGATATCTTAAATAAATGGATGAAAAACTATCATAATACAGAACATCGATATAAATGAAAGAATAACCAATTAAGCTCAAAGCAAGAACATAATGGATTCTAGAAGATAGGAAGAAATATACCTCTTGCCCTCTAGTCTAGAGGAGAAAATATCTATGCTATATCAGAGTGAGGGGTAAAATTATGAAGAAATCTGAAAGGGGAAGTTTCTTTTCTCTTATCTTTATGGATCAGATAATAAGGAGAAGGTACTTTGAAGAATCTTTGCACATCATGAACCATAGTTTGAACCTCAACATAAGTGTGAGAAGAACTAGGAATAGCAGATAGAGAATTAGGAATCAGATTAGGAAAGATAGGATTAGGATTAGGAAGATTAGGAACACTAGTAAAAGTGTAGGAAGTGATATGAATGGAAGACACAACCGGAGGAACACTAGGAACCACCATTGGAAAAGGGTTTGAATAGATATAAGTAATACTATGGAAAGAAGGCTGTGAGGTAGGATCTTGATTTCCCATAAGATCACCACTAAGAGGAAGAGCGTTAAGGGAATTCATATCTTTCTCCACTAATCCCTCATCACTAGAAGTCATCTCAAATGGAGGTGAAGGATCTATAATGTCATCTTCTTTTGCATAAGGGGAGTGTGTTCTAGAGAATATGTCATCTTCTTGTATCAAAAATTCTTCACGAGGAAGGGATAAATCAATGTCTTTATCCAATAGCTCATCCCAAAAAGTAGAATTATGCACAATGGTTTCATGAGGAAGAGAGTAATCAACATCCAAATCCAAAGGTTCATCCCAAATAGGAGGATTATCATCCCTATCCATAAAGCACATTATAGGAGTGCCATAAGTCATTGAAGCTTGATCCCTAAAGGGGAAAGAAGGTAAATTGTATTGTAAAATAGGCTCATAGAAAAGACATATATGAGGAGAAGAATGAACATCAATCCCCAACTTATCTTTGTAAAGGTCAATTGAAGAGGTTGTAGATGAAGATGAAATAGGAATAAGATCAATGGAAATCTCATTCAAACAATTTTCATCCTCACTTCCATGTACCTCATTAAGGGATCTATCCTCTTGTACAATAAAAGCCTCATCAAAGTATTCAAAACAAGAATCATACATGTTGAATACAAAGAAATACTAAAAGCATGAAAATGTAAATGTTTTTGTATTTTTAAAGAGATTTTGCAATTTTTTTGGATTTTTGAAATGTAAATGCAAGAGCATAAAATAAAACTAATCTTAAGGCAAGAAAACAAATGATCTAACACCAAAAAGAAATATTTGTCGTAAACGGGTTCACCAAAATGAATAAGATAAAAGGTGAACATAGAAGATAATAAAAATGGAGATCTAACACAATAGGGCATCTAAATCCACAAAAGAAAAGGAGTAAGTATGTCGGGTTCACCAAAATGTATAGGATAAAATATTGTCTAATGGAATGGTGTGTAGAATGAATAGAATGATATAACAAGGGGAATATAAGATCTACTACTAAATCCAAATTCCCAAGGGAGAGATCCAAATTGATCAACCAAAAGGTTAATGAAAAATTCAATCAATCTATGGAGAATATGAATGAAGGAGAAACCCTTATATTCTATTATGAATAGTATATGCTTGAAATATGAAATGAATGAAAGGAAAATACTAACCTCAAAATAGGGAAGATCTGGAAAATGTTGATTTTTGATGTCTGTGTGCAATTTCAGGAAATTCTACAACCTATTTTGGACTGGAAATGCTGAGACGAAGAAAACCCAGAAAGCTTTTGTCTTTCTGGAAGCAAGTAGTCTTTGACCCCAATAAAAGTTCAAAGACTACTTCAGAATTTTGAAGGTCATCTTTGACTTTATTCGCAGATCTCAAAAGTTCACCGAAAAGGGTATCCAGATCCAAAATCCAATTCGTAGTCCTATACCTATACCTACAAGAAAAAAAGGGTTTTGTTGTTTGGATGAGGGGTTTGCCTTGGTCAAACCCTGGTTTGGAATCAACCTTAATAATGAAATTGAAATTGAGAATGCTAGCAAGTAGTAGAAGTAGATCTAACAATGAAGCTATGAAATTCAATAAATATGCAATTGTATTTCAAATGTAAACAAGTATGTTGATATGAAAGCTTGAACAAAATCAAAACCATGAATGTAAATCCAAAACCTCCATGATTGTATGCTTGGAATCTACCTTGATAGAAGAATTAATGAGTCTTGAAGATGAACAAAGGATCTTGAAGGAAGATCACACCATCATGATGGATAGATCTAGGGTTTGAATGATGAATATTGAATGCTTGAACCAAATCCCTTCAAAGTCTTGAATGCTTGAATCCTTGGTCTTCAATGGAGAACTTGAATAGAGAAGAGGACTTGAATGCTTCCTTGAAAATGATTGATGAAATTCTTGCTTGATCTTGCTTGAGAATGCTTGAGAGATTGTCAAGTGATAAGATGCAAAACTTGATTTTGAGATCTTCTCACAAAACTTGATGGAAAAATGGATGGAGAAAATGAGAGAGGAAGGTTTCCTTTTATAGTGATCTAGGGAACAAACCTCTAGAGAAGGCTGACATTGGAGAATTAAATCCCAATTAACCTTAACCCCTAGAAATGGACCCAAATTAAATGAAATTTAAGGATTTACCTTTTCAAAGACCGAAATAGCTGACCCAGAAGTGGGAAAACAAATCTTTCCGAAACCCGACATCTGAAATTCATGGGACCTTAAAATTTTAACCCTGGGTCAAGGATGAGGTAGACCCCACCCTAGGTCAAGATCAAGGTCATCCCTAATGTAGATCAAGGTCTAGGTCATCTTTGACCCTCAAGGTCATCTTTGACCTTGAGGTCAAAAACCTCAGGACCTCAATCCAGAGTGCTAGGAAATGCAAAAAGATAGTGAAAATAGGTGGAGAGAGAAGTAGAAGGGGGGAGAAAGCCAGATCCATGCAAAAACTTGATCAAGGTGCTTGACATGACACCAAACCACTCACTCAGAGGGATAAATGCTCTTAACATGGAAGTGCTTCCATTTTAATATGATACACATTTGTTTTGCAAAGGTATCCCTTGCTTTCATCCATGGAAGGAAAGGTTTTTCCTTCTTTCTCTCTATCTAGGGATCTACTTTACTTAGCTTAGTGGCATTTGTTTATTCTGCAACATTATTTCAATATACTGACTAATGTTTTGGCTATGGATATCCTTTTATGTGAGAGGTTGTTTGCCTAAGTCATCACCTATTCTTTATTTTGCAAATTATGTTCTTTATAAATTCTTGCCCTTATTGTAGGGTTAGATTTTGATTCTTTCGTTCCAAGATTCCTCTTCCTCTTGATTGCAGGGGGCTTGTTGATTAAATCTTTGGTCCCTCTTTTCTTTTCTTTGAAATATTATATTTTATCTAAAGAAATCCTCTATGGTAGGGGTCTTGTTGATAAAATCTCTTTCTCTTTGAGGATCATGTTAGCCTGTTTTCCTATCATTGCCAAAATCCAAAGAAAATGGTCTTATCTTGTGAAAAACTTTAAGAAAGTTGTCATGTCATGCTGCATCTTGTTCTAATCTACAAAGAAAATGTATAATGTTTCATAGCATGCGAGCTTAGCCAAGGATAGTTCAAGATGCGACCAAGATCTAGTTCAGATCACATGTGCTCAAGTGTAAAAACCAGGGCTTCATGAAATTGTTGAAGTCCAAAAACCCTTGGCCAATTGTATTTCTCCGTTACCTTTTTCCTGGACATGATTTATTTTATTTAGAGACTCCATGACTAAAGCATTCACCAGATCTCCAATTTCTCAGGTGGTTAGTCCTTTCATCTAGTGATCTAGCGAATGCAGTGTTCTTGCATTCTCCTGATCTTGGTGGTTATGTGTCTGACATTCAGCGATCCAGTGAGCGGTCTCAGTTTCCTTCAGTCACTGAATCTCCAGATGATCTGGTCAAGTATGCTAACATTCAAAGATTGTACAAGGACTATCAATGTTGATCTTGATTAATGGTGGGCGCTTATTCTCTGACTCAAACCCTGGTTAGTTAAAATGTTTAGCGACTTGGAGATTTCTTTGCTCGCTGAATCGCCAGATAAATAATGAGTTGGGTCACAGGGTAATGAGGTATTTGGCTAATCAATGAGGACTACAAGATGAAGATAGATCTAATGGTAGTCCCTTGTTCTCTTGATATAACCTAGAGTTAAACAAAGACTCAGTGATCACATGAATGCTTCATTTGTGTGATCTCTTGATCAGACCATGGTTAAGATAAACATTCAGCAATCAGGAGAAAGCCTTCAGTCGCATGTTCACTGAATGACTTAAGGTTAAGGGGCTAGCCATGGTTAAAAGGTAAAGAGATTGTAGGTCCAGAGAAGATCTATGGTGGTCGTGATGCCCCTCAGAAAAAGTGCAGGATAGATATTCATCACGGCATTGTGATAGCCGTCCGATGGAAAGACAAATAAGAAGGTGGGTCCTTAGTGCCAAGTTCATCTGATGTACCTATTTCTGATTGGATGCCCAGATATAATGATGTGGTTGGGTAATTTTAAAGGGTTTAAGTGACTATTGTCATTTAATGAGAGCCATCTGATGTGTCAGGAAATGGTAGAGATCCATGGTCGTGTTTTAAACTTGATTGATTGACTGTTGCTACCAAAAATTTGAATCATTCAAGGGTTTTTTGCAAGTGAAAGGATTGGTTATTTAATGCTTGGGTGGTGGATCTACCTAATTTGATCTTGTATACTATCACAGTATGGTCCAGAAGTGATGCTTGTCTATGGAAGATGTCCATGTCGTGAAAGATATGTGAAGCAATCACTCAATTTATTATGCAGATGAAGTAAACAAGGAGCTAAAATGATGAATTTTCTAGTCTCTAATGTACCAGTCAGGATTTTGGCCATAAATAAAGATCAAATTTGGACTTGATTTCTCCGGATTGCTTGGCATGTCATTTCTGTAGTAAATTTCTTGATTATCTGGTTGGTATAGTAGTTGAAAACCCTAGTTCTGTCCTAGTTATTAGAAGCTTGTTGTATCCTTTCTTGAGGATTCCAAGATAGCTAGTGACTATATATAGTAGTCTGATGTATTTTTGAAAGGATGGTGAAATTGGTAACTAAATAGAGAGAGCTTGGATTTAGGGTTTGGTTCTAGCATTTTATCATTTTTCAATGTATTGATACTAAAATTTTTAATTAGAATACTCTTGAATTCCAATCTCAGATTTTTGAATGTCTTCTTGTTTTGATCTTGAATTCTTATATGTTAATGTATGGTTTACAAAGTAAATTGTTAAATTATCTTTGAGTTCCTTCCAAAGTCAGGATTAAATCCTTAAAGATACTTTTCACAGAATTCATGGTTTAGTGAGAATCTGATGTCCAAGTGTGAGAGTGAGAGGAGTAATAGGCAAAGCACTTATTATGGATTTGAGTGTGTTTGAGTTAAGTTTTCTATTGAGGTATATCGTATTCAACTCTTTGCCCTAGGATAAGAGATTGGTCTATTCTTAGGAAGTAATTCTTCATCATCAATCAACCTATAAATGATAAAATATTTAAGTTAATGTGTCAAGGACATTAATGCTTAATATTTGTTTATTCCTTTAAGAAGTGAATCAAAGGTATACCCTCCTTAGCATTAAAGCTCAAAGTGTAGGAGGATCATTCTCTTGATCCTTGTTAATTGACCCTTTTTCTTGTCAGATTTGGAGTGGTGATAGAGTCAGTGACATTTATTTGTCAATCATATTGTAAATTTACAAGTAGAAAGAAAAGGAACCAACAAAATGGCAACTCTATTGGGGAAGAAATAAAGGGTAGTAAAGTTTAAGATGATTGTTTCCTTTCTTTTTTGAATCATCCCAGAGTCTTATTAAGTGATCATAGAGTCATATTATTTTCAAAAATTGTTATATCTTCTCACCAAGTGTGAGTGGTGGCTTTGAGTCTCTGTTTGATCAGTGGGCTCTTAAAATGATTTATGATTTATTTGCAGTCCTGAAAAATAGTTTTACCCTGTTGAAGTTGTGTTGTGGTTGTTGGATTTAAAGAAGGTCTAGAGTTGGGAAAGGTTCATAGATGATTCATTTTTGTCTTGTGCAAAGAGGTGGAAACTCTACCGAATGTTTGAAGGGTGATTTGGAGGAGGCTTCAGATCAATATTTTGTAGCTACCACAACTTTCTAGGTATTCTCCATTCAATATTTTGTGTATTTGCATGGTCCTTATCAAATGGTTTTTTCATTAAAGAAAGGATAGATGAGTGAAATTACATACTTCTGGATTAAATTTTGAGTTAAATCATATGTGTGTGAAGTATGTTAGAGTAATTAATTGATAAGAGAGGTTTATTTACAAATGCATAGATTTCCTGTTACTGGTTTAGAAAAATATCAAGTGTATATGCACAAAGGTTGCAACCAGTAATGGATGTTCATAGGAGTTCTTTTATTAGAGGATATGTGCCATTTTTTTATGATGGCATACCTAGTTTCCCTAATGAGATCCCTGATAAAATCAGAGGAAATTTTCCAAAATTTAATAGGAACTATTTCTAGTTAGCAAAAAAGCATGTGCAGGTTTTTGCTGATTTGATGTGTGATTTTGATATCTTCCATGAAGATCTATGGATGAGGTGGTTTGTGCAGACTCTGGAAGAAGATGAAAGAGATTGGTTCTCATTTTTTTTTGGAGCTTCGATTTCTTCATGGGATGAGTTAAGTTCATCCTTCATTGAGCAATTTGATGGGTGGGTACATGTAAAATTAATGTTAGATAGATTGATGGAAATTCAGATTGAACAAGGTGAATTAATTCCAAAATTTAATAGAAAATTTACTAGTACATTGATGGATATCCCTGAAAATTGTAGGTCCCATGATCAGATATGTTTAATTATTTATTTGGGCACATTGGGCCAAAAGATGGGTTTCTTACTAAGGGATATGATGAACTACAACTAATTGAGAACCTGATTGATGAAGTACAAGTGATTAGAGATCACCGAGCACTGAATTGTTATGTAAGATAATTGAATCAATCATTATGTTGTCATTGATGTCAACTAGTTGGATAGTAGTTGTCATGTTACTGATTCACCCCCCTCTTAGTTATTCTAAAAATTGGTATCAGAGCATATTGGTTTCTTGGAACAAAGTTTTAAGGACTTCAGCAGAAAGGTCACAAAATATATAAGAGGGAAGTGCCAAAGCTGAATAAGGACAACTTTACAATATGGCAAAGCCGAATGAGACTTCATATATCTGGGATTGGGAATTTTTCCCTCACCCTATTGGATAATGGCTACTTAGCACCGCCTACAGGACCTTTGACTCTTGATCAATTGAGAGATAGACATGCGCATAATGTTACTATGATGGAGATTATTGATGCTCTATCAGATGCCAAGTTTGAAGATTCAAGGATTGCACTACTTCAAAGGAAATGTGGGATAAACTTACTCAAGTTTATAGTGGTTATATAAATGTTAGAAGAGCCAGAGCTAAAAGTTTAAGAGGAAGATTCGATGATATGAAAATGAAAGAAGGAGAAAACATAGTGCAGTATACAAACTGAATAAAGTAGGTAGTTAATGCTATCAGAGGATCTGGTGGTGTCATTGATGAAGATACAGTGGTAAGAAAAATTATAAGGACCTTATTGCCTATCTATGCAATCAAAATATTTGAAATACATGAAAATAGGTTAGCACCTAATAGTACTCTCACTCTTGATAATCTGATTGGTAAACTAACAACTTTTGAACTGAACAACTATGATAATAATGTTGTACCACCTATTGAGTCTACTTTCATGACTTCTTTGAGGATCGATAAGTCTAGTAGTAGAAGTAATAATGATGATAATGACAATAATACTGATGATAAGCTTGATGAGCTTGAAGCTCTTATGGCTAGGAAGTTACCTAAAGGTAAAGGTAGATATAGGGGTAAATTACCTTTAGCATGTTTTAACTGCAAAGAAGTTGGTCATATTGCTGCTAGATGCCTGAATAGGAAAGAAGATGATAGAAACAAGGATCGATTTGGTGAAGGAAGCTATGGGAGGATAAACAACAGAGGTTACCGACACTACAACAGAGATAACCAGGACAAAAATGATAAAGGCAAAAATGTATGTTACATTGCTGAAGAGAATGATACCGAGACCAACATAGATGATGATGTTGAAGTTGTATTTGTTGTGATGAAGGATGATTTTGAGGAAGAAGAAAGGTATGTAGAAAAAAAAATCATTTCTAAAGTAAATAAAAATGATACATGGATCATTGATAGTGGTTGTACCCATCACATGACTGGTGATGAAGAAAAATTTGATCATCTTGAGCAATATAATGGAGGATCTATAAAAATGGGTAATGATACACCTTGTATGCTTAGAGGAAAGGGATCTTTACTGATAAATGATAAAATCAAATGTGATAATTCTTATTGGGTAGAAGGACTAAATTATAATCTACTAAGTGTGGCACAACTTAACAAATTAGGTCACCGAGTATCTTTTGAGAGAAAAATGATTAAGATATTTGATGGAGGAAAACTTGTTGGAACAAGAGCACAAATGAAAGGTAACTTGTTTTATCTTGATAATGATAAGTCTTCATGTTTAATAATGCAAAATGAGGATGCATGGTTGTGGCATAAAAGGTTATGTCATGTAAAATTTGATAACATGATTAAAATCAATAGAAAGAAAAAGGTTAGAGGTCTGCCTAGCCTAGCAAAGCTGGATCATGTTATGTGTCATGAATGTCAAAAAGGTAAAATGAAAAAATCTAGTTTTAAAAGTAAAGATTATTCAAAAAAGAGAATTTTGGAGCTAGTTCACACTGACCTATGTGGTCCCATGAGAACATAGAGCTATTATGGAGATAGATACTTCAGTTTGTTTGTTGATGATTACACTAGATTAATGACTGTGATGTTTTTAAAAGAGAAATTAGAGGCATTTAAGATGTTTAAATGGTATAAAGAAAAGGTAGCAAAAGAAACTAGGAAGGAACTGAAATGCTTGAGATCTGATAGAGGTGGTGAATTTATTTTTGATGAGTTTACTAACTATTGTAATGAGCATGGTATAAAAATATAGGTATCAGCACCGAGAACACCTTAGTAGAATGGGATTGCTGAAAGGAGGAATAGATCAATTGTTGATTGTGTAAGGACACTGATGTTGCAAAAGAATGTTGCTCAAACATATAGGAGAGAAGCAATCAACATAGCTGCTTATGTTCTGACCATAGTACAATTGAAGAAGGAAACAAACAAAACACCCTACGAGCTATGGTTTGGTCACAAACCAATTGTAAGTTACTTCAAAATTTTTGGTAGCAAATGTTTTATTCTAAAAGATGAAATAAATGGAAAGTTTGACTCTAAAGGGGATCAAGGGATATTTCTTGGATATTCCACTAAAATAAAAGCCTATAAGTGTCTGAATAAAGTTACAAATAAAATAATTGAAAGTACTAACGTCAGGGTTGATGAATTTGATACTAAGAATAGTGAAGAAAGCACCAGGGAGCCAAAAGATTACGGTAGATTCACTTACATTGAACATCCAAAGTATCTATCGAAGCCGTAGATTGTTTCAATCGGTCATCAGGAAAACAACACCGAGGAACAACAAAGAGAAACCGGTGATTAGGAAGGACCTATTGAGCAAGCACATGAACTTGAATAGGATGAACAACAAAGAAGAGATCAAGTAATAACTAGATTTGTTAGAAGACATCATCCTGAGAACCAAATCATTGGTGACAAGAAATCTGGCATGATGACAAGAAGTAAGTTGAGACAAGGTACATGCTTAGTTTGTGAGTTTGAACCAAAAAATGTTAAGGTTTCATTGGAGAATGAAGAATGGGTAAATGCAATGATTGAAGAGATAGAACAGATAGAGAAAAACAAGATATGGACTTTCGTACCTAGGCCTAAAGATAAGAATGTTATCAGTACTAAATGAATTTTTAGAAACAAGATGAATGAAAATGGAGAGGTTACAAGAAATAAAGCTAGACTTGTATCCAAGGGGTATGCACAGGAGGAAGGTATAGATTATGGTGAGACTTTTTCACCTATTGCTAGACTAGAGGGAGTTCAAATGTTACTTGCATATGTAGCACATAAGAAGTTTAAATTTTATCAAATGGATGTTAAGTCTGCATTTTTGAATGGGATACTAGAAGAGGAGGTCTACATCAAACAACTAGAAGGGCTTGTTGATCTAGAAAAGAAAGATATGGTATGTAGACTACATAAAGCTTTATATGGTTTCAAGCAAGCACCTAGAGCCTAGTATGAAAGGCTGCATACTTATTTGTTAAGTATTGGTTTTGTTAGAACTAGTGAGATCAACAATCTGTATATGAAAGGAGATATTGATGATACTATCTTGATTGCTGAAATATTTGTGGATGATATTATTTTTGGAGGAAATTATCATATCTATAAATCATTTTCTAATGAGATGTGAAAAGAATTTGAAATGTCTATGTTTGGAGAGATTAAGTTCTTTCTAGGCTTGCAAGTTATTCAACAGAATGATGGAATATTCATCACACAATCAAAGTATATAAAGGAAGTAATGAGAACATTTGGCATGGTAGATGCTAAATCAGTTGGAACACCGATGGTCATAGGCTAAAAACTGAATAAAGATGATAAATCCATAGAGGTGAACCAGACACTATACTGATTAATGATTGGTAAGTTGATGTATGTAGTGCATAGTAGACCAGATATTGCACATGTTGTGGGAATTGTTGCTAGATTTTCTACAAATCTGAAGGAGTCACACATGATTGCAACTAAAAGAATCTTAAGATACCTGAAGAAAATAGAGGACTATGGATTATGGTATCCTAAGGAAGGGGAATTTGAACTAAGAGTCTACACTGACGCAGATTGGGCTAGAAATATAGATGACAGGAAAAGTACCACCGGAGGAGCATTTTTCTTTGGTGAAAGACTTGTTACTTGGACAAGTAAGAAATAACCTTGTATTTCTCAATCTACTGCCAAAGCAGAGTATGTTGCTACTGCTACAAACTATTCAAACATTGCTTACATCAAGCAAGTGTTGGGAGGGATGAACGAGGTAATCACTAAGCTGGTGATTATATACTATGATAACACAAGTGAAATAAACATTTCTAAGAATCATGTAATGCACTCAAAGACCAAGCACATCTCTATTAAGTATCACTACTTAAGAGAACAAGTACAGGAGAAGAAATTTAAACTAGAATATGTTACATCAAAAGAGCAACTTGCTAACATATTTACCAAGCCTCTACCGAAGGAAAATTTTGAATACTTGAGGACTAGACTTGGGGTCCGTCCCCTATCTACTGGTCACTAATGTGATCTGGAGGTTGCATCAGCCTAATCTTATCAGAAGATCATTCATGTTGATGCAGCTTAGCTCACACTTTGGATTCTATCTAAGGTTGTGAAAGATTTCAGGAATAGCTATTTGCATATCGATATACTGAGATACTGAGATACAAAGATACATTGTATGCATCGGACAACAGAGAGTCACATGGCTAATATAGAGTTGTATGTTTATGTGTTTCTTTGGCATTATTGTCAAAGGGAGAGATAAACAATATGATAACCAAGGAGATTACTGGAACATCTATCTAAGGGAGAGACAATTTGAGAACAGAAGGAATCTGAGAGCTGAAAAGATCATATCTACAGAAGAAAGTATGCATTTGCAATGTTGTCATGTAACATAGTGATTAAACATATTAAGCAAAGGTAGAGCTTACCGACCTACAACATTTTCTTACAGAGTTGTAGTATATATGTTTGGTATGTGTATGGTATACTTCATATTGCTTGAGTTGCCAGTAATGCCAATGGGAGAGATTGGTGAACTATAATTGATTGAGAACTTGATTGATGAAGTACAAGTGATTAGAGATCACCGAGCATTGAATTTTTATATAAGATAATTGAATCAGTCATTATGTTGTCATTGATGTCAACTAGCTTGACAGTACTTATCATGGTAGTTGCAAATATCTACACATCTATAAAAGACAAGAGAAAAGATGAAGAACCAAGATATCTACATTCAGGAAGATGGATATGAGAGATGAGGATAAGGAATACTCTTGGTAACTTATTGATGAGTCTATGACTTCATATTGTTGACTTGATTATGTTGCATTGATCTATTATGAAGATAAGAGAAAAATGTTACAAAGCAGTGTGGTCGGTTAATGAAGCATTCCAATATACACTGAGCCAGTGTAGTGTATACCGAGTGATAGTATCAACTAAGATTGTGTTCACCGATGCATTTCTTTGTTAACCGAGTATGGAAAAAAGAACTAAATGATTAGTTTAGCCGACATAAATTGATGAGCTCTGAAGTGTATAATTACGAGGTGGAAAGATATAGTTTGTTGTAAGATGTATGGCTAACAAAATTTGAAGAAGATCTAAAGGATAGAATTGAAACATGTTACTGACACATTAGCCAAGGAAGGTTTAAGCAAAAAAATCAATGAAGGAGATTAAGCGACAAAATCTGATGGATGAAAAGAAAATGGTTTACTTGTCTATTTAAGAGACTAGGGTTTTACAGTGAAACGAACGCCGAAAGAAGGAAACTACAGAGATATCATGTGAAAAAGATTCATACATGCCTAATCATATTGGTTGAAGAAGAACTGAACTATAGAACAGTACCAAGCATCAGAAAGCTTTACCGAGGGACAGTAAGTTATTGAATGTTGATGAACTGAATAGAAATATTGATCAGAGGATTGTATGGACTTAGAATAGATCTGAATATCTACAAATCAAGTTGTATTGTAATCAGATCACCTACTATTTTAGTTTAACCATTGTAAATAGATAAAATCTCTTAATCGAGTGGACTTGAAAGTATTATATGTCATTCATAGAATGTACATTGTTATCCTGTCAACCTCATAGTGAATTTTGGTTGGATGATAACTGTTAGTGTTAAATCCTCTAACAAGGTCACACCTTACAGTGTGTTTTGTAACCTTTAATAGGGTTGGCTCTTCACCGAGCTCACTTCAGAAGAGTGAAATTTTTTTGGGTTACCGGTCCCAGGTGGTTTTTCCCTTTGCAAGGTTTCCACATTAAATCTTTTGTGTTATGTGTTTATGTGGTGATTGTTTGGTTATCATACTTTACATGTTGCATATTTTATTTGGTCGGTAATCACTATGAGAAATTAATTGGTAATCGGTAATTACACAGACAATTAGTATTTTATGTTTATCGAGCTGTGGAATTAGTTGAATTTATTTTAAGTGATACTTTTTGTATTTGGGATTGTGGATAACTGATTCACCCCCCTCTCAGTTATTCTAATAGGATAAACAACCACAAAGTCTACATTGGGATTTTGAAATTGCAATGGACATTGAGTGCAATCTAAAATATGGAATTATAAGAAGGCATTCTTCTGCCGATTTTTATTTTCAGAATAGAGTGAATGATCAGGAAAAGGGTGAGTAGCATCAATACTTTCATTACATTGCTAATTGCATTGATCATTATATTGTATGTGAAAGTAGAAATATTTTTGTTGCTAAAGATGTAATTGATGAAGAGCTAGAGTCTTTTCCAGCTAATTAAGGAAATTACCATTTCTAGATTATTAGAAATATATCCTTCCCTTTGCATGACTTACACAAGTACAGTGATGATAGTTATGAAAATAACTTCCCACCAATTAGTGTTGATATAAATGTTGAGAGAAATGGTGATTGTGATGAATTCATGGATGAGGAACATTTATCACTATTGTTGCAATTGCAATAGCAAGTTTGTGAAAACATGGATAGAGTTGAGGGAGAATTGGTTTCTGATGCCCTATCACAAGGTTTCTCTCACACTGCAAATGTTCATTCTTCTCAGTCTCCTATGTATTCCAATGGTAATGTAGCTGGATGTAAAGTCTTGAAGACAAATGGTGGAGTTCATTGTTTGACACTTGTGAAAATAATATGATTGGTTGTGTTACTGATTATTCATGTGATGATAGCAGATGTGGTGAGTCATACTTTGATTTAGACTCTAAATTTTCTCTTTCTACTGAAGATGTATATGAGAATAGATGTGATGATATGTCTTATGAGATTACTAATATACTATTTGATGAAGACATTGATATGAACCAGCCAGAACTTTGTCTAAATGATTATGAGAAACAATTCCATGTTGTCTCTAATCCCTTGTTCGAATAATGTGCCCAGGAAATGGAATTTGCTGAGGATAACTCATTTTCAAAATTTGATATGGTTGAGTCTAAACTTCCATCTCCAATGAACTCAGTTGGAGGAAAGGTAATGCAAGGTGAGTGTTGCTCTTTTGATGAGAATGCATTACATGATGACAGTTTAATTCCTCTACCACCAAGTATTGAGAATAATGAAGGTGATTTAATTTATGGTGTGGATTGTGTGAATCACCCTTGTGTGGATAAAAATGTGATTTATTAAGAGAAATAAGATTTGTTAAATCTGAATGGCTTGATGGATGAGGATGTTTCAATTTTCTTGGTTGAGCTGAATGAGTGTGAGTATAGTTTCTTTTCTTTTGATATGAAAATGTGCATTGAAGATGAGCCAGATGTTTGTAGCCAAGAAGAGAAGGTATGAGTTGTTTGTCCCTTTTCATATGTTTTAGTTTATGATGATTTTGATGATGCATGTTTTTCAAAAAGTGAGTTTGTGGGGGGACATAAAAGGGAAGGCATAAGTGATTTTGAATTTGAATTTTTTCTACAGCCTATGCTCAATGGTGTTTTTTATCATCATGTATACAATGGTGGTTTCAGATTGCTGTTCGAGTTTGAAAATAGAAACCAAGTTTTTGACAGAGGTAAATGTTAAGTTTTCTTAGGCATTTTGAAACTGCTTGTGTATTTTATGTATATCTTTTCCTTTGGTGTTAGTGTTTTCAGTAAGGAGCCAATTTTTGGAAAAGTTTGGAGTAGGAGTGAGGTGAAAGCCTAGTTGTTTTCCTTGGGTGGTCTACTTCTTCTAGTGATTCTAAATTCTTGCATGGGCACAAGTTCCTCATCATCCCTAGATAGAGCCAATGTTAGCCCATTTTCCTGTCATTGCCAAAATCCAAAGAAAATGGTCTTACCTTGTGAAAAACCCTAAGAAAGTTGTCATGTCCTACTACATCTTGTTCTGATCTACAAAGAAAATGTATAATGTTTCATAGCTTGCGAGCTTAGCCAGGGATAGTTCAAGATGTGACCAAGCTCCAGTTCAGATTGCATGTGCTCAAGTTTAAAAACTAGGGAGATATTGGAGTTTTAAGGTTTGAGAAATGGGGTTTTATCCATGTCCCAGGGATTCATGAAATTTTTTAAATCCAAAAACCCTTGGCCAATTCTATTTCTCTGTTACCTTTTTCCTGGCCACTTAAATCCTTTTCCTGCATATGCTTTATTTTATTTAGCGACTCCGTGACTAAAGCGTTCGCCAGATCTCCAAGTTCTCAGGCAGTTAGTTTGTCTTCTTAGTTGAAACACTCTTGTAAACTCCTATTGGATTACATTCTCTCTTGTTTGAAAGCCCTAATTCCTTCCTCTATAACTCTAACATCTATTATCATTTACAATATAGGAAATGATCATAGCTACTTCATTATTTATTGTGCCTCCTCCGAGCATAGGAGATCCATCTAAGGCTCTGGTATGCATTTTTTTTTTAGTCCATGCATTTTTAGTTTTTAGTATTTCTCAACATATATGTTATTAACTTGTATAAATTTAATTTTACTTGTTATAGCCCCCTTCGTGACCTCCTATAGATCCTCTACTTTTCCATTTTGTTAGGAGTCTTGTTCACCCAAGAAGGAACCCATCAGCTTTACTACACAACCCAACAATAGAAGAAAGACATGAGGTAAACAAAAATTCAACTGCAAACAAATTAAAATCCAATATTTAATTGTTTTGATGTTATTTTGAAAAAAGATATCTGATTCAACATTTGAATTGTTCTTGTGCAACCACCTATAGAGCCACGTACTGCTTCGAAGAGGCTCACTTTTGATGATCCACTATAGTCATATATATTGATAGAGATATATTATTCTAGTTGTTGTAATTGAAAGACCAATTTATGTATATATTTGATATTTGTATTATATATATCGACCTTGACATGACACATGCCACATTTTTGTAACTCTATTATTGACTTGGCATTTATGCCATTTTTGTATATGTACACGATTATTGTTCATTTTGATATATATAAAAGTTTATATTTGATCTAATTTGTGCATTATGTGCATATCTTTTACTTCAAAACCTAGCTATTTACAATTGAAATGTGATCCAACTTGTTTATTCTATGTACATCTTGATACTTTGAAACGTACATATTTACAATTCAAATGTGATCCAATTTGTATATTCTATGCAACTCTTATGGTGTACACTTTTAAATGATTATTTAATATAATAGAATGCAAACACATTTATTATTAGAGTCATATTGTGCTTATGAATGATTGAAATTCAAACACAAGTGCCATTAACACCGCCAAATTTCATTATTGGAACACACATTAGGAACAATAAATTTCATATATCTACCTCTTTGGACAGATTTTGACATGTTTCAACACATAAAAAACTTCAATTTTGTCTATTTGAACCTTTTCTAGGCTATTGGAGTAAATTTTTTCGTTTGGGAAGGTGTTTAAAGGGTAGGAACTTTGTAAAACAAGCCTAATTGGCTCTTAAATACCTGAAATCAACAAATTTCAAGCAATTTGTTCCAAACATGACATGTCAAGTTTGAAATATGTTAGGTATGTCCCAAATTTTTATCTAAAAAGGTCAATTTTTTTATGAGAGGTGAACTTGTCATGAGTTACGAGCCAAAAAATTAGTTTTAAGGGCTATTAGGAACAAACCCTCGTTGTGAAGGAAGCCCATATCACATTCTAATCATCATGGGTGCAAACTAACACCTTGATCATGTCTAGTTAGGTTGATTTTGTTAGATTAGGTGAAAAACTAATCTCCCAAGAACACCTGCATGCATAACCCTATCACATGGAAGAAGCAAAGAATAAAAAGCAAGAAAAATCTATGGAGGCCAAAAAGCCAGAGACATCATATGCACATTCAAAAGAACAATATTACAATATGATAAGCTGATCTCATTAAGAAATACAAAGAGGTGAATCCTTATAAAAGGAATCACAAAACCCTAAAGGAGAAAACCCTAAAGAATAATAAGATGCCCAAGTTTAACTTAAGTGTAGAGTATAATAGAATAATAATTAAATAAATTATTTATTAGCTATAATATGACAACTCTAACAACCCCCCTTAAGTGTAACTTAGGGGCTAAACAACTAAGGACTAAAAGATTCATGAAAGAACAATGGGTCCTGGCAACTAGGCCTAATCAAGTACCCAAATACAAAACTAGATGAAGGAAACAAAGCCTCCAATCTAGGGAAAGTCCCAAAGAAAGGAACAAGAAAGAGCATGAAGCATCTCTGAAGCATGAAGCTGCAAACACTATCAGAAGAAACAGCTGGAACCCCCACTGAAATAGTGCATGACCAGGTAGAGAAGACAAAGTATGATGAGCTGATCAATCGAAGAGGTGACCTCCAAAAGTAGGAAAGAGCGAGTGTCTATATAGTAGATGAACCATCTCACCAAAATGCATAGGTGCCTAGCCATTGCATCTACCTAGTACATATTGAATACATAGATCACTCAACCAAACCAAGGAAGCAATAGAACCAATAGGTGAACCCCCCCCATAATGTTGAACAGGGAGAGGGGTGACAGGAACACTGAAATGCAATGCCAGAAACATCTGCAAGAAGAAAAACAAGGAACACCAATAGTGCAACAGAAGTGCAAGCACAGGAAAAAGGGTAGTATTAAAGAAGAAGAATTGATCTTCTGGACACACAACATGAGGCTAATGTCATGGAAGGGACACTCACTTGACAAAGGTGGATGAGCACAAAAGGCAAAACATCATAAACCCCCCATGGTACTTTATAACTAAGTGCGAGTACAAACAAACACAAGGTGCTTGAAATCTCAGATATGCAGAAGTAGGCACTTTATCTTAGTGCATTTATAGGAAAAAATTGCTACAGAAGAGAAGCTTACAAAGCTCAGAAAGTCAAAAAGAAGAGTGAGCTAGAAGAATAGAAGAAGAGATCCTAGGACTTGTAGAATCCAAGTAATTTTCCAAAGTGTGAAAGTGAAAAACTTGAAGGAGAAAGAACTTGGAGTAGAATCTAGATAAAATACCCTTGCCACTACAAAACTCACAAAACCAGCTTTCTGACGATATCTGGTTTGCCAAAAATAGAGTCCGGATGAGCAAGATATGGCTCTTGGAAGGAAAAAATAGATATTGGAATTTGACAAAAAAAAACACTATCAACATAGTAGAGACAAAATACCTAACCTCCATAATTGGAAAGAGCTTAGAAAGAGCTTTCTGACGATATAAAGAAGTCCAAAAAAAACCTCCGTATGCTCTAGATAGAGTAAAAATAGTGGTAGGGGGTCAGAAAGGCTCCAAAATTTTTTTTTAAGCCCTTGGGGCTGAAAAAAAATAGCCCCTGGGCGCATAGCACGCGCGAGGGGCTGGAGCAGAGCTCTCGGCCACCATATGACCACCGTGATGAAAGCAAGGGGCCTGCGGGGCTTAAAACCCGTTGGGCGGCACCCGCGGCGGAGGAGGTGGGTGGTGGGCAGGCCACAGGAGCAGAGCGGGGCCAGGAGAGCAGAGGAGGACCAGAGGGTTGCGCACGAGGTGGCTGGAGGGTGCTACTATAAGAGGCAGCATTGCCGATGGTGGGGGCTGGAGGAGCCAGTGGAGGTGCAGGGCTAGCGGAGGCATAGTCAGTGGGGGCTAGACACTAGTGGCGCGGTGGAGGCACCAAACAAATAACACTGTATGTGTTATTTTAATGCAAAAAACATTTAAAAAATGATTTAAAATTTTTTTTTTTCTCGATTTCCATACCTGTACGACATTGGAAACCAAAATTTTTTTGCCTCAGAGAAACGTTGTCCAAAATGGACAAGTTTTATATGGATTCTGGGGTTTTTGGGTGCTTTGAGCTCAATGGAGATGTCCGTTTGAGCCCAAAGTGACCAGAAACAAAGCCCTCCTTTAAATCCACATAAAAAACTCTAAAAACCTTGAAAACCTCCTGCTTCTAAATCACTTCAACAAAACACAAACAATGAGCAACAAGATGGCTCTGATACCATGTTAGATTAGGTGAAAAAATAATCTCCCAAGAACACCTACATGCATAACCTTGTCACATGGAAGAAGCAAAGAATAGAAAGCAAGAAAAATCTATGGAGGCCAAAAAGCCAGAGACATCATATGCACATTCAAAAGAACAATATTACAATATGATAAGCTGATCTCATTAAGAAATACAAAGAGGCAAATCCTTATAAAAGGAATCATGAAACCCTAAAGGAGAAAACCCTAAAGAATAATAAGATGCCTAAGTTTAACTTAAGTGTAGAGTATAATAGACTAATAATTAAATAAATAAATTATTAGCTATAATATGACAACTCTAACAGATTTACCCTAAGAATGTTCCCACTTTGCCTCTCAGCATGCCAAAATGCTTAGCAACATACCCTACTGATGATGTCCCTTGTCTACCCTAAGTGAAAAAAATTGGTGAACTTCAAGGGAATGTTTCTTGCAAACCAAGGCATTTGGACATGATCAATTTTAACATATAGGGTCGTGTCAGACCCCCTTACAATAATCTATCTCATTTTTTGAAGACTCGGAGTTATTTTTACAGGGAAACAATTTTTCTCTTGGTGCAAAAAGTGTTAGATGCACTTAGTGAAAAGTCACCAAGTAGCCCATATCACATTTTGTTCATTGTGAGCATGAACCGTCACCTCAATCATGTTTGGTTGGGAGGGTGATGCAGAGCCTTGGTATCCTAGTAAATTTGGTGCACCTTACAAGCCACTATTTGTAAATTAAAACTCTCTACTCCTTCTCTATTAGGAGTATCCCTCTACCGAGGCTCCACACCTTCAAAGGTTCAAAATCTAATCACTAACTCATCCACTTAGCATCCCCATAACTCCACACTAAGTTAAATGCTTTCTCATGTCCCTACTCCTTGTCACACCTTCTTGTACCCTGTATATCACCCTCACTTGGACTATACCAATCTCTCGCTTAGGCCTTTAGATCCTCCCCCCAAGTCAATGTTAGAAATAGGTAATACTAAGAGGGGGGGGTGAATTAGTATTCTAAAAACTTTATCTTTTTCCCAATTATGGATATAACATATTATCTTTATACTTGCATAACATAAGAAGCTAAACAACATGCATAACAATAAAGAACTCATAACACATTATTTGTTCTCGAGGAAACCCTGGCCAAGGGAAAACCCTGGTGGGGATGGTACCCACAAAGATCCACTAATAAAAAGTATCTTGTTAAGGATGTTGACCCTGTTAGGAGTCTACTACAAACATATAGTGTATCAGTCCTGATTAAGGGATTGTAGGCATTGTTAGAAGCCTCAACCCTGTTAGGAGTTGTAGTACAAAATGTGATTACCAGATGAGCCCACTGCCCAAACAAGTAATGTAAAATATAAAATGATTATAGAAATAGATTAAGGTACATAACCTTATACTACTTGCATCAATATCTCTTCACTTCTCTTTCACTATCGCTACTACATATGCTTCATATACTTCACATCATATCATTGCTTTATTACATTTCAATACTAGTACTTGATACTTCTTAATACACACACTAACTTTACAATTACAATTACATTTATACCAATAGCTTTATCCAAGAGTTAACATCTAGGATCTCATACCTTTATATTGTTAAATCATTATTTTGATAAACAAAATAATCTCTTAACTCTTTACTAGTTCTGTCTTCATATTCTGTCCTGTCGGCTTCACATTGTCTTTAGTAAAATTGTCAGAACTTCTTTCATACATGTCGTACTAACTTGCACTCTGAGATGGGTGATCAATAGACATCATAGAGTCTATGTTCAAGTGCACAAGAATTGAACTTACTCCAGTCAATGTCACAAACAAAAACTATGTCCAGGTTCACTGGTAAAACACTGTCTAACACTTAGACAAATTTGCAATGCACTTTGTCATACTTGCTCTCTAAACTGTGCGATCTTCATGTGGATCATATGTTTCCATAATGAAAACATATATGTAATCAAATTAGAAAAATTGCCAACAGTCAATTCAATCTTAGTGATATCTCCTAGACCAACCAAAAAACAACATAACATCGTCTCATCAAAACAAGTCAAAACTGTCCTCATAGGCAGGGTATCCACCAGTCAATTCAGGTCATTTTTTTTGTCTTCCACACCAAATTTCTCAAAGAACCCATGGTAATAGTCATATAGTCTTGATCTTAGTACTAGGATAGTAATCCTTCCAAAGGAATTGGGCTTGGTTCTTCCCCAAACTCCCTATAATCACCTATCTTCTTTAAAGGGTAGGAGGCCTAAATGGTAGCATCAGTGAAGGAAATACAATTTAGAGTTGGTCTCTAACCAAACTAGCTATAGGAGCATTTAGAGGGACTCCAAATAAGACTAATCCCCAATTCTTGGCTTCTAACTCGAAACCCATTAAAAGTTACGGGGTCTGCAATTCTTATTTAGCCCACACAACCAGTCACATAGGGATGTTTGGCTAGGTTTTTAGTCAAATCTCCTTGGAAATGCCACTGCTAGATCTGAGACCAAGTGAAAATGAAAATAGGTTCTCATATCTCTTGTTTGAACCTGGAATCAATTTTTTTCCATGGTTGAATTGAGAGATATGTTCAATCAAAGTTGACAGCCCTAATTCATTCCCAAAACCATGCCTCAGGGGATTGTAAATAGATTTCTCCATGGTCTTTCCACCAAATGACCTCATACCTATTGCAAAGGAAAGGTAATAGAGGCTACAATCTCTCTATGGCATTCAATCCTTCATCCAAATTGGCATAGACTCAGGTAAATTCAAATACTAGTCAAAAAAATGTTAAAACACATATTTCTTCACAAAAACGTTATGTTTCTCACTTCTCCTATTAAAAAAAATCTGCCTCCAAACAATTGTTTTTCATCATTTTGTATTTTGTTTCCTCCATTCCAACCATTTTTAGTGGTTTTCAAGGTTGGTTAACAACATTTCAAAATTTGATGGACATTTTACAATTTTTGCAACAAAAGTTACTGACAACATTTTGCAATACTTGCAAAAATGCAACAAAACTATCCCCAGGGTCTACCCAAGGTGGATTTAGCATGCCTTGATGTTTAAAAAATCAATCTAACCTCCCCTAGTATATTTATACCCACCTAATGTCCTATCAACCGTAGTGAAAGATAGGATTTATAACCATCCTAGGCCACCAGGTTTTACATCATTAGGACTTATTACAAAATTGTAGGATCTCTCGATCCTCCCTGGTCATTGACCCATAAAAAGTTCCCAAGAGTAACCTTGGAGGTCTTCTTACCACATCCTTTATCTCTATCCTTGTCAGGGTGATACATGGGAAATCTAGGGTACTCAGTGGATCTGCATGGAGACGTGTTGTTTGGTCAGTGTTACTCATTTATAGCCTTGACCGACGGACTCGATCATTAAAGGAAGCTCGGTCACTGAGGGAACTCGGTAATCTCTGGTGCTTAGTGAAAGTGTTACTCGACGATGCCTGCATTACTTGACAATGCTTGGCATGTTTAGTTATTTCATTGTTGCTCGGTAGTTCTGGTTTATCAACTGGAGTTCTATGTGATTTTTTGGGCCGACTTGTTGCATTTATTGTTGGTAGCTATTGTTACAGGTTGACATGTTGAATTAAATTTTTGTAAGGCTATTTTGAAGCTGACTTGTATGGCATTTAATATTTGTTTATAGGAGTTAAGGGTTTCATACAGCTGACTTGTGGCTGATGATTAGTATTTAATGGGTGTTTGTGTAGTTGTTTGAGGGGGATATTGACATCAGGACGGACATCAATTTGGATGTGTTGGAAAAGCTGGAGTTGGTGAAGTTGTGGAAAAGATCTTGCAGATCAGATTGTTATCTGATAGTTTGTAGTTGCAGACATAGTGGTTTGCTCACTTGGAGACAAGGAGATTTCTTGGAGGCTTGCAAGCTCAAGTTTAGATTTGCCTTAGGGTTTCCATCAGCTGTTGATTGTTTTAGAGTTGAACTAGCTAAGATTGTATTAGATCTTTGTGGATCTTGCAGAACTTGTTTCTGTTTGTAATTGGCCCTAACCCAAAAGGCCTTCCAACTGGGCATGTTAATGAAAATTGAGTTAAAACATCTTGTTGTGTTGACTTTTCCGCTATGTAATTATGAAGCAGCAAGGCTGGATTGTCCTTAATTGGATCCTCCCTAGCTTGGTCTGCGTCAGGTGGTATCAAAGTAGAGTTGATCTTGTGGAGTGAAGGTTGACCTAGCAAGGCTGATCTTCCAAAGTTGATCTTGTTGGTGAATAGATTGTATGATTGGGATTGCAGATCCATGGCATTGAACTTGTGGATCTTGCCCTAGTTGTTTGTACAAGGTGGTAGGTTGATCTGACTTAAATATAACTTGGATATTTCCACAAGGTGGTCAGTGTAGGGTTTGTTGCAAAGGGTTTCTCTTACCTTTAAGGATGCCTTTGAGAAGATTAGAACCTAGAGTGATTACAGATGTCTATGATATTGTGGAATCTAGGATTACAGAGAAGGTGAAATCAGATTTCAAATCTGAGATGGAATTGATGAAGAATGACATGGTCACTGAGATCTTTGGTGTACCTCAGAATGTTGGTACTAAATATGGTTATGAGGACTTTGTTGAAGAATTTGAACCTGCTAGATCTAGTGGTGATGATCAGAGGGATAGATCTGGTGAAGACAGAACTGCTCGGTTGCCTAGATCTGGAGCTCAGTTGAGTAGTAGTTACCGAATGGAAGTTTCTACTTTCTCTAGTACTTTGAAGCCCAATAATTTGATTGATTAGATTGGTGAACTTGAATATTTCTTTGAGCTAGAAGAAATTAAAGATCCTCTTTAGGTGAGGTTAGCACATACAAAGTTGAAAGGACATACTGCTCTTTGGTGGAAAGAACTAGAAAGGGATAGAGAAGATGAAGGTGAAATGAAGATCAATCGGTGGAGGTTGATGGTGAAAAAATTGAAAGCTAAGTTCATACCATTGGACTATGAGCTTGACTTGTTTGAGAAGTTTCAAAATCTGAAATAGAAGGATTTGTCTGTTGCAGATTATATCAAGGAGTTCTACAAACTTACTATTTGGTCTGGACATCGAGAGCTTGGTAAGGAAAAGGTAGCTCAGTATATGAATGGTTTGAGATTCAATATTTAGGATGAGCTTGGTATGCTGAAGATTGATTCTATTGAAGATGCTTATTAGTATTCTCTGAAGGTAGAAGATAAGTTGAAGAGGAAACAACATAGTAATCCATGAGGGAAGGAAAAGATTGATCACTCGATGAAGGATAAACCGAATGATGCAGAAGATGAATAGAAACCTATAGAACTGAAGAAGAAGATATGTAGAGTTATCTTTAAGGGTACTTGCTATAACTATGGAGAATAAGGACACCATTCTTTTGAGTGTACATAAAAGAAGCTAAGTGAATGGTGAACTACTGTGGTGAATGAGAATGAACCTAAATATGAGAACTTGCTACTTTTGCAAACATTTCTTGGTACAAAGGAGGAACCTTGTCAGAGGAGTAATTTTTTTAGGACTTGATGCAAGTTTGGAGGTAAATCTGTGATGTTATTGTTGATAGTGGTAGTACTGATAACCTTGTTGCTGAGGACATGGTTCAGAAACTTGAGTTGAATAGAATGAAGCATCCTTGTCCTTATAGGATTGGCTGGTTGCAAGATGTTCATGCTCTAGAAATAAGAGAACAATGCTTTATTGATGTTCAGATTGGCTAGTATAAGGATCTTGTGTTATGTGACATTGTGAAGATGAATAGTTGAGATATATTTCTCAGTAGACCTTGGCAATATGATTGTAGAGCTATGTATGACTGTGTCAAAAATGTGTTTACTGTTGAGAAGGATGACAAGAATTTTTCCCTAATGCCTTTGTTGGATACAATACTCGATAGGAGAAGCCAGAGTATTGGTAGCCGAGTTGAGTTGGTGGATCCCAAAGGTGTTGTTGATCAGTGTGAAGGACAAACCTGTGTGTTGTTGAGGAAAGACTTGAAGAGATAGAGGAAGCTAAAGTGGAAGAGTATGAAAGGTGAAAAGGTGGAGGATTTGTATGTGAAGAACTAGTTTGGGGTTTATGTGCTAAATCCCAAAAGATGTTCTTCTCACATATGAACATCTTTTTGAACCTGGGGTGTTTGATGCAGGGGAATTCTAGGGTACTCGGTGGATCTGCATGGAGATGTGTTGTTTGGCCAATGTTACTTGGTTGCAGCCTTGACCGAGGGTCTCAATCATTGAAGGAAGCTTAGTCACTGAGGGAACTTGGTAATCTATGGTCCTCAATGAAAGTGTTACTCAGAAATGCCTACGGTGCTTGGTCGACATTGGTGCTCGTTGATGCTTGGCATGCTCGGTTATTTCACTGTTGCTTGGTAGTTCTAGTTTACTGACTGGAGTTCTATGTGATTTGTTTGGCTTACTTGGTGCATTTATTGTTGGTAGCTATTTCTATAGGCTGACATGTTGAATTAAATGTTTGTAAGGCTATTTTGAAGCCGACTTGTATGGAATTTAATATTTGTTTGTAGGAGTTAAGGGTTTCATCCAGTTGACTTGTGGCTGATGATTAGTATTTAAGGGGTATTTGGGTAGTTATTTGAGAGGGACATTGACATCAAAATGAACATCAGTTTGGATGTGCTAGAAAAGTTGGAGTTGGTGAAGTTGTGGAAAATATCTTGCAAGAGCTTGCAGATCAGCTTGTTATCTGATAGTTTGTAGTTGTAGAGCTAGTGGTTTGCACACTTGGAGAAAAGGAGATTGCTTGGAGGCTTGCGAGCTCAAGTTTAGATTTTCCTTAGGGTTTCCATTAGTTTCATATTATTTCAAAGCTGAACTAGCTAAGATTGTATTAGATCTGTGGATCTTGAAGAGCTTGTTTCTTAGAGCCTCAATGCTTCCATCATTCACACCTTTTAAGAAAAGGTATTTTTGAGATTCCTCGTTCAGTTGGTGCTGTGTATTTTCAAAGACTTGTTGGCTCATCTGATTGTCTAGTATTGATGGTATTACCAAAACTTTCACATGCTACATTTTAGTGCTCGTGACCTCCTTTTGGATATCATATTTTGCTCCCATGGCAGCCAACTTGTCTGCTTGTTTGTTTTGATTTCTTGGGACAACAACCAGATTAAAAGCACAAAAATCTTCCATTAAATCCCAAACCCTGTGCTTATACATCTTAAGTGTATCAATTTTTTGTGAGATTAGTGCCACGGATCTAATTAACCACTAATTCACTATCACCTATAACTTTTAGGCACTTGATCCCTCTTTGTCTAGCCCATTCTAAACCATGAATCAAGGCCTCATACTCTGTTGTATTGTTAGTATAGCTGAAAGAAAAATGAACAGTAGAGTAATACTTTTGTCCTTGTGGAGAAATTAGGACATGTCCTCCTCCTAAACTAATGTTGCTTCTAGCACCATCAAAGAATAATTGCCATAGCTCACCATTCTAATTTTCAGAACACTTATCTTCTTTCTTCATCAAATTTGGAATCAAAGCAACCTCCTCATAGATAATATACATTCCAATACCAGAAATCTCCATGTTTCTAAAAGGATTCTCTTCCAAATCTCTTTCAGCCCATTCATCTAGGATAATATCAAGAATTTTTTTAATAGTGGTTTCAGGTTCAGAATCAATGGAATATTGCTCATGAATACATAGATTGGCATTTATAGGGCTTGGGGTATAAGGTTCAGCATGATTTTTTACAAAAGCTTCAGACTTGATTCTAACTCTAGTCCCATACCTGGTTTCTAAGTATAGATAATACCAATCAATTGAGAGATATCCCCCTAACCTAGCAGTGAAATCACTGCTTAGATAGATAGCAAAGTGAGGAGGTAGATCTATGACATAGACATCTTGGGGAATGGAGAAGTTGGGACATTCATGTAGAGTGAGACTTGGGTCTTTAATGACTCCAATGGTGCTAACTGATGACCCATCCAACTGAACAACAAGCCTATCTATTGGCTCATAAGACAATCCTAGGAGGTCTGATAACTATTTAGAAATCATAGAACTACTTTCCCCTAAGTCTATCATGCAATTATGAACCAAGAAATTTCCAACAATAAGAGTAACATAGAAAGGAGGGGGTTTAACTTGTGGATCAACAATCGGCTACAAGCTGGCTTGTTTAGTTTGTTGCTCTTTTCGAGGTGTTTTAGCCACTAGGATTCTAGGCTATTCTTAAATGCTTTCTTGATTTGATGGAATCTTAGCCAATTTGCTAAGTATTAACTCCTTTTGTCCAAGGCTCGCCAGGGTGTCCATCAAAGTCACATTTATGGAGGTCTTCTTCATTTGTTCCACAATGTTAAAATATCCCAAGCTTACTTTAGACTGCCCTTTTGCTACAACAGTCTCTGGTTGTGTGGATACCAATTGTGTTGCTGCCCTTGCCTGTTCCTTAACATCTTTTGACTAGTTTTGGACTGGAACTTGAACTGCCTTGGGTTGAGGAGTCACAACAAGATCATGCTGACTAGTAGAGACCACTTGTTCAACCTCCAAAGCCTTCTTCTTAGACCTTGTGTTGGCTACAACTGGGACATAGTTCGGATTGTCATTTGGGGAAAATTTTACCCCGCAAAAATCCTCCTTTTGAAAGTTAACCAGTGCCACCTGAGGGGTCTGCAACTCATTTGGGTTAGCAATCTAACCTTGCTGAATCTCTAGTTCTTGAACCATCTCCTGCAGCATCATCACATTGTTCTGCACCATAAGGGCCTGAGCATAGCCATTAGGACACATCTCTTTGATATGTTGTTGATTTAATGGGAAACCCCATTGATATTCTTGCTCCATGTTATTCTGAGCTACAGGAACCAACTCTCTAGAAGCACTAGGAATGTTAGGATTATAAGGCTGATTGGATTTCTGGTTGTAATTTTTTGCTTGGCCTTGCTGGCCTGATTGGTATTGGGGTCTATTTTGTTGGTACTAAGTTTGATAAGGCTATTGATAAAGTTGTTGATAGGGCTACTGATAAGGCTGGGACTGCTATTTCTTTAGATTAATCAGTTCATTAGTAACAGTTTGCAAGGCCTTTTTGATCTCATTCAACTCTTGGGATTGGTTCACAACTGGACTAACAACTTGTTGAGAAGGAGCTGGAAGAGGTGGAATAGATGCCAAGGTTGGAATTGCTTTAGGAATAGGATGAAGCTCAAGAAAAATGGGCATGGGAGGCCTGGGGGCTATTTTTCCCACTTGAATTAGGCTATTTTTAGCTCTTATGGCAAGACCATATGCTGCTGGTAAATTAGTCCCTCCCATGGATTGAATCATAACAGAGATATCACTGTTGAGGGCTCTTAGATAATATAGGAAAGCATGCTGGATTGAAGGTCTAATTGTGGATAGTATTCTATTCCATGTCCTCTAAAATCTAAAATTAAAATCCATCATGTTTTCCTAAGAGGCCCTTTTAATAGTAGTCAAATGTTCAACTAAGGAGAGGTGGTATGATTTATCTTCAAATTGATTGGTCAAAGCTTGACCCAACCCATCCCAATCAGCTATAGAACCAACTGGTAAACCTCTAAACCACTATAAAGCTTTTCTTTTGAGGGAAGCTACCAACAATGTCACAACCACATTATCTTGGGTTATATTATGACAGGCACAAAGAGATGCTACATCTCTTATATGCTCAATAGTGGAGGTCTGATCCTCTCTTGTGAAAATGGGCAAGCTTTTAAGGGTTGATATAGGTATGTCATTATGATGCTGCAAATTCAAGGGGCTGCCTTAATTGAAGGCTACAAAAGGATGTTGTCTAGCCATTGGGGGATTGAGGGGAGCTTGAACTACTGGTGCTACTTGCATGGGCTGAATTGGGGGAGTGGGTGCAGGAATGCAAGAAGCATTAGGAGTGGTATTTTTAGATTGTGATGCACTCATTTGGGCTTCTTTGACCTCTTCTTGATAGATGGAAGCTCTAAATAAACAAAAGGATTCTTACTCTTCCTAATTGGAATCCCACTCATAAGCTTAAGTGCTAATCTGCATGAAACAAGATTAGAGTTGCCAGGTATGATATCAAAACATAGTCACTACTCATACCACACAATAACTTGTATGTAAACCTTCTTAGAAATCTGACTCACTGAGTCTTTTGTCCCACCGAGTGTTCCAAAAACTGTTGTCACTAAGGATTGCACCCAATTTGCTAAGTATTAAAACCCAACAATCCTGTGAAACATGGGACTATTCTCAGGTTATGGGTAACCTATCTAAGAATAGACCTTCAGATTAAGGACTGACTTCCCTTTGGATCACTTAAAAATTGACTAACTTTTAGGAGGAAAGGGAGAGAGTGCGTAAAATAAACAACTGAAACTGATTGAAAACAAGGTGATCCATCAAATTTGAAAGAAGATCCACAACCTGTGAACCTTGTGGCTTACTATGAATCCCTTCTATTAGATGAGGGAATTCTTGTATTGAGGGCTCACTGCTATATTTGATTAGAGCTGAGAGTTGTAGCATGTTATTGCTGTTGAATGCCATTGCTTTGAGCTATGACAGCCCGTACACATCCTTAGGGGTGATGGTCATCTCACCCATAGGCAAATGGAATGTATTATGGTCTAAGTGCCACCTCTCATCCATAGCAGTAATCAATCCCTAATTCACTCAAAATTGAGGTAGAACCAGAAGGAAGGATAATCCACATTGGCTGATCTCTCTTCGATCCTGACTGCTCAGATCATCGATCATACTAAAAGGCAATCGGTATGAACCATGAACACCTAGTGACTTAATCATTTCCTACAAAAAGCAAGTTCAATTACATTAGATTTGAAATCAGTTATCATTTGAATTATCCTAAGTCAATCAAACATTTACAAATATCAATCCACAATCAATTTTTCCTGATTCTGTTTAGAGAGGATAGAAAATTCATCATCATCCATCATCTAAATTTAGATTGATGATCAAACATTCAGACTATGACTGACTCAAATTGACATCTTATGACTCGCTACCAAATCAAGTTTATGACCCACACCAATCAACTAATAGACAACGCTGAACAATTCGAACAACTGACTAAGGCATTTAAATTTTTTTTCCTACGAGGGTAAAAGCGTTGTTTAATTGCTTAAATGCGCTAAAATGCAAAAGTGCTATTTAAATGTTTAAACATGCTATCTAAATGTTTAAACATGCTATCTAAATGATCAAACACATTGTTTGAAGCATACATGCTAAAACTTATCAAAAGCGCTATTTTAAAATTTGAACACGCCAATTAAAAGGCCAAAAGAGCAATGAAATTCAAACACGCTAAAGTTAAAATCAAATGCATTTTGTGCTCTAGAACAAGCATGCAAAAGTGCAATTCCACTTTGCGGATGCACTATTTTAATGTGCGAAAGCACTAAAAACAATCAAATGTGCTAAAAGATTTATCAAACACACTATTTCATAAATAAAATGCAAAAAAATAGGGATTTTCTAAGAAAGATTCATTTTTTTTGAAATCTAAAGCATGAAATTGAAATCCAAGAGGTTCAGGCACTCATCGGAGGTCCGTAGGTCAGTGGTCGCTGAAACTGTCACCCACGCTTGAACCTGTGCTCACAAATTGGGATCACCATCTCAAATAGCTCGGAGGAGTTAGAGTGAAAAAGTCAATTGTAAAAGTGAAAATGAATAGTGAAAATGACTTTTTACCCCTTTACATAGACCTTTTTGACCTAAAAAGGGCTTCTTTGACCAGAAAAGGGCTAGGGACACAAATTTTTCACCAAATCGGCCAAATCAGCGGCATTTGTCATCATGAAGATGCAAAAACATTATCAGAAATGAAATGAAAATTCATTATAAATTGACCTAATCAGCGCAAACTGACTTGAATAATCAATTTTTTTTAAAATATCTATCAAATTTCATTTCATTTCAGAGGGGCATACACTCAAATAATCAGTAACAACAACAACATCATCGAATCAGGGGCATGACCATCAAATCAAAATCTTTTATCAGGAAATTTTTTGCTAATCAATTGAAAGGGGCATCAAACATCAAATCGAATCAAATCAAGTACCATATCAGGAAATCTATCATCAAATTGACCATAAAAAATATCAAATCAATTAGAACTGCATGAATCCTATCATCAAAATCTGCATCTCATATCGAACATCAAGATTGACCATCGACGGAACTAGGACCTTTTATCAAGTTGGATCAAAACATTCTTTGAATCGACACGCTTCACATGTCAACTCAAAGAGGGGCATTTGTAATCACCTAAAAGTGGACAAGATTAATCATATGATTAATCAAAGCAAAACCCCAACTCAACCTTGATCAAACCCAACTTCTTGGCCAAATAATGGTATCAAAAACCCATAGCAATGGACTGCCTATTTCAGGATTGGACACCCTAATTGGTTTCTAAATGAATTATTCAGTCTCATTTAATTATCTAATAGGGACGTAAACTTGGAATGGAATTCACAAAGTATATGCTCCAAACTCTCTCAATCTTAACACCATCATACAGAATTTAAATGCTTATGCTTCAGGGAAACTATGGTAAACCAAAAAATGAACTTACTCTAACAAATCATGAAATTATGGATAGGAATTACTCTAACTGCCTATGCTGTAGGAACAGTCTACCAATTCTTTTATTAGTAGCTATAGGAACAACAGAGTTCTATCTTACTTAGAAATGAACAGGAAAATAAATTCTACACTAACAGAACAATTCACTCATCAAGTGGCCCCCCTTGAATGAGTGAATAGGAAACACAATCAAGATAAAAGATATAAACTCAAACTTAGCATTCTATTCATCCATATCAAAAAGATTACACTTGATTGAAAATAGTATCACAATAGTTCTGTTATAAAAACCAATTCATTCGACTAACTCCTAAAGAGTTACAACAGTCGATTATTTGAAGGAAAACTACAACTAACTCCTAAATCTAAGATCACTTCATAAATGAGGATCAATTACAAACTCAAAAATTTTTAGAATAGAAACAACATTAAACATGAACAAATCTCCAGGAATATAGCATGTTGAGGGAACTAAATCCCTACGCTGCATGCAATAGAAAATAGTAATTGATTTTCTCCGCTTGCGAAGATCTTGCAATCCATGGTTGGCTTTGACTATTGTAGTGCCACTATGTCAGTTCTTGAATGCTCATGGTAAACACCTACAAAATAATCAATGCACACACAACCTCCCATATACATATATATCCTTATCATTAATATTAGGAAAAATGGTATAAAGTTATAATTAACACTCTTGTAAATCCTATGGCTAGAGGAGGAAGACTACCCAAAACATAGCTTAGGAAAGGAAACATTCATTAACATGTATAGCTACTACATTATACCATTCCTATCCATGAATTCAAGCAAATATCATGTCTTTAAACTATCCACATTTCTATTCCATATCTTCACACACACACACACACACACACACACACACACACACAGATATATATGTTAGAAAGTAAAGTCCACCAAGATAACTGAGGGGGGGGGGGTGACTCAGTTATCTAATAATTATAAATTTTATTATCTTCAACATCATTAAACCATATAAGCAATATAATTACCAACCATAGAAAGATATTCATACACAATAACACAATAACACAAGATATGTTGACTAGGGAACCTCTTGATCAAAGAGTAAACCCCGGTGGGAATGATGCCCAAAAAAGATGCACTAATATGAATATTCCTTGTGAAAGGATGGACTCTATTAGGAGTCTTATGAAATACATTCAGTACATATGAATCCCTGTTAGGAGATTTGAATCCTTGTTAAAAGATTCTAACCCAGTTAAGAGTTATGGAAGACAAAAGGACCCACTGCCCAAACAACTTCAGGGTAAGATCACTAAACAAAATGTCCAAATAATCTTTACATTACTCAATAGAATAATATGTTATCTCTTCTCTGACTATTCCAAACCACACTCATCATTACATCAGATCTCAATTTCAGATCTCTGTACTTCGCATGTCTTCCTTCACAAATTCGCTTTCATACTTAGCTCTTTTGTTCACTTCATGCATATAGCATCACACACAATCACTATTTCCACATCACAATTACATACTACTACATTAAAACAAGGAAATACATTCCTTACTTTATATCACACTCAAATAATTACAAATGAGTCGGCATACAATTACAAAATAAAATTTTCCACACACTACACCAAAATTACACAAAATTGCTAGCTTCCAGATACAATAAATCTTCACTCGTGCGATCTAAAAGTTTGCACTATCATCCACATCACTATCAATGTGTCTTCAACTTCCCTTTAACTACACAAAACTAGATTCCATCCTGATTAGGAGATATCATCCAATTTCTGCAAACCGCTACTTAGGAACACTGCCTGAATACTACTTCCACCAAAATGATAATAACTTCCATGAATAAATGAATTATTGTCTATGCTCTTAACCATAGACATATAACATATCAAAGAGTATATCCTCAAAATCACATAGCTCCAACTACAATAACCCATATGCGCTAATCAAAACTCTATCTGCTTCTCTGTAAGTCTTCGGTAAATCACTGTGTTGACATCAATGACAATCATAGTCATGAATGCAACAACAACTACTATAGAATGGCTGCCAAACATTTAGCATTCATTCCTAACAATATCCCCCATTTTCATGGATGGAAACATAGATGAAAAACATCCAATGTTCCAAAAATCTAATACTGCAACATTGCTTCTTCAAATCCTCTTCAACAATCAAATCTGCTTCATTAACCTATTTAGTTCTCTCCAACATATGTCTCAGATGGTTCAAATTGTCTCAGATTGTTTTTCATGTATACTTCTCCCCCATTGACATCAATGACAAAAATTTCATCACTATGTCAACAAAAACTCAATGTCAAAAGATACTTTTCAGAAAATACATTTACTAGAGTCCTCATGATTCGGCTCAGATACACATACTCCTTCGTAGAGGAAGTACCAACATCCAATCTAGAAGAAAGATAAAACTCATATACCACTAGATAGATGCAACCAACTGCATCACTTCTCAAAAGTAGGCTAGGGCATAACCCCAAGCATACCTCTCAGATACTCAAATGTATCCTTAGGTAAAGGCTTTGTGAATATATCTGCTATCTGCTCCTTTGTACTTATGTACTCAAGTCTAACTTATTTCTCTGCAACTCTCTCTTACAACATGATACTTAATCTCTATATGCTTTGTCTTAGAATGTAATATAGGATTCTTAGACATAATAATTGTATTGGTGTTGTCACAATGTATGAAAACAGGCTCAACAAATTTTATTCCAATATCCTTCAGCATTTGCTTCATCTAAATTATCTGGTTACAATTATTTGCTACTACTACATATTCTTCTTTTGCTGTACTTTGTGAAATACAATTCTGCTTCTTGCTTAGCCAAGAAACTAATCTTCCTCCAAGGAAAAATGCTCCATCACTGGTGCTTTTCTTATCATCAACACTGCCTCCCCAATCAACATCTGTATATGCACATAGGGTAAAATCATTAGATATTTCATACCATAGTCCATAGTCCATTATGCCTCTTAAAAATCTTAGTATCCTCTTTACTACTGCATAATGTGATTCTCTAGGTTCAGCTTGAAATCTTGCTACAATTCCAACTGAATGTGCTATATCAGGTCTTGCATGAGTCAAATACTGCAATCCTCCAATCATAGATCTGTATTTCTTCTGTTCTACTATAGGAGTCTCATCTGTGCTAGATAAGTTATGTCTAGTCACCATGGGTGTTCCAACTAGTTTACAATTCTCCATTCCAAATCTTTTCAACAAGTCATTCAAGTACTTTATCTAACTTACAAAGATACCACCATTGTTTTGTGTTATCTATAATCCCAAAAAGTATTTCATCTCACCAATCATACTCATTTCAAATTCAGTCTTCATTTTATCAGCAAATTTGTCACTAGCTTCATCTTCTCCTCCAAAGATAATGTCATCAACAAAAATAACTATAACTAACAAACCATTTTCAATTTCTTTTGTGTATAGATTGCTATTAGTTTTTCCTTTTGTAAATCCCAATTTTAAGAAATACTTATCTAGTCTTGCATACCAAGTTCTAGGTGCTTGTTTAAGTCCATATAAAACTTTCTACAATTTACATACCATGTCTCCTTCTTGAGTTAAAGGAAAACCTTCAGGCTACTCCATGTATACTTCTTCTTCCAATTCTCCATTTAGAAATGTTGACTTCACATCCATCTGATACACTTTGAATTTCTTGTAAGCTACATATGCCAAAAACATTCTTATTGCTTCAATTCTTGCAACAGGTGCAAAGATTTCTTCATAGTCAATTCCTTCTTGCTGTGAGTAACCCTTACATACCAATCTTGCTTTGTTTCTTACTACTTCTCCTTTTTCATTCATCTTGTTTCTGAATACCCATTTAGTTCTAATTATATTCTTGTCTTTAGGTCTAGGGACCAATTCCCATGTCTTATTCTTTTCAATTTGATCTAGTTCTTCTTTCATAGCATTAGTCCAACTTTCATCTTCACAAGCTTCATTAGTAATTTTAGGTTCAATTTGAGAAATCAAATATAACTATTCTTGTGCCTTATTTTGAGTTAAAACTCCTCTTTTGATGCTCCCAATAATCTGTCCAATAGGATGATTTTTTAACAAGCTCTTGCTAGGTGTCACTGTCTCAAACCTCTCTTCAGATGTAGGTTCTTCAATGGCTTCACTATGGCTTTCATTCAACAAATCACTATTAGTTTCATAAAATAATTCGATAGATCCAGTGTTAGGTTTAGGATAAGCTTCTTCATCAGATTCATAATCAAGCATTCTTTCCTAAATTTTGAGCTTTTCATCAACTTTAACATTTACGCTTTCAACAATAGTCTTAGTTCTTTTATTGAAACATCTATATGGTTTTCTTTTCAAAGAATATCCAAGAAATATACCTTCATCACTTCTAGGATAAAACTTTCCAATATCATCATCTCTCTTTATATAACATTTTCTTCCAAAAATTCTAAAATACTTAACTGAGGGTGCATCTCCAAACCATAATTCATAAGGTGTCTTGTCTGTGTCTACTTTGATTTGTACTCTGTTCATTGTATACACTGCTGTGTTCACTGCTTCTCTCCAGAATATCTTTGCCAAATCATTTTCAAATAACATAGCTCTTGCTGCTTTAGTCACTGATCTGTTCCTTCTTTCTGCAATGCCATTTTGTTCAGGTGTTCTAGGGGCTGAATAATGTCTTTTAATGCCATTTTCTTCACAAAAAATGTTAAACTCTCTAGAAGTAAATTCTCCACCTCTGTCAGATCTCAAACATTTAATCTTCATTGCAGATTTATTCTCAACTTTATTCTTAACAATCTTAAACTTATTGTTGGTGTAATTAAGTATTTACTAATTACACTTTACTTAAGTTTACATAGGATAATGCATTTTTATATTAGTTGTCATTGTGACACCTAGGAGTTTGCATTTCATTTTAGCACATGGCTAGGAGAATTTTCCCTTTAAGTGTGATAGTTGTCATTGCATACCTCTTTGTGTGTGAGATCCACCTTTACTACTCTTATCACATTATCATCCTCTCGTTATTGTACATGCTTCACATACTTTGATGTACAATGGAGGATGATCCACCTTTAGTGGACATGTGATTTCACCTTATGTGAGTGATATCTTATCATCTCCTTATCATGTAGTCTTATTGCATTGCCTATATATTTAGGCACTCCTACTTTGTATTCAATTCAATTGGCTATAATCAATTATTTGATCATTTTGCCTATCTCTCTTGTGCTATCTGTAGACTATGATTTTGAACCTGTCACCTGTCTTGAAAGGATGAAACATTCAAACATTAGACTAATCTAACATGTTCATGAACTAAAAACAACTTAAGACATGAAAACAAAACCAAAGCCACCTCAAAAATTGTTGTCAAAACAAGTGCTAAAGAGCACTATTTGATTTGTTTCAATTAGAGGGATGTGGATGTGCTCTCTAAGCACTTGGAGCTTGCTTCTAATGCATACTAAAGATGATGGATATGATGCATAAATGCTAAGAAAAACTTGAAAGAAACTAGTTCATTCCATTATTTCTAAGCTAAGATGAGTTAATAAAACATGAAATCTAACAATTAGTATCAAAAGCATTAAGATCTAGGATGAATTTAACATGGTAACAATGCATAAAGATGAGAGCTAAATCAATAATTTGCTCTTGGAAGGAGGAGTATTTATAGGATTTGGGAAGGGCTTGGGTTAGGAGGTTGAGTCAAGGTTAGAGGTAAGGTTAGGGGTTGAGTCAAGGATAAGGATTGACTTTTGGCTGGACCAAAACTTTGGATGAGGATGAAGACCTTCTAGAGGAGTCTAGGACTTTTTAGGATAATTATGGATTTAAAAAACAAATAAATATTTATTCATCTCAAAGGCTTACTGAGTTTTGAGGCTTATTAGGGAAAGAGTTTGACTAGGAGTCAAAGGAGACATGGATTAGCCTAGGAAAAGCAAGTAATTTCCCCTAAATGGGTTTAGGAAAGGATTAGGAAAGTTCTAGAAGAGTTTAGGGTTTTCCTAGGATATTTTTAAGTTTGAGGAAATAAATAAATGTTTATTTATTTTAAAAGGCATTTTGGTTGAGAATTTTATTTATTAAATAAATTTAATAAATAAGAAGGATTAACACTTAATTTTGGTTTAAATGTTTTTGAGTTGGGCTTAGGCTTAGAAAATGATGGAATCAGCCTTTAATCGAAATTAAAGAGGGATTAAAAGATTCTAGAAGAGGTTTATGATCTTTATGATATTTATAAGGTTTTGGGAAAAAATAAATAAATAATTTATTTTTTGGTTTTTTGGTCAATTTATTAATTAAATAATTAATAAATAGGGGAATGGTGTTTAAATTTGATTTAAACATTTTTGGAAGGGATTTATTTAATTAAATATTTTTAATCAAGATAAAAGGATTTAATGACATAAAAATATATTAATTAATTAATTAATTAATTAATGATGATGTCATCAAAGGTTTAGACTAAAAAAGGTAGGAATCACCTTTTAATCAGGATTAGAGTGAGATTAGGAAATTCTAGAAGAGGTTAAGGATTTCTAGAAGATTTCCAAGGTTTTAAGATTTAAATAAATAATTATTTATTTAAATGATTTTTGGTCAATTTATTAATTAAATAATTAATAAATGAGGAAATAATGTTTAAATGAGATTTAAACATTTCTGGAAGGGATTTCTTAATTAAATATTTTTAATTAAGATAAAGGGATTTAATGACATAAAAATAAATAAATAAATAAAATAATTAATTAATTAATTAATGATGATGTCATCAGAGGTTTTAAAAAAAATAAAAATACTTTATTTTCTAATGGATTTTTAGGTGTCTACATTTTGCCCCTCTTTGATGCATTGCCACAAGTGGCGTGGCGTCAAAGACAAAAAAATAAGATGCCCCAGGCTAGAATTTAGAGGAATAAGGGGTTGTGGCCCCTCGAGAAAATAACACAAAGAATAAACGTTGTGAAATTTTCTCGAAAGATTACAAGGAAGAAAAGAAGGAAGAAGGGGAGATAAATAACCAGACTTCCAAGAGCAAAGATGCATGAGTGCAATATTATGCTAAATGATGCATAATGCAAGATTAATCTATATGATGGGGGATTTGGGGAGCTCCAAGTGAATATGTGGAGAGCACAACCTAGTTTAATATAGCAATGCTAGAGACTTGCCAAGGATACTAGGATTACAAGGCTTCGTCACCAACATTGCATAGGACTGATGCTAAAAAGGCATGCAGGGTTGCCCGGCATCACACATGATCCCAAGAAGGAGGCATGGTAGAAACAATGCTGGAGAAACCACAAGCAAATGACATTTTCCAAGTACACCATGTAACCCAGAAGAGCACATGTGAAACTTGCAAGGGTCACATCCGACTGACTCACAAGCAGAATCAAAAGATCAAAAGACCTTGCCCCAGATTGTCCTCATTCGCAACGCACCATGATATAAAGGATCGTGGTGACTTTGAGTAGAGATCAATGAGAAGTCATAAAATATTAACAAGGTCCAAGATGAAAATGACAACTCCAAAAAGACATCCTTTGTCAAGAAGAGAGATTTGATTTGACTGATTGATTGATGGTGGGAAGATTGGTCTGAACGTGTGGAAGGATGCATCAACATGGACCTAGTGTGATTGGTGGAAGATTAGGTCTGATAGGAGGAAGGATACATCCTTAAGGACCCATTGATTGATGAGAGAATGAGTGTTGTTGTTCGTTGGCAAATGATGAAGTCAAAGAATAATCACTGTGATCAAGAATAGTCAACAATTGATGTTGCTGAAGTATGAGGCTGGGTAGGACAAGAGTTTTGATCAAATGCTGCTGTAGGACTGACAAGGACTATGTACAACAAAAAGGGATGATATGTACAATGGATGAGAAAAGATATATAATTGATATGTACAGAAGCTTAGGATTTGGGAAAGGAAGATCTTGCTATATAGGATATGGTATAAGAAGGATTGCGCTATACAGGATATATAGGATATGGTACAAGATATGTGCAGGTGGGATTGCAGATTTGCTTGAGGATTATAAAAAAGAGGAATGCTAGGGGATGGTGGATGGGGATGGGGATGGTAGAAAAAGGACTGAGATGTTAGGATGGGGGGATGGGAGTTTGATAGATAATGATTTGGTCCATTATGTATGGCGCCTGTTTGCCAAGTTTTCACCAACATACTTGTCCAAGGTGCTTGAATTGCCAAGTTTTCACCATTGGACGATTATTTTTCTTTTCTTTTGCTTTTTTGCTTTTTTGTATTTTTTTGCTTTTTTTTTCAATTTTTATGGATTTTTCTGAATATGTAAGATTTGGTTTAGGCATAGAACCTCTTCAGATGTATGATGTTGATTGGATCATTCAAAGGCTTACCTTCTGGTGTGGATAGCTAATAGGCTCGAGAGCCAAAGGATGCTGTGACAACATAGGGGCCTAGCCAAGTAGGGTCAAATTTGCCTTTCTTTTCTCTGTGTGCTTGGACCTGCTGATTTTCCTTTAGGACCATGTCACCAACCTGGAATTATTTAGGATGGACCTTCTTGTTATAACTCCCTTTGAGTCAATTTTGGTATGCAACCAGGTGATCATATGCTTGCTATCTATTTTCATCTAACAGGTCTAGTTGTGTGAGACATGCCATGCGATAGTCCTCATCAGTGGTATAATTCTTCATGGAGACTCGTAATGATGGGAGCTCGACCTCGATCGATAGAATGACTTTGGCACCATATACAAGGGAATATGGGGTGGTACCTATGGGAGTGCGATAAGAAGTGCGGTAGGCCCAGAGGGTGGGATTGATTTGGAGGTGCCAGTCATGACTAGAATCATTGACAACCTTCTTGAGGATTTTGAGGATTGTTTTGTTGGTTGCCTCAGCTTGGCCATTTCCTTGAGGGAAATATGGACTCAAGAAATGGTGATGGATGTGGAGTCTAGCACACAGATCATCCACATGCTGATTTTCAAAAGGTGTGCCATGGTTTGTGAAGATGGTAGATGGTATGCCAAAGTGGTAGATGATGTGGTAAAGGATGAACTTGGATATTTGGATGCTAGTAGTTAGGGTGAGAGAAATCTCTTCAACCCATTTGGTGTAGTACTTTGTGGAAGTTATTATGTGCTTGTGTCCATTCGAGGAGAGGGAAGTGATTAAGCCAACAAGGTTGAAGCCTCAACATGAAAATGGCCAAGGTGGTGCAATGGGTTGCAAGTCTTGTGCTGGTGCATGAATTAGATTTGCATGCTGCTGACATGGTAAACATTTTCTGACGAACTCACAAGCATCATGTTCCATGGTTGGCCAATAATACCCAGCTTGAAGCAACTTCTTAGCTAGAACCATGCCACTCATGTGGGCACCACAAATTCTAGCATGGACCTCTTGTAAAGCTAGGATGGTCTCATTTGAATCTAAACACCGAGAGAGGATATTGTGATACCCTTGATGATAAAGGGTGTTGGCTACAAGAGTGTAGTGGGAAGCTCTATGAATAAGGTTTTGGCGTTGGCTATTGGTGAGATGGGGAGATATGATACCATTGTTTAGATATGCATGGATGTCATGGTACCATGGGAACTGAGGACCAACCAAGACACACACCATTTCTGCATCGGCATTCTCATAAGCTGGTGTGTGTAGCTGCTCGACTAGGAATTCATACTGTGATGCATCACGTGGGATTTCTAACAAGTATCTGATGGTTTCCATTGCATCGGCCTCTTTGTTCTGAAGTCTTGGTATCTGTGTGAACTACAGATTCAAGAAATGCTCTTTCAGTCTGTGCACTAGTTCTTTGTAGGGTAGTAGCTTGTCATCCTTTGTCTGATATTCATCTAGGAATTTCTTGATAATGAGCTGTGAATCTCCAAACACTTGCAGTTCTGTGATATTCCACTGAATGGTTATTTTGAGACCTGAGATGAGTGCCTCATATTTTGCAATGTTGTTAGTACATGGGAATCCTAAGTTGAATGATTTTGGGATGTAGTCACCTTGAGGTGTGACGAATAGGATTCCTACCCCTGATCCATGCGATGTATAGGAGCCATCAAAGTATAACTTCCACATAGGTTGTTCTTTGATCATACATAAGTGTTCATCTAGGAATTCCATGATTAGTGGATAGGCATCCACCAGTGGTGCCTCTACTAGTTGATCGGCAATGACTTGCCCTTTGATTACTTTCTAATCTATGTACTGGATGTCAAACTCGCTAAGTAGCATGACCCATTTTTCCATATGACCTATGAGAGTTGTCCTTGATAACAGATATTTGAGGGGGTCCACCTTTGAAATGAGCCTGATTGTGTGGCTGAGCATATAATGTCTGAGCTTTTGAGTGGCAAAGACTACTGCAAGGCATGCTTTTTCCATGGGTGAATAATTAAGCTCATAGCTGACAAGAGTTTGACTAATGTAGTAGATGGCTCTCTCTTTTTTTTCATCATCATGCTGAGCTAAGAGTGCCCCCAGTGCTATAGTGGTCACCAAGATGTAGAGTATGAGAGGGCATTTTGGAACTAGTGGTACTAGGATTGGAGAGTTGGCTAGATACTCCTTGAGCTTATCAAAGCTTTTTTGACATATGGGATCCCATTTGAAGCTTGTGTCTTTGCATAAGAGATGTGTGAAAGGTTGGCACTTGTCTACCAGCTGAGAGATGAATCAATGCAATGATTGAAGCCTTCCTTGTAGACTTCTGAGCTATCTAAGTGTTCTTGGTGGAGGCATTTATGTTATTGCTTTGACCTTCTTGGGGTCAATCTCTATGCCTCGTCGTGAAACTATAAAGCCTAGAAGCTTTCAAGATGTAACACCAAAGACACATTTCTTTGGATTGAGCTTTAACCCATAGTGATGTAGGTGATCGAACACACTCTCAAGAATGTCAAGGTGTTCATGGCATGTTTTTGATTTTGCAAGAATATCATCCACATAGTCTTCTAAGATTTTGTGGATAATGTCATGGAAGATTTCTATCATCGCTCTTTGATATGTGGCTCTTGCATTCTTTAGACCAAATGGCATCATGTTATAGCAGAAAATACCCCATGGAGTGGTGAATGCTATTTTGTGTTGATCTTCTTTTTCTATATGAATCTGATTGTATCCAGAGAAGCCATCCATTAGTGACAACATTTCATGGCCCGTTGTAAGATCTACGATCATGTCTATGTTAGGTAGTGGGAAATCATCTTTAGGACATGCCTTGTTCAGGTCCCTGAAATCTATACAAATTCTGATGTCACCAGAAGGCTTGGTGATAGGTACAATGTTGGAGATCCAATCTAAGTAATCTATAGCTCTTATGATCTTTGCATCTAGGAGCTTTTCTAGTTCTGATTTTACCAATAGAGCTACTTTGGGATGCATTTTGCGTAGCTTCTTCTTTAATGGATTAACATTAGGGTCCATAGCTAGATGATGAACAACAAGTTGAGGATCAAGCCCAGACATGTGTGCATATGACCATGCAAAGTTCCTAGTAGCTTCTTGAAGTAGTGTAGTGAAAGCCAGTTCTTCACCCTGTGTTAAAGATGCTGCAATGTAGGTGATTCTGGGACACTCCTTTGTACCCAAGTTGATTGGCTTTGTTTCTTCTATGATGATTGATGACTGCTTGATTCTGTAATCCCATATAGGAGGAAGAGGCAAGTCTTCATCTTCTAGTGCTTGAATTGCCAAGTTTTCACTAGAAGATACGCTCTTTATTTTTACCATTTTGGAATCAGAATGTGCCCCAGAAGGGTTTTCACATAAGGACTCATGTTTTACTCTTTCTATTCCTCTTTTGTAGATAAAGCTTGCCTCCTCCCCAAAATATCCTTTTGGGTCAAGCTTATAAATGTGAGTTGACTCTAAATTTTGATCTGCTGCCTGGCCTGATGCTCCCATGAACTCTAGGAGTGCTTTCATGTTCTAGAACTCATCGATATGTGTGACATTTGGTTGGTCCCAGTCTATGAGGTTGGGGTGTACGAGGGGAAGTTCTACGAGGTTAATGGAAATTTGTTGGAGGATAGAAGTGCCTAGGAGGGTATCATCATCGAAGATGTCATCGTAGGATTTATTTTCTTCCTCTTCAGGGATGTCTTCGATTTCTATGAGGTCATCCTGGCTATTCAAAAAGGGAACGCTAGTCATGTTGGTGCCCCCAGTTGTGGTATTGGGCCCTTTATATGTAGGCGAGGGGTATTAAAGCCAAGACCCTAATGTTTAGGATTCTTTGATGCTATGATCGGGTCTTTGCTTCCACCTTCTTGTGGTCCTAGACCACCACCTTGGTAGTTCCATTGCTCAGTAGTGTACTTGTGCGATTGTGGGTATTTATCTTTGAAGTAGCCAAGAAGTTGAGTATCAGGTGGTGGGGGATCTTTGTACAACCACTGATTGGTGTCAGGATCCATCTCTTGACTATTTATGTTTCCATGGGATTCAAAATTCATAGGTCCCATTCTCTTGATTTCATGAAGCTCTTCAGCAGGTTTTCTTTGATAACTTAGGTGCCCTTGGGTATGTGGGTCAAGTGGGAGGGCCCCTACAGAAAATGCATCATGTAGGTTGTATTCACCATAGCCCTAGTTATTGATCTTGATGGAAGAGAGGGTGGAGGTGAGGATAGTCTCTGGATCATAGTGGGATCAGGATGAGTTGGTAACAGAAGTGCCAATGTCAGTTCCAGGATAGTGAGTGGAATGAGGGAATGATGTTTCCATCGCACGACAATATGCGAAGGGTTGGGGGTCAGCATGGATGGTAACCTTAGCACCTTGATGTGGAAATTTGCTGCATTGATGGTAAGTAGATGGTACAACCTTAATGGAATGAATCCATGGTTGGCCTAAGAGGATATTAAATGGTAGTTCAAGATCAACAACATGGCAAATGGTATCTTGTGTTGCTGGGCCTAGTTGAATAGGCAAAGTAATAGTACCTTCAAAGGTACGCTCCAAGTTGTCATAAGCTTTGATAGTGATTACTTCATGTGATATATCGGCCTCTGTGAACCCAATCTATTGAATGAATTTTAGAGTACACAAGTTTAGGGCTGAACCATTATCTATTAAAACCTGTTTGATGGCATAGTCTCTGACCATAACGGTGATGCGGAAAGGGAGAGTGTGGTCAGTTGCAACATTTGGCATGTCGGATGATTTGAAGGACAAAGCATAGGATGCAGATAGATGTCCCACAAGGTTCTTGAACTAGGTGGTGTTAATGTTTATGGGGACATGTCCTTCTTTGAGGGCTCAGTCAAGGATCTCTTGGTGGAGGGGCGAAGTGTGAAGGAGATCTAGGATGTAGATTTGGGCTGGTGTGCTCCCAAGATGTTCTATGAGGTTATATTGTGCATTGTGTGCATTGTGTGCTGGTCTTGGATGGGCATCGACGATAGTTATCCAGCCTCTATGGGTGGTAACGACACATTGACTATTTTCTCCTTTGACATGGATGACATTGGTTGTGGGCTCAAATTGGGTTATACATCCAACAAATTTGTCATAATTGATATAGGCAGTAGTGTAGTCTTTGTGGTCAGTGTGATCTTCTTATTTTCCTTTGCCTTGGTTCTGGGGATGATTGGTATTAGCTTGGTTCTTCCCAACATTGTGTTGTGGGAACACATTTTGATAAATTTGCAAATTGGCATTAGGCAAGGCTTGAGTAGGTGTGTCTACTTGGATCTCCTTTTGGTCAATGAGATCTTGGATGTAATTCTTGAGTTTCATACATTTCAGGGTAGTGTGTCCTTTGACAGGATGATAATCACAATACTCGTGATCTTTATACCAATTGGGCTTTGGAGTGGTATCATCGACCTGCTAGATTGGTGGGTATGTAATCAAGTTGGCCTTGGCCATTTGATAAAAGATAACATCCAATGGTTCACCTAGCAGTGTGAACGTCTTCTTTGGATAGTTCTGAGCTCTAGGCTTGTTCTGATTGGGAGTAGTATTGATGGCATTGACCTGATTGTTTGGATTACCTTGATAAGATTGATGTGCTTGGTGCTGATAATTTTGCTAATTGTTTTGAGGCTGATATTGTTGCATGGGTTGCTGATGGACTTGAGGAGATTGTTGATAGACGGGCACTTGTTGTTGTTGGTATGCAAGAGTTGGTGTAGGACTAGCCATGACAATTTGGACATGCTTGGTGTCAGTGGCTCCATCAGTAACAACATTTTTGTTACGATTCCAATAATGAGATTTATCATTGGTCAATTTATTTTGGGAATCATTTTTGAAATGTCGGATCATGCCTTCGTCTAGGAGGGCCTTTTCAATATCTATCCCCTTGCTATTGATATCCTGATAGGTTTGGAGACAGTTCATCCTCATGAAGTGGGATAGTTTAGGATGCAGATTATCAATAAAGATTTTGGTCAAATGCTTCTCAGGCGGTTGGTATGATAACCTGGTGGTAAGGTTTTGCCATCATTACAAGTATTCTGCTAGGCTTTCTCCTTCTTTCTATTTGGAGTTGCAAAGGTCTAATAAGGTCAACTCATTCTCAACATTATGGGCATATTGGGCAATGAACTTCTCAGAGAGCTCAAAAAAAGTTGTGATGGTCCCACACGGTATCTTGTAAAACCACTCAACAGCGGTTCCTCCCAAGGTTTTGGGGAATAAGTGCAAAAGATAGTTGTCGTTGTAAGCCATTTCTTGGCATGCCATATAGAACTCTTTGATGTGATTGATTGGGTCTCCTTTTCCTCGGTATTTGTCAAATTTGGGTGTCTCGAAGTTCTTAGGAAAATGAATAGTTGTGATTGATCGGTCAAATGGGTAAGGACACACCTCTTCAAACTTGAATGTTTTGTTCTCGGTACCAGTTTGAAGCTCCTTAAGAGTGTTCTTCATTACTTCCCACTCAACATTGATTGGTGTTGGAGCGGGTACTCCCATTTGAGGTGGGTATTGTGGAGTGGGATACGAAGATGTCCCACTAGGTGTGCCAGAATGTACACTATGATTTTGAGCCTGTTACCTATTTTGAAAGGCTGAAACATTCAAACATTAGACTAATCTAACATGTTCATGAACTAAAAATAGCTTAAGACATGAAAACAAAACCAAAGCCACCTCAAAATTGTTGCCAAAACAAGTGCTAAAGAGCACTGTTTGATTTGCTTCAATTAGAGGGATGTGGATGTGCTCTCTAAGCACTTGGAGCTTGTTTCAAATGCATACTAAGGATGATGGATATGATGCATAAATGCTAAGAAAAACTTGAAAGAAACTAGTTCATTCCATTATTTCTAAGCTAAGATGAGTTAATAAAACATGAAATCTAACAATTAGTATCAAAAGCTTTAAGATTTAGGATGAATTTAACATGATAACAATGCATAAATATGAGAGCTAAATTAATAATTTTCTCTTGGAAGGAGGAGTATTTATAGGATTTGGGAAGGGCTTGGGTTAGGAGGTTGAGTCAAGGTTAGAGGTAAGGTTAGGGGTTGAGTCAAGGATAAGGATTGACTTTTGGTTGGACCAAAGATTTGGATGAGGATGAAGACCTTCTAGAGGAGTTTAGGACTTTCTAGGATAATTATAGATTTAAGAAATAGATAAATATTTATTTATCTCAAAGGCTTAATGAGTTTTGAGGCTTATTAGGGGAAGGGTTTGACTAGGAGTTAAAAGAGACTTGGATTAGCCTAGGAAAAGTAGGTAATTTCCCCTAAATGGGTTTAGGAAAGGATTAGGAAAGTTCTAGAAGAGTCTAGGGCTTTCCTAGGACATTTTTAAGTTTGAGGAAATAAATAAATGTTTATTTATTTCAAAAGGCATTTTGGTTGAGGATTTTATTTATTAAATAAATTTAATAAATAAGAAGGATTAACACTTAATTTTGTTTTAAATGTTTTTGAGTTGGGATTAGGCTTAGGAAATAATGAAATCAACCTTTAATCGAAATTAAAGAGAGATTAGAAGATTCTAGAAGAGGTTTAGGATCTTTAGTATATTTCTAAGGTTTTGGGAAAAAATAAATAAATAATTTATTTTTTGGTTTTTTGGTCAATTTATTAATTAAATAATTAATAAATAGGAGAATGATGTTTAAATTTGATTTAAACATTTTTGGAAAAGATTTCTTTAATTAAATATTTTTAATTAAGATAAAAAAATTTAATGGCATAAAAATATATTAATTAATTAAATAATTAATTAATTAATAAATGATGATGTCATCAAGGGTTTAGACTAAAAAAGGTAGGAATCACCTTTTAATCAGGATTAGAGTGAGATTAGAAAAATTCTAGAAGAGGTTAAGGATTTCCAGAAGATTTCCAAGGTTTTAGGATTTAAATAAATAATTATTTATTTAAATGATTTTTGGTCAATTTATTAATTAAATAATTAATAAATGAGGAAATAATGTTTAAATGAGATTTAAACATTTCTGGAAGGAATTTCTTAATTAAATATTTTTAATTAAGATAAAGGGATTTAATGGCATAAAATTAAATAAATAAATAAAATAATTAATTAATTAATTAATGATGATGTCATCAGGGGTTTTTCAAAAAATAAAAATACTTTATTTTTTAATGGATTTGTAGGTGTCTTGGGTTTTGGATAATGGATGCTAGATTTGGATCAAGGATTTGGGATTCTTGCTGTGAATTGCTAATGGAATGATGATGAAGGATTAATTAATTAATTAATGATGATGTCATCAGGAGTTTTTCAAAAAATAAAAATAATTTATTTTCTAATAGATTTTTAGGTGTCTACACTATCTATTAAGCTTCTAGATCTTGACTTTTCTTCTTTAACTTAGGCAAATTCTTACATGGTATCAGAGCCATATGAGTTTCATTGTATAGCCTATTTTGAGAGATTTTTATTACAAGTCAAAATTGGAGCTTGCTGGTGCAAATCAGAGGTTGGCATCACATTGAGGAGGTCCAAATACCCCTACATCAAATTTTGTTTCATCCAAATCAAACATTTGAAGCCAAATCTAGAGCCATTTGAATTTTCAAGGTTCGGCGGCAACGATTCAGAAAAAATAGTTTCAGAGGCAATTTTCAAACAACGATATCTTAGTCATCCGGAGTCCTTTTTTTGAGCAATTTTTTTTGTTTTGGGGTAGAATTTCATGATCTACACAATGGTGTAGGTGATTTGTGATCTTTGTTTCTGATGTTTTTTGAAAATTGAAAATCTTGATTTTTACAACTTTAGAGGCTTCATTTGGGCTCATATGGACACATTTTCAAGTGCTTTTTTTTTTGAAAGTTCATGATTTTTTGTCTATTTTCCAGATCTGGTATCAGTTTGGAAAAATTTTGAGTAAACATAGTACTTTCAGAATTGGGTCTATTTTGGCTTATTTTTGGCACTTGTAATTTGTTAGATCCTTGAGAGATCTTGTGTCTTATTTGTTTGAGTCTATTATAGCTTCATATTTTCTGTTGTAATCATCAAAATCAGAAGTCCACTTTGGTTCATTTTGGTAAGTGGCAATTGTAGATGCACTATATATAAAGTGTCAAAATCATCTATTTTGAGGGGGTTCTTTGGCTCATTGCATTTTGGGGGGGTGCATTGATTTTTTGGTCTCATTATTTCATGTGAGAAGTATATCATGGATGGTTTAATTAAGTTGACAAGAGGGAACTATAAGAAATAGAGTGAATTGGTTCTTGCTCATCTTAGTGAGCTTAACCTATTATCCTATTTGTATGGGTATATACCTAAAAGTCCTTCTTACAATTGTGACTCTTACTCAAAATTTGTTAAGGTTATCTATTTGAATATGGATATGGATGTTATGGATTCCCTTGATGACTATGAAGATGAGATAGAAAATATTCTTGATCTTTGGACTATTTTTTGGGAAATGTATGGAGATCCACATATTCCTCCACTTCCAAAACATCTAGAACCTCCAGTTGCAGCTCCTTCTCCTCCTATTGAGATCACATCTATTGTCTCTCTTGATGATTCTTGTCTTCCTATAGCCATTGACTCTTCCGATTCAGTGCAACAGGATATTCATTGTCTTCCAGACTTGGTTCCATGGGATGACTACTTGACAGACATTGTAGGTTTGTTTGTGGAGTCCTACATTTCAGATTTGGGAGACTTCATTGATTACATTCATCTTCTCTTTGTTGAGGATGATCCTTCTTCAGTTATTGCGAGGGAGCATGCTGACCCTCATCTTCATTCTCCACTTGATCCTTCTTTCGAGATTGACATGATTATGGATCCTTTGATACAAAATTTGGAGGAGGTCTCTTTAACTTCAGAGAGGACATTTGACTCTTTGGACATTGGTTTTCATGAGTCTCAAACTTCACTTGAGATGTCACATTGCATGGTTCACGTTGACCATACTCATGTGTTGAAGATTCCTATTCAATTTCCTGAGATATCATACATTTTGAGTATTCTTCCTTGAGATTGGGGAGGATTCATTGATCCACCTATGGACTTGTTTCTTCCTAAGGGGAGGAACATTATTCACTTTTCTTGGTGCAGTTTCTACATTGGTCCAGGTGCATCTATCATGGGTGTACATTCTACATTAAGGGGGGGCTTTCTTGCTTCTCTTCCTACTTCATTTGAGGAGGCATCTTTTTCTTTGGATTTTGATCCAAATTCTTACATGGATCAGTTATCATTGGTTCCTTGTTTGTCACCTTCTCCTATTGGGCTTTCCCCTGATTGGTTCATGACATCTTCATTTACCAAGGATATAGCGACACATGGGCATACTTTGGAGACATCATACTTCATTTGGATTCCCCTTCCTACTTCCTATCCATAATGGGAAGCCTTATTACATCTATACTTGGTGTATCTTCTTCCTAAGAGGAGAAATGTTTTTCATAGGCATTGGACTATGTTTTGTCTTCAAGCACTTACCATCCTTGAAGGAGATTACTCATTATGGGGGGGATATCATGTCTCCTTGTTTCCTTCTTTTGGGGGGATGTTTTATTATATATGCATGATGTATGTCATAATTGGGGGGTCTTGATTACTCCATTCATGCATGCATCTTGTATTCATCTCTCTTTTTGGGGGAGGGTTTTTCCCATGAGGTTTTCCCTCTTTCTCCACTTTATGAGAGATTACATTGTTCTTGTATTTTGTACATGGGTACCTAACATGGCCTAGTAGTCGGGACCCATCTTGCATTGTGAGATTAAGTGCATTCCCCTAAGTTTCACTTAAGGGGGGGTGTTGGTGTAATTAAGTATTTACTAATTACACTTTACTTAAGTTTACTTAAGATAATGCATTTTCATATTAGTTGTCATTGTGACACCTAGGAGTTTGCATTTCATTTTAGCACATGGCTAGGAGAATTTCCACTTTAGGTGTGATAGTTTTCACCACATACCTCTTTGTGTGTGAGATCCAACTTTAGTGCTCTTATCACATTATTATCCTCTCATTATTGCACATGCTTCACATACTTTGATGTATAGTGGAGGATGATCCACCTTTAGTGGACATGTGATTTCACCTTATGTGGGTGATATCTTATCATCTCCTTATCATGTAGTCTTATTGCATTGCCTATATATTTAGGCACTCCTAATTTGTATTCAATTCAATTGGCTATAATAAATTATTTTATCATTTTGCCTATCTCTCTTGTGCTATGTATTGAGCTTCTAGATCTTGGCTTTTATTCTTTGCCTTAGGAAAATTATTACACTTATCAAATGCTTCAGATTTTTCTTTAAGAAATGCAATCCACATCATTTTTGTAAAATCATCAACAAGAATCATAAAATACCTTTCTCCATAGAATCCTCTAGTCCTAGTAGGACCACTCAAATCTGTATGAACAATCTCCAGCTTCTCTGTAGATGTAAACTTCGTACTAGGAAAAGAAATTCTCTTCTATTTAGCCATTACATATTCTTTACAAATCATGTTAGTAGGCTTCATAATTTGAGGCAAATCTCTTACTGCAAGTGTAGTACTTAATTTCACAATGTTATCAAACTTTATATGACAAAACCTTTTATGCCATAAACAACTGTCATCAATCTTAGTAATCAAACATGTCATCTTAGTAGGATTCAATTGAAATACATTACCTCTGGTTCTAGATCTAGTTCCAATCAGATTTCCATCTTTATCCTTTATCACACAAGTTTTCTCAGTAAACCAAACTTGATATCCCTTATCAACTAACTGTCCAACACTCAAAAGATTATGTTTCAATCCATCAACAAAATAAACATCATCAGTATTAGTCTTTCCATCAAGAGTAATAGATCCTATACCTTTAATCAAACAAGGTGCATTGTTTCCAACTCTAACAACTCCTCCATCATATTCATTTAAATTTATGAACTTTTTCATGTCTCCAGTCATATGATGTGAACAACCACTATCTATAATCCAATCAGATTTTTTTTCAACTTGAGAAACTAAGGCTTTTTCTTCCTTAACATCAGTTTCAAGATTTTCTTTTTTAATTGCTACAAATCCTATGTCATCATTATTTTCAGTACCACTTTCATTTAAAGTTCTTTCTATACTAGCTTCAAGATCTTCATCATTAGCATAATAACATTCCTTAGATCTTCTAGGTTTGAAATTGCTTCTGTACTTTTAAACTCTCTTAGGACAATTAGATGCAAAATGACCATATTCTTGACAAGTCTAACATTTAAATATTTTCTTACCGTCTGGTTCTCTTTTCACAAGCAAGGCAATACCTTCTTCAATCTTCTTATCTTCTTCATTTCTAGATCTATTGCTACTAGCATAATCTCCGCTCACACTGATGCTTCTCGACAAAGTAGGGCGAACACTAAGAGCACTGAATGCTGTCTCCATTCTAAGTAAGTCTCCTGATAATCTCAGGTTCATTTCTGCTGCTTCTAATCTTCCAAGAAGAGTCTCTCTTGTAATTTTTGTTCTACAAGGTATCACTTGTTCAATCATCTATGTTGTCTACTTAAATACATGAGTCAATGTCCCCATAATTTTCCATATCACTTCATTCTCTGTCTTTGTTCCTCCACAAGATTTTATACCTGAAATAATTTCTGACATTCTACCAATATAACTTCTAATATATTCATCTTCCAACATTCTTATATCTTCAAATGCACATATCCAATTATGTAATCTAACTCTTTTTGCATGTTCATCACCTTCAAAAGTAGAGTGTAAAGCATTCCAAATTTCATGAGATTTTTCAAATATTTTACTTGACTGTATTCATTCTCCAAAAGTGCTGTCAAAAGTGCTTCTCTTGCAAGTATGTTACACATGAATAGATCTCTCTCTTCCGTAGTACATGTTTCAAGATTGTCCTCTTCAATGATAGTCTTATTATTCTTTGTAATCAACCAATAACCTGGTCCTAAACATAGTAGGTGTGTCTTCATCTTTTCTTTCCAGCTGTCAAAATTTACTCCATCAAACTTAGGGCTTTCTTTCCTAAAATTCACCATGGATATTCTTAAGTTGTTAAACTTCTTTTTCAAGGACATGTCACTCTGATACCAATTGTTAGAAAGTAAAGTCCACCAAGATAACTGAGAAGGGGGGGGGGGTGAATCAATTATCTGATAATTATAACTTTTATCATCTTCAACAACATTAAACCATATAAGCAATATAATTACCAACCATAGAAAGATATTCATACACAATAACACAATAACACAAGATATGTTGACTAGGGAACCTCTTGATCAAAGAGTAAACCCTGGTGAGAATAATGCCCACAAAAGATGCACTAATATGAATATTCCTTGTGAAAAGATGGAATCTGTTAGGAGTCTTATGAAATACATTCAGTACATATGAATCCCTATTAGGAGATTTTGAATCCCTGTTAAAAGATTCTAACTCGGTTAAGAGTTATGGAAGATAGAAGGACCCACTACCCAAACAACTTCAGGGTAAGATCACTGAACACACTGTCCAAATAATCTTTACATTAATCAACATAATAATATGTTAGCTCTTCTCTGACTATGCCAAACCGCACTCACTATTACATCAGATCTCAATTTTAGATCTCTGTACTTTGCATGTCTTCCTTCACAAATTCACTTTCATACTTAGCTCTTTTCTTCACTTCATGCATACAGCATCACACACAATCGCTACTTCCACATCACAATTACATACTACTACATTACAACAAGGAAATGCATTCCTTCCTTTATACCACACTCAAATAATTACAAATGAGTCGGCATAGAATTAAAAAATAAAAGTTTCTACACGCTACACCAAAATTACACAAAACTGTCAGCTTCCAAATGCAATAAATCTTCACTCATGTGACCTCAAAGTTTGTGCTTTCATCCACATCACTATCAATGTGTCTTCAACTTCCCTTTAATTGTGCAAAACTAGATTCCATCCTGATTAGGAGATATCATCTGATTTCCACAAACTGCTACTCAGGAACACTGCCTGAATACTGCTTCCACCAAAATGATCATAACTTCCATGAATAAATGAATTACTGTATGTGCTCTTAACCATATACATATAAAATATCAGAGTATATCCTCAACATCACATAGCTCCAACTGCAATAACCCACATGTGCTAATCCAAACTCTGTCTGCTTCTCTACAAGTCTTCGGTAAATCACTGTGTTGACATCAATGACAATCATAGTCATGAATGCAACAACAACTGCTATAGAATGGCTGCCAAACATTTAGCATTCATTTCTAACAATATATATATGACATATACATAAAAACCATCGGCTCATATGCTTAAAAACCATAAATTCATGTCTTCTTGCAAAATAACTGTTTGAAAGGAGGATAAAAAGAACTAAGAAAGATGACCTTTTAGAAGCCCATCATCCCCCCCAATTGCACTATTTCTAGTCCCTGAAAATGGTGCCAAAAATGCTTGGCTATTGGCCTGAGGGTGATAGGGTGAAGATTTACCATGGTGCACCATGTATTCTTGCATTAACTCTGTGATAAGATTGGAGGTGAACTGTGCTCCCTGATCCGTGACTATCTCCCTTGGTACTCCAAATTTGGTGAATATACATTCATAGAGGAATTCAAAAACTTTGTGATCCCTAGCATGCCTCATGGATTTTTCTTCAACCCACTTTGTGGCATAGTTAGTATATACTAAGATGTAGGACTTCCCATGAGAAGAGGGTTCAATGGGGCCAAAAAATTCATTACCCCACTTGTCAAATGGCATAACAACTACCTGAGGCTGCAGGGGAATTTCATTAGACTTTTTTGGGTGCCCCATACACTGACATGTATCACAATGCCTGGTATGCTTTGTTGCATCTTTATGCAAAGCAGGCCAGTAGTATCTAGTTGTCAAAATTTTATAGGTTGTCCTCTTTGCTACAAATTGGCCGCCACACGGCTCATCGTGACATGCTCATATAATGTCATAGGTTTTTTTTTCTCAAACACATCTTTGGGTGACCTAGTCTGGGCCTGTATAAAACATAAAGCCTGAGATCCATGAGAAGTTGAAACTCTTCTCAACCGGAAGTCGGCGTTGCTTAGAAGAGAAGTGAGGCAGTGTTCTTCCTGTAGCAAGGTAGTTGGCTATGTTTACATACCATGGATTAAAAGAATCAATAGAAAATAGGTTCTCATCAGGGAATCTATCATCAATTGCTATAGGATCATTTGGTACTTGCAATCTTGATAAGAAATTGACCACCACATTAGCCTTTCCTAGTTTGTCTATTATCTTCACATAAAATTCTTGCATGAGGAGTAACCAGTCTGCTAATCTACCACTAATGATAGGTTTGTTCATCAAGTATTTGATGGATGAATGGTTAGTGTAAACAAATACTTCATAAGTTGTGATGTAGTGCCTAAATTTGTTTAGTGCATAGACGACTGCTAATAGCTCTTTTTCAGTAACAATATAATTTAACTTAGCACCTTGCAAGTTTTTACTAATATAGTAAATAACATGTTCAAAAATAACTTCCTTTTGTCCAAGGACTTCTCCAATGGCATATTTAGATGCATCTGTGTGGATGTGAAACAACAGCTTCCAATCAAGTCCTTTGAGAATAGGTGTTTTTTTCAAAACATCTTTCAGTTGCTGAAATGATGACTTAGTCTTCTGTCCATTCAAACTTGGTTTCCTTTTTTAGCAAGTTGTACAAAGGTGCTGCAAGTTGGCTAAAATCCTTTATGAATCTTCTGTAGTAACCAGCATGGCCAAGGAAACTCTTGACATCTTTTTGTTTAACCAGTCTGGCAAGTGTGTTGATAACTACAATTTTTGCGGGGTCAACCTAAATTCCAAAAGATGAGAGGTAGTGTTCCAAGACAACTCCCTCCTCCATCATCATGTAACACTTCTCACTGTTAAGGGAGAGGTTATATTCCTAGAATCTCTTAAGAACCTTCTCCAAGTTAGCTTATGCTTCCTCAAATGTGGTTCCATGAGTAGTGAAGTCATGCATGTAAATTTCAACATAGTCAGTATCAATGTTAGAGAAAATACCTAGCACTGCTCTCTGGAAGGTAGCAGGTGCGTTGCACAATCCAAATGGAAAGACTAAATAAGAAAATGTTCCCCATGGATAGCTAAATGTTGTCTTATACTAGTCTTCTGGTGAGATTTGTATCTGGTTATATCCACTAAAGCCATCTAGAAATGAAAAATACTTTTTACTAGCAAGATTATCAAGCATTTGGTCAATGAAAGGAAGTGGAAAGTGATCCTTTTTAGTGGATTTATTAAGATCCCTATAGTCTGCACAAACTCTCCACTTTCCCCCTTTTTTGAAACAATTACTAGAGGAGAAACCCACTGGCTGTCAGAAATAGGATAAATGAAATTGACACTAAGAAGCTTTTGTAACTCAGTCTTGACTATATCTCTCAAAGAGGGATTAATTATCCTTTGGGCTTGTCTCACTAGCTTGCACTCAAGTCCTATATAGATTCTGTGGGTGCACAATTTAGGGTCTAACCCTTTCATTTTAGTATAGTCCCATGAAAAGGCTTGCTGAATTTCTTGTAAAATCTTGAGAAGACTGGACATCTAAGATTCAGTGAGATTATTATTAACATTCAACTCTTTCCCTGAGGCAATTTCAACTCTTTTGACCTTATCCAACATCAAAATTTCTGCCATTGATGGAGACTTTATTTCATGGGGAAATAAGATGTGGAGATAATAAAATGCTGTAGGAGATTGAGGTGAGTTCTTCTTAGGCATTGTTTTTTGAAGGGAACAATTGGGGACATCAATAGAAGATTCCTCAGAACCATACTGGTTGGTAAGGATTGCTGCAAGTATATCATCTTCTTCTTCTGACACCATGAATGTATTTCTTTCAATGACCATGAGTTTTTGCACCGAGTTTGCTTCAAGGGAAGCTTCACCTAAATTTGGCCAAACAACTTGGTCAAGTTCTACTTGGGGTTTTACTGGAGAACACATAATTAGCTTCTTGGTATTTATCCCATCTGATATGGTCATTTTTCTTGAGCGACATGCAATGCAAGAATCAGCTGTGGATAACCAAGGTCTTCCTAAGATTAATGGATATCCTCCTAGGGTGGCTTTGGGTGACAGGACTATAAAATTTGAAGGGTAGTCTAAAGAATCTAGTGTGACAACAATATCTTCAACCATGCCATCTAGCTTGATAGTGGAATTATCAGCTAATTGTAGTATTGTAGGTGTATCTCACACACCAATGATGCTAAGCCTCAACAGAACTTCCCTAGTCATGACATTGATTGACGCTCCTAGGTCAATCAGGAAATTCTAAATTTGGATACCATTAATATGAATGGTGATCATTGGACTCCCTGGGTCAGAATACTTAGGCGTTAAGACTTTGCTTAGCATGAGATCAGATGGCTGTCCTCAAACATGGACAGTGTCAGGGTATTTTTTCTTCCTTCCATGCTGCTTAATACAGGCTTCTTTTACTGCCTTGGTATAGTTTGGAACTTCTTTAAGGGCATCCAACAAGGGAATTTGCACTATCATTTTCTTGAGTTGATCAATTAAATCAACTGCTATAAGATTTTCTTTTGGGGGAGCTGATTGAGCCAATCTTTGTGGATAAGGTGGAGTTTTGAGCACTGGTGCCGATTGAGGAATAGGTGGAACATTAGTAGGTTGGTTCATGGGCATGTCCTCAACATCAACAACTTCAGTTATTGTTAGAATTTAATCTTTCCTTGGTATATTTGTATTTAAAGGATAAACCAAGGTATCCTAATGTATTCATCTTCTAGTCCAAGTGGGAGGACATGTAATATTTGTAATTTCCTTTATTAAGGAAAATAGATATTCCTCCTTATGAGGAATCCTACACTTGTCTCACACACTAGTGAAATGTGGCATACACAAAAATGGGAGTTACAATGTAACTCCTTTCTCACATCTCTATTAAGAGATGGCTCTCCTTCTCTCATCACATGAGATACTTCTTCTTCTTGATTATCATTGTATGAGCGTTGCTCTCTCTCTCTCTCTCTCTCTCTCTCTCTCTCTCTCTCTCTCATTCTTAGGAATTTGTTGCCACTTTCATTAATATCATGGGGTTTTTTTTATGCTTTTCCCCCTTCAAAATCTTGTCTCCTTGCTGTTTGGTTTTGGACAATGCTCCTAGTTCTTGCACTAATTCATGGTAAATTTTCCTATTCCTAAACTCATTGATTAAACAAGTTCCTATTTGTCTCTATATTTTGTTATTTTAACATGGTATCAAAGCAAGTTGGTTTAATCGTGTATTGAGTGTATAGGTGAAGGAGCTACCATACCTTGGAGCACTCCAATATCGGAGACTCTTGAGAGAGTTTATTGCTAATATATTTTTTTTGTTTTGTCTAAACTGATTAAGAAGAAAAATCAAATTTTTTTGAGTTTGGCTAGTTTACCGCCAAACCCGATTTATCTATTGGATACTTTATTGATCTCAAAAATTATATCCAAATCTTAATTTAATATTATAATATTTTCAATATTCTAATATTATATTTTATTAGTATTAAATGTTTCTAAAATAATTTCTTTACAAATTTATTTCATTTAGTTTCTAATTTAATTTCCTAACAATTTATATCTGTTCTTACATTTTTTAATTTCTGCATTCATGTTCTTTCTTGCATGCATTTCATTCTGATTATCTAGTGGTTGTGTATCGGTTTTTTTATTGTTTCTAATTTCAGTTGCATGCTCGGTTTTAACTTTGTAGTTCATTTAGCTCTAATATCATTGCTCTGTCATTCATTAAGTAACATTTTTTTTCTCCTTGCATGTTTTTTTATTCCGTGTATGCATGCATTTTTCTTTGACTTTGGTATTATTGGTAAAGTTTTTTTGTTATATTTTCTTGTTTCTCTTCCTTTTCATGTGATTTTTTTATGATAAGCTTTCCTTGATTGTAGTCATTTTCCCTCTGTATTGCCTTCTTCTATTCTTGTGTTTTAAGAAGGATATGGTGGTGCCCTCATGAAAGGGTTCTCTAGAGATACGATGGTGCCCTCGTTGGTTTATCTTGTTCGACTTTTATGTATTTGTTTTCGGTTGCTTGCAAGTTTCGTTTGCCTCCTCTGGTTTTTTTTTTTCATTTTTCAGCTATTTTGTCCCTCCACCATTCTTTCTACCTTCGAGGCCGCTCAGATCTACAAAGTAGCACATTTGTTTGCCCTCCTATTTTCTATCTACTTCAATAGTCGTTCTAGAGTTTTTTTTCTCTCAATCTTGTTTGAGCATTGCTTTTTTATCACTGTGAAAACCCAAGTTGAGATTATCTGCTATTTATTTTCATTAACTGTTATAGTTATTTGCATTTATTTTCAGTTCTTTTTGCTTCTCTTGCATGCATTTTTGGCATTCCTTACCTTTATCGCATGCTGGTGTTGTTTCTCTTTGCCTCCTCCTTCTTCGTTGAATATTTCAAAGTAGGAGACGCCTGTATTCGCATTGCATGCACTCTCCTCATCTGTCTTGCATGTAATTGAATCTCTATTTTTTAATTAATTAACTCTAGTGCGCGTGCATGAAATTGTAGCAATTCATTCTCCTTGCCTTCATACACCAAAAGCCTTCTTGCTATTATCTTTGTTTGAGTTGCGGGAGGCCTAGGGCATCTTGTATTTGGGCAAATGACCTTAGCTTGTTACATTCTGTGATCTATAGTCTTTGCTTGTCACTATATCAGTCGCTGAACCAGAGCATCACCATTTAACACTGTAGTAGCAGTTTGATTCTCTAGTGTTATCAGCTCGAATGATATATATTTAGACACCTCACTTGGTTTGTTTGTTCTCTAAGTTTGCTCCAGGTCTGTTGTATTTCTTCCTTCTTCATTTCATGCCTAGGTATTAGGTTCAGGCAACAAACCACTTGTAATAGTGACCCGCCAATACTTTTGATCTACTCGGTTTGTCTACCCGGTTTGTCTTCTTTTGATCTGTGCATGTTTTTTTTGTAGTGGGTTTGGTCGTTGTTTTTTGGGTCCTGCTACGCTACTTCTCATAAGGATCTTTACAAGTTTCTTTGTATTGTTTTGTCTTTTTTCTATCTAACATGGGTTCGAGGGAACCATTTTCTTCTTGCATGATCTTGTGGGTATTAGAGTGTTCTGAGCTTTGAATTTGGATTTTTTAGATCTTGCATGTTGTTTTCATCGCATGCTATTTTCAGTTTCCATCTTTCTTCTTGCACCCTCAATTTTTTTTATTATTTCTTTTTATAGGATAAATATCTTACCTTGCAAAATTTTTGAATGGTGGTAAGATTGTTCCTCATTTTAGCTGTGCAAAATAGGTGTTTAGCACTCATACGATCGACCGCGAGGCAAATCAAAGAGTAAAAAGACAATCACAACGCATTTTGATAGAACAACATTCCATCGCTTCTTTCGATATCTCCTGTCTGCTAGTATTGTCTCCTCTACATCGTAACATTCGTATCTATGCTGGTATTGGGATACGGTGCTTGATGCTTAGGGAAACCGACAACATTTATTGGCATAACGTCTCCTTAAACTTGTCCTTTTTTTTTCTGCTTTAGCAACCTTTTTTTTACATTTCCTAGCATTTGTTTTAGTTGCAGCCCACGTAGAAGGAGGTGACTAGTTTTTTTTATTTCAGTTAGCATATAGCAGTTACCTTTGTAGAGTTTTTTATTTCTCTCTGCCCTCTCAATCTGAAATCTGCCTTGAGAGAATAGTATTTTCTCTTAGGTATATGTTTTTTTTGGAGAGTATAGAGTTTTGTTAAGCAAAGCCCACGCCGTAGTTTGGCCCTTTGTTTATTTTGCACAAGGGTTTAGTGGAGATCTACGAGGGTTCTCATGTGTCTGTTGCATGGTGTCTTCCTCACTCTGGTCTAGGCTTGTACTCAATTCCCCCCTTGCCTTTCTTGAGCATAAATTGATTAAGTTTTTTTTTCTTTAAGATTTTATGATCAAACTTTCAAAGATCTTTTTGTAGAGCTATTGATCTTGAATGCATATTTAATTTTTTTATATTGTAGGAAACAGATTTACAAATAGTATAAGCTATCTTTGAAATTTTATCTTGATTATAATAGATTTCTTTATTTTTTTATTATTTGTTTTAGCTTTCTTTGATTATTGATTTTTAATGTTTAGATCAAGATTGAGAAAGAGATTGTTTGGAGAATAGATTTTAAGATGCATTGTAGATTTATTAATGTTGTGTTATTATAGTCTTTTAATTCTAGTGCTAAAGTTTTTTTTAGTTAAATTCAATCTTTTTATTATTATTAATTATTCTAGTTTACTAATCTCGCATTATATTTACCTAGTTTTCTACTAACATTCTTTTTGCAGGATTTATTGGGCTATTTCACCTCTGTTGATCTTCATAGTTCATTTCTATTGCCTTTTTAACTCCCGCACAATAAAAATTAGATTCATTTCATTTTCTAGCTCAAGCTTTTAATTAAGTTTTTTTTAGATTCAATCCATTTTAGCTAACATTTTTGTAGGATCATATCTATTTTTAACTCATCTATTTTGTAGGGTTGTTTTGTTATTAGGTTTCTTTTTAGATTTCATTCATGTTCTTGCTTGCAAGAAATTCTTGTGTTATCTGTTAATCTATAGCAGCTTAACCAAGATCTTTTTGCCCTACAGTGTTCTTAGTTTCCATTTTTCCTCTGGTTTCCTTTATTTTTCTTGCATGCCTCATTGGCGTAAGCTTTTATAGCTTTTTCCATTGCATGCAAGTGCATATAGTTTGATTTAAGTTCCCTTTTGATTTTTGTTAAAGTTTATCTATTCATTCCTAGTCTAGATCTTCATTTTTTTTATCATGACTACCCTGATGCCAGAAATGAAATTAACTAGTGCAAATTATCATGCATGGAAAATGGACATGACCTTCATCTTTAGATTTAGACACATTTTAGATATTGCTACTGATGCTAGTTCTAAACCAGCAGCCTTTGCTCCTCAAGCTGACCAAACTACTTGGCATAATAAAAATTAGGAAGCACTTGGTTTAATCAGGATCTCCTTAAGTCCTGAATTGTATGTCTTAATTTCTACTTGTACAGAAGCCCATCAGGCTTGGGACATCTTGAAAAATACCTATGACAGTGCATATGAAACTTGAAAAATCTAGCTTCAAGACCAACTTGAAGACCTCAGGTATACCAATTTCAACTCTGTTGATGATTTCTTGCTCAAGTTTGATTCCATTAAAGTCTTACTAACTAGTTTACAAACACCTCTCTCTGATTTAAAGATAATCCATAATTATTTGTAAATGTTTGCCTAGATAATTCCAACAGTATATTACTAATATTTATTCTCAATTAGCTATTCCTTCTTTAGCATCTCAACTAACTTATGCTATCTTTCAAAATATGTTGCGTCAAGAGGAAGCTAAATTAATTCAGTTTGGCATATTTAAATCTCATGAACATGCTTATGTCTCTCAAATTCACAATAACAATAGATCTTCTAACACTAATCCAAATAACCATAATTTTCAAATATCTAACAATACTAATAATTCAAATAATAACTCAGGCCAACAATTTAATGATCATTACAATTCTAGGCCTTCAAATAACTATCATAACAATAATCATTCAAATAGGCCACATTGCACCTATTGCGGTAAAGATGGTCACTTAATACATAAATGTTTTAGGAAATAAAAGGATGATTAATCTGATTCTCAAAACTATTCAAATGGAAAATCTAATGAAAATCAATCTCGTTCTACTTTTACTATCTGTTTTAATGCCTCTAAACCACCTAAATGGAATATTGATAGTAATGCATCTCAACATGTTCAATCCCATAAGGAAGTCTTGGATTCTTTGCAACCTGATTCTATGCATATTCCTATTTCTTTAGCTGATAATTATTGCTGTCAAGTTGAAGGAACTGGTAATGTTTCTGTTCCAAATGGGAAATTCCATGATGTGCTTTATGTTCCTGATTTGAAAGATAACCATACTTCTATTTCTGCTCCTAACATTAAGGATAATACTGATACTTTTCAAAAGGATAATGATGAACATGAAGATAGTAATGATACTCCTAATGATTTTGTTCATCCTAGAAGTGATGATAATGATAATGGTATAATTTGTTTACTCCTCCTTGCTCTCATGTTGATGATATGTTTGACCAAGAAGAGGAAATTATATCTAACTTTCTTGATGTTACTTTACAAGATCTGTTTATTACTCAAGATGAAATTCTTGATGATAGTACTAATCCTATGATTGCTGTGGAGGTTAATGATAATGATGCTTATATTAACTCTCATATTAATGCTTCATATTATGATGAATACACTACATATTTGTCTTATGCAACTAACGATTGCATTTTAGATTCTATGACTCATCAGTCACATTTTGATGAACATGTTACAAATTTGGTTTATGCAACTGAGGATTGCATTTATGATTCTATGACCCATGATTCACAATATGATTTTTTCCAAAGTGTTACTGATTCAGCACTAGGTGATCCCAATGATGGGCACTCTACTAGTGTTTTTTGCCTTATTGCAGGCTCAAGTATTGATTATGCTCCACCTCTATTCTTAAATGGAAATGAATATACAAAATCCATTAATGCATCCCAAGAATCTCAATGATCTCTTAAAGATTTGGGCTCTCCTCAACATGCTATTCACTTTGCCAAAAGTCCTATGTACCATTCAAGCTCTAAAGCACAAGTTGAAGACATGCAAGATGATCAAGCCAAAGACATCCTAGTGAAGACTCTTTCAAAAGAAACATCTCAAATTCATTGTAAACATTTGGGTTTGATACCTATTGATGTAATTACCCCAAGTAAAGATTAAAGGAGGGTGTTAGAATTTAATCTTTCCTTGGTATATTTGTATTTAAAGGATAAACCAAGGTATCCTAATGTATTCATCCTCTAGTCCAAGTGGGAGGACATGTAATATTTGTAATTTCATTTATTAAGGAAAATATATATTCCTCCTTATGAGGAATCCTACACTTGTCTCACACACTAGTGAAATGTGGCATACACAAAAATGGGAGTTACAATGTAACTCCTTTCTCACATCTCTATTAAGAGATGGCTCTCCTTCTCTCATCACATGAGATACTTCTTCTTCTTGATTATCATTGTATGAGCTTTGCTCTCTCTCTCTCTCTCTCTCTCTCTCTCTCTCTCTCTCTCTCTCTCTCTCATTCTTAGGCATTTTTTGCCACTTTCATTAATATCATGGGTTTTTTTTTATGCTTTTCCCCCTTCAAAATCTTGTCTCCTTGTTGTTTGGTTTTGGTGAATGCTCCTAGTTCTTGCACTAATTCATGGTAAATTTTCCTATTTCTAAGCTCATTGATTAAACAAGTTCCTATTTGTCTCTATATTTTTTTATTTTAACAGTTACTATAGGCTCCTTAGGTGCAGATAATTTAGTTCCTGATCTGAGATGGATATGATTTACTTGCAAGGAATAAGCTTGCTACTTGTTATTAGGATTTTGAGTTGGTTGTGCAGGAAGTTGAGTCAGATTTTGAGAGTTAATATTGGTTATAGGAGGTGAAGGCATAATAGCTTGCTGCTGAGGTGGAGGCATGAGAGCTTGTTGTTGAGGTGGAGGCATGAGAGCTTGTTGTTGACTAGGGTGGTTGGGTCCCCATTGAGGTTTTTGTTGCCAATTACCATGAGGTGGCCATTGGTTACTCTATTGTGGTTGCTGATAGGAGTTAAAGTATTGTTGGTATGGGTTAAATGATGGTTGTTGTTGATAGGCCTGGTTATAGTGTGGCTATTGGTTGGACCAATTATAATTCCAATTCTAGCCTTGAGGGGCAGAATTTTGAGGGTTATGGGTTGGCCATTGAATACTATTATTATTATAACCAAAATTATTCAATGGGTCTAGAGGCATACTTTGTCTTTGAGCCCCTGGATGCCTTTGAGAAACATAGAAAAATTCTCCATTCTCCTCATTTATGGCTTTAAATTTAGTGGGCATTAGATTACTGTCCACTGATGCAACTATCTTACATTTATAGTTTCTTTTCTTTTCTTTGTAATGAGAGAAGAATTCAGCCAACACAACATCTACCTCCTCCTTCTTCCTTCTCACCTGCATACTATCTAGCTGAGTGGAAACATCATTAATGATGTCTTGCTTGAAGTCAAACAATAGATTGGATAGGTCCATCTTGGATACTCCCAAACCACCATTGGATTTATGTGGTAGGTCTCTAAATCCCCTACCTTTCTTCATAGTGGACCTTGAATAATTTGGACATATATTCTTTATATCAGCCCAATTTTTATGTGTAATATCTCCTCCTGCCATCAGGTTTAGAGCCTCAATGCTTCCATCATTCACACATTTTAAGAAAAGGTGTTTTTGAGATTCCTTGTTTAGCTGGTGCTGTGTATTACACTACAAGTTGAACATGAACCTTGAGACATAATTCTCCAAGGTTTCATCTTCCTTTTGGGACATTTTGAAAATGTTGTCACCTTTCAAATCTCAACCCCTATAATATTCTTTATACTTTGAAAGAAATAGATTTGTCATTGCATTCCAATCTGCTATAGCATTGGTGCCCAACCCCATGAACCATCTTAAGGTAGCCTCTTTTAGAGTGGATGGAAATAACTTCATCTTGTGGCCATTAGTTGTGTATTCATAACTTTGGCAAAGGATGTCAAACTCAAAGAGGAAGGTCTCAGGGTCTTCTGTAATAAGGTCGTAGAATTTGGGAAGTGCAACAGTAGGTATGTTCTTAAAATTTTGATTACCTTGCTAAGTAGGGATATGAAAAGGAAAGGTGGGCTGAGCCATTCTTGGAGGAGGACCTGGTGGTGGTGGCTGATAGATAATAAGAGAAAGTGGGTTATCTTGGTATTCGGGTTCAACAAAGAGGTCATTTAAATGCAATGATTCTTCAGAGGATGAAGAGGATATGTGTTCCTGAGCATCGACAAATGGATTTTCAAAGGGTTCTTCTTCTTTGTTCTCATTTTGGGGTTCTTCAAGTTTAGGGTTAAAAATATTAAATGGTTCCTCCCGATTATTATGAGGAAGAAATCTCTCAAGGTGATCTCTCCTTCTATGCATAAAAATGATTACTTAAGACTAAGCTCTAGATTATCAGAACTGAAAAATTCAACTACAAAGATAAGTTTAAATTAACACCATCCTCAACAACAGTGCCAAAAATGCTTGGCCAAATAATGGTATCAGAAACCCATAGCAATGGACTGCCTATTTCAGGATTGGACACCCTAATTGGTTTCTAAATGAATTATTCAGTATCATTTAATTATCAACCAGGGACGTAAATTTGGAATGACATTCACAAAGTATATGCTCCAAAATCTCCCAATCTTAACACTATCATATGGAATTCAAATGCTTATGCTTCAGGGAAACTATGCTAAACCAAAAAATGAAGCTACTCTAACAAAGTATGAAATTACGAATAGGAATTACTCTAACCGCCTATGCTGCAAGAATAGTCTACCAATTTTGTTATCAATAGCTACAGGAACAACATAGTTCTATCTTACTTAGAAATGAATAGGAAAATGAATTCTACACTAATAGAACAATTCACTCATCAAGTGGGCCCCCTTGAATGAGTGAACATGAAACACAATCAAGATAAAAGATATAAAATCAAACTAAGCATTCTATTCATCCATAACAAAATGATTACACTTGATTGAAAATAGTATCACAATAGTTCTGTTATAAAAACCAATTCATTCGAATAACTCCTAAAGAGTTACAACAGTTGACTATTTGAAGGAAAACTATAACTATCTCCTAAATCTAAGATGACTTCATAAATGAGGATCAGTTACAGACTCAAAAAGTTTCAGAACAAAAACAACATTAAACATGAACAAATCTCTAGGAATATAGCAGGTTGATGGAACTAAATCCATGTGCAACATGCAATAGAAAATAGTAATTGATTTGCTCCACTTGTGAAGATCTTGCAATCCACAATTGGATTTGACTATTCTAGCACCACTATGTCTGTTCTTGAATGCTCACGGTAAACACTTGCAAAATAATCAATGTGCACACAACCTCCCATATACATATATATCCTTATCATTAATATTAGGAAACACGGTATAAAGTTCTAATTAACACTCATGCAAATCATATGGCTACAGGAGGAAGACTACCCACAACATAGCTTAGGCAAGGAAACATTCATTAATATGTATATCTACTGCATTATACCATTCATGTCCATGAATTCAAGAAAATATCTTATTTTTAAACTATCCACATTTCTATTCCATGTCTTCACACACACACACACACACACACACACACACACACACACACACACATATATAACATATACATAAAAACCATAAGTTCATATGCTTAAAAATCATAAATTCATGTCTTCTTGCAAAATAACTATTTGAAAGGAGGATAAAAATAACTAAGAAAGATGGCCTTTTAGAAGCCCATCACCAACTACACCCCCTACCCTTGCCAAATCCTATAAAAGAAAGGGATAATTCACTCATAATGGATCAACAAATTTGCGAATTGCATCTAACCTCTTGAGATTTTGAGCTAGAAAGGCAAATTTAGAAGTTAATTAAGCATTTCAATTTGGAATTGAACTATTTTAGCTTGCTTTATCACTTATTCTCATTCTAGGACTATCATTAATGGAGGTTTGTGGAGAACTTCACCATTAACATCCCTAGCTAGAGATCCATAGAGTGCTTAATTATCTTTATTTGTTAAAATAGCTCTTCCTTTGTGGTAATTTAGTTATTTTATTCAATTATTTGCAATACTAACCCTATGAAGGTACAAATTTTGGTACATAGTTACAAGTTGCACTATAGGATCATGATTATCGATACCAATATGTGTACACTGTAGTCTATAGACAAGTTTACAACCCTAATTTGATACGTGTCAACATTCCAGTGACTTCTTGGACAACTTTGTTTCCTTCAAGAAATTGGGGCCGAAATTAAACTTCAGCCATTGATCGTGGATCATCAGACAGTCTCAAATAATACATTTAACATTATAAAATAATGTATGATGAACTACAACTGATTGTGTACATGATTGAAGAACTTCAAGTGATTAGAGATCACCGAGCACTAAACTGTTATGTAAGATAATTGAATCAGTTTTATGTTGTCATTGATGTCAACTAGTTTTGACAATACTTATCATGGAGTTGCAAACATCTAACACATATCTAGAAGAGAAGAGAAAGATGAAGAACTAAGATATCTACATGAAGGAAGATGGTTATGATAGATGAGGATAAGTAATACTCTTGGTAACTTATTGATGAGTCTATGACTTCATATTGTTGACTTTTGCATTAATTTGTTATGAAGTTGGGAGAAAATTGTTACAAAGCAGTGTGGTCAGTTAATGAAGCATTCCAGTATACACTAAGTAGTGTAGTGTATACCAAGCATAGTATAAACTGATCTTGTGTTCATCGACGCATTTCTTTGTTAACCGAGAATGAACAAAAGAACTAAATGATTAGTTTAGCTGACAGAAGGTGATGAGCTATAAAGTGTATGATCACATAGTGGAAAGATAAAGTTTATTATAAGATCGATGGCTAGAAAAATTCAAGATAGATCTAAAGGACAGAATTGAAACATGTTACTGACACATCAGCCGAGGAAGGTTTAAACGGAAAAATCAATGAAGGAGATTAAGTGACAAAATTTGATGGATGAAAGGAAAGCGATTTACTTGTCTATTTAAGAGACTAGGGTTTCATTATGAAACTTATGCCAGAGGAAAGAATATTGTAGAGATATCATGTGAACAAGCTTCATGCATGCCTAATCAAACTGGTTAAGGAGAACCGAACTGCAGAGATTACCGAGCATCAGAAACCTATAACTGAGAGACAGTAAGTTACTGAATATTGTTGAACATAATTGATATACTGATCAGAGGATTTGAATGAGCATAATATAGATTTGTGCATCTACAAATCAAGTTGTATTGTAATCAGATCACTTGCTATTACAGTTTAACCATTGTAATCAGATAAATCTCTTAACCGAGTAGACTAGAAAGTCTTGTAATGTCATTCATAGAATGTACATTTGTTATCCTGTCAACCCCGTAGTGAATGCTAGTTGGATGATAATGGTTAGTTTTAAATCCTCTAACAAGGTCACACCTTACAATGTGTTTTGTAAACTTTAACAGGGTTGGGTCTTCACCGACCTCACTTCAGAAGACTGAACAATTTTTGGATTGCCAGTCCCAGGTGGTTTTTCCCTTTATACATTTTCCACGTTAAATCTCTTATGTTATGTGTTGATTGTGATGATTGTTGGATATCATACTTTACATGATGCATATTTGATTCGATTGGTGGTTACTACAAGTTATTAACTGGTAATTAGTAAAAGCACAAACAATTTACTATTCTATGTTATCGAGCTGCAAAAATTTGTTTAAATTATTTTTGGACATACATTTTGTATTTGGGACTATAAATAACTGATTCACCCCCCTCTCACTTATTCTAACAATTGGTATCAGAGCTATATTGGTTTCTTGGAAAAAACTTTTAAGGAATTAAATATAAAGATCAGAAAATATATGAGGGATGTGCCAAAGATGAACAAGGACAACTTTACAATATGGCAAAGCTGAATGAAACTGCATATATCTGGAATTGGGAATTTTGCCCACACTATTAGAGAATGGCTACATTGTACCAGCCACTAGACCGTTGACTCTTGATCAACTAAGAAATAGACATGAGCATAACATTACTATGATGGAGATTGCTGCTACTCTAACAGATGCCGAGTTTGAAGATATTAAAGATTGCACTACTACTAAGGATATGTGGGATAAAATTGCTCAAGTTTATAGTGGAGATACAAATGTCAAGAGAGCTAGAGCTGAAAGTTTAAGAGGGAGATTCGATGATATGAAGATGAAAGAAGGAGAAAACATTGTGCAATACACAAACTAAATAAAGGAGGTAGTTCACGCTATCAGAGGATCTAATGGTGTTATTGATGAAGACACTATGGTAAGAAAAATTCTAAGGACTTTATTGCCTATTTATGCAATTAGAATATCTGCAATACATGAAAATAGGTCAGCACCTAACAATACTCTCACTCTTGATAATTTGATTGGAAAGCTAACAACTTTTGAACTAAACAACTATGATAATAGTGTTGTACTAACTGTTGAATTTGCTTTTATGACTTCTCTAAAGATCGATAAGTCTAGTAGTAGAAATAATAAGGATGATAGTGATAGCAATACTGATGATGAGCTTGATGAGCTTGAAGCTCTTAAGGCTAGGAGATTACCTAAAGGAAAAGGTAGATATAGAGGCAAATTACCTTTAGCATGTTTTAACTGAAAATAATTTGGTCATATTGCTGCTAGATGTCCAAATAGGAAGGAAGATGACAGGAACAAGGACCGATCTGGTGAAGGAAGCTATGGGAGAAGAGGCAAAAGAAGTTATCGAAACTACAATAGAGACAACCAAGACAACAATGATAAAGGAAAAAAGGTATGTTACATTGCAGAAGAAAATGAATAAGAATTTGATTCAGATGATGATATAGAAGTGGTATTTGTTTCTATGAAGGATGACTCTGAGGAAGAAGAAAGGTATGTAAAAACAACACTAATTTTGAAGGTTAATAAAAATGATACATGGATCATTGATAGTGGCTGTACACATCACTTGACTAGTGATGAAGAGAAATTAAATCATCTTGAGCAATATAATGGAGGATCTGTAAAAATGGGTAATGGTACACCTTGTATGGTTAGAGGAAAGGGATCCTTATTGATAAATGATAGAATCCAATGTGATAATAATTATTGGGTAGAAGGACTAAACTATAATCTCCTAAGTGTGGCATAGATGAACAATTCAGGTCACTGAGTAGCTTTTGAGAGCAAGAAAGTAAAAATATTTGATGATGGAGGAAGACTTGTTAGAACAGGAGCACAATCGAAAGGTAACTTGTTTTATCTTGATAATGCAGAGTCCTCTTGTTTAATTATGAAAAATGAAGATGCTTGGCTACGACATAAAATGTTATGTCATGTAAACTTTGATAACATGATTAAGATTAGTAAAAATAAAAAGGTTAGAGGTCTACCTAACTTATCAAAGCTTGATCATGTTATGTGTCATGAGTGTCAGAAAGGTAAAATGAAAAAATCTAGTTTCAAAAGAAAAGATTATTCAACAAAGAAAATACTTGAGTTGGTTCACACTGACCTGTGTGGTCTCATGAGAACACAGAGTTATTATGGAGATAGATATTTCATTCTTTTTGTTGATGATTACACTAGATTAATGACTATCATGTTCTTGAAAGAAAAATCAGAGGCATTTAAAATGTTCAAGTGGTTTAAAGAAAAAGTAGAGAAAGAGTCTGGTAAAGAATTGAAATGCTTAAGACCTAATAGAGGAGGTGAATTTATTTATGATGAATTTACTAACTATTGTAATGAGCATGGTATAAAAAGATAGGTCTTTGCACCAAGAACACCTCAGCAGAATGGAATTGCTGAAAGGAGGAATAAGTCAATAGTTGATTGTGCAAGGACACTGATGATAGAGAAAAATGTTGCTTAGACATACTGGAGAGAGGTAGTTAGCACAACTATTTATGTTTTGAACTGAGTACAGTTGAAGAAGGACACTAAAAAAATACGCTATGAGTTATGGTTTGGACACAAATCCACTATAAGTTATTTCAAAAATTTTGGAAGTAAATGCTTTATTCTGAAAGATGAAAGAAATGGAAAGTTTGACTCAAAAGGTGATGAAGGGATATTTCTTGGATATTCCACTAAAAGAAAAACATACAAGTGTCTAAATAAAGTTACTAATAAAATGATTGAAAGTGCTAATGTTAGGGTTGATGATTTTGATGAAAATAATGCAGAAGAAATCACAAAGCAATCAGAAGACTATGGTAGATTCACATACATTGAACAACTAGAGTATCTACCGAAGCCGTAGATAGTGACAACCAGCCAGCAGGAAAATAACACCAAGGAATAGGAAAGAGAAATCGATGAGCAGGAAGGACCTACTGAGCAAACAAATGAACTTGAACATGATGAAAAAGAAAGATGAGATCAGATACTAGCAAGATTTGTCAGAAAACATCATCCTAAGAACCAAATCATTAGCAACAAGCAAGTTGGCATACAAATGAGAAGTAAGTCAAGACAAGGTACATGCTTAGTTTGTGAATATGAACCAAAAAATGTTAAAGTTGCATTGGAGAATGAAGAGTGGATAAATTCAATGAATGAAGAGATTGCACAAATAGAGAAAAACAAGAGATGGACCTTAGTACCTAGACCTAAGGATAAGATTGTTGTTGGTACTAAGTGGATCTTCAGAAACAAGCTGAATGAAAATGGAGAGGTTACAAGGAATAAAGCTAGACTAGTATGCAAGGGGTATGCACAGGAGGAAGGAATTGACTATGGTGAGACCTTTGCACCTTTTTCTAGACTAGGAGTTTAAATGTTACTAGCCTATGCAGCACATAATAAATTTAAAGTTTATCAAATAGATGTTAAGTCTGCATTTCTGAATGGGATACTTGAAGAAGAAGTCTGCATAGAACAACCAGAAGGGTTTGTATATCCAGACAAGAAAGACATGGTATGTAGATTACATAAATATTTGTATGGTTTGAAGCAAGCACCGAGAGCCTGGTATGAAAGGCTACATACTTATTTGTTAAGTATTGGATTTGTTAGAACTAGTGAGAACAACAATTTGTATATGAAAGGAGATACTGATGATACTATTCTAATTGCTAAAATATTTATGGATGATATTATCTTTGGAGGAAAAGATCACATATGTAAATCATTTTCTGATGAGATGAGAAAAGAGTTTGAAATGTCTATGTTTGGAGAGATTAAGTTCTTTCTAGGACTATAGGTTATTCAACAGAATGATGGGATATTCATCACACAATCCAAGTATATAAAAGAAGTACTGAGAACATTTGGCATGGAAGATGCTAAACCAGTTGGAACATTGATGGTCACAGGCTACAAATTGACTAAAGAGGATGAAACTACAGAGGTGAACTAGAAACTGTACCGATCAATGATTGGTAAGTTGATGTATGCAGTACATAGTAGACCAGATATAGCACATGATGTGGGGATTGTTGCATGTTTTTCTACAAATCCTATGGAGTCACACCTGATTGCTACAAAGAGAATCTTAAGATACCTGAAGAAAATAGAGGATTATGGATTATGGTATCCTAAGGATGGAAAATTTGAACTTAAAGTATACACTAACGCAGATTGGGCTGGAAATGTGGATGACAGAAAAAGCACAACCTAAGGAGCATTTTTCTTTAGTGAAAGACTTGTTACCTAGACAAGTAAGAAGTAGTCTTGTATTTCCCAATCTACAACTGAAGCATAGTATGTTGCTACTGCTACAAACTGTTCAAATATTACATACATTAAGAAAGTGTTAGAAGGAATGAATGAGGTAATCATTGAGCCGGTGATTATATATTGTGATAACACTAGTGCTATAAACATTTCAAAGAATCCCGTGATGCACTAAAAAATAAAGCACATATCTATCAAGTATCACTACTTAAGAGAACAAGTGTAGGAGAAACAAGTGAAGCTAGAATTTGTTACATCTAAAGAGCAACTTGTTGACATATTTACAAAACCTCTACCAAAAGATACATTTGAATACTTGAGGACTAGACTTGGGGTCTGTCCTTTGTCTGTCGGTCACTAATGTGATCTGGAGGTTGTATCAACCTAATCTTATCAGAAGATCATTCATGTTGATGTAGCATAGTTCACACTTTGGATTTCTATCTAAGGTTGTGAAAGATTTGAGAAACCAATGGTATAATTAGTATACTCAAATACAGTGAATGAACCGAACAACAGTGAGTTAATTGGCTACTACAAGAGCTATATGTTTATTTTTTTTCTTTGGCATTTTTGTCAAAGGGAGAGATAAACAATATGATAACTGAGGAGAATACTGGAACATCTATCTAAGGGAGAGAGAAACAGAAGGAATCTGAGAGCTGCTAAAGATCATATCTGTAGAAGATAGTCTGCACTTGCAATGTTGTTATGTAACGTAGTGATTAAACATATTAATCTAGGGAGATCTTACCATGCTACAAAATTTGTTTATAGAGCTGTAGAATACATGTTTGGTATGTGTATGGTATACTTCATATTGCTTGAGTTTCCATCAATGCCAAAGGGAGAGATTGATGAACTACAACTGATTGAGTACATGATTGAAGAACTTCAAATGATTAGAGATCACCGAGCACTGAAATGTTATGTAAGATAATTGAATCAGTTTTATGTTGTCATTGATGTCAACTAGTTTTGATAGTACTTATCATGAAGTTGCAAACATCTAACACATCTATAGAAGAGAAGAGAAAGATGAAGAACCAAGATATCTACATGGAGGAAGATGGTTATGATAGATGAGGATAAGTAATACTCTTGGTAACTTATTGATGAGTCTATGACTTCATATTGTTGACTTGATTATGTTGCATTAATCTATTATGAAGTTGGGAGAAAATTGTTACAAGGCAGTGTGGTCGGTTAATGAAGCATTCTAGTATACACTGAGTAGTGTAGTGTATACCGAGTATAGTATAAACTGAGCTTGTGTTCACTGACGTATTTCTTCATTAACCAAGAATGAACAAAAGAACTAAATAATTAGTTTAGCCGACAGAAGTTGATGAGCTATAAATTTTATGATAACGGAGTGGAAAGATAAAGTTTGTTATAAGATTGATGATTAGAAAAATTCATGGAAGATCTAAAGGACATAATTGAAACATGTTACTGACACATCAGTCGAGGAAGGTTTAAGTGGTAAAATCAATGAAGGAGATTAAGCGGCAAAATCTGATGGATGAAAGGAAAATAGTTTACTTGTTTATTTAAGAGACTAGGGTTTCATTATGAAACTTATGCCAGAGGAAAGAATATTGTAGAGATATCACGTGAACAAGCTTCATGCATGCTTGATCAAACTGGTTAAGGAGAACCAAACTGCAGAGATTACTGAGTGTTAGAAAGCTATAACTGAGATATAATAAGTTACTGAATATTGTTGAATAGAATTGATATACTAATCAAAGGATTTGAATGAGCATAATATAGATCTGTACATTTGCAAATCAAGTTGTATTGTAATCAGATCACCTACTATTATAGTTTAACCATTGTAATTAGATAAATCTCTTAACTGAGTAGACTAGAAAGTCTTGTAATGTCATTCATAGAATGTACATTTGTTATCCTGTCAACCCCATAGTGAATGCTGGTTGGTTGATAACGGTTAGTGTTAAATCCTCTAACAAGGTCACACCTTACAATGTGTTTTGTAACCTTTAATAGGGTTGGGTCTTCACCGACCTCACTTCAGAAGAGTGAACAATTTTTGGGTTGCCGGTCCCAGGTGGTTTTTCCCTTTACAGGGTTTCCATGTTAAATCTCTTGTGTTATGTGTTGATTGTGATGATTTTTGGATATCATACTTTACATGTTGCATATTTGATTTGATCAGTAGTTACTACAAGTTATTAATTGGTAATCGGTAAAAGCATAGACAGTTTAGTATTCTATGTTACCAAGCTGCAGAAATTTATTTAAATTGTTTTTGGATATACATTTTGTATTTGGGACTATAGATAAATGATTCACCCCCCTCTTAGTTATTCTAACAATTTATGTATGTTAGGTATGTTAGGTTAGGTTATGTGTCTGTGTTATGTCCAATCTTTTGAAAATCGCCAATAAAATATTTTTTTCCCATAATTAACAAATGATTAGCCAATAAAATAAATAAATTTTCAAATGGTACATAAAATTCGCCAATACAATTATTTTTTTCCCTTCAAAAGAATATCCTTCGCCTCATATATTATAATTTTTTACTTTAAAAGAAAAGTATTCACCTCATATAATATATATTTTCCCCCACATGACTGAATAATTCGCTAGCAATTTATGAAATTTTCGTTCGGTAGGGAAAAAATCGCCAATACAAACTATGAAAAATCATGGATTTGAAAAAAAAATTCACCTACATTAAAACAAATTCCCCCCTAAAATAATGTATGATTCACTAGGATTTTACACTTTTTCCTAAAAGGGGGTTTCTTAAAGTTATCCCTGGACTACATAGGAAGGTTTGTGGTGGTATGCTTAGATGATATCCTCATATTTAGTAAGACCAAAGAGGAACACATGAAGAACCTAGAATTTGTCTTGAGAAGGTTGCATGAGGAAAAGCTAGCCATTAACCTAGAAAAGAGTGAATTCTTAAAATAAGAGTTAGTCTACCTAGGCTTTGTTGTCTCCCAAGGTGACTTAAAAATGGACCCAAGAAAAGTAGAAGCCATTCTAAGTTGGCCCATTCCTAAAACAAAGACAAAAGTGAGGAGATTTCATGGGTTAGCTTAGTTTTATAGGAAGTTCATAAGGGGCTTTAGTGAGATATGTGCACCCTTACTTGATACAATAAAAGGAGGAGTCAAAACCAAGTTCACATGGACCAAGGCAACCCAAAAAGGATTTGAGAAAATGAAACAAAGGGTGGCAACACAACACATCCTAGTCCTACCAAGCTTTGACAAGCTGTTCATAGTGGAATGTGATGTAAGAAACATATCAGTGGGAGAAGTCCTTAACCAAGAAGGAACACCAGTTGCATTTTTTAGTGAAAGATTGAATGAAGCTAAGTCAAGGTACTCTTCATATGATTTGGAACTCTATGCATTGATTCAAGCTCTTAAGAAATGGAGGCATTACCTATTGCCTTAAGAGTTTGTAGTTTATACATATAACCAAGCACTAAGTTATATCAACACACAAGAAAATTTAAGTCATAGGCACATCAAGTGGATGGAGTTTCTCCAATCCTATACCTTTACTATTAAAAAAAAGAAAGGTCTAAACAATAAGGTTGTATATGTAGTTAGCCGGAGGTTTCTGACTATCCAAGAGAATCAAATTCAAAGTATTGGACTAGAAGGATTTAAGGAACTCTACAAAGAGGATGAAAACTTCTCAAGGGCATATAAGGTATGTGATGAATTTGAGAATTAGTTTCATAGTGAATTTGCTGACTACACTTTGCAAAATGGCTTCTTATTTAAGGTTAACCAGTTATGTGTACCCAAGGAATCAATGAGGGAGAACCTTATACAAGAGAAACACAATGGGATCCTTAGTGGAAATTTTGGTTTGAATAAGACATTGGACTTAGTGCAAAGGTTTTATTATTGGCCCAAGATGCTAAGAGATGTTAGGAGGTATGTAGAGAAATGTATAATATGTCAGAAAGATAAGGGAACATCTTCCAATGCAAGGTTATATCAGCCTTTACCAATTCCCAATAGACAATGGGAGTGTCTTAGCATGGATTTTATAGTAGGTCTACCAAGGACAACTACTAGTTTTGAAAGTGTCTTTGTGGTGGTTGATAGATTTAGTAAGATGAGCCACTTTATACCATGTAAAACCACACATGATGCCAGCTATATTGCACATCTTTTCTTCAAGGAAGTGGTAAGGATTCATGGCCTACCAATCAGCATTGTGTCAGACAGAGATGTGCAGTTTATGGGGTACTTTTGGAAGACCCTATGGAAGATATTAGGGACAAATCTTGCATTTGGTCTAGCTTATCATTCTCAAAGAAATGGACAAATAGAGGTGATAAATATAGTTCTTGGAAACCTCTTGAGATGTATCACAAAGGAATATGGACAAGTGTGGGACCAAGTGTTACCAAAAGATGAGTTTGCTTACAATGACATCACAAATAGATCCACTAGAAAAAGTCCATTTGAGGTAGTGTATGGCATCCACCCAAGAGGAGTGTGTGAACTTAGGGAGTTAGGTAACCAAGGAGGAGTTAGTGGTCATGCAGATGACTTTTCTCAATATATGCAAGAAGTTCATGAACAGTTAAGAAATATATTGGTAGAAGCCAATCAAAAGCTTAAAACTAGAGTGGATGAAAGAAGAAAGGATTTACAGTTTGAAATTGGAGATTAGATGATGACACATCTCAAAAGGGATAGAATCCAAAAAGGCATTCCTAGAAAGCCACAAATGAGAAGGGTAGGACCATGTAAAGTCCTAGCTAAGTATGACCCACATGCATACAAGATAGGCTTACCAAAGAAGCTGGCCATATCTCCTATTTTTAATGTTTGAGATCTGATTAAATATAGGGGGCCTGATGTCAAAGAAGAGGACCACAACCCTGATGTAACTACTAATGTTAAGGACCTCAAGTTGAGAAGATACTAGTGTTATCTCTATTTGAGCATTAAGTGTTGTCATTAGTATCAACAAAGATTAGTTGGTAATCTAAGCTGATCAGTCGGTAAAAGATAGAATAAGGAGATATAGAAGCTAGTCAATTGAAATTAAAAAGCCTTCATATTCAGAAGTTACAAGGTAGAACCTAAAGAAAAAAGAACACTGGTTTAATTGAGTATGTTTACTGAGCATCAGAGTATACCGAGCATCGAGTCAGTGAACACCAAGCATTCTACACATTGAGCATCAGTTAATTCACTGAACAAAGAATGCAGTGTTTACTGAGTTGTTAAGGAAAAAACATAGTAATAAAAAAAGGCACATATCTCCATGCAAATAGTTTACGCAAATCTATAAATGTTTTACCAAGATCGAGGCACATTTATTATGGATGTAATCATTAAATGTTGTGATGATTCCTATGTAATAGTTAGATCAAGGTTATTTTTGTACACCATAGATCTTAGGTTTTCTAAACTGTTTTAAACCTAATTAGGTCAAAGAAATTTTCTATATAATTGTAATTGATGTCATTTTGACATAAGGAGTCATGACAAGGAGATCATGAAGCAGTAGCCGCTTACATGACATCAAAATTCAGACAAGGGTTTACATGAATGAGCAGTTATCAAAGTTAGTATTTTTTTTATCAGAGACATACAAGGTTACAGAGTAGAATAGAGAGTAATATACTAAACATCAAGGTGAAATTTATTTAGTATTTCATAGATCTAATTCAGAAAAGTTAAAGTTGTCATTTAAAGATGTTTTCTATTATTAATTTAACCATTATAGAAGGATTGTAAATCTCTTAACAAAGTAGACTTAACCATCTATTGTAAATCTCCTAACCGAGTGCACACTTATTTACTGTTGCTAAAATCATTTCACAAGGTAGATATAATCAATCTTATGTTACTCCTAATATGGTAATATCATTAGAAGTGATCACACTTCTAGCCTTAACCAACATACTTTATTTACTACAGTAGTGAAGAATTTTTGGGTGTCATCCCCACCATAGTTTTTACCTTCTAACAAGGGTTTATGCGTAACCAAAATACTTGTGTCATGTGTTATATTTCATGAATTTTTTAATTTTTTTTCATGTACTTTACACTTACAAGTTATTAGAATGTATGTTGCAAATAATGGAATCAGTTGGTTAGATAGACACTACTATTGTAGATTGTTAATTCAGTAAAAGTTGGACAAGACAATTGATAATCAAAAGATTTAGATGCAAATCTTCATTGAATAATACAAGAAAGAAAGGGATGAATTGAAGAAGTTACTAGTTTAGAGAAAAGATATGGCTATTCGGCATTGTGAGACTAATTATCATGAAGAAGATATTGATGACCCATTTGAGAATACTAGATCTAGTTCAAGTAGTATATCTGACATATCTGAAGGAAGTTTATCTGATTTATCTAAGAAAAATCTTCATCTAACTGAACAAGTTAAATCCCTCCATATCGGTCAAGAAGCACAAATGGTAAGAATGATTGATGTGATGAATAATGCTAGACAAGTTGAACAAGAGAGAAGCTTGGTTGTTGAAGACAAAAGACAAATGAATGATAAACTACAAGAAAAAGAATCTAAGATACTGAGACTTACCGAGCATCACTTTGAGATATCTAATCAGATGGTTGTTGTAAGTTAGGAAATCAACTGAGTGAATAGTGAGTTGACAAGGAAACTTGAAGACATTGGTGAAATTAGAGAAGAAAATGAAAGACTAAAAAATGAAGTCAAGATGCAACAACAACATAGTGAAATGATTAAAAGGACTGAAGATAGTTCCAATAAAATTGATGAATTTTTGATCAATCAAAAGGGACTTGGAAGTACTACTAGATTAGGCTATACCAAGAAAGAAGAATCATCTAAGAAATTTGAACACATGAACACCTACAAGAGTCAAAGACCCAAGAAAATATCATGCTATCACTATGGTAAACCAGGCCACACATCAAATGTTTGCAGGAGTAAAGAAAAAGGTAATCCTAAAACCACTCCTAAGTTTAATGGTCATTGTTATGTTGTAAAAAGTATGGACATCAAGAACATGAGTGCAGATCTAAGTTGAATAGGATTCCCAAAAAATCCTACATGGAGAAACACTGTTGCACTTGCAATATGCATGGACATACCTCACAAGAATCCAGAACAAAGATGAAGCAAGTCTGGACACCGAAAGGAAAAAACAAGACCTAGCAACTAAGAAGACAAGGTAATGCTTATACTTGGGATTATAACACATGGGTTAACTATATAACATGTGGAAGATATGGACATATTGCAGCTGACTGCATGAGGAAGAATTAGAGAGGTAGATATCATAGCTGGACAAGCACTGGTATGGCTTGTTTACATTGTCACAAGGTCAGTCACTTAAGTAAAGATTGCAGAGACCGAGCACCAGAAACACAAATCTATGAGAATGGTAATAAAATTGAAGATATCATGAGAATAAGAAACACTGTGGCGAAAAGAATAAGGTGACAATGCTGAGTCAAGTAACACAGTCAGTGACACCTCATCCATTGGATTGGGTGACATCGCCACCTCCACCTAAGCTGAAAAGGTATGTATGGAACTGATAATTATGATTGGTTATATCTATCACACAATTCCTCATATCAAGTGTTCACATACCAAATCTTCATGAATTAAGATGCATTATGGTTTTACATGTTTTGAGATTTAAGTGTTTACAGTCGGTATATGCTAGACCCAGTGATAAGTTTCTAGTCGATAACTATCAACAAGGTTAACTGAGTGCCAGTATTAATTGAGTGGAATTTCATGTGTTAACTGAGCTTATGACATTTCATGGTATACACCAAGAGTGACAATTTTCATCGAGCCATGTTAGGTCAAGCATTTATTGCAAAAAGGTTTGAGCAGGAAGTTGAAAATTCTATAAATACACAAAGGACTTACTTTATTTTTCACTGCGATTAGGAAGATCTAAGAGTCTATAGAGTGAATTTGAGTAGAATATTTTTAGAGTGATTGAACAAAGATTTGAAGGACTCCAAGTAGTTTTTATCATTGTTATGAGTAAGTGTCATCCTAACCGAGATGTTTATTTGATATTTTCCAAAACCCTAAAATAAGAACAATGGTGTCCACATCTAAGGTTAAAAATCCAAGAATGTAGATGAGGAGGAAGTTAGATTGATCATCTTTGCTACATATGATGATCCGAAGTACAAACTTCACCTCGAAGTTGCTTCGTAGATTGACAAAATTGGAGCTTTTTTGAGCATACCGCCTATGGTTTTGTTAGTTGAAGACATACGCGCCTACATTCACTGTAAGATTTGTGAGATTGGTGATTTTGAGCCCATTTCTACATTTCAAGAGCTAAGTGTTAATGGGAAATTAAAGGATGATCATGAGCATTTGAGAGTCAAGGATTTGATAAATGCCCTACATTTTTTGAAGGTTTTTAGGAATGAATGGATAATAATTGTTTTGAGTCATTTTCATGATGGGAAATTATGGCTAGATGAGCCCGTGAAGATCCCAAAGGATATTATACATGCAATAACAAGTTAACCTACCACCGACAAAGTCAAAACATTGAGGAGTGCACCGAGAATCAAGATAGAGAAAGCTACTGGAGCAGAATGGGCCGATAGAGGATTGAAAGTTAACATAATCACAGATCCTGAAAGTAGGTTTGGAGCTTATGTAACTGGGTACAAAATTTTTCAATCAAGAAGACCCAACAGTGTACCATGTGGAGTGGTAGATATTGCATTTAAGATGGTGAAAAAGGGATTTCAGCTGGACCTCAACGAGTTATTGTTAAAACAAGTTGAGGAGAAAATGAAAATAATTTGGTCGACAAAATCCAATACATATAAGTTCGGATCACTGTTACTTTGTAAATTATTTTATGTGAAAATTTTTTTCCCCTCTGTCGGTAATATTGACCGAACTACCAACAAGCTAGTGACATTACAAATAACTGATTTGATACAAAAATTGGGTGAAAATTCTATCAGTATAGTGGATATTTATTTTGAGCAGTTTAAGGAAAAGATGAATGCCATGAGTAGAATAATGAGATAGTTGGTAGAAGAATATGAACATGACATCTATTTTCTAGTGGACATATATTACACACTAATAAAAGTAGTTGAATCAAGAACAAAATGGTTAGCTCCAATGGGATATGAGATTGATATTGACTGAGCTTCAAGGTCAATCAAGGCTTTATTGGTAGATTCTAAGGATCCAAAAGCTACTAGGTTTGGAACCTATGAGGAAGAGAAACACAAAATTAAGATGGATCTAGTTATTGGGAAGGAAAAAAATAAATCAAGAAAAATAATAAACAAACTGGTTAAACAATTTGGAGAAGATACAAATGATGCTGATGCATCTAAGGATATTCTGGTTGAGGTAGAAATTGAGGGTCAGTTACTTCTTATTGACATAGCATATAATGAAGAGGCAAACGAGTTTGAAAAAGATGTATAATCTACACTGGTTAAGCTCACTCCTAAGAAGAAGCAGATAGAAGTGCAAACTAGGGCACGAACAAGGTCAACCACTGCAACTTCACCACCATCAAAGAAAGGAGTTGTAAAGATTTGTAGGCCTACACTGACCAAGACTTATCAGAAGAAGAGAGGTACACAAGTGACCTCCGAGGCACCAAAGAAGAGAAGGAAGCTGATAAGAGGAAAATATGACATTGATGATTAAGACGATGACCTAAATCAATTCAAAGTATTTGTGAATAAGGACCAATCAATTGATGAGTTTGTAGAAGCCATAATAGACACTAGAGGTCTTAGCAACCCGAAGATAAGTCAATTTGAACATCTGTCAATCGAGGAACATAACAAGATAGAGGAGGCAGTAATACAAATGATGATTAAATTCAAAAAGGTACCAATAGAGTTTTCCAAGTATGTACCAAAAAGTTTATATGATAAAATATCAACTAGATGGACTTATGCTTTAAGCACCGAGAAGAAAATGAGGGAAGATTCCCTAGTATTGGCGATGCCAACATTGATAGTCCCCGAGGTAAATGAGCTGATGAAGCAGTTTTCCAAAAGATTTTTGGTTAAAAGAAGAGCATTACAAATACTTGATGAAAATCTTGCAGAAGTTGATGAGAATAGTCAGTTGCTATGGAATTCTATTCTCCAAGCCCGAGCTAAAGTAGACAAGATGGCATTGGCCATAATTTTCAAGAGGAAGTCTAAGAGAAAAGGCAAAGACATCCATTTAGATGATGCAGATCTGGCCACTAAGGATCCCATAGAGCTATCAAACACCAAGGTGTCTAATACAAATATTGACACTGACTACCAAGATGTGTACTGGGATGCACCTAAGTAGGTGATAATAACTGGAATCAATGATGGTTCAAATGATGTACTTATAGAAGACATCACTAATGGTGATCCTAATGACATTAAGGGTGATGAGGACATCACCGTTGCTTGAGCACAAATAAATGAACAAGTTGCCACTGAGAAAACAATAAGTATTGTATTAGGTTCCCTTCCTATATTAGTTCAAGCAGTTGAAATCTTATCACAAAAGGAACCCGAAGGCTCAATCCCCGAGTAGCAGAAGGATACAACAGGGGAGCAAAGAACAAGCACCCAAGGCACTACAGAGTCAAATGAGCCTAAGGAGAAAGAGACTAACACACATGCACATGAAGATCCTAAGCCTATAGAGACCACCAAAACCAACACCACTAACACTACAGCAGAAGCCCCCACTCAATTGATTGAGACTCAGGTCACCGGGCAGCAGAAGATGGATGATACAATGTCAACCGAGCAAGATAAGCCAAACTTAGAGGTAAAAGCTCTAGTTCCATTTGTTAAATCATCTCTACAAGAGAAGAAGAAGAAGAAAAAACATGGAAAAGGGCCAGTCACCTTGGATGAGATAATAGAGATTCCAAAATATGACCCAAGGACTTTGGACCTCGAGGAACTGAGAAAGTATGAAGAGTTGTGTACAAGAAAGGCAACACAAGAGAAACTTAGGAAGGAGATTAAGAGCAAGCATATTTTAGAGTATGTAAGAGACATTCTTTAGCAAATTTTTCCCAACGTCCAAATAAATGAAGATACACCTATTTTGGACCAAATTGCACTTACAAGTCATATAAATGCCCCAAACATCAATGTAGAGAAAAGGATAGAAGAGAGGGAAGAAGAAAAAATCCAATTAAAACTTGCAGAGAAAATCATCCAAGAAGTGGCTATCAATAAGGTAAAGCTTTATGAGGTTATAACCGAGCTACAATCAATAACTGAGAAGATTATATAAATTTTGTTTAAGTTATGCAATGTGGAAACATTCACTGCCGAGGTCAGTGAAAAGATCAAGAAGCTAGATGCAAATATCTTAGCCAATGAAAATGCTTCTGTAACTAAGCCAAATTCTTTCCATAAGCATATCCTTAAAGTACAAGAATTGAGGCGGTTGAGAGCATACCTAAGGAAGTAGTGTGAAATCATAAGTGACTAAGTCACCAAGCTACAAGCTGAGCTTCTTCCTCAATTAAAAATCATGGAGAGACACATTGAAAAGGCTAAAGTATTAGTAGCTACCCCAAAAATATCTATTTTGGAGAACATATTTGATATGCATGTACAAGTCGGTCTTGAGCACATTGCTCTTACTAACTTGAAAGAGGAATGGGAAAACCTCTTGGCTTCATTTTAGAAAACCCACAAGAACATTTCTGATAAGCTGCAAGTACTTTTTGTTTTGGCATTAATTTCAAAAAGGGGGAATTCATGTATATTCCAATGTACTTCACTACATAGCGGGAGCATGCACCGAGGGGGAGTTTTTGTAGAAGAGTTAGTAAAATTTGGGAGTATATGTATATATGGAGTTAGAATTTTTTTTCGAGATTCGGTACATATACATTATGGTTTTGATACTAATGTCAAAGGGGGAGATTGTTATCTCTATTTGAGAATTAAGTGTTGTCATTAGTATCAACTAAGATTAGTCGGTAATCTAAGTTGATCAGTCGATAAAAGATAGAATAAGGAGCTATAGAAGCTAGTTGGTTGAACTTACAAAGCCTTCATACTGAGCAGTTACAAGGCATAACCTAAAGAAAAAAGAGCACTGGTTTAACCAAGTATGTTTACCAAGCATTAGAGTATACCAAGCACCGAGTCAATGAACATTGAGCATTCTACACACCAAGCATCCATTAATTCACCAAACAAAGAATGCAATGTTTACCGAGTTGTTCAGGAAACAACATAGTAATCAGAAAAGGCACATATCTCTATGCAAATAGTTTACATGGAAGAAAAAACATTTTACCAAGATCAAGGCACATTTATTATGGATGTAATCATTAAATGTTGTGATGATTCCTATGTAATAGTTAGATCTAGGTTATTTTTGTACACCGTAGATCTTAGGTTTTCTAAGATGTTCTAAACCTAATTAGGTCAAAGAAATTTTATATATAATTGTAATTGATGTCATTTTGACATAAGGAGTCATGAAAAGGAGATCATGAAGTAGTAGCTGCTTACATGACATCAAAATTCAGACAAGGGTTTACATGAATGAGCAGTTATCAGAGTTAGTATTCTATTTATCAGAGAATACAAGGCTACCGAGTAGAACAAAGAGTAATATACTACACATCAAGGTGAAATCTATTTAGTATTTCATAGATATGATTCAGAAAACTTCAAGTTGTCATTTACAGATATTTTCTATTATCAATTTAACTATTATAGCAGGATTGTAAATCTCTTAACAGAGTAGACTTAACCATCTGTTGTAAATCTCCTAACTGAGTGCACACTTATTTAGTGTTGCTAAAATCCTTTCACAAGGTAGATCTAATCAATCTTATGTTACTCCTAACAGGGTAAGATTATCAGAAGTGATCACACTTATAGCCTTAACCAACATACTTTATTTATTGTAGTAGTGAAGAATTTGTGGGTGTCATCCCCACCGTAGTTTTTACCTTCTAACAAGGGTTTCTACATAACCAAAATACTTGTGTCATGTGTTATATTTCATGAATGATTTATTGTTTGTTTTCATGCACTTTACATTTACAAGTTATTAGAACATATGTTGCAAAAAATGGAATCAGTTGGTTAGATAGACACTACTATTGTAGATTGTTAATTCAGTAAAAGTTTTTGAGGGTACTGATTAACCCCTCCCCTCTCAGCACTATAACTTTTCTATCCCAACAACTAGACTCAAGGGTCAAGAAAAAGACAAGACATGGAGTCTACATGGAGCACCTCATCAAGTGGAAGCACCAACCTAAATAAAAGGCTATTTGGGTAGTAGAGAATAGTTTCAAAAAGATAGGAATTGATTTGGATCTCTTAACCCCTAGTGATTCTTGACTTCTTGTTGCAGGGGGAGAATGATGCAGGACAGCCTAGGGTCTTTAGACTGCCCTAGTGTAAAAATTTTGGCTTGTAGTCACCTTAGCCAAGTCACTATCTAATAAGGACTATGAAGAGTCCCAAGTGAGTGTGTGAAGTCTATCAAGTCCTAGGAAGGTTGGTTGGAGTCATGAAAGGTCCTTACTAGGCTTGATGAGTCTTGGTTTTTCTTTGTCTAGTTGCTACCTTAACTTTCTAGTTGGTCAAAGACTAGGTTGATTTTCAAAAATGATGGAATAAATAATTAAAATGGTCTTAGAGAGTTTGGTCCACCATTTAGGTCATCTAGGACTCATTGGAGAGACCTTATTGAGCTTGACAACAAAAGTTGTCAAAGTTGTCAATGACAACTTTGCAACTTTTCAAAGTTGTCATAACAACAAATTATCAAAATGCCTCTCAATGGCTAAAATTAGTTAGGGAACTATTTAGACAATTTTTAATGGTTCTTCTAACCTATTTAAGTGTTTTTCCAACTAGAGATGAGGGTTGGCATGTTTTGTAACTATTGGTTTTTAGAATTTAATTTACTGGTGTGCTTTGCAAATGAGAACAATGCTAAGAGCTCGATTATCCTTAAGCTATGGATTGATGTGAGCCTATCCTTTTCATGTCTGAATAGTATTTTGGTTGTATTTTTATTAGTGTGTACATATTTAGGATTTAGTTTTTTTTTATTTTCTTTAAATTTTTCCTTTGTGACCAGCGCACTAGTTTAACGAGAGTTGAGAACCTAAAAATGGCTCTAGCATGAAAACCATTGGAGAGAACTATAAAAACCTTCAGAATATGATAGAGAATTGTACATGTGTTGTAAATATGTATTTTTATAGCCAGGTGTAAAGAGGAGCTATTTTTACTATCAAGCCCTAGGCAAGCCAGAGGGTGCCTGATTAGGAAGGTTAATTGTAAGTAGTGATGGATAGAAGACTTCGAGGATTGAATTAATCAATCCAAGGGTGAAGGAGTGAAAAAAATGTTTAAAGACTCAATCCTAAGAAGGATAGGTCATGATAAAATTGGTAGAGGGAGAAATAACCATTTCTCTATTGTGAATTAGAGAAAAGTAATTAGGCCTTAAAAGTAGGCTCAATATTAGGAAGGTACTATAAGGCTTCCATGAGGACCAAAGACCTTGAAAATCCTCAAGAACTCTGAAAAGGGTATCCTAATATCAATTTTATTTTGGCACTTGTGTGGGAATTTGGGAAGTTAAAGGCCAGAAGAAGAGTTGGAAGAGATAATTAGGCCTAATTGGGGCTTGAAGCCTTGTAGCCTAAGTTTGAGGAGATCGACTATTGAATTGGTAAGTTTGAAGACTTAAGCAACCCAAAACCTCTCAAGAAGAGTTAAAAAGAAGACTTCTATCCAATTGCAGCAAGTTTTCAGTTTGACAGTAAGATGATGGACTTCAAGAAATGAGTTCATGCAAGGGAGTAAGAAGGAGTTGTGTAACTAAGTTGGTAGAGAGGTCTAGGAGAGAGAGATGTGATTGGAGGTAATCCCTCAAAGAAGTAGGGTCTTAAATAACCCTAACTAGGCCAAGAGAAGGACCTAGAGCAAGTCCTGAGGGAATTAGGACTAAGTCTAAAATGGAATGTAGAGAGTAAAAGGAAATTTTAACTCTTTTCTAGATTTTTGAGAGGAAAAGGGTAAACATCTAATAAATATAATTTATTAAACCATATGTAATGGGGAATAAAGTGATTTATTTAGACTTTACATAAATGGGTTACGATTTAGGGAAATGGGATAGGATTTTAAGCTAAATAACATAAATAATAAACTTAATTAATATAATTTATTTAATTGATGAGAGAATGGATAAGTAATAATAATGTTAGGACATGGATATTTTGTGGGTGTCTACACTTTGATTCTATTTGGGTGAATTCTTACAAAAATGATCAAATGCCTTCAAAATATTTTAAATTCTTCTTTATTAATCTCAATAAATAATGTAATCTCATTAGTAAACTTGGCATTAATAATCTTCTTACTTGTCGACATGTGCACCAATTTTTTTCAAATTGTCTTTAGGGCAATGTATTTACAAATATTGTTTGAGGATACTTTTAATTATTGATCATTTCTTTGAAGAATTAAACACCAATCACACATCTTGGTCTCAAATGACATTAATCTTAGTTTGCATAATGCAAAATTATGTCAAGATGTCAACATCTAAAATTATTTCTTTCTTCATTTCTATCTTGCTATATCAATCCTAGTGCCTTGCAGATTCTATATTCCTTCTATATATAATAAGATCTCGAAGGTTCTTCTTAGCACAATACATAACATCCAAGTAAATTATTTTTCTTAATTTTGAAGATCAAATACTACATTGAATATAATTACACCTTTTGGATAAAATCACACAAACTGAATTAAAATGTAGTCTTGATCAAATGTTAGGTTGTAGAAAGCCCACAATTGACATATTTTTTTTTATTTGTGTTCATTAATCTAATTTTAGATTTTAACTTTCAACTCTTTACTATAATACGTCAACAATTTAATTTTTTTTATCGGGAAAATTATATTTTATTAATAATTATAAATATGATTTTCAAAACAAAATTTTGGAGAATGCTCTAGCCTCCATGGCTTTTCATACTGGTTTACATAACATTCCTTCATCATTTTGCATTATTTGTATACTCATACCCCATTCTATATAGAAAAAGATTGCATTACAATTTTCTTTCTATCCTACCCCATGAATGAGGCTATCAAATCCTAGCATAATCCAATACCAATTACAAGCACGATTGAACAAAATGAGCTTCATTGCTTGAAAAAAATGCACCCATTTTGATTTCAACAAAGGACACCTTGAAACCAAAATAGTGTAGAAACAAAATGGAAAATTCACACCCACATGGTAGAAGGTATAACTTTGTCTCATGCTATCTCCTAGAGCTCGACACAACCCCTTACTACATTTTTCATGATTCCTCCATGCTCCTCACCATCCACCATGACCCCTTCACATACTTGGTCTTCCCATTCTTCTCAAAGTAGCCCTTCAAACTCCATTTATTGGTTCTCTTTTTCTTGCCACCCTCACCTGATCCCCATTTTCTTGTTCATCATTATGTCCAACTACAGGGGTCCTCCAACAGTCTACCAATTGGAATTTAATCAAAGATTTGTAAACTCTTCTTTTCTTTGTCTAGAAGCAATGAGTTTCTCCCAATATACTTTGTAATCACACAATATTCTCCACATTTTTTGGGTATCCATTTTCCTTGTATGCCTATTTACCCCAACCCTCCATAACAAAAAATGATGAAAATTTTATGGATATAAGAGGACATGAATCCAATCAACTTGGTCAATATTGAAACCTTGGCTTGATAATGAGAGTTGTAGAAGAATGTCAAGCCCTAGCCATCATTATTCCTTAACACACCTGCAAACCACCCTCCTCACATCATCAATGATAGAGAGTTTTAGCCCCCAAGAAAAAAATATTGATGATATTCTTGTGTTGGTGCGAAACTTGTAGTTGATAATAAGAAAATCAATGCCCAAATGACCGCACATCATTATCAGAAAGAATGGATCATCAATCCTAAAAACATGCTTTAGTCTTTCTATGGATACCAGCCCTGAAAAGGCCATCTTCTGCTTGGATGACTTGAAGTAGAAATTTTCCTCCATCTTTCAACCCACCACTCACTACCACTACACAATATGCAAATGCTCAAAGGGTTCTAATACATCTATATCATTTCTCCATGTAGAGTGAGCATTTACTCACTGTCCTCTCAATCTTACCAAATCGTTGCCTACATTCTTTGCATTCAATGCCTATCACCTTGCCTCAATTTCTTTGTCCTATGTCAATGGAGTTTCAAAAAATACCTTCATCACTACATCATTAACTATTGTCAACAATGTAGAGATCTTAATTGGATTTGTTAACTAGGAAAGAACATTCCCCTACTCAGTGATCAGACATCATATTCGACAGCCAACAATCCCTCTAAAAGCATCATTTAATTATCAACTTGGGGTCGTATAACTTGAAATGGGTCAACACATTATATGCAGTAGTCTTCTGTGAAAAAGATGTATCCTATTTATAAGAACATGATGCTGCAAATGAACACACAATAATTTTTTTTACTCAAACTGAAGAAACACTTAAGCTATATGAAATAAGAACTACTCAGTGGCAGCAGGAACAATCAATACTTCTGTATCTCTATCAACGGCAGAAACAGTCACATAATTGTTTTTATAGACAATCAAAGTACAGTTATCCTATTTGTTGAAAAGGAAAGAATAGATACTTTCCTGAGTGGACCCCCTCAGACAATGTCCTTAGAGAAAACATAGGCTAAACTTCAAACTTCAGAATCATATTATTGAATTAGCATTGAAAAGTACATTGCTAGTAAATGATTAACTTTGATAACTGGTAATACTTCTTACTTCTTCTCTCTTCTATTCTATCCCCTCTCTATATCACTTCGACTAATGACCAAAACTATTTATTTACAACTGAACTCAACTAACTTCTAACTTACTTATCCACTTAAGGTGGAAATATTTTATTACAAACATAACTCTCACAATCCATCAAATGCTCATTATCCATATTCAATGCATCCATAGTTCATTAAATACAAGAAAACAACATTCCTCATATGGCTGCAGGAAAATAGACAGTAATGATTGCAGGAAGATAAAGTCTTAAATGTACACATCACTTAGAAAAACAACAAGTAGTAGTTATGAAAACTATAGCAAGGATTATTATAACATATATGTTCCATTATAAACAACTAAGCATCATAATCGACCGAGAAACATTAATGACCATCACACTGGATTTGTGGATCATAAAGACACTTTCCACTAGATTCTTGGAGCACATTCCCCTTATGTCAAATAGATCTTTTAATTGTTTCTTCCATTACTTCGCGCTGCTACAGCTGAATCGGTCTTTACCGGAACTGTTGGGTAGCAATCTAGTGGAGTGTAAATTCTCTCTTGGATCTTTGGGTCCTGCAGAAACATCTTCTATTCTTACAGAAAGGGGTTAGCGCGACACATGAAATCCATCAAATGCTCATTATCCATATTCAATGCATCCATAGTTCATTAAATACAAGCAAACAACATTCCTCATATGGCTGCAGGAAAATAGACAGTAATGATTGCAGGAAGATAAAGTCTTAAATGTACACATCACATAGAAAAACAACAAGTAGTAGTTATGAAAACTATAGCAAGGATTATAATAACAGATATGTTCCATTATAAACAACTAAGCATCATAATCCATGAAAAGGTTCTACAGTTACTACTTAAAGTTTGTAAAACCATATGAAAATGTCGCTAAGACACAATTTAAAACATGCCAAAATTAGGGCTCATCAAGCGAGACAGTTATTGCACTTGCTTCAACATCTCCTCTTTGGGTGTACTACCAATGCCACCATGACATTACTAAGGGGTCAAGCTGGTAGCAGATTTGGAGAGGGAATCTGCCAATAAATTACCCTCTCAATAGATATGAGATAATTTGAAATTGCAAAAGCCTATTAATTTTTTTGTGTATGGTTCAAATTATTTTATCAATTGTCCATACTTGAGATTTATCCATAGGAATAGCATTAATGATGATCTATGAATCTCCTTCCAAGTGTAAGTGCTCCACTTGGATGCTTTTTGCCATGTCCATAGCTAGTAGTGCTGCCTGGGCCTTGATTTCATTGTTTGTGCCTTCCTCAAGCTTTTTAGACCCCATTGTTAGAAAATTACCCAAAACACTCTAGCCAAACAACTCACACATGAAGGACCCAACTTTCCTTTTACAGTACCATTGAAATTGATTTTGATCCAACCCTCCTCAAGTACTTCCCATTTCACCTCGTCTCTCTTTTGTTAGGAAGGATCGGCCCTTGAAAGCTCATTACTAGGTATGTCACCAATATAAATTGATATTATATAAATTTTTAGATTAATCTTTCTCTTTTTTGCATTCATATTTATTAATATAGTTTAAATTATTCTAATAACTCAAATATCAACCATTTAATTAATTTAAAGTAACTTTAATTATTATTTATCATTTCTTTTAAAGTAGTAATTAATTTATCACATCTTTTCAACTTTCAAGCTAACATAACCTCTTTCAAAATTAAACAAACAAATAACTTTTCTAGCTTTTAGAAATGCTCAAATTATTTTTATAACTTTTAGAAATACCAAATTGATTTATCATGCCTTTCAACTTTTACATTAGTTATAACCTGTTACATAAGTAAAGAAACAAATCATATTTGTAGCTTCTAGAAGTGCTAGCTCCTACACACTAATGATTTTTTTATTAATTAGTATAAAAGTGGGAAGCATTTAGTGAAAAAGGAACCTAAGAAGATTTTAAATGAAATTGAATTATTAATAAGTATAAAAGTGGGAAGCATTTAGTGCAAAAAGGAACCTAGGAAGATTTTAAATGAAATTGAATTATTTATTGATTTGAGTGGGAATTTTGTAGAAGCATTAAGCATTTCTCATAATTCATTATTTGGAATCAAAGCTTATAGTCTAAAAAATGATATGATTCCAAATGAGAGGATCAAAGTATGGGGCTCACTCTGATTCTCATCACTTACATCCTTACAAAATAAATGATCTACTCATGTGAAAAAGATGGTCACATTGGAAGTCGAGTCATGTGTTTCCATTATTCACTCCATACTTTACACCTATAGTTGACTTAATTAAAAAATTGGGCTCTCTTTTTAAATGTCAATAATTGAAGGTACAACGTTCATAATTCAATGTTTCTAATGATAGCACTCCTTTTGTCAGCTCTAAACATGACAAATTTGTCGGTATGTCAGGATTTGAAATTGTTTTTTAACTCTATATAATTCGACATGTATAGCCTTCATAATATTGATTGAGTGGCTAGCTACAAAGCTTTGAAGTCTACTTGTTTTTTTTTTTTCAATTCTTTACCTAGGCTAGGCTTGAATAGTGAGTAACAAATCATAAACAACTCATTCTTTTGCTATACACACACAATCACGAATACAAGTTTTGATTTGTATATTTAATATAATTTTTCTTTCTTTGTACAGATAAATTCTATTGTTAAGAATTCTTTTTATTACTCGATTGGAGGTATATGAAGTAAAAAGTTGAAGTTCTATGTTTTGTTTTGTATAATGTTGTAAATAGGAGTATTCTTTATTTTTAAGAATGAAAATATATTAAAGAGAGTATAAACATTTTTTTGGGATATTGGTTGTTTTATGTTGAGGACTTTTTTGTGATCTTTTTTCTAATTATGAAAGTGCTTAATTACCATTCATTCTTAGATGGATATAATTATTTGTCTTTTTTTTTAATTTCATCTAGTGTTGAAACCTTTGGATGACATCATTAACATTGAGGATACTAGGTCCTCACTTTCCTATGTAAATGTCAAAATTTTGATATCCCTTTAAATCTCTTGTGTTTCCTCTACACCCTTCTTTAAAATTTATGGTTCTATGTTTGTTTGCTAGATATAAAAGTGCATACAAGTCTTAATTCTTGGGTTCTCTATCAAATCATGGACATTTAAAACATGTTGCCCTCTTTTAAAAAATGACCCAAAATGGATTATGTAGGATGACAAGGACTCATGGAATTTTCTACATGGAGATCAAATTGTCTTCTAATTTCATTAAGAGTGATGCTTCTAATGATGCTTTGAACTAGGACAAATATGTAATCATTTCAAAAATAAAATGTAACCTATCCAATATCAATTCATTAGATTTTAGACCCCTGAGAAATACCTTAAAACCCCCTTGGTAGGGTGTGAAATAATATGAAAGAAAAAATTCATGGGGATACCAATATAATAAAGTTGTATATATTGTAGTTGACCCATAATCCTTATCCAATTGCTATTTGCATCCTTCCACATTCTCTCAAAATATTGTTCTCAAAAGGAGTAGTAATGATGAATCTTCTCAATGGGTAGAAACTCCTCATTTTTAAAAGACAAAACTTATAATGGACCTTTTCCTATGCAAAGAGACAATTTAAAATTTGTTGAAAAAAATGGGAGTAATAGGGTACTAGGGTAGTTTGGAGTTTTGTGAGAACCCAAACCTTTTAATCGAGAGCTCACTACCTTAGGGGTGGAGATAGTACAAAAATATAAGGTATCCTTATTCTTAAGGGATGTTTTTAAAGAGAGGCAATTGGAGGAATGTAAACTTATTAAAATAAGAGTTCGTTCAATATTGAGATTAAAAAAACACTAGGATCAAGACTTGTAGGTTTTAAACCATTATAGGGACATTCTCGACAATGACCAACTCAATTTCCACTTGATAGTAGATTGGATTTTATCCTTCCATTGAAGGACCTACGTAGTAGGATCCTTTAACAAGGGAAGCATGAGAGTCAACATCCAAAGTAAAGATCTGCTTTATAAAATTCTTTTGCACTAGGAAAAACTTGAGAATGACCTTCTCACACACCTATTTTGACATTAGAAAATGGGCAACATAAGGAGTACTACAAACATCCTCAAATAGGACTTTATTCTTCTTCATTGGACTAGAGTTTTTCATCTCAACCAAATAAATTTCATACTTAAGTTATCTAAATGACCAATGTGTGAACAATTTTGGAAAAATAGGTTTGAGCTTTCATTACAAATTTCCTAAGACCACTTAATAAATTTGGACTCCAAAGTGATGGAGGGAATAATTTTATGGGGTTCTACACATATTGTTTTTGGCAAAAACACATATTCTTCAACTCTTCATACCATTACCAAGGAATAGGAAATGAACAAAGGATTTGGAAATAATTTCTATGACTTCCTTATCCTACAATTTGAGGGGGGGACCTAGTAGTCTAACCCAAGTGGAAACAAAAGTAAAAAAAGGCATCAAAAAGACTAAATCTAGGAAACCATTTTGAAATGGATAATATTTTCTTACCAAAAAACCAAGGGCCCTAAAATAGATATTAAGGTAATACTTAGCACGAGAGAAGGAGAAAAAATCAGATCTTTTTGAAATGAGCTTTGTAAGTGATGGTGGAAAAGAATCTCTTAGTGTGAAGGTGAAGGTGAAGGGTCCTCCCATGTTGTAGGATTGTATACAAACAATTAGGTCTAAGACACTGCCAACTTTTGGGGATTGGCATGTGGAAAGTCACATCCTATTTTTACCTAGATCCAAGATGTGTTTCTCCTCTAAGTGATGTTGGGTAAGGTAAATGGGTCATCTCCCTCCTTGAATGTGTCTTCTATAAAGGAACCTTTTGAGCTTTGGGAGCACCTTTTCAATAAAGGGAATTTCATCACTATTGAAGGTGTCTCTATTGAGAATTTTGAGTTTGGAACGAATATTAAGAACCCTTCTTTGTATAGGACCATTTCTAAAATATAGAACTCCTTGATTGGTAAATTTGAGGGAAGAAACCTTAACATTATTTCTATGAGGAAATGGAAAGATTCTTAGAGTGTCTATTATTCTTGGAATAATATTACTGCTAGAAATCAAGTTGAAATCTAGATTGGGCACTTGGGCCCAACCTTTGAAATATGAGAACTCTATTCCTTTTTGCCAACTATGTTCCTTTTTAGCTCACCTAAGTGATGCATGTCTCTAGGGAGGTCGCAAGAATACTAGCCTACTTCCCCATCCCAAAGAGAACTACATTTTGGATTCATGTCTCAATCTTGGTGCTTTTGGCTCTAGTTTTTCTCCTTTGAGGTTAGTTTCTCTCCCTTTTTTGAAGAATTTGGCTAAGGTGGAGCAACCCCTTGGCTTTCTAGAAGGATTTGATTAGTTTAGTGTCTTCACGAGCTAGTAAAGTTGTTTCTTAAATCTTATATTTTAGATTATATGGATCTTATCTCTCTAGCTCTACTATTGTCCTTTTTGGTGGAAGATGCTAATGCTCAAAATCTTTTAGTGAATTTTGCCTCAGTGTTGGAACCTACTTCCAATCATATCATCAACATTTTTCCCTTTTTGGCCTCAAAAAGTTTCCATGGTGCGATTCCACCCTCTCTAGGTTCAGAGTTTGTGGTACATCCTCCACTGATATTCCCTCTATAGAAAATTCGGTCCCACCTCCTTTGGGTTATTGGTCAAAGGTTGACGTGAGTGTTGAGGATCCTCCTTTTAACAGTTCTTTAGCTATGGTTCAACTACCTTCATCTCCTTTAGCTGGTAATTAGTGGTTGGGAGCCTCGTGAAGTGTGCTCACAAATTTGCTGATGTGGGAAAAAAATAAAAATTGGTAGGAAATATGTAAGAGAGGAAAGGAAGACGTTTGTAACTAGAGATGTGGCTATTGATAGCCAAAATAATCTAGAGTATCTTTTCTTCCATGAAACTAAAAAAGGATCATTATTTCATAGAATTTAAAGCAACTAAATGTTTCCCACAAGCATATTTTTATCAAAAATCTGGTAAAAGATTTAAAATCTAATTTTCTACTTCTTCAAGAAATGAAGATGAATGCTGAAACCTTTCTTAAGGTGATAAAACGTATCTAGCAATTTTCCAATTCTATGGCTACCAACGCTGACAATAATTTTGGGTATTTATCTTTGTTATGTAAACCCTATAACTTGAAAGGTGTTCTTCGCTCTTAGTAAAAATATTTCCAAAATGTTTTCTTTTTGGATGAAATTAGCAATCCTGAGTGGTTACTCTCTAATATTTGCACACCTAACAATTTGGTTTTAAGAAGGGTATGTTGGATTCCCTCTTCAATGCACGTGTTTCCTTTAATAAATCCATTTGGATGTTGATGGGTGACTTTAATACCCCTTATACCCCTAGTCTGAGAAGTTGGGGGGTGTCCCTAATTTTTCTAAAAATATGTAATATCTCCACAACTTTTATTCTAAAGGTTTGTTGATTGATATAGAGTTGAAGGGTTGAAGTTTTTGGTCTAATAAGATTTAGAGAGATGGCCTCATACAAGTCCATCTTGGCTATTATCTTCTTTCTTCCTCTTGGAATCTCGTTGATGAGGGATACCTCCATTCTCTTATTCCTTTTGGTTTGGATAATTTTCCCATCCTCTTTGATGGACTTAGTTTAAACCCTAGATGATTTTCCCCTTCAAATTTGAATTAATGTGGACCCATTAACCTGATTTTAAAGACCTCATGGCCCTTTTATGGAATACTAAAGTTCATCAAATGAATATTTTTAGGGTAGTACATAAATTGAGAATATTTAAAAGAAACCTTAGGAGTGGGAGTAAATCTTATTTTGGTAACATCTTTTCTTAGAAGAAAGAGTTAAATGATTAGATTTTGGCTATCTAATTCTAGATGGAAAGATTTTGTGCTTCCCCTAAGAATTGTTTTTGAGGAAAAGAGCTTGTTGTCAGAGCTTCATAATTGTTACAAAGGAAGAGATATTTTGAAAGAAAAGATCCAAAATCTAGTGGGTCAAAGAGGGAGATAGAAAAATTAAGCTTTTTTAGTCTACCCTAAGACACAATAAAATGAATAGAATATGTGATTTGATTGGTTTAGATGGTTTCATTTTCTCTTAAGAAGAAAATATTCATAGGGAGGTTGTTAACTACTTCTATTCTATGATCAACCCAGCTCTTGTGCTTGATCCTTTTGTTGTTGAGATTTTGGAGAGGCTTCTCTAGGTTATTCTTAACTCCCTGCCCCCCTTAGACGTGGAGGCTTTGGTATGAAAATTCACTAATGAAGAAGTTTTTCTTCTCTCTTATCTCCCTCAAATCCCCTTGACCTAATGGGTTCCCCCCATTTTTCAAAATTATGACTCCTTTTGGGATGTTGTGCTTCTTGATATCATTCTTGTTGCTAGGGAATTCCAATCTTTTACAAGTTTCCTAAAAGAATTGAACAATACTTATACTATTTTGGTCTATAAAAAGTGTGGTGCTAACAAGTGTAATACCCCAAAAATGGGCTATAAGTTCATTAACCTCCTACATCGACAAATCAAACGAAATCGACATCGAAGTCCTAACCTAAGGCACATCTGAACATCATCGAATCCTAATTGATTATCTTAAATTATGCATCAGAAAATATTCCTAGCAATATTCCTAATTATCTTAAATATCTTTAATTTAATAATTATTTGGCAATAAATCACATTTATCCTAAAGTTTGATTAATTGAATATTTTCATATTTAATTAATTAGATTTAATATTTGCCTCTTAATTGTTTAATTAAATTTAATTCTATCTATTATTAATTGTATTATTTAATTTTGACAATAAATCCAATATCCTATGAATAATTGATTAAATCTTTATTTAATTAAATAAAGCAAGTTGTCATTATTTAATAATATAATTTTTAATAAAAGTTTGATTAAATAATTGATTAACCCATAAATCAATTGTTTTATTTTTAAAAGCAGTTAAGTTGGAAATAAATCACTTTATTATTAAATTAATTCATAAATAAAACATGCACAATCATAAAAGCAGACAACTATCAATTATCAATTAAAGCTAAACTCTATTTTGAGTTAAAACTTAGCTTTTGCATGTTTTTGTGAGTTAATTATCTTTATTTAAAAATAACTCAAAAATCAACCTGAGTAATCTGAGTGATTTATGGCTTTTTCTCATGCACCTCCAAAGCCTTGGATTTCTATAAAAACAAGGCTCATCTCTTCATAACTCATCTCTCAATCATCTCTCAAATTTGCATCCAAGCATCTCATATTTTTGCACAATCACGCTGGAGAATTGGAATTGAAGAATCAAAGCTCTTGCGAATCGACATCTTTGTGAGATCAATCTTATTTTTTTGCATTCATATTACATATCATTGTTAGATTAGCATTGCATATCAATTTTCAATAGCATTCATAGCATATCAATTTCCATACTAGCATAGATTTATATCAAGTTTTTCATTCTTATTGCATAGAAAATCCAAAAAAATAGCTTAAGTGCATTAAATTTCATATCCATCTTTTGCATTCAAATCCTTCGTTTAGGTGTCATCTTGGTCACTGATCTCGATTACAATCTGAGAACATCAATCTTGCACCTATTAGAAGGTAGTAAATTGCTTGGTTACATAGTTTTCAATTTTGCACGATTTCAATTTTTGCTAACCTCTAATATTTTACTGAGTGTTGTGTCTACAGATCAGGTACAGTTTTCACACACACAACAAGATGGTGGATTTTAGACTTATTAATCTCTATAATACTCTATACAAAATCTTTTTAAAACTTCTGGTCAATATGATTAAACCTTTTCTTGACAAAATGAGTTGTTCTCACCAAAAAGGGTTTGTTCCAAGTTGTCTCTAATTCTATTCTTATTATACATGAAACACTCCATTCTATAGAATATAGTGATAGAGAAAGTATTCTCCTAAAATTGGATATATCCAAAGCCCACAACAGGTTGTCATGACCCTTTCTCTCTAAGTTCTTATATAGATTTTATTTTTGTGGTAAGATCTTGTAGATGATCGAGGCTTGTTTCCACTTACTCGTGTTCTTTGTCCCGATGAGCGGTGCTCCTCAAGGATGCTTATCATTTTTTAGTGGGATTAAAAAGGGGGATCCCCTTCCCCTTGTCTCTTCATCTTGATTTCTAAGTTGGGGACTCACTTGTTTTCTAAGTTGGGGACTCGTTTTCAGCTTGTGTGAGGTGTTAAGTGTTCCATCTTGTGGACTCATCTCATATCCGCTTTAAGCATTAAGTGTTCCTCTTTCTACTTTTTGGATGCTTTTGGTAGATTTACTTTCGGGAATATATCTATGCTCACATAGTAATTAGGCCCTATGAACACTATTCGTGATTCTTGAGAGATTGGATTCCTAGCGAAATCCTTCCTTGACGACGGAATCCTTGTAGGTAGGGAGGATACTTAGTGCATTTCACATTCAACTTGGTTAGTGAGTCTTCTCTTATTGATTGATACATTCTCTCCCCGGAGAGGTTGATAGATCACGTGGAGTTGATATCACAGACCTTGGTGGAACAAAACTTTGTCTTAGCGTGTCGGATTAATCTGCTTGCTTTGTTTGGGTTAAAAGTGAAAAGGTGTCAAAAACCTTGGATCTAGAGCCAAGTCCCCTTGTGGTATGAATATGTGAGTCACCTTTAGAGAGGGTTAACCGTAGTGGACGATCCCTTCATAGGGCAAACTGCGTTGACGGAACCTCAAGCGGTCATAGCCATTTTAGACGTGGTAGTGACATCCGCTATATAAATGTCCTTGTGGAAGAAATCTCCACAGGTATGGTTCATTGTTGGGTTGTCAGATCTCCCTAGCAGCTCTTGAAGATTAAGTTCTCGGACTGTATCAAAACCCTGGTGCACCAGGATTGGAGTTCACCCCTTTGAATCATAAAAGTTGCAGAGTCAAACCATTACTAAAAACCCTAGAGAGGCCAATTTTTTTCATTCTCAGGTATATGTGTGTTATTGCAAAACATTTTCAGAACATACACAATTAGTACTCTCAGGGATTAGCACAATTTGGTCACTTGATTGTTCATGCGCAAGGTTACTTTTGCCCTTGTTCATTGTTTTCAAACGTGCTTGGAATCACTTGCTTGCTATTTTGCGTGCTTGTTTATCTACTTGGCTATTAAAAATGATCAAATCTAGTATAACCTTCAAAATCTGGATAGTACAATTTGCAAACAATCCAAAACTGAAGACCTTAAATTTTGCAAAAATTGACATAAAATCTTTCTAGAGTCAAAAGTCATTTCAAGAAGTCAAAAGTTGTACGAGTTCTGTCAAGTGTCGTTTCAGTATTGCCCATCTGTCATACAATTGAGAACCCAGTGTCGTACGAGTTTTCAAACCAGCAAATTCAAGAAAGTCAAAACCCTATTAGCAATTGTCGTACAAGTTTTGTCAACTGTCATTTCATTGCTACCCAACTGTCGTACGAGTTTAGCAACTGTCATTTCATAGACTACCTAGTGTCGTACGAGTCTGCAGAGTGTCATTTGGAAAAATTTGAGAGAGTTGTCAGAAATTGTCAAATTGCAAGATATCCAATGTTTCTAGCCTAGTTCTAGAATCTATCGAACAAAATCAGTAGCCATTGAGAATCAGTACACATGTCTCAAAGAATCAGTACACAAGAGGAAGAAGCTCTAATCACTGCTATGATGAAGCAACTGCAAGCTATGCAAGTCCAGCTTGACAAACTTGAGAAAGAAAAGGAACCTCTATACTCTTTTCCATTTGATAAAGAATTGTACATGTCACCATGCCCTCGGAAAAAATTTGAGCAATATGATACCTCTTCCACAGAGAGTGACACATCTAGCTTTGGAGACTATGATGACTATGATGACAGACAATGTAATGATACCTATGACACCTCTGTTCCTAAGAGTCCTCCTCATCATTCATTCCTGCTTACTACAAATGGGCCGTCACATTGGATAGATCGTGATGGTGATCCATATGATTCTGATTTTGAAAGAGACTTTGATGGCTTTTGTGGACAATACCTTGATTATGATCCATCTACTACTGCTGAGGACTGTAAAATACATCATGCTAGCTTGAAACATCAATACTATAAGGATCTCTCCTCTAAGAACTCTCCAACTGAAAATAAAGATTACACTCTCAAGCAAGATCATGTTAATGCTGAACCTTTGTTTGGTGATGGTTCCCTTCCATCCCCTACTTCCTCCAATACCGGTACGTTTCTTAAAGCTTCTGAGTCTTTCAAATCTTTCACAGAACCTTCATCTGATACAAGCCCTGATACTTTTCATGCGGTTCCCTATAGTTATCCTCTAGGGCTACCTCTTAAAGAAACTCAAGCTAACCTTCACTTGGCTGCAAATACTTTCAATAACGATAAACCTAAAGAGCCTAAGCTTTCATATGCTATAATCCCTACTTCAGCTAGTCCTCCACCATATCTTCCAAAGTCTTCCATACAATCCCAACATGCTTCCTTGTCCTTAGAAGTGGCTCCATGTCAAGAGGACTCTAAAAATGATGAAGAAAAGAACATAAAGAAAGATCAAGATCAAGAACCCTCCATGTCATCCACTCCTTTTCACGATGTCTTTTATCCACCTCAGGGTTCTTTTGATCCTGTACCCCCTTTTTCATGCATTCCACCATGTTTTAAGTCTTCGCCTAAGCAAGATCAAGCTACTACTTACACTGTTGAGCTTATTGACAATCAAAATAACCTTACTACGCTTGTGCTTTCCAAAGATGATACTTCCATTAAGGTTGGTAAAAATGGTGTTCCTTCCAATGTTAAGCCTATTGAAAAACAAGAGAAAAATTATGCGCTTATGCTATCCGAAGATCCTTGTCAAGATCAAAGTCTTTCATCTTCTTGTTCTACACTCCATGTTCACTTCCACTTTCTACTCTTCCTAAGTCTTTGCAAGCTTTAAACAATCCTATCAAAGAAGGTGCTCATATTCAAGATGTCCATGATTCTATTGAGAATTCTAATGCTCACTCTAAAGATGTTGATATCCTTGGTTGTCATATAGATGCTGATGAACTTATTGATTATCCTTTTGCATCTTCCACTTCCATCCTTGGACCTCTTCCACCACTACTAAGGGCTTCACACCTTCCTTCCATCTTGGGTCCTTATGTCCCTTCACTTTCCCCTCCTAACTCTCCTAATTTTCCATCCATCTTGGGTCCTTACATACCTCCATCTCCCATCTTTCCTCAAGATCAACATAGATGCATACCCTTGAATCTTTTTCATCCACCCACCCATCTAAACCAGTCATATCCTCCCTCTTCCACAAATCCCAAGTCTTTTGGAAGTAACTTGAATGTTCAATACAAGAAAAAGAAGCAATGCAAGAATCCATCAAAAAAAGAAGATCACCATGTCTCCTCTAATCGACACGGAGGCATAAAGTCAAAAGAGATATCTAAAAAAAAAACTACAAGACAAGTATGGGTTCCAAAATCCATCATTGAAGATATTATCTCTAAATCATCAAAAGGAAATAAAAAGCCTACGACTATATGGATTCCAAAGTCTCTCTTGAAAGAGTCTGGTGTTGAACAAAAAGTGAAATTGACATTCAAGCTTCCAAAGGCTTCCACTACATCTCCTTCCAAAAATATTCTTCCATTTCATGTGCCCAAACCTCAACCTCTGCTTTCCATTCGCCATATTCCTTCACGTATTCCTTCATTCATGTTTCCTCCACCCTCTTGCCACCCTTCAAGGTATGTGTTGATGTTGAGCTTTCCTTCCTTTCCATCTACCCTTTCACAATCCTTCGATTCATTATCCTTCTACCTTCTATCATTTTTCCTCATTTGCCTATTCCTCCTATCTTCCAACCTCACTCGCTTTACATAAAACCTTATCCTCCATTTTTCTCTTCCATCTCCCTTTCCCTATCAGCATCTTTGAGCATATCACTTTGAATCCTTAGAATATCATGGTTTATCCTTTCAAGGAGCATTATCTAGCAAGCTTGCCTTCTTCTAAAAAAAAAAAAAGGAAATGAAATTAAAAAAAAATAAAATTGAAAATGTGCCTTGGTGAAAACCTGGAAACAGGCACTTTGGTAGCAAAAGTAAAGAGAAATAAATTCATCCTATGGTGAAAACCACTCCCTTGTGGTGCCTTGGATAAGTACCGTGATGAAAACCTGGCAATCAGGCATCATGCGTAGTTCTTCTACATATTTCATCCATTCCATCTTCTCTCTTTGATCTTGACAATGTTGATCTATACATGAACATTTGGCTATCTTGTGAGCTATTTTATAGTGATCTTGCTTTCATTCCTTCCATGTTTAGCCTTCATATCCATCTTCCTCCATTCATTTTCACCTATCGCTATCCTTTTCCCCTTTGGTTTTGATCTAATAAAAAAAAAAAAAAAGAGTAAAACACAGTGCTATGAAGCCTCTTGACATGTCTACTCCTTTGGATTGCATTCTTTCCTACTCTTGCACTACACTTTTATGACTTATCCTATGCTGGCCTTTCATTGCTTGTCCAAATGCGCTTTACATGAAAATTTTTCCTTAGCTTGAGTATTCTTGAGGAGTTTTCCCTTGAGGATTTCTTCCCTTCATTCTCCTTCATTCTCTTGTCTTCCATCTCTTCCACCAGCTTGCTAATCCCTCTTGTTCTCCACCTTGCTAGACATTGGGACTGCACGATATGATCTTGCTTGGGAGTTTGCAAATGGAAAAATATGCTATCAAGTATACCCAGTATCAGAACCAGTATCAGAACAATTATCAGAATCATTATCAGAATCAGTATTAGAACCAGTATCAGAACAATTATCATAATCAGTATCAGAATTAGTATCAAAACTAGTATCAGAACAATTATCAGAATTAGTATCAGAACCAGTATCAGCACAAGTATCAGAAAAAGCATCTCATGATTAATCCAGCTCTATGGGCCTACAAAAAAAGTATCAGAACACCTACAGGGGCTACACCTTTTGCTTTAGTTTATGGGTCTGAAGCAGTACTACCTATTGAGGTCAAAATCCCATCACTAAGAATTAGAATGCATGGTCTCGTAACTGATGATGACTATAGAGCATCTAGGTTACAAGAACTGGAACTACTAGATGAGTGCAAACAAGCAGCGTATGATCATCTTAGAGTATATCAGAAGAGAATATCTAGAGGCTACAACAAGAAAGTTAGACATAGAGAATTTCAGGTTGGTGATCTAGTGTTGAGAGAAAATCCTAAAAATCAATCACATCGAGAACGCAAGGGGAAGTTCGAACCCAACTGGCTGGGTCCCTTTGTTATCACTGCTACTTTTGGCTCTGGTGCCTATCAACTCTCAACGATTGAAGGAGAACAACTCTGAGAACCAATCAACATTCTCCATCTAAAGAAATTCTACGCTTAAAGCATTCAATCTATGGTAAAATGTCCTGAAAAAATCTTTAAAATTGGAAAATGTCCTGAAAAAATGAACATCTTGGTGAAAACCTAGCAATAGGCGCCTTGATGATTCACAAAAAAATAAAAAAATATCAAAAATTCAAAAAAATAAAAAATATCAAAAATTCAAAAAAATAAAAAATATAAAAAATACAAAGAAAAATGAAAAAAGAGAAAAAAGTGCCTTGGTGAAAACCTGGAAACAGGCGCCTTGGTAGCAAAAATAGAATCTCTGCCAAGATGGTGAAAACCTGGCAAACGGGTGCCACTTGTTCCAAATGCTCCATCTATCAGTGCAATCTTGGTCTTTCCTAGCTTTCAGTCTTGCTTTAGTTTGTACATATCTCTCGGTTTGTTTCTGCATTTCCAGTTTTCAATAAGTCAGTCGGTACACCAATCAGCTCAAGTGTCTGTATCCTATCAATGCTCAAACTTGGGGGCAATCAATGTCATATCCTATGGCCTCCAATGTATCTTAGATGTATCCTATCCAGTCAGAGTCCTTTGAAGCTTCAAGTTGAGTCAGTCAGTCAGTCTCGTCTCCAGAAAGGATTTTGCATCTACAACAACGCAATCAAACATCAAAACTCAACTGAAAACAATCTATGCTTTTTACATGCTTTTATCTCCTTGTATGCTTACTGATTCGCATTGAGATTTTTGCATATTGTGTCCCTTCGAGCTCTTCGATGATGTCCTTTATAGGATTTAGAGAGTGATGACTGGGGGCATAATCTTTTCTTTGTCTTCTGCTTGTATGTGAAAATCTAACAACTTTGGAAATTTTGGATTGAAATGGTGTTCGACTATAAGAGCCTCTATCTCAAATTGGATGGCCATGCGTACCTCGACCATTGATACCCAGAGAATTCAAGGAAGTTTGATCTAACTATTGTCTTTTTGAGTAAGTTCTTTCTCCTACTGTGGAACGCAATCTTGCCTAAGGATGTGAACGATAAAGGGTCACTATGGGTAATTCACATTGGATTTAGAATGATCTCTTGATTGTTTGATGTGTTTGCAACACAAGGCGTACTTAGGTCATCACGATGTTTATGTTTTGATGCTTGTACAAATTGCAATATCAAAATGGACACGATATTCAGGTCATCTTGGCGTTTGTGCCTTGGTGCTTATATCTGATCCAACATTTCGAAAACAAATCAATATTCATATGTCCATGGTTGTATAACCAGTGGGTGTTGTATTGATTCTTGCCAATACAAATCGATATTCATATGTCTATGGTTTCATGGCTAGTGGGCATTGTATTGATTTATCTGGTTACCTAAAAGTTCAATGATGATAACAAATCGACATATGATCAGTGACTAGGTCCTAGGTCTTAGGTTGCATTTCATTTTGCATGTCTCATTTCATTTTGCATGTCTCATTGCATTTTGCATGTTTGCATGATCTCACAATGATTAAACAAACTTCAATGCTTAAATGATTCTTCAAATTGCATCTTCAAGTCTAACAATAGCTGAATCTCACACGAAGGTTCCTCCAATGAAATAGCAAGTAGAATCCTTTTTCGGGATCAAAATCAAAATCTGAGATTGTTTATATTATTAATTGCTTGCATAATCAACCTTTAATCATCATAGAAATCTAGTATTCAACTTAAATGATTATCTTACATCAAACTATCAAAATTTCAACTTGGTCAACCATGGTCAACTCATGGTCAAACCTAGTCAAACTTGGTCTTTTGGGACCTTCCAACGATGCAGAATGTGTTCTTGAATGTGTTTCACCACACTTATCAAATCAATTAACATGCTTCTAAACTATAACGCTGACTTTTCTTGTTAGATTTCAATTTTAATCCCGAAGGGGGCATGGTATTGCACATCATTCAAAGTCTGTCAATCAAATCTATCAATATCTTTCATCAGTAATCAAGACAAACAATCACGTCTAGTTACTGATTCATCAAAAAAAATACCTCATCGCTCGGGGCAAATCTATCATCACTTGGGGCATATCAGATTCATCGATCCATATCAATCTAGTATTCTCTTAATCTTGTAATCCGTATCAATTTTTGCAACCATCAGATCATAGTGTTCTTTCCTTGGTTCTTCGGCAACTGAAGGGTTTGGATGTGATACCTGCTAGTTCTGCTAAGACAATCAAGTCTAGAACGGGTCACTCACTTCTTTGCAATCCTAAGGTTTGGAATCAGGCATTTTGGACACTTTTTCACAATCATAGGTTCATTTTCTGTTATAGTGAACATTATCTTTGGTCATTCAGGACCTATTATCTTCATATCAAATTCAATATCAATCAACTCCTATCTCAATATCTTTCAATCGATTTCTATCTTGAGATCGGTTTATCTTTTGAATCAGTTTCATATCTCTATCAAACACAGACTATCTTTGAACCATTGCGCTTCGCATAGTAATTCAAAGAGGGGCAAAATGTAATACCCCAAAAATGGGCTATAAGTTCATTAACCTCCTACATCAACAAATCGAACAAAATTGACATCGAAGTCCTAACCTAAGGCACATCTGAACATCATCGAATCCTAATTGATTATCTTAAATTATGCATCGGAGAATATTCCTAGCAATATTCCTAATTATCTTAAATATCTTTAATTTAATAATTATTTGGCAATAAATCACATTTATCCTAAAGTTTGATTAATTGAATATTTTCATATTTAATTAATTAGATTTAATATTTGCCACTTAATTGTTTAATTAAATTCAATTCTATCTATTATTAATTGTATTATTTAATTTTGACAATAAATCCAATATCCTATGAATAATTGATTAAATCTTTATTTAATTAATTAAAGCAAGTTGTCATTATTTAATAATATAGTTTTTAATAAAAGTTTGATTAAATAATTGATTAACCCATAAATCAATTGTTTTATTTTTAAAAGCAGTTAAGTTGGAAATAAATCACTTTATTATTAAATTAATTCATAAATAAAACATGCACAATCATAAAAGCAGACAACTATCAATTATCAATTAAAGCTAAACTCTATTTTGAGTTAAAACTTAGCTTTTGCATGTTTTTGTGAGTTAATTATCTTTATTTAAAAATAACTCAAAAATCAACCTGAGTAATCTAAGTGATTTATGGCTTTTTCTCATGCACCTCCAAAGCCTTGGATTTCTATAAAAACAAGGCTCATCTCTTCATAACTCATCTCTCAATCATCTCTCAAATTTGCATCCAAGCATCTCATATTTTTGCACAATCACGCTGGAGAATTGGAATTGAAGAATCAAAGCTCTTGCGAATCGACATCTTTGTGAGATCAATCTTATTTTTTTGCATTCATATTGCATATCATTGTTAGATTAGCATTGCATATCAATTTCCATACTAGCATAGATTTATATCAAGTTTTTCATTCTTATTGCATAGAAAATCCCAAAAAAATAGCTTAATTGCATTAAATTTCATATCCATCTTTTGCATTCAAATCCTTCATTTAGGTGTCATCTAGGTCACTGATCTCGATTACAATCTGAGAACATCAATCTCGCACCTATTAGAAGGCAGTAAATCGCTTGGTTACATAGTTTTCAATTTTGCACAATTTCAATTTTTGCTAACCTCTAATGTTTTACTGAGTGTTGTGTCTACAGATCAGGTACAATTTTCACACACACAACAAGATGGTGGATTTTAGACTTATTAATCTCTATAATACTCTATACAAAATCTTTTTAAAACTTCTGGTCAATATGATTAAACCTTTTCTTGACAAAATGAGTTGTTCTCACCAAAAAGGGTTTGTTCCAAGTTGTCTCTAATTCTATTCTTATTATACATGAAACACTCCATTCTATAGAATATAGTGATAGAGAAAGTATTCTCCTAAAATTGGATATATCGAAAGCCCACAACAGTTTGTCATGACCCTTTCTCTCTAAGTTCTTATATAGATTTTATTTTTGTGGTAAGATCTTGTAGATGATCGAGGCTTGTTTCCACTTACTTGTGTTCTCTGTCCCGATGAGCGGTGCTCCTCAAGGATGCTTATCATTTTTCAATGGGATTAGAAAGGGGGATCCCCTTCCTCTTGTCTCTTCATCTTGATGAAAGATATCCTTTGAATATAAATATTGATTTATGTGTGATTTAGGGTTTTTTGATGTGCATTAGGCTCTCCTCGTCTTCCTAGGTTGTCTCTAATGAACAATTTTTGGATGCCATTCTTATTCTTGGTATGAATTCCTTGGTAGAGGCTAGGGGCTAGATTCATCTTCTTATTTATTATACTTTAGTATGAGGACAAAAGATCAACTTGGAGAAATGTGATTTATATTTTATGGATATTTATCCCACTCTTTAGATTCATATTGTTTACATTTTAAAATGTCAGATTCTTAATCTCCCTATTTTTTACCTAGGCATTCCCTTAACTTTTTGGAAATTTGAAAACTCTATTTAGTTTTCTCTACTAGAAATCGATTGGAAAGGAGCCCTTTTGAGAAATGAAAGCAAGATTCCTCTGGTTAGAAGTTGAGAAAAAAAATCATATTTTACTTGTTGACTGGGAGAGATTTTGTTACAAAGAGGTTGGAGGTCTTAATATTATAGGCTCTCATTATTTATTTTAGAGTATTCAGATGGGTCTAATGTTAAGAAAGAAAAATACCTTGAGGGAAGGGATGGTCATGATTTCCTCTTGGATGGTCCCCTGCCTCGTGGATATTATATGGAATAATATAATTAGAACTAAATTTATTTTTCAAGAGGGAGTTATATGGCATATTGTTAATGACACTTTCATTCATTTACTAAAATATCCTTTGGCAAATCCTATTCTGCTATAATTTTATCATATCTTTTTGGCCATTGAAATGGAATTAACTAATAAAATTGGTGTTTCGGTGAAGGATTGCTAGGATATATTCTCTATTCTTCATTCATAGAGGACTAATTTGATGTGGTTTGAATTTCCTATTCATATGGTTGCTAAAGAACTCCTTAAATTGTTAAACACCATGAGATTTTTTAGAAATGACTAAAGATAATTTGAGTTGTCTTGTAGGAGTACAATATTATTGAGAGGGGGGGGGGTGTTAATCGGTGATATAACAATCTAGTATCAATTTTTAAACCAAAACCTATAACATTTACTCAAATGGAATGAATGGAGATAACAAGAAAAATGAAAAAAGCATAAAGAATATGAAAAAGATATGTCCTAAGAGGAAACCCTCTGGAGAATAAAACCACTCAAAATGCCTCACTAGCTTATGTGAAAATATCCTTTTACAATGCCTCAATGACAATACATCTTTCTCACTGATAATGCTATCTCAATGATAGTCTTTTCTATGCCTCACTAACTTCTCTTCTCATAAAAAGTACTAATACATATAGAGTTAGAGAATCTAATTAAGCATAGTGATCTAGATCTTATATCATACATTCTTAGATACAAATAATGCTTTGTATCAAAAAATGAATCATATAGGATATGGTCAACTATAAACTTAATAAAATATTTTTGATCATATAACTGATGTGCACAAAAATAAAGTATGTTTCATGTAGATCCAATAATCCTCTTTGTACATTGAATGAATCTCCTGTATGGTGCTTATAAAGTATTCCATTCTGTTAAACTGAAATTTTTAACTTTCATATGAATTTTTTTTACACAAATTGTCTCTAATTATGTGTCCCAAAAATTTATTCATATTATTAACATGTCTCTATCAAATAAATCTTAAAAAAATTGATTAATCTTTACTATAAACTTTGTTAGGATTAGGTAATACTGAGAGGGGGGGTGAATTAGTATTACTGAACTTTGATTTAAAATTCAACCAATTAAAATTAAACCATAACAATGCTGAAATGAAAAGAACAATTAAACACAACACATAACTCATGGCACTATGATGTTTTCTCGAGGAAACCCTAGCCAAGGGAAAACCTCGGTGGGGATGGTACCCACAACTATGCACTAAAATATTATATCCCTGTTAGGAGATCTAGCCCTGTTAGGAGCAAATTGTTACATAGTACATTTCCTTGTTAAAGGAATACAAAACCCTGTTAGGGGTATAGAAAACAATTGGTTAAAGGTGGTGAGAAAACTGCTCTTTAAATCAAAAACTATCTCAAAGAGTTTTCCAAAAAAGTGAACAATACAAGCACTTATCTTGCTTAGATAGTTTCGGTTATAGCTTTGTCTCTTATTGATCTCGCATCTGATCTCCGCTCTCATATTCACAACCTTGCTTCATCATCATAATCACAATACATATCACTTTCATAAAAGCACTCAATACTTATACAAAATCTACCATCTAGTCAGCTTCACAAATACCATAAAAATACTGACTTATGTGGTCCCATGAGAACTCAAAGCTACTATGGAGATATATACTTTATTTTGTTTGTTGATGACTATACTAGATTGATGACTGTCATGTTCTCAAAAGAAAAATCTAAGGCATTCAAATTGTTTAAATGATATAAGGCTAAAGTAGAAAAAGAAATCAGAAAAGTATTGAAATGCTTAAGGTCTGATAGAGGAGGTGAGTTTGTTTATGATGAATTCACTAACTTTTGTAATGAGCATGGAATAAAAAGATAGGTTTCTGCACCTAGAACACCACAACAGAATGGAATTGCTGAAAGGAGAAATAGATCTATTGTTGGTTGTGCTAGAACACTAATGATAGAAAAGAACATTACACAAGTATAATGGAGAGAGGTAGTTAGCACAATTGTATATGTCCTGAACTGAGTACAACTAAAGAAGGATACAAATAAGACACCCTACGAGTTATGGTTTGGATACACAATGAGTGTAAGTTACTTCCAAATTTTTGGTAGCAAGTGTTATATTATGAAAGATGATAGGAATGGAAAATTTGACTCTAAAGGTGATGAAGGGATATTATTAGGATATTCTACTAAGAGTAAAGCTTACAAATTTCTGAATAAAGTTACTAATAAGATGATAGAAAGTGCTAATGTAAGAGTTGATGAGTTTTTTGATAAGAATGATGTAGAAAGCATGAAGGAGCCAAAAGACTATGGTAGGTTCACTTATGTTGAAGATCCAGAGTATCTACCAAAGCCATAGGCTGAGTCTACCGAGCATCAGGAAAATGAAACCGAACATCAAAAAATGAACACTGAGAACCAGTAAGAAGCTACTGAGCAAGAAACTGTACCTGAACAGAATGATCAATATAGGAGAGATCAAGTGCTAGCAAGATTTGTTAGAAGACCTCATCTTGAGAACCAAATAATTGGAGATAAGAAAGCTGACATGATGACAAGAAGTAAGTTGAGACAAAACACATGCTTAGTTTGTGAGTTTGAATTGAAGAATGTTAGGGATGCACTTGAAAATGAGGAATGGATAAATGCTATGAATGAAGATATTGAAAAAATTGAAAAGAATAAGACATGACCCTTAGTGCCTAGATGGAAAGATAAAACTATTATCAGTACTAAGTGGATTTTTAGAAATAAGTTGAATAAGAATGGAGAAGTTATAAGGAATAAGGCAAGACTAGTTTGCCAGGGATATGCACAAGAAGAAGGTATTGATAATGGTGAAACCTTTGCACCTGTTGCTAGATTGGAAGGAGTTTGAATATTTCTTGCCTATGCTGCACATAAGGGATTTAAGGTATATCAAATGGATGTGAAATCAACATTTCTAAATGGAATACTTGAGGAGGAGGTCTGCATAGAACAACCTGAAGGGTTTTTTGATCCGAAGTAGAGAGACATGGTATGTAGACTACACAAAGCTTTATATTGACTAAAGCAAGCACTGAGGGCATGGTATGAAAGATTACATGCTTATCTTATAAGTATTAGCTTTGTAAGAACTAGTGAAAACAATAACATGTACATGAAAGGAGATTCTGATGATAACATTTTGATTGTTGCAATATTTGTTAATGATATAATCTTTGGAGGACAAGGTCAGATTTGCAAATATTTTGCTGATGAAATGAGAAAGGAATTTGAGATGTCTATGTTTAGAGAGATTAAATTATTTCTAGGTTTGCAGATTATACAACAAAAAGATGGGATTTTCATCACATAATCAAAATACATTAAAGTACTAAAAATTTTTGGCATGGAAGATGCTAAACTTGTGGGAACACTGATGGTGACTAACTATAAATTAACAAAAGATGATGAATCTACTGAGGTAAATCAGACTCTGTACCGATCTATGATTGGTAAATTGATGTATGTAGTACATAGTAGGCTTGATATAGCACATGTAGTGGGGATTGTGGCAAGATTTTTTGCCAATCCTAAAGATTCACATATGGTTGCTGTAAAGATAATCTTGAGATACTTGAAGAAAATAGAGGATTATGGTTATGATACACATGGAAGGGAAATTTGAACTGAAAGTTTACACCGATGCAAATTGGGTTGGAAACATAGATGACCAAAAGGGTACAACTGGTGGAGCATTCTTTTTAGGGGAAAGGCTTGTGACTTGGATTGGCAAGAAATAAGCATACATCTCTCAGTCCATTGCTAAAGCAGAGTATGTTGTTGCTTCTGCAAACTATTCAAATATAGCCTGGATCAGACAAGTGTTGGAAGGAATGAATGAGGTAATCACTAACCCGGTGATTATATATTGTGACAACACCAGTGCTATAAACATTTTAGAGAATCTAGTGATGCATTCAAAGACAAAGCATATATCTATCAAGTATCACTACTTGAGGGAACAAGTTCAGGAGAAGCGAGTAAAACTAGAATTTGTAACATCTAAGGAATAACTTGCTAACATCTTTGCTAAACCATTACCAAAGGACACATTTGAATATTTGAGAACTAGACTTGGGGTCCGTCCCCTGTCTATCGGTCACTAAGGTTATCAGGAGGTTGCATCAACCTACACTTATCAAAATTTCATTCATGTTGATGCACACAACTCACACTTTGGATTTTGTCTAAGCTTGTGAAAGATTGTAGAAGCTGGAACATAAATTTTTTTATTTGTACATTGAAGGTACATGATATGGACTAAACAACAGAGAATATTTGGCTGTTGTAGAGCTATTTGTATGTTTTATTTGGCATTTTTTTCAAAGGGAGAGAGAATGAATATGAAAATAAATTAGTTATTGAGAACACAAAGAAAGGGAGAGAATTGAATATTTGTTGCTTAGAACAAAAGGAATCAGAGAGCTGAAAAGATCAAATCCATAGGGAGAATTTGCACTTGTAATGCTATTATGTTTTGTAGTGATTAAACATATCAAATGCTTACCGAGCTACAACATTTTATTAAATAGTTGTAGAATACATGTTTGGTATGTGCATGACATATTTTCATATTGCTTGTGTTTCCATCAATGCCAAAGGGAGAGATTGATGAACTAAAACTGATTGAATACCTGAATGAATTGAAGAAACAATGATTAGAGATCACCAAGCACTAAAATGATATGTAAGATGATTAAATCAGTCAATATGTTGTCATTGATGTCAACTAGTCTTGATAGTACTTATCATGTTAGTTACAAACATATGAACATCTGTGGGAGTAAGAAAATATGAAGAACTGAGATATCTACATCAGAAAAAGATGGATATGACAGATGATGATAAGGAATAGAAAAAGATGGATATGACAGATGAGGATAAGGAATACTTTGGGTAGCTTATTGATAAGTCTATGACTTCATACTGTTGATTTGATTATGTTGCATTAATCTATTATGAAGAAGGAAGTGAAATTGAACAAGATATTATGGTTGGTAATTGAAGATTTCTATATACACCGAGCTAGTGCAGTGTATACTGCTTGACTGTATTAACTAAGCTAGCTTGGATAGTTATCACCGACGCATGTTCTATGTTAACCGAATGTGGATGAAAACATTAAATGCTAAGAACAACCAGCTGAAAATGATAAGTTGGAAATTGTTATGATTTTGAGATTAAAGATGAAGTTTGTTATGAGATCCATGACTGAAAAAATTTAGAGAAGATCTAAACGATGAGATTGAAACATGTTAATGACACATTTGCTGAGGAAGGTTTAAGAGGCAAAATGGATGAAGGAGATTAAGCATTAAACTATAATGGCTGAAATGAAAATGGTTTACTTGTCTATTTAAGAGACAAAAGTTTCATTGTTGAAAGAATCCCATAGGAAGAAGACTACAGAGAATTCTTGTGAAGATTTTTCATGCATGCCTGATCAGACTGGTTATTGAAAGAACCAAACTGTAAAGTTAACCGAGCGTTAGAGAAGTATTTACCGAGGGAATTAAGTTGATGAATATTGATGAAGTGAATTATATTATTGATTAGAGGATTTGTATGGGCTTAGCATAGATTTGAATATCTGCAATAGAGTTGTACTTGAATCAGATAATACTGTATCAGTTTAACCATTGATTCAAAAAATCTCTTAATTGAGTGGACTTAACAGTCTTATATTCTACCCTATGTCATTCAGAGAATGTACATTGTTATCTTGTTGACCCCATAGTGAATGCTGGTCAAAAGATTAACGGTTAGTGTTAAATCCTCTAACAAGGTCACACCTAACAGTGTGTTTGTATCCTTTAACATGGTTGGCTCTTCACCGAGATCACTTTATAAGAGTGAATTATTTTGGGTTACCGGTCCAAGGTGGTTTTTCCCTTAACAAGGTTTCCACGTTAAATAATTATGTCATGTGTTATTTGTGATGATTGTTTTGTTATCATACTTTACATACTACATTCTTGATTTGGTTGGAAATCACAGTTAGCTATTTAACTGGTAATCGGTAAAGTAAACAGTCAGATTGATATTTTATGTTACTGAGCTGCATAATTTGTTGGAATTGTTTTATAAGGTACATATTTGTATTTGGGACTATAGGATAACTGATCTAACTAATTCACCCCCTGTCAGTTATTCTAACAATTCGTATTAAAGCCTATTGGTTGCTTGGAACAAAGTTATAAGGAATTCAGCAGAAAGATTACAAGATGTATAAGAGGGAAGTGCCGAAGCTAAACAAGGACAATTTTACTACATGGTAAAGCTAAATGAGACTTCACATATCTGGTATTGGAGAATATGGTATACATTTACTTGACAATGGCTACTTACAACTAGCGACTAGACCTTTGACTCTTGATCAGTTGAGAGATCGACATGAACATAATATTACTATGATAGAGATTGTTGTTACTCTATCTGATGCATAATTTGAGGATGTCAAGACTTGCACTACTGTGAAGGAAATGTGGGATAAAATTTCTCTAGTCTATGGTGGTGATGCAAATGTGATGAGAGCCAGAGTTGAAAGCTTAAGGGGAAGATTCAATGATATGAAAATGAAGGAAGAAGAAAACATAGTACAGTACACAAACCAAATCAAAGAGGTAGTGGAGCAGAGCCCCAAACTATATCCAAATATTCACTTAGAGGTCCACAATACCCCTACTCCCATACAATCTAGGGCTCTGACAAAGAGTTCCCAAAACCCACAAGATAAGATTGGGTCTTTTATCCAATCTTCAACACCTACAAGGCACTAAAATCACAAATTAGAACCGGTTGATCCAAGGATGAAAAATGGTTCTAGAAATGTTTAACATCCATATTGGATGCAATAACACACCAATCCCACAATAATTTAGGACTGAGACACAATCTGACCACCCAAGCCTATATAGGGCTACAAGGAGAAATCCTGAATTGTTAAGGGATACCTACTTGGAACTCCACCAATACAAGGCTTAACCACCCTCAAATACTCCAATTCACCTATTAAAAAAACCCTCCAAGTTTTGGCTTTTGGTCAATCCCCAAACTCTTGTTGTCCTCAATTCTCTCCTAGGCCTAATAGGGCTAATAGGACAAATTAACAAAGGAAGTGTCTCAAGTTTTTATCACCTTCCAATATAACCTATTGGAAAAATTTTTAGATCACATAAAAAGACTAAATAAAAATATTTAGGTCTTCATTCCACCCCTAGGCCAAGTTGTGCATTCAAAACCATAATTCTAGACAGTCACATAGAGATGCTTGTCCAGAGGGTTTAGTCATTTATCCTTCCATCAATGGCTTCCTGATCTAAGACACCAAAAATATTAATATACATCCTCCTTCCTTTCTTTCCATGAAGAAATATATTTTCCCCATGGTGGAGTCTCTTGGAAAGAGGAATTAAACCTCGAAACCCTAGGTAGGGCCTTCCTGCAACCAGTGACACTCAAAATTTGATAACTTTTGATCTACTCAGTTTCAAGAATTCAAATCAATTTAAAATCTCTCATATGACACATGACTAAATTCTAGACTCATTTAATGGCACATGTGAGACCGTACAGGTCCATACACTTAAAAAACACAGTCCATTTCTCAGGAAATCAATGAATTTTTATTGAAATCAGATATCAAATCTTCTCCAATCTTCCATCTAACATTGGATTGAGGTTTTTCAACTTTTTGAAAAGTTTCCCATTACAACATTGACAACATTGACAACCTTTTCCAAAGTTTTCATTTGTCAATCAAAGTCACTAATCTCCATCCTAGACTCCACCTAGGACCTTAGAGAGGTAAAAATAAACTATTTCAACCTTTTCTTAGGCCAACTAGACTATCCTAGTCACCTAGACTATTTTAGCCCTTCATAACCTAATTGTCCAATAAATGGCTAAGGTAGACAACTAGGTTTATAAAAACACCTATTGTCACCTTGCCTTACAATTTATAGGACTTATTGAAAAAATTGGATTCAATATCCAACTAGTATCCTAACCCTTTATATTTGGGTCACTTGATGTGCTAGCCATGGATGAATTTGAGGGTGCTCCTACACCATACTCCCGGGGTGCATTGATCTTAAGTCCTATTGAGATGAGGTCTTGCAAAGTTGAGCCATGCTTCTGAATCTCCATCTCATCCATCCATACTGATTCTTCTTCAAGACTTCCCTGCTACTTCACCAAGTACTTCTTGTAAACATTCTTCCTTGTTCTCTTGATGATCTTTGTGTCCAAGATCCTTTCAAGCTTCTTTGGTTCATGAGGGGGTATTCCTGCAACATCCTCTTCTAGTTCTTCCACTTGCACATCTGATCCTACATTGACATCACCTTTATAGGGGGTTAGATCAAAAATATTAAATATAAGGGAGATACCAAGATGAGAGGCAACTCGATCTCATATGCATTCAACCCATGCTTTTTCAGCACTAGACAGGGTCCTACTTTCTTCATGAGTAGTTTAGTGTGCTTTCCCTTAGGAATCTTTCCTTCTTCAAGTGTGCCCACACCAAGTCTCCAACCTATAATTAGACATCCCTCCTATGCTTGTCTTTGGCTTGCTCATACTTCTCTACACTTTTCTCAAGTGTCAACCTGACTAAGTCATGTATCTCCTTCATGCTCTCTGCAAACTCTTCTCCATGAGCACTTACTGGAGTGTTTGGTGGGAGTTCTCTGAGTTGCAAGATGCCTCTTGGAATTTTCCCATACACAATCTGAAAGGGGCTTTTCCCTATGCTTCTGTTGACTGAGTCATTGAAGGTAAACTCTTCCTGTGGTAGGACTGAATCCCACTTATCTCCATTTTGATTTGTCAGGAATATAAGGAGATTTCCAAGGGACTTGTTGACAACCTCTGTCTGCCCACCATTTTTGGATGATAGGAAGAGATAAAACTCAAATTGGTCCCTAATCTCTTCCACAAGGTCATCCAAAAGTGACCAATATAATTCACATCCCTATTTGACATTATGGTTAGAGATAAGCCATGAATCCTTACTATTTCCTTGAAGAAAAAATTAGCAATTGATGATGCATCATTGGTACTTTTTCAAGGGATAAAGTGGCCCATTTTACTGAACCTTTCCACTACAACATAAATGCTATCACATCCCTTTTGTGTCCTAGGAAATCCCATCACAAAATCCATGCTGCAACTCTCCCAAGGCCTTGTAGGAATAGGTAGGGGTTGGTATAACCCTGCATTGGTAGATGCACCCTTGGCCCTTTGATAGATTGTACATGTCTCCACAATCTTCCTCACTTAAGTCTGAAGCTTAGGCCAATAGTAAAACCTTCTCACTTGTTCCAAGGTCTTGTCCAATCCAAAATGTCCTCCCATGCTGCCTGCATGCTTCTCTCTGATAATGTTCTCCCTCATTGAACACTTGGGGTTGCACAATTGATGTCCTTTGAACAATAGGCCATTTTGGATCAAATAATCTGCATACTCAACATGATAGGCTTTATAAAAATTAGAATACACCTTATAGATATCACTAAAATCATCATCATCTTTGTACATGTCCTTCAATGCATCAATCCCTACACTTTGAAGTTGGATTTGTTGCACAACTAAAGATCATTGGCTCAAGGCATCTGCCACCTTATTAGAAACTCCCTTCTTATGTTTAATTGAAAATGTGTAGGCTTGAATTGACTCCACCCACTTCATGTGTTTGTGGCTTAGTTTCTCTTGGCTATTCAAGAAACTCAAGGCTTGATTGTCTGTGAAGACAACAAATTCCTTTGGCAGGAGGTAGTGCTTCCATTTCTTTAATGACTGGACTAAGGCATATAGTTCCAAGTTATAAGAGGAGTATTTCCTCTTTGCTTCATTCAACTTCTCACTGAAAAAGGCTATAGGTCTTCCCTCTTGGCTCAAGACAACCCCTATAGCTAAGTTTGATGCATCACACTCAATAGTGAATACTTTTTGAAAATCAGGGAACACTAGGATAGGTTTCTCCATCACCTTTTGCTTCAGAATTTGAAAGGCTTCCTCTGCATCCTTGTTCGACAAAAACTTACATTTTTGTCCACCCTTGATGGTTTCAAGGATAGGTGCACATAACTGACTAAAATTTCAAATAAATTTTCTATAAAAAGAAGCAAGACCATGGAAGCTTCTTACTTCAGTCATTATCCTTGGAGAAGGCCAACTTAAGATGGCTTCTACCTTCTTAGGGTCCATCTTGATGTTCCCACCTACAATCATAAATCCCAAGTAGACAAGCTCCTCCTGCATAAAAACACATTTCTCCACATTTATAAAGAGCTTCTCCTCATGCAGCCTCTTCAAGACCAAATTTAGATGTTGCAAATGCTCCTCCTTATTCTTACTAAAGATAAGGATGTCATCAAGGTATACTATGACAAATTTTCCAAGGAATGGCTTTAGCACCTCATTCATGAGCCTCATGAATGTGCTAAGGGGCATTTGATAGACCAAAGGGAATCACCCTCCACTCATACAAGCCTTCATTGGTTTTAAAGGCTATCTTCCATTCATCACTAGCCCTGATCCTGATTTGGTGGTAGCCACTCTTAAAATCCACCTTAGAATAGTACCTTGCACCCCCCAAATGGTCTAAAAGGTCCTCTATCCTAGGCATAGGAAATCTATACCTGATTGTGATTCTATTTATGGCTCTAGAATTAGTGCACAACCTCCATGTGCCTTCCTTCTTGGGAGCCAAAAGACCAGGTACTACACAAGGGATAAGGCTTTTAGTGATCAAACCTTTGTCCAAGAGTTCTTGTATTTATCTTTCCATCTCCTTATTCTATTTAGGGGTCAACTTGTATGTAGCTTTGTTGGGCAAGGTTTCTCCTAGGATCAAGTCTATATTGTGGCTTATGTCTCTGATTGGTGGCAATTCATTTGGAAAATCTTTGGTGACAATGTCTTTATAGTAGTATAGTAGGTCTGCAACTTCTTTAGGGACTACCCTTCCCAAGGGATTCATCTCCTTCTCAGACTTCTTGGTTCTGTCATCCTTTAGAAAAAGGATTAAAGCATAACAAGGGGTCTTTTCTTCCCTTAGAGTTTTCAAAAACTCTTTTTCACCAATAAAAAAAAATTTAGAATCTTTATGTTCCTCTAAATTTTCAAATAGGGGTAAGAGTGTTACCTTTTCTCCTTTGTGGTAGATGGTGTAGGTGTTCAACCTCCCATCATGATGAGCCTCCAAATCATATTGCCAGGGCCTTCCAAGGAGCAAATGGTAGGCATCCATTGGAACAATGTCACATAGCACCTTATCTTTGTACTTTACAAGTTGGAACTCCACCCATGCTTGCTCTTCTATGCCAATGTGTTGGGTCTTGGTGAGCCATGAAACCTTGTAAGGGTTTGGATGTGGCACCCTTCTCAACTTCAACTTCTTCACTGCCTCTTTAGACACCAAGTTATCTATGGATCCACTGTCTATCACCAGTGTGTACACCTTACCTCCACTCCTACATGTGGTTCTGAATAGGCTCTTTCTCTATGGTGGTTCTTGAGTTCAAGGATCCTTCAATAAGGTTCTCCTCATGATTAGGGCCTATCCTTCTTTAGGTGGTGCATAAGATACAAGTGCATTGTCTCCTTGGTTGTCTTCTTCTATGACCATGTTTTCCCTTCTCTCTGTCTGATTCTTTGCCTTCTCAGGACACTTTGAGGCTAGGTGCCCTGGTTGGTTACATCTGTAACATCTTAGGGTTCCTAAACTTCTTCCACTAGTCCTTCCTCTTGAATCTCCTCTTCTCCCTCTATAGGAGCCTCTAGAACTACCCTCTCCAAAGGAGTTCTCCTGACTGGCTTCTTCAAAGTTTTTAGAAGTTTTTCCTCTCCCACTGCCTAATCCTCTTCCTCTATTGCCTAAATCTATCTATCCTCTTCCTTTCCCACCTTGGTCTTGCTTCCTCTTGAGATTTTCCTCCACCTTCAATGCTAATTGAAATAATTTTTGGATAGTGGTAGGGGAGCACAAAATTAACTCATCTTGGATGTTCATCCTCAATCCTTGCATATATCTAGCAAGTTTGACACTTTCTGGTTCCACCAATTTAGACTTCATAGTAAGCTTATGAAATTCTTCAGTGTAGCTTGAGATGTCCATTTCCTTCTTCCTTAAGCTTTGTCTCTTCTTATGAATTTGAACTTCATAGTCATTAGGAACATATGCTTCCTTCACGAAATCCACCATCTTCTTCCATGTAGCCACTGGAATCTTTTCCATGTTCACTCTTTCTTCTTGAGTAAAATTCCACCAAGTTAGATCAGATCCCTTCAACTTAGATTTTTCTATCTTTACTTTTTGATGCTCTGGTATTTCCTCATATTCAAAGAAACTAGTGAGTGCATCAATCCAGTCCATCACTTCTTTTGGATGCATCTTCCCACTGTAGATAGGTAGGTCAAGCTTAGTATCCATGGTCCTTCTTTCCATGGATTTCAAGGTCTTCAGCAATAGCCTCTGGTCTGCAGGCACTTCTTCTTCTTCCTCCTACAAAGGGGCTTCTTCATCACTCCCCTCTTCTTCCATTCTAGAGTTCTCACTATGCCCTTTCTTGAGTTGTTCCTTAAGCTTTTCCATTTCTTGCCTCATCCACTTTCTCTTTGCATCATGCTCTTTAACTACCCTTAGTAGTTCTGCATTAGTCATCATATTAGGAAGTTTGTTGTCTTCCCCACCATCTGACATGGTTGCAACTTTAATCTCCCTCCAAAGATCTACTAGTTTCTTTGATACCACTTGGAGTAGATCCCCAAACTATTTCCAAATATTCATTTAGAGGTCCACAATACCCCTGCTCCCATACAATCTAGGGCTTTGACAAAGAGTTCCCAAAAACCACAAGACAAGATTGGGTCTTCTATCCAATCTTCAACACCTACAAGGCACTAAACTCACACAAATTAGAACTAGTTGATCCAGGGATGAAACAAGGTTCTAGCAATGTTTAACATCCATATTGGATGAAATAACACACCAATTCCACAATGATTTAGGACTGAGACACAATTTGACCACCCAAGCCTATATAGGGCTACAAGGAGAAATCCTAAATTATTTAGGGAAACCTAATTGGAACTCCACCAAGACAAGGCTTAACCACCCTCAAATAATCCAATTCACCTATTAACAACACCCTCCAAGTTTGGGCTTTTGGTCAATCCCCAAACTCCTGCTGTCCTCAATTCTCTCCAAGGCCTAATAGGGCTAATAGGCCAAATTAACAAAGGAAGTGTCTCAATTTTTTATCACCTTCCAATATAACCTATTGGAACACTTGTGAGATCACATAAAACAACTAAATCCAAATATTTAGGTCTTCATTCCACCCTTGGGCCGAGTTGTGCATTCAAACCCACAATTTTGGACAGTCACATAGAGATGCCTGTCCAGAGGGTTTAGTCATTTATCCTTCCATCAATGGCTTCCCAATATGAGACCCCAAAAATATTAATATACATCCTCTCTCCTTTATTTCAACCAAGAATTATGTTTTCCCCATGGTGGAGTCTCCTGGAAAGAGGAATTAAGCCTCGAAACCCTAGGTAGGGCCTTCTTGCGACTAGTGACACTCAAAATTTGATAACTTTTGATCTACTCGATTTCAAGACTTCAAATCAATTGAAAATATCTCATATGACACACGGATAACTTCTATACTCCTTTAATGGCACATGTGAGATCGTACAGGTTTGTACACTTAAAAAACACAGTCTATTTCTCAGGAAATCAATGAATTTTTATTGAAATCAGATATCAAATCTTCTCCAATATTCCATCTAACATTGGATTGAGGTTTTTCAACCTATTTATACAATCCCCAATCAGTTCCAACAAAATTAGGTGTTCGTGAATGTTGGGATTCAAAAATGATAACTTTTCAAAAAGTTGCCCATTACAACATTGACAACCTTTGCCAAAGTTGTCAATTGTCAATCAAACTCGCTGATCTCCATCCTAGACTCCACCTAGGACCTTAGAGAGGTTAAAATAAACTATTTCAACCTTTTCTTAGGCCAACTAGACTATCCTAGTCACCTAGACTATTTTAGCCCTTCATAACCTAATTGTCCAATAAATGGCTAAGGTAGACAACTAGGTTTATAACAACACCTATTGTCACCTTGCCTTAAAAAATAGGACTTATTGAAAACATTGGATTCAATATCCAACTAGTATCCTAACCCTTTATATTTGGGTCACTTGATGTGCTATCCATGGATGAATTTGAGGGTTCTCCTGCACCAAGTAGTCAATGCTATCCGAGGAGTTGGTGGTGTCATTGAAGAAGATATAGTGGTAAGTAAGATACTAAGAACTTTGTTGCTTGCATATGCAATCATAATATCTACTATTCATGAAATGAGGTCTGCACCTGGTAGCAATCTTACTCTTGATAGTCTGATTTGTAAGTTAACAACTTTTGAGCTAAACAATTTTGATAATAATGTGGTACCGAGTGTTGAGTATGCTTTTATGTCTTCTTTGAAGATCGGTAAATCTAGCAGTAATCATAATATAAGGAATGGAAATGATAGTAATACTGATGATGAGATTGATGAACTTGAAGCTCTTATGGCCTAGAGATTGCCTAAAGGTAAAGGTAGATATAAGGGAAAGTTACCTTTAGCTTGTTTTAACTATAAAGAAGTTGGCCATATTGTTGCTAGATGTCCCAATAGGAAAGAGGAAGAAAAAGAAAAAGACCTATTTGGTGAAGGAAGCTATGGGAGAAGAAACAAAAAAGGTTACCGACACTAAAATAGAGACAACTGAGATCACAAAGATAAGGGAAAAAAAGGCATGTTATTTGGTTGGAGATGAGGACACCGACACCGACACTAACAATGACACTGAGGTAGTGTTTGTTGCAATGAAAGATGATTCTGAAGAGGAGGAAAGGTATGTAGAAACAACACTCATTTCTAAAGTTAGTAAAAATGATACTTGGATTATTGATAGTGGCTATACACATCACATGACTGGTGATGAATATAAGTTTGATCATCTTGAGCATTATAATGGAGGATTAGTAAAAATGGGTAATGATACACCATGTATGGTTAAAGGAAAAGGATCTTTATTGATAAATGATAGAATCAGATGTGAAAATGCTTATTGGGTAAAAGGACTGAATTAAAATTGGCACAACTTAATAACTCTAGTCACCGAGTGGCATTTGAAAGTAAGAAGGTAAAGATCTATGATGAAAATGGAAAGCTTGTCGGAACAAGAGGACAATCAAAAGGTAACTTATTTTATCTTGACAATGCTGAGACTTCTTGTTTACTTGTGAAAAATGAAGATGCATGGTTATGGCATATAAATTTTGATAACATGATTAAGATCAGTAAAAATAGAAAAGTTAGAGGATTTCCTAGCCTAACAAAACCTGATCATGTTATGTGTCATCAATGTCAGAAAGGGAAGGTGACAAAATCTAGTTTTAAAAGTAAGGACTACTCATCTAAAGGAATCTTGGACTTGGTTCACACCGACTAATGTCATCCCATGAGAACTCAAAGCCAATATGGAGATAGATAATTTATTTTGTTTGTTGATGACTATACTAGATTGATGATTGTCATGTTCTTAAAATAAAAATCTAAGGCATTCAAGTTGTTTAAATGGTATAAGGTGAAAGTAGAAAAAGAAACTGTAAAAGTATTGAAATACTTAAGGTCTGATAGAGGAGGTGAGTTTGATTCTGATGAATTCACTAACTTCTGTAATGAGCATGGTATAAAAAGATAGGTTTATGCACCTGGAACACCACAACAGAATGGAATTGCTGAAAGGAGAAATAGATCTATTGTTGATTGTGCTAGAACACTGATGATATAAAACAATATTGCACAAGTAGACTGGAGAGAGGTAGTTAGCACAACTGTATATGTCCTGAACTGAGTACAACTAAAGAAGGTTGCAAACAAGACACTCTATGAGTTATGGTTTGGATACACACCGAGTGTAAGTTACTTCAAAATTTTTGGTAGCAAGTGTTATATTTTGAAAGATGACAGGAATGGAAAATTTGACTCTAAAGGTGATGAAGGGATATTCTTAGGATATTCTACTGAGAGTAAAGCTTACAAATGTATGAATAAAGTTACTAATAAGATGGTAGAAAGTGCTAATGTAAGAGTTGATGAGTTTTCTGATAAGAATGATGTAGAAAGCATGAAGGAGCTAGAAGACTATGGTAGGTTCACTTATGTCAAAGATCCAAACTATCTATCAAAGCCGCAGGCTAAGTCTACCGAGCGTTAGGAAAATGAAACTGAGTATCATTAAATGGACAACAAGAATCAGGAAGTTGATACCGAGAAAGAAACTGTACCTAAATAGAATGATTAGAAGAGGAGAGATCAACTGCTAACAAGATTTGTTAGAAGACATCATCCTAAGAACCACATCATTGGAGATAAGCAAGCTGGCACGATGACAAGAAGTAAGTTGAGACAAAACACATGCTTAGTTTGTGATTTTGAACCAAAGAATATTAGGGATGCACTTGAAAATGAGGAATGGATAAATGCTATGAATGAAGAGATTGAAAAAATTGAAAAGAATAAGACATGGTCCTTAGTGCCTAGACCGAAAGATAAAAATGTAATCAGTACTAAGTGGATTTTAAAAAATAAGCTGAATGAGAATGGAGGAGTTACAAGGAATAAGGAAGGACTGCTTTGCAAGGGATATGCACAAGAATAAGGTATTGATTATGGTGAAACCTTTGCACCTATTGCTAGATTGGAAGGACTTCGAATATTTCTTGCCTATGCTGCACATAAGGTATTTAAGGTATATCAAATGGATGTGAAATGAGCATTTCTAAATGGAATACTTGAGGAGGAGGTCAACATAGAACAACCTAAAGGGTTTTTTGATCCGAAGTAGAGAGACATGGTATGTAGACTACACAAATATTTATATGGACTGAAGCAAGCACTGAGAGAATGGTATGAAAGATTACATGCTTATCTTATAAGTATTGGCTTTGTAAGAACTAGTGAAAATAGTAACATGTACATAAAAGGAGATTCTGATGATAACATTTTGATTGCTGTAATATTTGTTGATGATATAATCTTTGGAGGACAAGATCAGATTTGCAAATCTTTTGTTGATGAAATGAGAAAGTAATTTGAGATGTCTATATTTGGAGAGCTTAAATTCTTTCTAGGTTTGTAGATTATACAATAGAAATATGGGATTTTCATCAAACAATCAAAATACATTATAGAAGTACTGAAATGTTTTGGCATGGAAGATGCTAAACCTGTGGGAACACTGATGGTGGCTGGCTGAAAATTAAAAAAAAATGATGAATCTACTGAGGTAAATCAAACTCTATACCGATCTATGATTGGTAAACTGATGTATGTAGTACACAGTAGGCCTGATATAGCACATGTAGTGGGGATTGTGGCAATATTTTCTGCCAATCCTAAAGATTCACATATGGTTGTTGTAGAGAGAATCTTGAGATACTTGAAGAAAATAGAGGATTATGGGTTATGGTACACATTGGAAGGAAAATTTGAACTAAAAGTTTACAATGATGCAGATTGGGATGGAAACATAGATGACCAGAAGAGCACAATTGTTGAAGCATTATTTTTAGGGGAAAGGCTTGTGACTTGTATTAGCAAGAAACAAGCATGCATCTCTCATTCCACTTCTGAAGCAGGGTATGTTGTTGCTTCTACAAACTGTTCAAATATAGCCTAGATCAGACAAGTGTTGGAAGGAATGTATGAGGTAATCACTGACTTAGTGATTATATATTGTGACAACACCAGTGCTATAAACATTTCAAAGAATCCAGTGATGCATTCGAAGACAAAGCATATATCTATCAAGTATTACTACTTGAGGGAACAAGTTCAGGATAAGCAAGTACAACTGGAATTTGTAACATCTAAGGAACAACTTGCTGACATATTTACTAAACCATTACTAAAGGACACATTTGAATATTTGAGAACTAGACTTGGGGTCCATCCCTTGTCTATTGGTCACTGAGGTGACTAGGAGGTTGCATCAACCTACACTTATCAGAAGTTCATTCATGTTGATGAACACAACTCACACTTTGGATTCTGTCTAAGGTTGTGAAAGATTGTAGAAACTAGAACATAAATTTTTTTATTTGTACACTGAAGGTACATGATATGGACTAAACAACAGAGAATATTTTGCTTCTGCAGAGCTGTTTGTATGTTTTCTTTGGCATTGTTGTCAAAGGGAGAGAGAATGAATATGAAAAGAAATTAGTTACTAAGAACAAACAAGAAGGGAGAGACTTGAATATTTTTTGCTGAGAACAAAGCAAATAAGAGAGTTCAAAAGATCAAATTTGTAGGGAGAATCTGCACTTGTAATGCTATTATGTTTTGTAGTGATTAAACATATCAAATGCTTACCGAGCGACAACATTTTCTTACATAGTTGTAGAATACATGTTTGGTATGTGCATGGAATATTTTCATATTTCTTTTATTGCCATCAATACCAAAGGGAGAGATTGATGAACTACAACTAATTGAATACCTTAATGAACTGAAGAAACAATGATTAGAGATTATCGAGCAGTGAAGTGATATGCAAGATGATTAAATCAGTCAATATGTTTTCATTGATTTCAACTAGTCTTGACAATAATTATCATGTTAGTTACAAACATCTGAACATCTGTGTGAGTAAGAAAATATGAAGAACTAAGATATCTACATGAGAAAAAGATGGATATAATAGATGAGGATAAGGAATACTTTGGGTAACTTATTGATGAGTCTATGACTTCATACTGTTGAGTTGATTATGTTGCATTAATATATTATGAAGAAGGAAGTGAAATTGAACAAGACATTATGGTCGGGAATTGAAGATTTCTATATACACCGAGCCAGCGCAGTGTATACCGACTGACAGTATTAATCGAGCTATCTTCACTAGTTATCACCAACGCATGTTCTGTGTTAACCGAATGTGGATAAAAACATTAAATGCTAAGAACAACTGACTGAAAATGATGAGCTGGAAAATGTTATGATTTTGAGATTAAAGATGAAGTTTTTTATGAGATCCATGATTGACAAAATTCAGAGAGAAGATCTAAAGGATGATATTGAAATGTGTTAATGACACATCTGCCAAGGAAGGTTTAAGAGGCAAAATGGATGAAGGATATTAAGTGGGAAAATATAATGGCTGAAATGAAAATGGTTTACTTGTCTATTTAAGAGACACAAGTTTCATTGTTGAAAGAATCCCAGAGGAAGAAGATTGCAGAGAATTTGCGTGAAGATTTTTCATGCATTCCTGATCAGACTGGTTATTGAAAGAACTGAACTGCAAATTTAACCAAGCATCAGAGAACTATTTACCGAGGGAAGTAAGTTGATGAATATTGATGAGGTGAATTAGATTATTGATAAGAGGATTTGTATGGGCTTAGCATAGATCTGAATATCTACAATAGAGTTGTATTTGAATCAGATCATACCATTGAGTTTAACCATTGATTCAGAAAATCTCTTAACAGAGTGGACTTAACAGTCTTATATTCTTCCCTATGTCATTCAAAGAATGTACATTGTTATCTTGTTGACCCCATAGTGAATGCTGGTCAAAAGATTAATGGTTAGTGTTAAATCCTCTAACAAGGTCACACCTAACAGTGTGTTTGTAACTTTTAACAGGGTTGGCTCTTCACCGAGCTCACTTCAGAAGAGTGAATTATTTTGGGTTACCGGTCCTAGGTGGTTTTTCCCTTAATAGGGTTTCCACATTAAATCATTGTGTTATGTGTTATTTTTGATGATTTTTTTGTTATCATACTTTACATACTGCATACTTGATTTGGTCGGTAATCACTGTTAGCTATTTAACTAGTAATCAGTAAAGTGAACAGTCAAATTGATATTTTATGTTATCGAGCTGCATAATTTGTTGGAATTGTTTTATAAGGTACATCTTTGTAATTGGGACTATAGGATAACTAGTCTAACTAATTCACCCCCTCTCTCAGTTATTATAGCAAAGAGTAGTAGCCTTGAGAATGTCTAAGTCCCATGAAATGGACTGACATACTTCTCTCAACTTCTTCTCCAAAAATTTCTTCTTTGCCTTGTCTTCTATAGTTTTTAGTAATGAGTCAAAGTGACAATTGAAGCTATCTAGTACCATACTAAGGTTCTCAACTTCATCCTTTTCTTAAAAGATAATCGGTGAGGGAAGTAGCTTGTTTACTATTTCTATAGCCCTACCCATTAGCTTTATTCTTTTGTTCCCTTTCTGTATTGACCTTTCTTTAGCCTTGGTGAAGGCCATGAAGGATAGCCTCATAAGCTCATCCTCATCTATACTATCAACATCAGAACTTGTTGGTTTGGCCATACTTGCCAACAATAAAGAGGTGTCCATTTTAAACTCAACAACATTTTCTATTCTGGTCTCTTCTTCCTTCTTTTCTTCCTGTTGTATTTCCTTCTCCTGTACTATCTCCTCTATTTTCTCTTCCTCTAACTCTTCTTGTTCTCCAACTTCCATCGCACTATCCAAATTATCCATAAATGGATCATTTACATCATGCAAAGTGTCAAGGGTCACAAGCACACCAGAGACAAATAAATCTAGTTGCATGCTATCTTGTACACTTTCATCCACTACATTAGAACTTTCTACCAATCCCAAAGATGTAGGCTTAGTAACCTTGCGAGGTGAGGTCCTCTTTGGTGTATCATTCTTTAGAATTTGATCTAATTCCCTTTGAGTTTCCTCAATCACCTCATCATATTTCCTAGCCATGATTTTCACTAGTTTGGCCTTTATCCTCAACATGGGTTTTAATGCATTTATTATCCTCTCCATTTCTTGTATTGAGACAACTGGTAACATGTCCTCAATGGATTTATTCCTTATGTTTTCATCTTCTGATTGTGCCAATTTCTTCCTGATTTCTAATTTTCTGTATAGTTCTTTAGGGATACTCCCTTCAATTTTTAACAAGTTTTTCTTGAAAATCAATAGATGCTCAATGATAGTATCTTCAATGATCTCTTGATTTTCACCATCATACCTCTCATAGTACCTATCCACTATCTTCAAGCTCCCATCTTTTATTACTCTCTTTTGCAGTGATTTAAGGTCTGGTTTCCACAAAGTTTGTGGATCCTTTTGAGCTCATTTCTCTTCTACTTTCTCAACTACCTTTTCCTCTTTCTTTTTCCTCTTCACTTCTACCTCTTTCTCCTTAAGACTATCCTTCTTACTAGATCTTTTAGATCTTCTAGGAATGATTGTAGGCACAACTTCTTGTACTGCCTCCTCTTGTATAGCTGACAAGTTAACAATATCAACAATAGGAGTTACTATCTTTTCTACTTCTGAAGGAACATAAGTATCAATGGCCATGCTTGAAGATGCTTCCATCTTATTTCTTATGTTTATCAATTTATCCTTAGTGATTCCTACCTTCGCAGTGATATCTGTAATACCCCAAAATTGGCACCTAATAATTTCAATCAATTTTGGTGCATTTCTTCAATTTTCTATCATCAAAGTCCTATCTCACTAGGCAATTTTCTCTCTCCTACTTGGCTCTATTTGACTTGATGTTAGTTGCAAAGACCCTAAATTGCAATAATCAAATACTAAATTAATTCCTAAAGTCTTTGACTTATATTAGCTAAATTATCTCTATGATAAATTAATTTAATTCTAAAGTCCTAAGTGCTTTCTAATTAAATTAAATGTATCCCCTTTAGCTAATTACACATCAAAAAGGAATTAATATTATTTAGTTATTCGAATGGACACCTCTTTATTTGAATTTAATTATTTGAATTATTCGAAGAGTTATACCCCACATGTGGCAAAAATTCCATTCTTTAATTAAATAATTGCTTGCATATTTGTCTCATTCTCCAACAAACAAGTGAAGAGTCTCAAAGAGGAATGAAGAGTCAGGAGTTTCAAATCAAGAAACTCTTCATTCCCCTTTTGACATTTCTATTTAAAGAGTTTGTTTTCCCTTTCCAAAGATCCAACTTTTGAGAGCACATAGATGATAGTGAAATTCTACTACATCTCTTGAGATTCAAAGCTTTTGAGTGCATTATTTTAGTTAGTTCATTTAGCATAATATTGCATTTTCTCTCATCTAATTAGTTTGCTTACTTGTTCTTAATCTAGTTGCATTCTTATTTGAAAATACCAAAAAGAATTTGCATTCTCATTTTAGATTAATTGCATTCATACTAGTTTAATTGCAATTTAATTCTTGCATATGCTTTTCTTTTAAATCCTCCATTGTAGAATCAGTCTTATGGTTGTTGGCTTTCAATCTGAGAGCAATTTTAAACACCCCGACTACATAGGAGGCAACAGGTCGCTTCACAATGGATTTTGGATTGAATAATTCATATTCTTTCTCATAATTTGATCATGTGAGTAAGGAATATGTTGCGTGTGTGTTGGATTTGAGGTCCACATTCAATCATACACATTTTGGTGCCCATCGTGGGGCAGAAAAGATCAATTTCTGGCCTCATTCTTGATTGGTTTTTTAGTTTTAGTGTTGGTTCCAGGCATTGTACGGCTATGTACAGCCTGGAAACTCTATAATATAGTAATGGATGGATATAATGATGAATCCTATTTCTCATGCTTTTGGTTTGGTTCATTTTTATAAATAAATGAATAATTTATGATCATTTTAGTGAAAGTGGGTATTTGCAGATTTGAGATTCCTTGAATACAATCAGATTGAAATATTTGGTACGGACAAATTGTGTAGAATCAGGACCTATAATAATAGTAATTGGAAAGATATATGAATTATCTTTCATTTCCTTTTGGTTTGAGTTATTTTTATGCAGATTTGTGAAAGTTATGGGCATTTGAGTGAAAACTAGTTTTTAACAATCTGTATTGGAGTTGCAGGCAATGATTTATTCTTAGAAAATGATTTATGAATGGGAAAAATAAATGACTTATATATTTGGAAACTAGATTCATTAATAGTTATTTTGAAATTAGTTTGGTTTCATTTGGATTCTTTTTGAGAAAGATATGAGATTCCCTAGGCAGGGTTTGGTATTTTAAATCTGAATTATGACAGGGATGTGGATCAGAATTTGCAGTCTGAAAAAGAAATTGTTTGAGGAATCAAATGAGGTTATCAGACCTTAAGATTTTTTGAGGTGATAGATATGGTAATTATCTTCAAACTTTGTGTTTTCCAAAAATTTTGGTTTGGAGTTTTGGTGGGTCAAATAAATCAATATTTAAAGACTGTCTTGAAGACAACAATGTTACATATGTTAAATCAAACTCCTAACAATTGATTTTCATATCTAACCATGTTAGGGTTTGCATAAGTTGGATATACATTTCATATCTTGTTTTCTTGTTTTCTTATCTTGATCATTTGAAGGTTCATGGCTTGCTTTCATGGAAAATGCTTAAAACAAACAAAAAAAAGGTAAAATCTACTAAGCGCGTTGCGTTGGACTTGAGGTATTTTGTTACATCTCTACAACATTTGGATTTTAGAAATAAGAATGAAACTCTCATGTGTTTGGCTTGAGTGTTTACATGCTTTCATAGAACACATTTCAATTGATGCTCTTAATGGAAAATGAAAGAACATAGATTTGGTTTTACAAGTTTGTGTAAGTGAATGCTTGCGTTTAAACCATAAGTAATTCTTGGTTTCCAATATCAAATATCCCATTGAGTGATTGAGGGCATGGATTCATTCCTTGTTTGAATAGGGAGTTAAATGCACCACTTTGTGGACTCACTCTATGTTTTCTTGGAAAGTTAAATATTCCATTGATTCAACCCTTTTTCATTTGTGAGTAGTATTGATAAGCAACTTTAGAGTACTTTTGATTGAGCTTGTTAGCTAAATTGGGTGTTGGACTCACTTATTTCTAATTGCCCCTCATTACCACCCTTTGGATGCAAGGTCAGCATTCATACATAGGGGAGGGGTCTACTTGAAAAGAGCATTAAGTGTTCCATAAAGTTTCTCCCTTTTTATGCTTTCTTGATCTCATTAGTTTTCTAAGGTGTGGACTTGCTTTGAGTTTGTGTGAGGAGTTAAATGTTCCACTTTTTGGACTCACTTCACATTTACTTAAAGAGTTAAGTGTTCCACCTTTAGTGCTTTCCAATACTTTTGATAGTGAATTACTTACTTTTTTATTTTTAGAAGGCCTACTTGGGGATTTCATCACCTCAAGGGATGACCTTAACTCCTGTGTTTCGGCGGAGTATAAATATCAGGAGGTGAATCCAAAGACACCTCTCTTGAGAATGAGTTAGATTTCACTCTTGGCTAAGCCTCAAATAAATTTATACCTTTGAGAAGTGAAGGAGGAGATTTGGGTTACCGTCTCCCCCCGACTGTGTGATTTTAGATTCTTCTCATCTACGGATTTGTGCCTCATGTACCTTGCGTATATCAAGGACTCCTTTTAAAAAAGCCATGTATATCCCTATAGATAGCTTGACAAGATGTTGTTGTGTTCTAAGTGCTAGCTAAAACATTTTCAAGAACATACACAAGTAGTTCTTAAGGATTAGAAATACTAAGTCACTATTCTTGTTCATGTGCAAGGTTGCTTTGGCCCTTGCTCATTGTTCGAAGACAATTGCTTGCTCAAACTCCTTGATTGCTATCTTACGTGCTTGATCAATGACATAAATCTAGTCCACCTTTTGTCTGAGGTCTATTTTTCTACTTTCCTGTTGTTCGCTGTCAGAAACTAGCTGTTTTGAGTTAGGAATTGATTGATCTTCGCTTTGACTCATGTCGTCTCTTGTTGGTTTACATTATCTCTTTATGCCTTTTGTATCTTGTGTTGTGATAGTCTATCTCGGCTGTTCTAGCCCCCTCTTTTGATGATTTGTACTAGATTCATCTCGCATCTTGGCTGTCCCTTATCTCTTTTGTGTTGTTCTTAGAGACCAAGTCTAGCATTATCCTGAATCTTTGCTCGTTACATCTTTGTCTATGACTGTCACGACTCGAAGTGGCAAGACTTATCCCATTTAGAATACTGATCAAGATAGAAGTGAATCTCCTAATCAAGAAATAGGTCATCCCAAATCTGTTATGAAATCTGAACTTTGTGAGAGATCCTCACATTCCTCCTCATTCCAAGAGTATTACAATCCATTGTTTCAGATACAGTTTGACTTATTATTTCAAGAATATTATAACCCATTGTTTGAAGACCAGCAAGACTCTGAAGGGTCACTTTCTAGAATCGATCCTATCAATCCTCTTGAACCTATCAACTCTTTTGATCCTATTTTCAAGATGGGAGATCCATTCCACTTCCCAAGGGGAGGCAAATTCAACAAAATTCACGAGCAATCCCCAAATGACCAAGGTCATGGTCAGTCTCGAAATGACAAGAGTTATGATCAATCCCATAATATTCAATATTCGGTCAACATCTAGGACCTTTGCAATTTGAAACAATGACAAGGGGAGCCTCTCTTAACATTTCTCCAGAGATGGAGACAACTATGCATGAAGTATCCGCACGAATTACCTGACTCTGAAAAGCTCGATATCTTCTTGGACAATCTTGTCCCAAATTTTGGATACCAAGTATGATTACAAGGTCCCCTCACTTTTCTCAATATGATTAGGTGGGCTGTGAGGATAGAAGCGTTTATGGTCAAGAAGGGAGAATTGACTTTGAACAAAGACAACAAGCAACAACCTTCTCCCTCGAACAAGGATAAGGATAAGATTGTCAACAAAAACATAGATGTTATGAATGACAAGGTTGTTGACAATGTGATGCCAAAACCCTCAAAGTCTATCTTTAATCTCAGCTCTAGCATACAAATGATCAAAGCCATTGAGAAGGCTACAATGAAAACTCAACCACCTTCAAGATTCACTAGAAACAAACCTTGGATCTCTCAACCCAAGCATAACTCCACTTCCTTGGGAGAACCTCTTGATGTGGTTTATAGGACTTTGGTGCAGAACCATAACAAGAATTCAAATCATCAAGAATTCAAAGACCCCTTCCCTCCTCATGGGAAAGGTGAATCACCCAAGTCTAAAGATACCAACAATGTGGTCAACTATACGTATGATACTAGTGACATTGTCATCAATGAGATTGAACCCGCTGATGTTGAGTACTGTGACATGATCATTTCTCTAGGGAATGAGGATGCTCCTAAGCCCAAAACTCCCTTTATCTTGTGAGGCCCTGCACCTCCCTCTTATAACTCCACACAGTCTCCAGCTTGTGTGAATGCTATCACTTGATCTCATTAGAAGATTGTTCTCAAAGGTCCCGAACCTTTGACATCCAGACCAAAACTATCTATGGATAAAACCCTCACTGAGGTAAACATCCCCAAAGATCTCAATCTCAATTAGTTTCAATCTATGGTGGGTCATTTAACCTCGCCACATTACTTGTCCTTCTCTGAAGAAGATGATCACTCTTCAAACCATCCGCATGATGCTCCCCTACACATTGAAGTTATGGAAGGTCCTGAGTGTGTTTTCCACATCCTCATTGACAATAATGCTGGCCTAAATACTTGCTCTACTAAGATGCTTACCCAAACAAAAGACAACTTTGTTCCTGCCAATAGAGAGTCCATTAAGTTCTATGATGCCAAGCTAAAATAAATAGCAAGGACCCTAAAAATCAAAGATATTGGCATGGGAGAATATCAGATTGAGTCCATGTTGACATTGAAAACTCTCCCTCCATCTCCACGTTCCTGTGAGGAACCTTTTGAAGATGGATTTGGTATTGGCTATCAGGGCCATAAGCTTAACAACCTAGCTGCAGCTTGCACTCACATGCAAATTTAGATGATGAAGAAACACAGATTCAACCAATGACATATGAAAGACCTTTGAATGATCAAAATTTTGATTCAGACTACCATAAAGAGTCTTATCTACCTTCTCAAGTGCTTCAAGAACATGATCTTGGTCCTCACCAGGAGGATTTTATACACTCTACTGAACAGATTTCTACTACTATAGCTACTATTGAATATGTCATTTCCTCTAATGGCACACATACTGATTGGGAACAACTGTTGGACGCTTCCCTTATCTTGGGTATGCCTATTCTAGATTGTTCCACCACTTCTGCTATTGAACAGACTCCTACTGCTGCCAACTCCAATGGCACACATATTGATTGGGAGCAACTGTTGGACGCTTCCCTCCTCTTGGGTATGCCTCAAGGTATGCCTATTCTAGATTAGTCTGCTACTTCTACTATTGAACAAGATCATACTATTAAAGAAACACTTCCTATGTTAGATGACAACAATGAAGAAAGTCTGCCTTTGACTATGTCTCTAGCTGAATGGGACTCTATATCAGCTGCTACTACGAAAATACCAGTTGATGCTATGCACCTATATGCTAGTCTTAACAACTCAGAAAGAGGAGAAATTTATGATCCTCCAGATCAAGCTATTGATGATGATCCTTTCCACCTTCTTGTGGAGATCATTCCTATGGCTCCTAGGCCATCTACTCCAAGCTACACTCCTAATGCTCCTACAAATCATGGCTATGTAAGACCCCATTCTATTACAACTTCATGGAATATTGGTAGATCCAAAATTGAAATGGTTCCTATTCATGCACTCTTACCACCTGAAAGGGGACCTAACTCTTGGAATAGGTCATCTTGGTTAGGCTCAAATGATATTCCTCCAAACCTATCTGACTCTTCTAAGAAGACTCACAATCAACAACGCTCTATGGAAGATTACTTTCTTGATCTATTTGATGCATTAATGAATGATGAGGATGATACTAATATATTTGCACTTGAGCCCATCACATCGACTTCTCTTCCCTCTTCATCTCCAAGAAAAGTGGTCCGTCCACTTCCATTTCCACCTCTCCACCTGAACCAGTCATATAAGCCTCTTTCATCCACCATTCCTGAGTCTTTTGGAAGTAACTTGGATGCGCAACATAAAAATAAAAATAATGAGAATCCACTTATATCTCAAGGTCACCATGTCCCATCTAATCGACATGTGACTACAAAGAAAGGAAAGCAACAGAGGTGTTCAAAAGACCGCAAAGGTCCTCAAAAAGAAGAAGACAATCAAAAGCCAGAAAATAAAATAAAAAATGGATCTCGAAATCCATTCTACAGGCATTGTCATCAAAAGCACCTCAAGTAAAGAAGAAAAAATTCAAACTCTATGTGGATTCCAAAGAAAGGAAAAATCAAAGTTGTCATTCAAGCTTCCAAAATTCTCATACTTCCTTCCATTCCATCACCCTTGCCTCTCATACTTTACCCTCTTCACTCCATCTTGCCTTTTCCCAAAGTGCATATCAGTATCTCCTTATTACTAATGACATGACTAAGAAAAATCTAGAACATACTCTTCCTAAGCATTTAGAGCGTGGGAAATCTGACAAAGAGTTAAGGTGTGTCCATGAGGATATTTGTGGGTCTCACTTAAGTGATCTTTCCTTGACTATGGATCTCTTGATAGTTGGACACTACTGGTTGGCTCTCCTGTTATTGCTACAACATCGGGTTTTGATTTTTCTGACTACTACTACAAGTGACTGTGTTTCCAGAGATCACCACTGAAGGAGAGAAACTCAAAAAACCAATAAATACTCTTCATCTGAAGAATTTCTACAGATGACATTCTCTATGTGCTCATGTACATACTTATTAGTCCTGAAAAAATTCTAAAAATGGTATAATGCAAAAATCCTAAAAATTGCAAAATGTCCTAAAAAAATGATCATCTTAGTGAAAACCTGGTAAATAGGCACTTTGATGTATCTATTATCTTGGTGAAAACTTGATAAACATGCGCCTTGATAATAATAAAAAAAATGAAATATTCAAAAAAATACAAAAAAAATGAAAAGATCAAAAATACAAAAAAATGAAATATTCAAAAATACAAAAAAATAAAAAAAAGAGAAAAGTACAAAAAAATTGAAAAAGAAGAAAATGTGCCATTGATGAAAACCTGGTAAACAGGTGTCATGGTAGCAAAAATAGAATCTCTGCCAAGATGGTGAAAACTTGGTAAATAGGCGCCTCTTGTTTCTTGAAGCTACATCTCATCTCAACATCACTTAGCTTTTAGTTTCCTGCTTTAGTTTGCTTTCTCGCTTTCCTACTTTAGTTTGTTTCCTACTTTTAGCTCGTTTCCTGCTTTAGTTTTCCAGCTCATGCTCTTTCCTTTAGTGGTCTTCAAGATTTTCCTTGACTCTTCATGGATTGCAACTGGTTCACACTTGGGGGCATCTTCCTAGTCTAGGGGGCATTGTCCTATTGCTTTCAAAAGTTTTTGCATCGGTCACCAGCAGTTCTCGCTGTGTCTACCTGCCGATGCCTAGCTACTTTTGAGATTTCTCTCCTTGAGGATCTCTTGTGTATCGGTCACCAATGGTTCTCACTGTGCCTACCTACTGATACTTAGATTTTGTTTGATCTCTCTCTTTTGGGATCTCTTCCTTACATTAGTCACCAGTGATTCTCACTGCATCTGCCTGCTAATGTTTCACTCATGCTTTATTCTCTCTTTTGAGAATCTTCCTTGTATTGGTCACCAGTGGTTCTCACTACATTCACCTGTTGATACTTGGTTTGCACTCTGATATCTTCTTGAGACTTTGTCTCTCACGACGGTCACCAGTGGTTCTCACTGCATCTACCTGCTGTCACTATCCCGTCGAGACTTTGAATGTTGTTTGCTTCCGATTCGACTTCAATCCGCTTGAACACAAACTGAAATTGAAACTAAAATTGACTTTGTGTTCCTTTGAAGCATGCTGAGCTTTTCCTTTTCTTGTTTGTTTGTTTTCTTTTTCTTTTCTTTCTGCTTGTTGGTTTAGTTCCAATGATCCAAAGAATCTATCTAAGAGGGGTGTCCATCTGTAAGATCCTTCATCTCATATTGGATAGCCATGCGTACCTCGACTCCTTTTATATGGATGCTTTGGTGAGGTTGGTTCTTCTCCTTATTTGTTTTGAGTGACTTCTTTCTGCTACAAGTGAAATTGCTAACGCTCGTCCTGCTAAGTGAACGTAAGGGTCACTGCGAGCACTCTTTGGCAAAAGAAGGAACTCTTGCATGTTTGGTGTGTTTGTCACAAGCAACATTCAGGTCATTCTAGAAAATGTGCTTTGATGGTTATGTTAACTTGCTAAATCAAAAGGAATAGGTGTTCAGGTCATTCTAGCTTCTTGTGCCTTAATGCTTACACCTCATTCTGACAAATCTAAGACTTATGTCATATTCATATTCTCATGATAGTGATATTAGTGAGAGTTGTGTGGCATCTTGCATTTGTCTGAACTTAAAAGGCTCTATGATGACAAATATGGTGAGTCCAACAACCAAGTCCTAGGATTGCCTTTGCTCATTTTGGGTTTGCATTTTCTATTCTAGGCTTGCACTTTCTAGGCTTGCATGTTCATTTCAGGCTTGCATTTGAGATAGTGTTTGGTGCTCTCTTGATTGTCTTCTTTTCATCAAAGGTTCTCATCTTTCATCTCAGGTTCATCATGATTGCACAATTTTTCAGGATCGAAATCAAAATCTGACATCTCTAGATAGCTCGAAATCGCATTTTAAATTCTGAGACCCTTTGGGATCGGACGCTTGTGCAGTCAACTTTTTGGCATCATTTTCCTGCCAGATCCTCATCTTTGCATCATGTTCTTGAGATCTTTGCTCTTTTCATCAAAGTCAACTCTAGTCAAATTTGGTCAACCATGGTCAAACTTGGTCAACAGGTGCTTTGGATTGCTTCAAACTGCTTCTAATTTGCTTTATCTTCTGGATCTTTGATCTTATCCTTATCTGCAACCTCTTGCTGTCAATCATCTTCTGACGTGTCATCTTTCAATTTCGCTCCCGAGGGGGCAGGATGATTGCATCATTGAATCTTGTCGAATCAATTCTTGAATCAATCTGATCTAAATCATCAATTTTCATTGCTTGGGGCATCTCGGTGTCTCACATTTGCTTATCTCATCATCTATCTTTTAGGTATCTGAGCAATCTAACTCGGATCCTCTAGAATCAAGCTTCATTTTGGAGAGGATTCTTGAAATCTTTTAGGTATTGGGGCAATCTAACCCTAATCCCTGGGAGTCAAGCTTCATTCTAGAGATGGCTCTTGAAATCTCTTTTATACCGTTATCTGGGCAATCTAACCTGAGTCTTGGAGGGCTAAGCTTCGTATTGGGGCAATCTAACCCTGATTTTGGAGACAGTCCTAAATTTGCATCTTCATCAATTGGTATTGGGGCAATCTAACCCTGATTCCAGTTCTCTTCTAAGACCGTTGTCTTTGCAATCTAACTTGTACTTCAAAAATTCTTGTTATCTGTCACTTCAGACTATTCTTTGAATCAATGCATTGTTCGCACATCAATTCAAAGAGGGGCAAATGTAATACCCCAAAATTGGCACCTAATAATTTCAATCAATTTTGGTGCATTTCTTCAATTTTCTATGTCATCAAAGTCCTATCTCACTAGGCAATTTTCTCTCTCCTACTTGGCTCTATTTGACTTGATGTCAGTTGCAAAGACCCTAAATTGCAATAATCAAATACTAAATTAATTCCTAAAGTCTTTGACTTATATTAGCTAAATTATCCCTATGATAAATTAATTTAATTCTAAAGTCCTAAGTGCTTTCTAATTAAATTAAATCTATCCCGTTTAGCTAATTACACATCTAAAAGGAATTAATATTATTTAGTTATTCGAATGGACACCTCTTTATTTGAATTTAATTATTCAAATTATTCGAAGAGTCATACCCCACATGTGGCAAAAATTCCATTCTTTAATTAAATAATTGCTTGCATATTTGTCTCATTCTCCAACAAACAAGTGAAGAGTCTCAAAGAGGAATGAAGAGTCAGGAGTTTCAAATCAAGAAACTCTTCATTCCCCTTTTGACATTTCTATTTAAAGAGTTTGTTTTCCCTTTCCAAAGATCCAACTTTTGAGAGCACATAGATGATAGCGAAATTCTACTACATCTCTTGAGATTCAAAGCTTTTGAGTGCATTATTTTAGTTAGTTCATTTAGCATAATATTGCATTTTCTCTCATCTAATTAGTTTACTTACTTGTTCTTAATCTAGTTGCATTCTTATTTGAAAATACCAAAAAGAATTTGCATTCTCATTTTAGATTAATTGCATTCATACTAGTTTAATTGCAATTTAATTTCTTGCATATGCTTTTCTTTTAAATCCTCCATTGTAGAATCGGTCTTATGGTTGTTGGCTTTCAATCTGAGAGCAATTTTAAACACCTCGACTACATAGGAGGCAACAGGTCACTTCACAATGGATTTTGGATTGAATAATTCATATTCTTTCCTGTAATTTGATCATGTGAGTAAGGACTATGTTGTGTGTGTGTTGGATTTGAGGTCCACATTCAATCATACACAATATCCTCCACAATTTTACTGATTTTCCTTTTCCTTGTTACTTTTTCTTTCTCTTCTCTGACTTTTTCGTACTTCTCCCTATATGTTCCCCATATTTCTTGGGTAGGGTCTATTTCTACTGCCAGTACATGCTCTACCTGCATGGTTAGAATCTCAACACTTACTTCATACCCCATAGAGTAACACCATTTCATTCTTGGTTCCACTACCTCAAAACAAACACAATTAGTTTCAACCATGAAAAAGATAGGGTCCTCATACTTCTCAACAATGTGTTCCAGTATCCTATACCTTTCCTTCATCTACCTTTGTAGTATCTTTGTCCAAGAAAATAACTCTCCATCAACCCAATTCTTATCATGTCTTCTATAGCTCTCTAAAATCTAAGTCCTAGTAGGTACATTTTCTTTCCATGCATAAGGGTGCATGCTAGGGAATTTGGGAATGATATGAATATACATGTGAACTAATAATGATCCAAACCTAAATGCTTTAGATTTGTCTTTCTTTATGGCTCTCACATTCTCTAGGAACTGTTGTGCTAGAACTTCGCAAAGATTATATTTCTTGTTTTCCTTGACCATCTTGTAGGCCATCATAATAACTCCAGTAGAAACATAGTTTGGTTTTCTGCTATAAAACAACTTGTAACCCAACAACATTTCTACCAACCTAACATATTTTTGAAAGATTTCATTGAATGCCATCACCCTCTTATCCCACTTGGAATGGGTTAGGCTTTCTTCCTGTTTCCTCAAATTATTTTTTTCTATAAGTAGGGCTCCTTCATTATCAAGGCATGTAATCTCATGAATCATCTATGCACAAATATTTACTGGTTGATCTCCAATCCAAAAAATTGATCATGGACTCTGCTAAGGATGATCTTAAACCATTCAACTTTCATGAATTATATGAGTAGGGTTAGCTTAATGATAGATTGATCTTGAAGATGCTTAAACTCATCTACCATGGATCCATCTACTTCTATCATAGAATCCAATTCACTATAGATATCTACATCCCCAATGATTTCATATTTGCAGTGTATGTATGCCCTAATGTCTTCTACATGTAACACACCGATAGGGGTTTGTGAAAATGCTCCTTCTGGATCATCCTCACAAGACTTAAATGGATGTCTCTTAAACTTATACCTAGGTCTATCCATGACATCATAAATTACTGGTGCATACATAACTTATTACTGAGTATAAATCTAAATACCTTTAATGCACTGAAATCCAAGTTTTGCTTCATGCGATCACACAATCTCTCTGCTAGATGACTTGAAATGCTTCACAATTATGCTCTCATTAGTTGCTGATCAAAAAACATTGTGGAAATGATATTTTCTAAGTCCTTTTATCCTTCGTAAGTTGAGTAAGTGTATTAAACATAAGTAGCTCAACTTTGCATCTTGTCCAGTCAACATAAAACTTGCGAACATGGAAAATGAATCTCCAAGTGTTGCATTCTCATCCAAAGACTCCAAAGGGTCTGCACACACCATACCTAAGCTTGCATGAGCTTACTCCACATATAAAAGGGCTAGATATATTCTATTCTCTGCATCCAATGCTCCCCTTAAGGCCATGCGACCATCTAGGTCGATGCCTCAAAGAACTCATCATGCAAAGATACAGTATCATCTATTGTCTCTCCCTTAACCGATGCCTTATTTAAGACTTTCACCTTCCATATCTTGTCATCCTCCTTGCTCTCTGATTTCTTGAAATTATTCTCAAACTCATTCATGTACTCATTAATACTCTTACCACTTTCACCTACATTCTTTCTTATAACCAAAAGAGGTGGTCCTCTTGGTTCACTTGATCTTCTTGGTCCTCTTCTGTTGTCTTCTCCATTGTATCAAATTTTTTTTTCTATGTGTTGAAGATTGTTGCATTTGTAACATGTAGGTGGTCTCCTTCTTTCCTAATTTACTTGTAGCTTGCAGTATCTTGTAGTATGTCCAAAGTTATTGCATTTTTAACATGTGATCTTGGCTGCTGATTCTTCTCTAACATAATCTTGCTTATACCTAGACTGATCTAGTTTTTTGCAATCTACTTTCTTGTGTCCATAATCATAACAGTTAAAATAGTAGATGGTAAAGGGTTTAGAGGTACCTTTACTTTTGCAATCTCTTTTCATATGTCAAACTTTGTTGCATCCAAAGCATCTACCTCTGAAAGGTCTGATTTGTTCTTTAGGTTCTTCATGAGTAGGTCTTTCTTCATGTGTAGGTCTTTCTTCATTCTTTTCTTTACTTCCTTCTTCATTGGTTTTAGAAATTTCTGCTTCATTGAATCCAACTCTAGTCATGTCTCCTTTAGGTTTCTATCTTGCTCTTTGCTCATCAATTTTGTCACTACTCATGTGCAACTTTTCAATGTGTAATTTGGCTTGAGTGAGTTCACCTTTAATGATTTGATTATATTTCTCCAATTCCTGATATTTATCTTTTTAATGGTCAAGTTCAGTCTTCATTTGTCCTATTTGCTCATTTGCTTCTTTTAGTGACTCTTCAACTTTGTTCCTTGCATCCTTTTCATGTTGAATCTCTTTAATCATCAAAAGATTGATTTTATCTTTTTCTTTCTCTAGCCTCTTCACTTGATCTGATGTATCTTTGATTGATTCTTCACTCATTTTGTCCATAAGGTCTTGTTTCTAACATCTTGAAGTTTCAAGCTGCTCTTTCAGCTTCCTGATGAAACCTTCTGCTCTTCTTAATTTTAATTTTAATATGCCATTCTCAGCCTTCTCTTTGTCTAGATCTTCAAGTGTTGCATCAAGTTCTCTTGCAAAATTTTTGAATCCATTCCAATCTCCCTTAAGCTGTTAGGATTTTTCTCCAAGGGCCAATAGCTCTGATACCAATTGTTAGGATTAGGTAATACTGAGAGAAGGGGTGAATCAGTATTAATGAACTTTGATTTAAACATCAACCAATTAAAATCAAACCATAACAATGCTGAAATGAAAAGAAAAATTAAACACAACACATAACTCATGACACCATGATTTGTTCTCGAGGAAACCCTGGCCAAGGGAAAACCTCGGTGGGGATGGTACCCATAACTATGCACTAAAATATTATATCCCTGTTAGGAGATCTAGCCATGTTTGGAGCTGATTGTTACATAGTACATTTCCTTGTTAAAGGAATACAAAACCCTGTTAGAGGTATACAAAACACTTGGTTAAAGGTGGTGAGCAAATTGCTCTTTCAATCAAAAACTGTCTCAAAGAGTTCTCCAAAAAAGTGAACAATACAAGAACTTAACTTGCTTATATAGTTCCGGTTATAGCTCTATCTCTTACTGATCTCACATTTGATCTCTGCTCTTAGATTAGCAACCTTGCTTCATCATCATAATCACAATACATATCGCTTTCATAAAAGCACTCAATACTTATACAAAATTTTCCATCTAGTCGGCTTCACAAATACCATACAAAACATAATAATAAACTATGTGAATGATAATTATGGATTCGGTGATCTTATATTACCAAAGTGTCAGTAATATACTTCATTCATTCGAATTAGCATGTTACCATACCAAGTAACCTTACTGCAATCACCGTAACTGCTCATATGCCCTGTTATACTATTTTATTGTCTTCACATACCTTCCGAGCACTGTATCTCACTGATGTGATCACCAAAGTTCATGCACTCTCAATTGAAGCATATAAATATCCCAAAATATCTTCTATTAACTTCCCAAGCCATAATACCTCACACATCTTCATTACTGACCAAAATTGTAGCACTATACCCTGTTACCTTGATTCTGGACCTAGTCATTTTCATGATTGTGACTCTAGTACTAAACCTCTCATCATGCGATCACTCTAGCATAAGTGTTGCCATGAATGACAACCCTCAAGTGATCCCTAGTGCTCCACAACATCACCTGCTGTGCACAAAAATAAAGTATTTTTGATCATATGAACTGAAATAAAATATGAGCTTAATAACATATTTTTTATCATATAACTGATGTGCACAAAAATAAAGTATGTTTCATGTAGATCCAATAATCCTCTTTGTACATTGAATGAATCTCCTCTATGATGCTTATAAAGTATCCCATTCTATTAAACTAAAAATTGTAACTTTCATATGAAATTTTTTTACACAAACTGTCTCTAATTATGTGTCCCAAAAATTTCTTCATATTATTAACATGTCTCTATCAAATGAATCTTAAAAAAATTGATTAACCTTTACTATAAACTTTCCTTAGTAAATGCATTTTTTTAATTTCTTCTTTGAGAATCGGAAAACATAATCTCTGTATTAACATGCTTATCTCTATGATTAAGTCTCAGTCCATGTAAATCTCTTAACCAAAACTTGTAAAAAAAAAAGTTCCTTAATCATGACCAAATTCAACAAAGACTTCACAAAACAAAGAGCTTATTACTAAATGTTTAGTCTTAACAAGATTTTTAATCAAGGCCATAGTAAAAAATGATCATAGTTCATATACTTCAGGTTTGGACAACTGAGGATCAAGCACAAACCAAAGGTTTGATTAATGCTTAGAATAAACTCAAGAACCCATGACTAGGGTTTGTAAAGAATGGACATGTAAACTCAAGAACCCTCAACTAGGGTTTAAATAATCATTTAGTACACTTACAAAGAACTCAAACATAACCCTTATTTGAAAATGATTAAGATCAAGACTATTATAAAATGATTAGGGTAAAAGAAAGAATAATACCTTTGTTTTAAGAATACAACCATAACTCAGGTTTAAAAACTTGAACTCAAACACAAAAATTATTTAAACAAAATCCAAGTCAGGAAAGCTTATGTTCACACACATATGAAAATATTTGATAATATTTTAACTAAAAAAGTAGAGACACGAATAGAAGAATGTGATTAGAGTTGACATTTAATGAAAAAATTAATAGACACAATAATCACAGTTATGACACAAACTAAACAAACTTAATAACAAAAAATGATTAAGCAAGGAAAAACAAGAAATAATTTACACTTGTAGTAACTCCTAAAAAATCCCATGATTCTCTACAAAGAAATTCTTTCAACTACTTTCCAAACTGCCTTTTCCATCTTTCAAATTATTTTGCAACCATTTTTTTATGCTAAGATCTCAACCAAAACCATAATGTTGTGCCCTAGATCCTTTGAGATAGGGTTTCAAAATGAACCTACAAAACTTACAAAATGAACATTATACCTAATGTCAAAAATGAAAGTTTTTGTCATTGATTTACATGTCAACTTTGATGGCATGTCAAATTAACACTTAAATCCATTTAATGCTTCATTTGTTCTTATCCCATGTACAATAAAACCTTAGCACTATGTGCTAAGCATTGTGTTGTTTACAACACTTAAGCGCACAACATAGCCAACCAAAAGGCATTCTATTATAATCTTATTTAAATGTTAATCACTTTAACAATTCCTTAGTCACTTTAGTGACTTATTTTAAATACAATTTTAAAACATTTGCAATGTTACCATAATAAACATATGATTCTGAAAAAGATATTGAATTTGAACTGGTCCTTTTGAGTATGGTAATGAACCATATTGATTTTTCCCTTCAAACTTGATTGCCAAACATATACTCAAGGTGGTGTGAAATTGACAAGATAATGCCATTGATCATGTAAGCACAAAATAACCATTAATGTAATGTTACTGACAAGTATCAATTGCATAAATGATTTTTAAATCAAATTGTAAACTAAATCATGAATCACATTACTAAACATGTAATCATAAAGAAAATTGAATCATGATGAATGTGTATCAATTCCATAGATGTATGAATATGCTAATCAAATATAATTCCAACCAACTAAATATGAAATGTATATGTATACTGATCAATGAATGACCAAAATGGTAATCTTGAATGCAACTAAATGTAACTTTGATTAGTGAACCAAAACTGAACTATATGATCATTGTGCTAAAACTAAGCTATGCCAAATGGTCAAATTGAATGATGCAACTATGATCACCTTACAACTATTATTACCACCATTATTCACTGAACATTATACGATGCTTATTTTGAACTTATTAGTACTTTTGGCATCTAGGAAAACATGGAGATGAGAAACATGACCCTCTTCTTTTGATGGAAACTATTCAGTTAGGTCTAACTACCATCCTCTCAATCCTTTCCTACCTACTTCAAGTGGTAACATACTTTGAGATCTAAAACTATCCCTAAAATATACCTCTTTTGGTGGATGGTGTATCATAATAAAATGCTCACTTTGGATAACCTTCAAAAGAGGGGGATTCAACTTGCTAAATGATGCACCTTATGTGTAAAGGATTAATAAAGAATAAATCATGTTATTTTTTATTTATATGGGACATAAGATATGAGTATGTGCAGGATCATGGTATGCCAAACTAGGCCCTTAAGTGGCAATGAAAATTTAAAAAATTAGGTTTAGACAAGTTGACATAAAAATTTGAAGAAGTTATAAATATTATATCAAAAATATGTAAGAACAGAATTTGTAGAAAATTGAATTTAGTTTCTAAGATACTAGGCCTGTTTTGAAAAAAAATTATTCTATATGTTGAAAATTTCAAATTTCAATGCAGTAGTACGGAAATTTCAGGAAAAAAATAAGAAGTAGGTGTATGTCTAACCACCTTAAACATAATCAAATGATAATTTTTTTTATAAAAGATTCTAGATATAAGTAGTAGACTCATGTCTGGATGTGACACATATTTTTTTGTAATTTGTTTCCAAATAAATAATTAATTATGATTTTTCTTCTACAACTTTTCCAGAAAACAAAAAATCTCATGTCTGACCACGTTAACTTAGTCTAAACTTTATCAAATTGAATTTTTTTTAAATTTTTCTTGTAGTAGGAAAATCATGGAATGTGACACATGTTTTGGATTTCAGAAATGTTATACAGTTTGAAAGTTATAGCTATTTTTTAATAAGTCTATCAATCAAGACTAGAAAGATAACAAGTAGGTGTATGTCTAAGTACATTAAACAAAACCAAATGATAATATTTTTTTATAAGATTCTAGATAAAAGTAGTAGACTCATGTTCGGATGTGATGCATATTGTTTTGTATTTTTTTCCAAGTAAATAATTAATTATCATTTTTCATCTACAAATTTTTCTGAATATAAAAACTCTCGTGTCTGACCACCTTAACTTTGTGTAAACTTCATCAAATAGAAATAATTGTTTATTATTATTGTATTAGGTGAAGCATATAATGTAATGTATATTTCAAATTTCAAATATGTTATCTTGTTTCAAAGTTATAGTTGTTTTTCAAAGAGTCGATCAATCAAGACTTCTTTTTCACATCACCACTTTTTGGCATACCATGATCTTGCATATACCCATATAATATTATGAATATCTTCTCCGTTTCTTGGATCTGGCACAAAGACCCCTAGTTGGTCTTGTCCTCTTGGTCCCCTCCAAGTTCCCATCTTTTTATTGGTGATTTATGGTGGCATGCCTTTATTCATATGTGTTGGTGAATTTGGAAAGATCTCAACAATAAGATATACAAGGATAGAAAGATAAATGGGAAACCTTTTTTCTCTCCAACATTAGCAATACCAAGTAAAACATTAAGTGTTTTTATAGATTCAAACAAAAACATATGCCTTATAGTCTTGATTTAAATATTGCCAAAAATTGGGAAATAAATCAGTCCCTCTTACTTTGTGTTTTCGAACCTATTAGGTTCAGGAATACTATTTGTATAGGATGGAAAGGGAAGAAATGAAATGGATAGGTAAAATCACTTCTCCCTTTCATGAATTACACATTTTGAAAGGAAAATCCCCCACTAGGTTCAAGAGGAGACTTAGACACTAAGTAGGATAGTGATCCTTCACTCAAATATGTGATTCGTGAAATGAGAATAAGGAAATGTAGTAATGTAAATGATTAGTTAGAAAAGTTACTAAAAAATTGATAAAAATAGACTGTAACAGATAAACAATGAGTGAAAATTCATACAAATGGAAACGAGAAGACAAATCTAACATGTGTTTGAAATCTAAGCTCAAAATGACAAGGACATGATGACAATGGTGATGTGTTCCTCCAGGACATGACGAGAATGGTGATGTGTTCTTGGTGTTTTCATTTAAATTTTTCATAGATAATCTGATTGTTCCTGATCTACATAGATCTTGTCTAACAAATCTTTAACCTATTCCTGCACACAAAAAAATGGGGAAAATGTTTGGCTAAAGAGGTTTCCTTGGTCAAACCCTTGTTTAGGAATAAACCTTAAAAATGAAATGAAATTGCATAAAGGAAATTAAATAGGAAGGCAAATAATAGATTCACCTTACATAAAACCTCATGAATGGATGTAGAAATTTCTCATATCCATGAAGATTCTTGAATGTTCTTGAGACCCAAAGAGTTGAATTTGGAATGTGATGCATCATCAATTATTCCCTCCCAAATGCATAGATCTATGAATGCCACTCCTAGATCTTGAATGTAGATATGCTTGATTGCCACTTGAAAAGAAGAAGGAAGGTGGATGGAAGGATGGAGCTTCTTGCTTGATTTGATAATTCCTCTACTTGGCCATCATGGGAGAGAAACTTTCATCAACTGGAGAAGATTTCCTTTGACTTGATCTTGAAGAATTGGAGACTTGGAGGTCTTGATGTCGGGTACTTGCCTTCAAATATTGAATCCAAATGCTTGAGTATGGGTTTGATATGTAAAATGAGGAAAGATAGGAGGTTATATTACTTACTCCATCATTTTATAATTCAAATTTGATCCAAGCTAACCACAAACAAAAATCCACTGAGAAAACCCTAGCATCAGGCTTTGGATAAAATCTAGGCCCCAAAACCTAGGGACACATTGCCATTGGTGACATGTCCCATGAGAAATGGGCTCAAATTTGACTAGAGCTCAGGGAGAGTGAAAAAGAGGTGGAAAAGATGAATCTACTTTCTAGGATCAAGCATAACGAACATTCAGATTTCAAAATCACCAAAATGGGTCTAATAGGTTCTAATAAGACATCCAATCATGGGTGCTAACTTTTTAGTAAGGTACACTATCAAATGCTCCCCCAATGTTGCATGACTAAATTTAAATCTTGAGAACTCTTAAAAAGGTAACTTGGGATGGGTAGGTGAGGGTGGCATTATTAGAGATTTAGAAGGAAATCTAGTACTTTCTTACATGGCCAATCTCAAAATCCAAACGTCTAATTTTGTCGAGGTGGTATCAAAAGGTATTATCACATATCTCTTCCTAAGGATAAAGGGTTTCCAAAAATCACCATTGGAGAGAAATCTAAAAATTAATTATGATTCTTTGTGGGGAAGCATCCCTTGGCTTGCCCATGAAAGATCTCATTACAAAATGCTGCTACATTCTATCCACCATAAAATACATCAAATTTTCTCACACCCTTAGGGATGGAACATGAAATCTAATAGGATGGAAAAGCTAGTTCTCTTCACTAATTCTTTGTAAATGTAGACTTATTTGCACAATATCTCAAACGATGTTTGCATTGTGATCTAGGATGACCAACACTAATGTGGCCTAAAGATTTGCACAATGCCATTTTAATTATGAATATTTATATCATTTTCTTCAATCATTTCTTGATGGAGAGATCACCCTTTTTAGGAAATGAGGTTGCCTTTATTTTTATCAGTATTGTTTGTCCTCTTTATATTTTTAACTTATTTTTCTATTTCTCAAATACTTCTTATTTTATTAGTTTTTTTTAACCCTATCCTACTAAGGGAAGAGATCTAATGTAGATAGAGTTCGATAACCATGAAATTTTTTAAAATTAATGTGGTCCTTTGGCATGTGATAGTTAAGGTAAATATCTCAAATTACATTGAGGGTTTGTAAGGCTTGATCCTAAATTTTTTGATAAATTTTCTCGATCTTGGGTAAAGGGTAAGTTTGTATGGTGAGGTGTCCTTTACTGTGTTTGTGGAGTTTATTGCAACTATTATTGGGATTCTAGTGGCTGGTGTGGGGATACCTAAAAACTTAAGGGTCTTTGAAAAGAGGAATTTAAGATATTATTGAGGGCTGGAGAGAAAATCTCATGGTTGTAGTATGACTTCAACAAGGAGGACCTCTCGGGTAAATAGAAGGATGTGGCACTAGTGCTAATGAAATATATCACACTAAATGATAGGTATAAGAGATTCCACTCCATTATTTTATATGCTTAATAATTTTAGGCATCGGGTTAAAATGAATTTTCCATTAAGGATTTTTTTGTCCCTATCTCAATCCATCATTGTGGCTTAGACCAAAGGCATGCTTACCCTTCACCAAGGGCTATTTTTTTTAGAATTTTTGATTTCCACTTGTCTTTGTCTTTTGTTAGTGGATTGAATCCCATAGGTCTTCATTTGAATCCAACTCTAATTGTGGAATTTTATAATGCCCTTGAATGTAAACGTGCCTCTATCTTTTCTATGGTTACTTCCCATCCTAAGAGCTAAGTTTCCTGTGTCAATCCCCAATGCACTGCTAAAATGAAAATTCTTGTATCTCATTGGTAGACGGAGAGGAATCCTATTAGTTTTGAGTACTAGGAGGTTATTTTTAATGACTTCTCTTCCTATTGGTCTAATGGTTTGGATTAGAACCTTGAAAACTCCCGCTAATATGTATAGGTTGGACCCAAATCTCTTTTCATCTACCCTTGGTTTCCCTTATCCCTCCCTTGTCTCTTCTTGTTAGGAATTGCATTTTTCATAGGTTGTTGAGAAATTTCATGAGTTATGTGTAGCCTATAATAAGTAGAATGAGATCATTTGCTAGTTCCTAGCCCAACTCCATACTTCTAGGAAGATCAAAATCAATAGATTGGAAACCTTGGTTGAGGTGAGTGCTAGGAAAGGTCATTAGTCTATGAATGTGTATGATGATAGGATTAGTTGGGATATTACTAGTGACTTGAAAGAAAGTCTTAATGGATTTTGATAACCTAGATGCTGAGGTTAAGGATATAAGTGTCATGATGTCCTCTGAAGATGAAAGAAAGGAAATGCTTTTGTAAATTTATGCTATATAGGATACCCAAGAGGAGATGAGAAGAAATCTAGAAGAGGTGTTTTCTTATAGTGAAGATATGGTGTGCCAGACAAAAAATTCCATGTAGGTCCTCCAAGAGGAGCTCAAACTTTGTTGTGCAAAATATAAGAGTGCAGGATGTCGTTGATTTGGTTTTGGAGTCTTCTAGTGATAATTTACTTCATCCCCTATTCCCACTCTAGATAAAGATATAAAAAGAGTTTCTTTTATTCTGTACTTGAGAGTAATAAATTAGGGGTGGAAGTCTGTTAAGACCACCAAAGTGTAGACCAATTGTTTGTGTCTATTGGAGATTTTTTTTTGTCTTTAGTTAGCTTGTGTATTTTTTGCTTGGTCTAGTTCTATTTTGGGTATGTTGTTGGTCTTATGATGGGTTTTATCACTTCTTGTGAGACCCCTTTTGCCTACTGGTTGGAAACGCTTTGTAAGGTTTTAGGCCCTATCCCACTTTAACTAATTAGAACAAGAAAGAAGAGGAACAAAAAAAGACCTTTGGGAAGGGAAAATTAAAAACATTACCTTTAATAGAGGATTTAGTAGACACCCACTTGCAAATTGTATCAATATTTTGACATATACCAATACAATTCTCACAAGATTATTGTCCATCTTTGTAATGTCATGTTCCATAATCAGATTTTTAATTTTAAGGAAAAACCCATCCTTTGAGTGAACTCTATACACCCATCATTACAAATATTTTCATGAAGATAATTGAAAAAGGTTTTTCTATGTAAGTGTGTGACAAGAGGAGAAATGGAGAGAATTATCAAATGCAAAAACCAATTTTGAAGTAGAGGATGACCATTGTGTAGTCCTTTCTAGAGATTCCACCTAGAGTTTAGGTTGCAAAAAACATAAAGTCCTGAGCCCCTAGGAATACTTGTTTACTGTGACCTATATTTTCTTACCCATTTCTTGTGACCTTAATTTGAACTCTCAAATTACAAGTTTATTAATCTATTTTCTTAGTTGGTTAAAGCTCATTTCAATAATTTTTGGAGAAAAAATGACCTCTATAGGATAAAAAATTAAATTTTATTATTCTCAAGATTAATATGAAATTTTTAGACACCTTTTCTAAAAATTCTAATCTCATTTTGGGATGATATCACATACTAGCCATTGTCATGATTGAGGGTAATCATTCGGAGTACCCCCATAAGATATATTCTCATTATGTTAGACCATATCTTATGTATTGAATATTTTTCCATTTTATATAGCTCGAGAATTTTATGATTTAGTTCTATACATGTTTGACTACTAGATTTCACAAGTGGTGTGAAATTTAGATTTATTTATTTTTTTGGTGAAATTTTATATTTATATTATTAATAAACTGGTTCAAAGGGCTCCCAGAGAAAAGAACTAGAAAAGAAAAACTTCAGTCATTACCCATCATAATACAAAGTACAATATAGTTTGATTTGTATCAAAATACCTAAAAAGCTACCCAAGACCCAAGGCCATAAAGTGGGCCATTTACAATTTTGAAACTTATCCCCAATATACAACACACATGCATATATGCATGAATTTAGAGAACAACCTCAACACAAAAAGAGGTCCAGTACAACAAGGATAAAGATTTGGATAATGAATACCATCCTACAGATCCAAGAATAGTGGAAATTAGATGTTATAAATATATATTATTTTATATTTTTCATTTTATAAGTTGTGTTTTATATTTATTATAGAGTCCATATATATGTTTAAAAAATTCTAATACCATACATTTTTAAAATTTAGTTAATGTTCCCAATTAATGTAACAAAACCTTTGAGAGCTAAGTCAACCATTAGACCGAGTAGCAAGCGAACAAGAAGCCTTATTAGAATCAGGATTAAGTTGAATACAAAGTAAATTTACTTTTCTTTGTTTCTCTTCTAAACATAAATTCATATTCTTGAGTTAGTAGCCTATTCCATATTGTTTAGAAGAGAAACAAAGAAAAGTAAATTTACACAAAAAAAATGTTGATTACATGACATAAATACATATTTTGAGAAGATATTTCTTTGAATTTAATCAAATCCTAAATCAAGTGGAACTTCCTTAAGTTGCCTCGAAACCCTCAGAAAGGTGTAGCTCTAAGCTTAATCCTTTAGCTCATAGTCTTAAACTCTCGGATCATAGACACTGGATTATATTGAACACAAATCCTCCAAATTATCTCTTAACCATCGAAAAGGTGATAATTGTTGATCACAATTTCATGAACTCTTTGAGAAACCATCCATACACAAGCTCTTCACCAAACCCCTTGAACATGTCTCCAAATTGAAACTTCGCAACAAATGCATTCTCCAAATTCGTTAGTATCAACAAAGAAAGCATAAAGAAAAGTTAAAAATGCTTCTCATACAAGCGCCATCTCAAAGCGGGGTGTTCTCACAATACCGGGTTACACTTTTTTGCCAACTTTGACACTAAAATAAACATTTAAAAAAAAAACTTCACATTCAGACACCTATTTCCGCTAAACCATTACAAATTTGAAGATGATGTAAATTCAAGTTTTTAACAAAGAAATAATATTTTTAAAGAGTGACATTCACTTGGTACTACATAATTTTTTTTCCAAAAATGGATAAAGATGTGATTTTCAAAATTTAGATTTTTAACACTGATATCTAGTGATTGCAAATAGTTTTATTTGTCTATGTTGAAAATTTTGTATTTTATTAAGTTTTGAAGTAACGTAACTATAATTTAGACATAGGCTCATTTGATACTCTGTAACTTGTTCTATATGTATCAAAGTTAATTATTTTTTGTTTGTTGGAAAGAGGACATCAAGACCTATTGAGAAAATATTTTTCATTTTTTTTAAAACTTAGTTTACTATTTTTCCATAAGCATTGAACATATAAGTTGATATACGGTGAAAAATCTATGTTTAGCAAAACTAAAAATACAAAGTCATAATAAACCCAATATATATTAAAATCATAATCATTGAGAATCTTTCTGAGTAGTACACCATCTTGCATTTGTGTTTGTTGAATGAATTTATTTGATTTCCCAAAAGCCAATGTTAAAGTGATTTTTTGTCATCATTTTGATAGGTGCAAAGGATATTCCATTGTAGGTATGAATGGGAAGTAGAGAGGTTATATCAAAGAAATTTTGATCTAAGAGGCCTTGATCTAACCATTTTCAATTAATTCCTTCAAATGGGACCTGTCAAGGCTTAAATCATCATATTTTAAAAAATATGCGATTTTAACAAAAATTAAGATGTTTGAAAAAGTGCAACCCACTATTGTGGGGTCACCCAACGAGAAGATTGCTTGAGATGGTAGAAATTCCTCCATCCTCTGATGCCTCCAACCTCCAAGTGTGAAGACTCAAAGAAGTTTTTTTGATTAAGAGGAGAATGAAAATCATTAATGACGACTTCATCATCTAATGCATCCCATCCTTAATGCAAGCACAACCGCCTACATCTAATTCATCCTTGAGATTCCCTTTAAGAAGATCACTAACCTAAGTTTTGAAAAAAAAATATTGTATGTCCTTTTTCTTACAACAAAAACATGCATTGTCTCTTTTGCTTTTACCAAACCATTTCTTATTGCTCTGTGAATATAGTGCTTTACCTAATTGAATATCTTCTTTCAAATCTTTTTTCATCCACTCTTCTTCTATTAGAAGAGTTGAAATCATATCTTTTAGAGTTCTTGAAGTGGTTTTATTGAGCGCAAAGATAACATTATTATATTTTGAAGACAAACTATTTAATAGGATGACCTTAGCATCATCATCATCTATTGAAGCCTTAACCTCTGCTAACTGTCTAATGAGAGATCTCAAATTGCTTATATGATTTGACATTGTAATTCCATCTTCCATTTTGAACCTAAATAACTTTGCATTACCTTCTTTTGCTCCAAACAATTTGTTCAGATTATCCCAAAGATCCAAAAATGATACATCTAAATCTAGATGATGGAGTTCAAAGTCTAAAAGAGAAATTCTAATAATAGCCTTAGCTTTATCATCTGTAGTATTTCAATCCAACAATTTACTTGTATTTGTAAGTTATTTTTCTTTTCCACTTACTATTCTCCATAAATTCTGATGCATTAGTCGCATTTGAATTTTCATTATTCAAACGTAAAAGTTAAAACTAGAATATTTATCTAATAGAATCTCCATTTTAGAAAATATAAACTAAAACCAACCTTATCTCTCAAAAAAATCATTCACATGCAACCTACCTCACACCTCACATCCTTTGCTAGGAAATCCAAGAAAAAAAAGGTAGAAATGAAAGGATGAATTGCAAATTTGAGACCATTGAGAACCAAATGCATAAAGTAGCTTGACACCACGCTTGACACTTGTGATTATCTTCACCAATATCTCTGTTTCTCTCTGTATTTCAAACTGTTCTACTCATACCCCACACAACAAAGGGAAAAATCCGTTGGGAACCATGCCTTTGACACTTCAAGAACATAAAATTCTTCTTCAACTATTTCCAACTACTATTCTTCTACACATACTGATTTACCATGAACTTAATCTAATGCACTAGATTGACATTTCATTCAATTGATATTCAAAACGATTGCATTGAGATGAAAAGCCTCATAAATGCTCTGGCTGAGCATCTTATGGATGCACATCTTAATGCATTGTCACATACCCATGCTTGAAGAGGAGAATTCATCCCTTAGGCAAGTCAAAAACACGAGACTCGGTGGAAGAGGTGTGTCAAAATTCTCCTGGCGTCCTGCGCAAAGATACTAAGATGGGGATTTCTTCTCATGTGCACATGCAAAGACATATTCATAAACATGCATAAGGTTTATGTTATGTTGTAGTCCATCAAGAAATCTCTTGATAAATTACAGTGGGCTACTAGCCTGAAGGAGACTCTTGAGAGAATTATGGGCAATTTCAAGTCCTTGTTTGTAAAGGTTGATTACCTCCTTAAAGGAGTTGAATGCATTATTCAAAGTCAGAAAAGTCAGACTAAGGAAATATGTTCCAATGCATAAGGAAATCGATTCCAATGCACAAGGAAATCTGTTCCAATGTGTGGCTGACCAGTTCTACATCTTTCTAGGATAAGGGAACTCTCGCAATCTATCCAACACTTCCCTTTGCAGCTCTGATACCAGATGATAGAGAATGGTGAAAATGTGATGTTGATATTTGATAGATCATTAGTATTTAATCAAGGGGTAGACAATTAAGAAATTGAACTTGTTGGTTAACAAACTAAATCAATCAAGTAGAATATGAGGAAAAAATGGTACGTAAATAAAATAGATTACACCAACAAAACAGATATTCTTATTTCTTAACTCTCAACTCAAAAAATATGTCTTAAACAAATAAATCTAATAAATCTAATACGAACAAATAAGAAAAACAATCTAATAATGATTAAAAGCTTCAAAGAAAAAGAAAACTAAATATATATTTATTCTTAATATGTGATGGCTGCTATTTACACCAGGTCTTAGTTTCTATTCTTCTTTTTGCTGATGACGTGATTTTCTTAGCCTCCTCACTTGAGGGTCTCCAAAGAATTCTTGATATCTTGGCCTCCTTTTGTGATTTGAGATAGCTTGTGGTTGATCTGGGGAAGACATGGGTCATGGTCTCCAACTGCTTGAAGACCTCACATTTACACTTCTACTTCCAGGGACAGGAGATCGAGATTGCCTCAGCATACACATACCTCGGGGTTAAGTTTTCCGGTCCTCGCTTTAGTTTGAGACCTGCTATTCAGCCCAGAATCAGCAAAGGGATGGGTTCCCTCGCCCTAATTGAGAGACAGTGCTTTAGACACCACTTTCAGGAAACCTAGTCCAAGTTATCCCTGGTGGATTCCCTCGTTAGACCTATTGTACTCTATGGCTCCGTTGTTTGGGGACCATCTCTTCTTGATTTTAACTGGGCCTTTATTGAGCGTATACAGACTCTCCTCCTTTGGCGTATCATCATATGTCATCATACCACCTCCCACAACGTCATCCTGGCTGAGTTCGGGGCTCATCCCTTTAGGTTGGGAGCCATCTTCGACCTGGTTTGGTTTCTTTACCGCCTACATTGCTTCGCAAACTCTTCAGATGGCCGGAGTAGATACTCTTACCTCGCCTATTGCTCTTTTGTTGAGCTGGCTAGATCTGACACCTCCTCTAGAGCTCGTTGCCGGTATGCTCAAGCCACTTCCCTTTTGGGTTCCATCGGGATTGATATTGATCGCCTACCCCCCTTTCAGTTTTCTTTGGACGCTTCGACTCATCTTCTCCCCTCCAGACAGGAGTTGAATGAGCATGTCAGACTTGACATCTACAGGCAGTACATCATCTTGACCTGGACCAAACCTACTAGGGGCTTATGTCCGAGGATGGATTTTTATGCTAAGCACTTCTTACATATCCAGGATGGGATCATCGTTCGACCCAAATATTTATCACAGCGTTGGTGCCATGCTCTTTGGATCGCGCTAGGATCTTTTAGAGTCGACTCTCATCGCCTATGAGCACAAACTGATCATCACATTGACAGAGAGGATCGCATTTGTAGTTTATGCACATTGTCTGAGATTGAGACCGAGACACATTTCATTTTCTGCTGCCCTATATACTATGAGATCAAAGGGAGATTCTATTGCTTATCCAGAGAATGCAGCTCCTTGACTTCCTTCTTTTGTTCCTCTGACCAGAGATGTCTGGCACTCTATTTACAGGAGATGATACGACTCCATGACCATACCCTGCACATTCTATTTCCCCTAAAGCAGGTCACCGAGCAGCTCATTACGGATTTATTCTCGCCCTCGCCCCCGACTTGGGGTGTGAAGCGGCCCTCATGCGCCTCCACCATTAGTCACTCCTGATCCGTGAGACCTCGTAGTGCTTCTACCCATTAGCGACAGACTACTGGTAGATCACGGTGATGGGTCCATACCCATATTCTTCCGGGTCACTATCCTTCTGTGTTGGATTTCTTTCCGCTCGGGAAGGACCCCTAGTCCTTACCCTGGTGGTTCTTTGTTCTCTGCTTCTTCTTGTTTGGTTCCTTGTTCTTTTAGCATGTTCCCCCAACCATTGTTTGGTGGTTCCCTGGTTTCTTGTTATTTTGGCTGTATGATTCCTGTCCCATAGACTCTTGTTGGTCTTCCGTTGGACATTAATAAATTTATCTTATCTTATCTTATCTTATCTTAATAACTTTTTCTAATATAATGATTTTTTTAATGGAGGTTCAGACCTCAGAGTAAGGCTGCCCAACAAAGGCATGAAGCCTGCTATCCAATATAGGAGCATGAGTCTATAGGCTGAAACCTCTTTGACTAAGAGCAAGGACTGAGGGGTATCCATTCCATCAAATTCATTGAGGGCACAATCCCAACCTCATTCCTTATAATATCAGAGTCTTACACTCATTTGAAACCGATAGACCAAAGAGCCCATTGAATTTTTAGAAGTGTCCACATTTTTAATTTGTTGAAGACAGACCTAGTACCTAACTTTAAATCGATGTTCTAGGGTGTTATCTTTTTCCGTAGGCATTGATACTTGGAATATGCTTACACTTTCTCCACTGCTAGCAATTGTAACGTTTACTTTTTCTGCACTAACTTCAAACCCATTTCACATATTACAATAATGGAATGATTTAAAATGAGGTTTAGTCAACATGAATTCCATGAGATGGAATCATCGCGTATGAGCACAAAAATAGGAGACATTCGGGCACTGTGTGAACTCATGTTTTTGCCTTTGGAAATCGACAAAATACTCATGTGAAAACGAATGTGAGAGTGGAAGTCTAGTCACCATGTTTCCATTTTCCACTCCATACTTTCCACGTATAGTTGAATTGATAAGATTTTTAGGGTTTTTATAATTCAGTGTGTCTTTTTTGTCAGCCCGGATCATTACAATTTACAACCTTGTCGTTATGTCATCATTCGAAATTAGGTTATAAGTTACGAGTCTCCCTTTGTATTTTTCAATTTCCATTTTGGTTGACCTGTCTCATATTTTCTTCTGCCATGGAGAGAAAAACACTTGTATTCCTCTTGCTGCTTCTTCTCCTGGCCTCAGGTGCTATAATATTTATCATTTTGACCACCTTTCTCTCTGCAATTCATTTTTTTTCTTTTGATTGAAAGAATTTTTTTATTTTCTATGGGTCTTATGTTTGTTTTATGAGCCGAAATTAATAGTTAGAGATATTAGATTTTTACAATCTATCAAAATTATAATGACTAGTTTCTGGTTTAAATTGTGTTTGTATTTTTAACATCAATATTTCAAATCAGAATGTACAAGAATAAAACATTTAAAAATTGATAGTGCGAATTTTATTTAATGGGTTTTATGTTTGTTTATATGCGCAGAAATTGATGGTGGCAATGGTGTGATTTGTGAGAGAGCAAGCAGGAAGGCACCAGCAAATACGTGTCCAGATGATGAAGATCAGTGTGCCAAAATTTGCACTACTAAGGAGAAAGCCAACGATGGAAAGTGTCATGCTTATGGTTGCTTCTGTTATTTTGACCGTTGTTGATCTCAAAATTATTTACTACATATAAATATGTTATGAGTGGAGAAAACCATAGTTATAAATGTAATAAGGATGGAGATAATCTCAGATAGTTCTTTATGTAATTGTTACTACTCTGTGAACCCACAAGTATAACGTTTCAACTGTTTTACACGATATTTATGCCACTATTCAGTCCTATCTATTAGGAAAAGTTGTTATGATCATAGTTATAAATGTAATAAGGATGAAGAGAATCTCAGATAGTTCTCTATGTAATTGTTACTACTCTGTGAACCCACAAGTATAACGTTTCAACTGTTTTACACGATTTTGTGCCACTATTCAGTTCTATCTATTAGGAAAAGTTGTTATGATGATATCCTGAAAAATCTTCTCTTGGAATTGTCAATGGATTGATATTTCTTGTGAAATCTTCAAATTTTGCATAGTTTTTAACATGTTTGGATTTGGGTTTTCTTTTTTAAGGAGATATCAAAATAGATTTTTTTTTTAAATGAAAACGGCCTTCTCTATTAATTAAAAGAGGTCGGGGGATGCAAGAGTTCACTGGGCCACAGCGGGAAGACAAAACAACTATTCATAGAAAGAAAAGTCACCTCAGGCAGCCCCAGCTGAAAGATGTAGATCAAATTTATCATTATCACCCCAACCATCCTTGTATCCGCAGGTGGGTCAGACAGAAACCACCCATCATCAGCAAAATGAGATTTTACGCCATTAAAAGACAATTTCTATTGAGAATCTTGCAGCTTTTGATTCGGACTTTCTTACATTTGGCAGTATTTGCATGTTATGATCACCTGTACTTTTAACAACGTTTGGCAGGTTTGTATATTATGATCAGCTGTAACTTTAACAGCGTTTGGCAGTTTTGCATGTTATGATCAGCTGTAACTTTAACAGCGTTTGGCAGTTTTGCATGTTATGATCAGCTGTAATTTTAACAGCGTTTGTCAATGATTTTTAGCAAGTATTGGCAGTATTTGCATGTTATGACCAGCTGTAATTTTAACAACGTTTGTTAATGATTTTTTATTAAGTCTTCCTCATAAACAAAGTAAAGGTTTTGGTAAAAAAGAGAAACGATTTTAGAAGTTTTAAAAGGCAAACTGAGAAATTTTAGAAATTTCCTTCATTCAGCCTAATTGTCTGATTATTTTCTAAGATTTAATTTTTTTTTTCTCTTTATGATGGTAGATTGTTAAGTGTAATTCGGAAAGTCTATATAGTTGAAAACAAATTACTTTAAGCTATTCAGATGAAAGAACATTAAAATTTAGAGAATTTCCGGACAGTTTTTTTATTGGGCAGTGGTGCATCTTCACTGTCATGGAATAATGATTTAAAGGGAAAAGACAAGTTGTAATCAATCGCTATGTAAATTCAGCCCCATCCATATTTGTTTTACTTTCAGTTAATTCCAGAATAATTATGATGAGGGGTAATTCTGTCATTGATAAGTTTTGACCTAGGTTTTATGGAAATTAAGTGCTGTTGAATTTGTTGCCCTCCTTTTCAACTAGTTGTACAGAAATTTCAAGCGAATTTTAAGAATTTTAGTCATGATTGGAATGCATAGGGTCCTTGTATTATAATAATTTAAAAAACATAGAATAAGTCATAATTATGAAATTTAAGACAAGTGTGTGGGGATACCAAAGTTGAAAATCATGATTGGTAGAGGAGGAATATTGATGAGAGTTTGAAGAGTTGATGGGAGGAGTCAAATAGTTGTGTGTATGAGCGAGTTGATAAGGCTTTTTGTTCTTAAAATATAGTTTGTGGTAGAACTTGTGGGAAAACATTTGAAGAAATGTATTGACTAAGAAAAATAGCCCACAATATCTTTGATTTTAAATTTAGATGGAGATTCTCAAAAGTCTAATGAGGATTTATTAAATTTCTTTTTGGTTTACATTAACAATAATATTTAAAAGATGGCTTCAGAAATGACTCGTGTTTACTTTTGCTTGTCATTGGTTTTAAATTTCACATCCCACTCCTCCATGTGGCTTAGTCCTTTACTGTGTCTCTGTTTCCTCTAGATCTTGTGGTGGATCTATCTTCTCTTGCTAGTGGTTATTCCCAACCTACATCTAATAATGTGGTGGTTGTGATTGGGGCTCCATTTTAAGGGTTCCTAAGCCAGATGCTCTGACTTTGGGTCCCTCTCTAGTTGCTTATTCTTTGTCTATGGATGAGACCTCCTCTCTCGAGAAGAATGTTGGTTGTGTTGGGGCAGGAACTACCCCTATTTCCTCTGACTCCAAACAACACGCATCTTATGCAAATTTGCTACAAAAAACATTGTTAGTCACTAATTTAGCCAAAGCTTCTATTGCTCCTACTGCTTTTGTGAAAGTGGAAGGTTATGTCAATTTGATTGTTCATTGGCTCCTATGACTCCTCTCTAATTGCTCGATTGAGGGTTATTTTGCTAATGATGGCTTAATCTATAGGTTTTTTCATTTTTGGTCTTCTCTTCCTAATTTGCATCGGTGGACTCATTAGAACATACATTATGATTGTCACTCTTGTAGTGTAACACTTCTCACCACCACTCACCAACATTGAGAATCATTTGGACATCTTAAGAGTTGAATTTTCCACTTTATTTAGCCTTCTTGGACACTATCTCAATCTCTCTTGACATTTTTGGTTCTCATTCCACTCTTCTCTTGTAGCTTCTTGAGTTCATTCTTGCATCTGGATATTTTCTATAAAATGTTTCTTGGTCTTCACTCTATTAAACCCCAGCTTTGTGGCTTTGAAGGGGAGTCTCTCACCACATTTTATTTCATATTTTGTTTAAGAATATCATGTCACTCTTATCACAATCTTTTTATTTGAACTATCTATCATTGTCTATTATTTATCAATTATCTATCCAGGTTATCTATCTATTTGGTTGTTGTGGAGGTGGAAACACTAAAGTAGGGGCTTGATTGGGGAAAGTCTCTAAACAACGCCAACATTTTTTTGGAATTATAGAAATGTGTGTAGTGAGAGGGAGGGGTGAATCAGTACCCTTAAATTTTTTTCAATTGAATCCTTGTAAACATGTAATTCATTAACCGACTGTATCATTTTCATTCACCATACATCCAATAACATAGCTGAAATGTAAATGCATGTAATTTAATTGAATATGCAAATAAACTTCATACATAACACATGTATTTGGGTATCACAAAAACCCTTGTTAGAAGGTAAAAACTGCAGCGGGGATGGAAACCACAAAGCTGCACTACTACAGTAAATAAAGTTACTGGTTAAGATTACAAAGATTTGATCACTTCTGGCGATCTTAACCTGTTAGGAGTAACAATAAGATCAGTTAGATCTACCTAGTTAGAGGATTTTAGCAACACAATTAAGTGTGTTCTCGGTTAAGAGATTTTACAAAAAGACTGTTAAGTCTAGTCTGTTAAGAAAATAAAAAGTTTTCTATAATGGTTAAAAAGAAACAATATAATTGATCTCTATATAGAAACTAATCTTTCCCGATATCAGATCTGTTATGTACTTATCTGTTATCACCTCAATTTGATTGATCTCTTCTCTGAATACTGCTCGATAGCCTTCTATTTCTGATAAATTGTATACTTTGTCAATGTTTCATACTTAACCCTGTCGGATCTTCAGATGTCTCCTAAAATGGAAGCTACTTCATGTGTGTTACTTCTCAAAATGACATCTTTATAATTCTTACACCAAAATAATTTGACCTAATTAGGGTTTTGATACTATCTTAGAAAACCTACGATTAATGGTTCAAATGAATAACCTAGATCATCTTTACATAGGAATCACCAATCATTAAATGATTACATCAATATTTAATTTCATCTCGATCTTGGTAAACCATTTTCTAATCAGTGTAAACCATTTACCTTGTAGTTTGTGCCATTACAAATTGCTTTGTCATTTCCTGTTTCACTCGGTGTACACTACATTCATCGCTCAATATTTAACTGATGCTCGCTACATATGAATGCTCGGTGACTACTGTGCTCAGTAATCGGTAATCAACTAACTCGGTATGAGTATTCGGTCAAAACTGTATTCGGTTAGTATGGTTTTGTTAGAATAACTGAGAGGGGGGTGAATCAATTAATCACTGTCCCAATACAAAATGTATAATCCAAAAACAAATACTTCAGTTTCTGCTGCTCGATAACTTAAAATATTTTTACTATCTGTGCATTTATCGATTACCAGTCTAAAACATATAGTAGTTACTGATCAAATCAACTATGAAACATGCAAATATGACATCAAACAAATATCACAATCAACACATAACACAAGAGATTTAACATGGAAACCCTGTGAAGGGAAAAACCACCTGGGACCGGCAACCCAAAAATATTCACTCTTTTGAAGTGAGGTCGGTGAAGATCCAACCCTATTAAAGGTTACAAACACACTGTTAGGTGTGACCTTGTTAGAGGATTTAAGACCAACCGTTATCATCCAACCAACAGTCACTCTGGGGTTGATAGGATAACAATGTTCATTCTATGAATGATACATAATAAGACTTTCTTCGTCCACTCGCTAAAGAGATTTGACTGTGTACAATGGTTAAATATGTAACAGTAGGTGATCTGTCTTAATACAACTTCAATTGCAAATATACAGATCAATGTTCAACTCATACAAATCTTTCTGATCAATGTAACATTTCTGATTCAACAATATATCAACTTACTATCCATCGGTAATTACTCTCTGTCACTCGGTAATGCTCTACAGTAGGGTTCTCATTAACCAGTATGATCAGAATACATGAAACCTTGTTCACGTGATGATTCTGCAGTTTCCTTTTCTTCTGGCATCACCACTCACTTATGAAATCTCTAGTCTTTTATATAGACATGTAAACCATTTTATTTTGCTCCATCAGATTTTTCTGCTTAATCATCTTCATTGATTTTGCCTCTTAAACATACCTCAACACTTGTGTCAATAACACGTTTGATTCTCATCCTTTAGATTTTTCCTAAATTTTGTTAGCCATCGATCTGTGTAACAAACTTTATTTGTTACCTCGAAATCATTCACTTTCCAGCTCATAAATCTTATCAGCTAAACTGATCATTTAGTTCATTTTGTTCTTCTTGGTTAACAAAGAAATGCGTCGGTGAACACAAGCTCAGTTTATATTGTGCTTGGTATACACTATACTTTGTCGGTGTATACTTAAATGCTTCATTAACTGACAACATTGCTTTGTGTCTTTCAGCTCTTTTCCTCGTCATAGATGAATGAAACATAATCAAGTCAATAAGATAAAGTCATAGACTCATCAACAAGTTACTCAATGTATTCTTTAGCCTCATTTGTTATATCCATCTTCCTCATGTAGATATTTGTGTTCTTCATCTCTTTCACTCCTTTTCTACAGATGTTTCGGTATAGTAACTTACAAGATAAGTGCTGTCAAACTAGTTGACATCAATGACAACATAATACTGATTTAATCATATTACATATCTAATCACTCAGCTCAGTGATCTTAAATCACAGATTCTTCAATCAGGTTCTAAATAAGTTGTAGTTCATCAATCTCTCCCTTTGGCATTGATGGCAACTCAAGAAATATGAAATATACCATACACATACCAAACATGTATTCTACAACTCTGTGAACAAATGCTTTACAAGCTCTCCCTAGCTTAATATGTTTAATCACTATGTTACTCAACAACATTACAAATGCAGTTTTGACATTCTGCAGATAAGATCTTTTCAGCTCTCAGATTCCTTCTTCTGTTCTTAGTATTTGATCTTCAATGCTCTCCCTTCTTCAATTTATCCCTCCCTCAGATAGTTCTCATCGGTGCATATTGTTTCATATTGTTTATCTCTCCCTTTGACAACAATGTCAAAGAAATAAATAAACAAACAACTCTTTAGTAGCCAAATAACTCTCTATTGTCTGGTGCATTCACTGTATCTCTGTATACTGATATGCCAATCTATTCCAGTACTTTTCACAGCTTTAGACATGATCCAAAGTGTGAACTATGCTGCATCAACTTGAATGATCTTCTGATAAGATTAGGCTGATGCAACATCTAGATCACCGTAGTGATCGGTAAATAGGGGATGAACCCCAAGTCTAGTCCTTAAGTACTCAAATGTATCCTTCGGTAGAGCTTCTGTAAATATATCTGCAAGTTGTTCTTTTGATGTAACAAACTCTAGCTTAACTTGCTTCTCCTATACTTTTTCTCTCAAGTAGTGATACTTAATTGATATATGCTTTGTTTTAGAATGCATCATTGGATTCTTTGAAATGTTTATTGCACTGGTGTTATCATAGTATATAATCATCGGCTCAGTGATTATCTCATTCATACCTTCCAGAACTTGTTTAATATATGCAATGTTTGAATAGTTTGTAGCAGCAACAACATACTCTGCTTCAGGTGTAGACTGAGAAATGCAAGCCTGCTTCTTACTTGTACATGTAACAAGTCTTTCACCAAAGAAAAATGCTCCTCCAGTGGTACTTTTTCTATCATCCACATTTCCAGCCCAATCAGCATCGGTATAGACTCTGAGTTCAAACTTGCCTTCCTTAGGATACCATAATCCATAATCCTCTACTTTCTTCAGGTATCTTAAGATTCTTTTAATAGCAATCATGTGTGATTCTCTAGGATTATCAAAAAATCTAGCAACTATTCCCACAACATGTGCTATGTCTGGTCTACTGTGTACTACATACATTAACTTACCAATCATTGATCGGTAGAGTGTTTGGTTCACTTCTGTAGTTTCATCTTCCTTAGTCAATTTGCATCCAGTAGCCATCGGTGTTCCCATAGGTTTAGCATTTTCCATGCCAAATGTTTTCAATAATTCCTTTAAATATATTTAGATTGTGTGATGAATATCCCATCACTCTGTTGAATCACTTGTAGTCCTAGAAAGAACTTAATTTCTCCGAACATAGACATCTCAAATTCACTTCTCATTTCATCAGCAAAGGCTTTACATATTTGATCTTGACTTCCAAATATGATATCATCCACAAATATTTCAGCAATAAGAATTGTATCATCAGTATCTCCTTCCATATATACAGATTGCTATTCTCACTTGTTCTTACAAATCCTATACTTAACAAATAAGTATGCAGCCTCTCATACCAGACTCTCGGTGCTTGCTTCAAACCATATAAAGATTTATGTAATCTTGATGCAAGAGCATCCTGGGTGTAAGAGCAATCTTGCATCACCCAAAAATATTTTTGTTTGCTTTTCAATAAGGGCTATCTTATGCAGAGCTACTATTTATGGAAACTTACTATTTTTAGTAAGTTGGTCTTATGATCTCAGAATGTTTTGATTTCACAGTTGAAGGTTCATCCTAGTCATTTCAGCCTACCAGTTGAGTTTCATTGCCACATCATCAGTATTGGTGAAGTTATTAAGGTTTTTGGGTATGAAATATTTTAGGTCAATTTTGAAAGCCTTAGAGGCTCCGGATCACAATCGACCCCGGGCTGACTAGTGCTAGCGCTTGTTGGGTGTTGTAGATCTCATCATGGCATTTTTGAAAAGTGGTTACAATAGAAAAATGGAGCTACGGTTAGAAAGTTATGACCTCCGAAAGTTGGGTTACCTAAAATCATATTTTTTATTTCTTTTGAGCCGACCCTATTGTAAAAATTGTGAAAATAAATTAATTCTATGTATAGTCAGCCTTAAGGGCTAAATTTCTGGAACCTTCTCAGGCGGTGGAAATTGCCTATATAAAGAAGGCCCATAGTGTTGTCTAGGCAGTTCTAGATGGTAGATCTGGGTAATAATTCGAGGCTTTGTCCTACAGAATATTGTAAGGGGATGCCCATGTGGCTTTGCATATTGTAATTTTGAAAGTTTGTAATTTCACATTTGTGGAGATAATAAGAAGCCAATTTTCTGTTCTTGAATATTGTTGTTGTTTCTCTGTTTCTGTTATCTGTTTGTAGTATTAAGGGGAGCACCCTTCATCAAGTGGTATCAAAGTAGGAGTTCCTGAGTATTTAAACAGATCACCGAACGTGAGGCATTTTGCACTAGGACCGTGGTTAGGGTTTAAGCATGCATCGTGAAAATGCCTCCGTGAAGGGAACGTGGCAGAAGAGCTGGTGTTGTAACACTTGAGGTTAGAGCGCTCCAGAGACAAGTGCGAGTATTGCAAGAAGAGATTCGCAGAGGAATGAATCTTAATGTCAAAAATGAAAGTGAGGATGAAGCTGAAGAAGGAAATGATGATCAAGAAGAAGAAGGCAAAATTTTGAATCAAGAAGAAGAAAGGCTTTTTCGAGCCATTTCCAAGATTGGGAAAAGACCTAAGATCGAGGTTCTTGCATTTTCAAGAAATCTTAACCCAGAAGAATTGATCAACTGGATCAATGAATGTGAAGAATATTTTGAGTATGAAGATATTAAGGATCCTGATAGGGTCAAATTCACGAAGGCCAGACTGAAAGGTCATGCAAAGATCTGGTGGCAAGATATTCAATTGCAGCGAAATAGAAGAGGGAAAGATAAAATCACAAGATGGGATTGGATGGTGGATAAATTAAAGTGACAGTTCATCCCTGTTGATTATGAGCGTGACCTACTGAAGAAAATGCAAAGTTTGAAGCAAGCGGGATGATCTGTTCAAGAGTATACAGAGGAGTTCTATTGAATCCTCATCACAATAGGCCATGCGAAAGCTGATAAGGAGAAAGTTGTTCGTTACCTTAATGGATTGAGGCCAAGCATTCAGGAGGAGTTGAATCTAGTTCGAATAAATAGTATTGAAGAGGCATACCAATTTTTTTCTAAAAGTAGAGGAAAAACTAAACAAGAAGTTCGAGAGCAAACAAAATGGTAGAGGTCACAGTGGACGATCTAGTGGACGGTCATATGGAGGCCAAAATGAAGATCCGAAAAAGAAGGATGAGGCCAGTAGCAGTCAAAATCAGAGAGAAAACAATTACAATCATTTTCGAGATTAGAACAATAGAGATCGGAGAGGAAGAGGAAGAGGAAGAGGAAGAGGACAAGGTTCAGGAAGAGGAGGCTTCCGTGGAACATGTTTTCACTATGGAGAAGGTCATAGGGCATTTGAATGTCCTCAACGCCAAGGAAGGACTGATAGGAAGAATGAAGGCCAAGCCAAAGTTGCACATGTAGATGAAGATACTAGATCATCAAATTCTGAAGATGCTGAAAGAGGAGAAACATTGATTAACAAAAGAGTCCTGTTGAGTAGTGAGAATGAACCTGAATAAAGGATGAGTCTGTTTCGCACTAGATGCAAGTGTGAGGGTAAATGTGGTGATGTGATTATTGATAGTGGAAGCACTAACAATTTGGTGTTAGAAGAGATGGTGACAAAGTTGAAGCTCAAAAGATAGAAACACCCACATCCATATCGGATTGCCTAGGTGCAGGATGACCACAAGGTCATGGTCAATGAACAGTGCCTAGTAAAGTTCAAGATTGGTGGGTACCATGATGAGGTACTATGTGATATCACACTTATGGATGCATGTCACATGTTGTTGGGTAGGCCGTGGCAGTTTGATAGATGTGTTGTACACGATGGTCATGTGAATACCTATTCCTTGACAAAGGATGAAGTGCAACATAAGCTAAAGCCATTGAAGGAGACCGAAGAAAAGGTATGTGGTAATGCGAGAATAACTTTTATTGATGGAAGAAAAATCCTAGATGGTATGAGACATGAGCATGTGTGTTTTTCTTTAATTCTAAAAGCTGGTAAAGAGCAAGTAGAGGATGTACCTATAAAGGTTGTAGATTTGTTGAATGAGTTTCAAGATATTGTATCTGATAATGTACTTGATGGATTACCACCGGTAAGGAAGATTAGTCATCAGATAGATTTGATTCCAGGAGCCAGTTTGCCAAACAAGGTAGCACACAGAATGACACCAGTAGAAAGTGAAGAGTTGAACAGACAAGTACATGAGTTGTTACAGAAGGGATTGATTTGGGAGAGCCTGAGTCCATGTGTTGTACTAGCAGTATTAGCACCAAAGAAGAATAGAGAATGGAGGATGTGTACAAATTTTAGAGCAATAAACAAGATCACAATCAAGTATAGGTTTTCATTGCCATGAATGGATGATATTATGGATTGTTTGAGTGGAGCTGTGTATTTCTCAAAGATAGATTTGAAGAGTGGATATCACCAGATTTGGATCAGAGAAGGAGATGAATGGAAGACTACCTTCAAGACAAAGGAAGGACTGTATGAGTGGTTAGTCATGCCTGTTGGGCTAACCAATGCACCGAGCACTTTCATGTGGCTCATGAACGAGGTACTGAAATAATTTTTGGGTAAGTTTTTCATTGTGTACCTAGATGATATTTTGATATTTAGTAAGACATTGGAAGAGCATATGATGCATATTCGTATGGTGTTTGAGAAGTTAAGAGATGAGAAATTGTTGATTAATTTGAAGAAGTGTGGTTTTGTGAAGAAAGAGTTAGTGTATTTGAGATTTGTAGTTTCAGAAAAAGGTCTAAAAATGGACTCAGAGAAGGTATAGGCTATCCTTGAATGGCCTACTCCAAGGAGTGCTACTGAGGTAAGGTCTTTTCATGGTTTGGCTAGCTTATACAGAAAATTTATTAGAAATTTTAGTAGTATTTATGGACCCTTGACTGAAACAATGAGAGGGGATAGAAAAGAGTTCAAGTGGACTAATGGGACAGATAAGAGTTTTAAACTATTGAAACAAAAGGTTACAAAACAACCTATTTTAGCACTTCCTGATTTTAATAAGGTGTTTCAAGTAGATTGTGATGCTAGTGGTACTGCAATAGGAGTTTCTATGAGCCAAGAAGGTAAACCTATTGCTTATTTCAGTGAGAAGTTAAATGATGCCAAGAGAAAATATTCTGTTTATGATCAGAAATTTTATGCTATAGTTCAGGCATTGAAGAAGTGGAGACACTATCTACTTTCTAAGGAGTTTTTTTTGTATTCTAATCATCAAGCTTTGAAATATTTGAATAGTCAAGGAAAGTTGAATCAAAGACATTTGAAATGGGTTGAGTTTTTGCAGAGTTATACATTTGTTTTGAAACATAGAAGTGGAAAGTCTAACAAGGTTGCAGATGTACTTAGCAGAAGGCAACTATTGCTGACAGAGATGCAGATTAAGGTGTTTGGGTTCAAGGAACTCAAGAATTTGTATCCAGAGGATCTTGATTTTGGTGAAGCTTGGAAAGCTTGTAAAGAATCTGTTACTCTAGATAGAACGAAGTGGCTAGATTTCATCATTCAGGATGATATGCTATTCAAAGGGAGTCAGTTGTGCATTCCAAGAAGTTCTATGAGGGAGAATCTCATCAAGGAGAAGCATAGCGGAGGATTGGCTAGACATTTTGGTCATGATAAAACCCTTGCTTTGGTTAGTAAGAATTACTATTGGCCACAGTTGCAACAAGATGTCAAGAAGTTTGTATAGAGTTGCAGAGTATGTCAGATGGCGAAAGGAGTGAAGCAGAATACAGGGTTTTATCAGCCATTACCTGTACTAGAGAAGCCTTGGGAGGATATCAGTATGGACTTTGTTCTTGGTTTACCAAGGACACAGTGGGGACATGATTCAATTTTTGTGGTAGTTGATAGATTTTTAAAGATGACACATTTTGTTCCCTGTAAGAAGACCAATTATTGTATTCATGTAGCAGAATTATTTTTCAGAGAAGTGGTGAGACTAGATGGTTTGCCAAAGAGTATAGTTTCAGATAGGGACACTAAGTTCGTTGGATATTTCTGGCATACATTGTGGAAGAAGTTGAAGACAGATTTGAAGTTTAGTTCATCACATCATCCACAGACTGATGGACAGACAGAGGTGGTGAATAGGAGTTTGAAAAATTTGCTGAGATGTTTGGTTGGAGATAAGCCAACAGGATGGGATTTGATTTTACCATAGGCAAAATTTGCATACAATAATTTTGTCAAGAGGAGCACTGGTAAATCACCATTCCAGATTGTATATAGGAGTAGTCTAAGAAATGCATCTGAATTGAGAAAGATAGATAAAGGAGAAATAAGTAGTGCTGAAGCTGAAGATTTTGCAGAACATTTGAAGAACATCCATGAGAAGGTGAGAACGGACATTACCAAGATGAATGCGCAGTATAAGGCTAAGGCAGATGAGAAAAGGAGGCATAAGGAATTTCAGGTTGGAGATGAAGTGATGGTTCATTTACAGAAGGAAAGATTTTCAGTTGGTACTGAATAGTGGTAATTTGGAATCACCACTATTTGTGTATGTGTGGGGGAAAATGTGAGATTCACTCCTAAATCCAAATTCCCAATGGAGAGGTCCAATTTGATCAACCAAAAGGTTAATACACAATTGAATCAATCTATGAAGAATATGAAAGAGAGAGAGAAACCCTATATTTCCCTATAATTGGATTAAGTTTTGAAAATTGAAGTGCAAATACTAACCTCGAATTAGGGCAGATCTGGAAAATGCTAAATTCTAGCTTTTGTATGAACTTTCTGAAGATTTCGTCACTTGTTCTGGACTGGAAATGTTGAGATGGACAAAACCCATAAATCTTTTCTCCAAATTCACATAGGTCAACTTTGACCTTTTAAAAGGTCAAAGATCACATTATTTATTTGAAGTTCGATTCTGATTCTGTTCGCAGATCTTGAAAGATTGCCGAAAAGGGTATCCAAATTTTCTCTCAGATCTGAGATTCCACACCTATGCCTGCAAGAAAAATGATTTTGTTATTTGTTTGGGGGGTTTGCCTTGGTCAAACCCTGGTTTGGAATCAACCTTAATATTAAAATTGAAATAGGAGAATGCTAGCAAGTAGTAGAAATGAATCTAACAATGAAGCTATGGAATTCAATAGATATGTTAATGTATTTGGAATGTAATCAAATATATTGATATGAAAACTTGAACATAACATGATCAAACCTCCATGATTGTATGCTTGAAATCCACCTCGAGAAAATAATGATATGGATCTTGAAGATGAACAAAGGATCTTGAAGGAAGATCACACCACCATGGTGGCTAGATCTATGGTTTGAATGATAGATTTTGAATGTTTGAGCCAAATCTCTTCAATAGCTTGAATGCTTGAATCCTTGATCTTCAATGGAGAACTTGGATGAAGAAGAAGACTTGAATACTTGAATGAATGCTTGCTTGATCACCTTGAGAACTTGAGAGCTTGATGGCCAAAACTTGATGATGAAAATGAGAGAGGAAGGTCTCCTTTTATAGTGATCTAGGGCACACTTCTCTAGATGGGCCACCTTAGAGAATTAAATCCCAATTAGGTCCTCACCTTTAGAAGATATACCTTGATTAAATACAATTAAAGGATTTACCGTTTCAAAACCCGAAACAGCCAACCCGGAGGTGGGAAATAATTATCTCAAAAGCTAAATTACTGGCAAATGAGAATTTGAAATCCTAGCGGGAAGAGGTCAAGGTCGAGCTCGACCCTGACCTAGTCAGGGTCAAGGTCAACTTTGACCTCAAACCCTAACTTTGTTAGGTTCTGCAATAGAGATCCCAAAGATGCTAGAAACTTAGAAATTGATGTCTGAACAGGACCCAATGTCTGGAATAGACAGAAAATCCTCAGAATGATATGATGAAGGACTAGGAGGTCTCATTTTTTAATCCTACCTAGAAAATGGAGCCATGGAAAAGAGAAAATCAGGAAAGTCCTTAAGGCCTTAACCCTAATTTCACCTAGAATGAATAAATCAAGTGCATAGAAGAAGTGGAAGACAAGGGAGAATGCAAAGATGCCAATCATGACCCTAAACCACTTACTTGGAGGGCTAAACGCTCTTAACATGGAAGTGCTTCCATTTTAAGATGATACAAGTACATATAACAAGTTGAAAATGAAGAATTTTGGGCCATGTAAGATACTGAAGAAGCATGATTCAGAAAATGCATATGAGGTCGAGTTGCCTATTGAGCTGAATATTTCACCAGTATTTAATGTTTCAGATCTGACAGAGTATCATGAAGGAGGTGTTGAAGATGAGGTTACAACAGCACAGTGGAGTATTCCAGCAACTAGTTCAGATATCAAGGAGAATGAAGACATACTGGATAGTTGTGTTGGCAGGAGCACAAGGAACAGGACATATGAAGAGTATTTGGTCAAATGGAAAGGATGACCTGTTGAAGATTCATCATGGTTAGAAAAGGAGGAGGTTAATCATCTTGGTTTTCCTCTGCACACCTGAGTTGTGACAGGGTCACTTCTCAAATTACCCTGGGTATTTGATACAGGAGCATCCTGGGTGTAAGAGCAATCTTGCATCACCCAAAAATATTTCTATTTTCTTTTCAATAAGGGCTATCTTGTGCAAAGCTGCTATTTATGGAAACTTACTATTTTTAGTAAGTTGGTCTTATGATCTCAGAATGTTTTGATTTCACAGTTGAAGGTTCATCCTAGTCATTTCAGCCTACTAGTTGAGTTTCATTGCCACATCATCAGTATTGGTGAAGTTATTGAGGTTTTTGGGTACAAAATCTTTCAGGCCAATTTTGAAGGCCTTAGAGGCTTCGGATCGCTATAAACCTTGGGCTGACTAGCGCTAGCATTTGTTAAGAGTTGTAGATCTTTTCATGGCATTTTCAAAAAGTGGTTACAATAGAAAAACGGAGCTACAGTTAGAAAGTTATGGCCTCTGGAAGTTGGGTTACCTAAAATCATATTTTGTATTTCTTTTGAGCCGACCCTATTGTAAAAATTGTGAAAATAAATTAATTCTATGTATAGTCGGCCTTAAGGGCTAAATTTCTGAAACCTTCTCGGGCGGTGGAAATTGCCTATATAAAAAAGGCCCGTAGTGTTGTCTAAGCAGTTCTGGATGGTAGATCTGGGTAATAATTCGAGGCTTTGTCCTACAGAATATTGTAAGGGAATGCCCATGTGGCTTTGCATATTATAATTCTTAAAGTTTGTAATTTCACATTTGTGGAGATAATAAGAAGCCAATTTTCTGTTCTTGCATATTGTTGTTGTTTCTCTGTTTCTGTTATGTGTTTGTGGTATTAAGCGGAGCACCCTTCATCAAATCTTCATACCATGTATTTCTTTTTTGGATCAACAAACCCTTCAGGTTGTTCTATGTAGACTTCTTCAAGTATTCCATTCAGAAACACTGACTTGACATCCATTTGATAAACTTTGAATTTCTTGTGTGTAGCATATGCATGTAGCATTATGACTCCTTCCAATCTAGCAACAGGTGAAAATGTTTCACCATAATCTATACCTTCCTCCTGTGCATATCCTTTGCATACCAGTCTAGCTTTATTTCTTGTTACTTCTCCATTTTCATTCTACTTGTTCCTGAATATCCACTCAGTACTGATAACATTCTTATCTTTAGGTCGGGGTACTAAGGTCCCGGTTTTGTTCTTCTCTATTTGTTCTATTTCCTCTTTCATTGCATTAACCCATTCATCATTTTCTAATGTAACTTTTACATTTTTCAGTTCATAATCACAAACTAGACATGTACCTTGTCTTGCTTCGCTCCTTGTTTTCATGTCAGCTTGTTTGTCTCCAATAATTTTTGTTTCAGGATGATGTCTTCTAACAAAACTCGCTAGTATCCTATTTCTTCTTTCTTGTTCATCCTGTGAAGGTTCATTTTCTTGCTCGGTAGGGCCATCCTACTCGTCAATTTCTCTTTCCCGTTGTTTGGTTTTGTTTTCCTGCTGACCGGTTATCATAGGTTGCGACTTCGGTAGATACTCTGGTTGTTCAATGTAAGTGAATCTACCATAGTCTTCCGATTGATTTGTACTTTCCTCTGCATTCTTTTCATCAAACTCATCAACTCGGACATTAGTGCTTTCAATCATTTTATTAGTAGTTTTATTCAGACACTTATATGTTTTACTTTTATTGGAATATCCTAGAAATATCCCTTCATCACCTTTTGAGTCAAATTTACCATTCCTCTCATCTTTCATAATAAAACATTTGCTTCCAAAAATTTTGAAATAACTTACAGTAGGTTTGTGTCCAAACCACAACTCATAGGTGTCTTGTTGGTGTCCTTCAGTTGAACTCGGTTCAATACATAAATAGTTGTACTGACAACTTCCCTCCAGTATGTCTGAGCAACATTCTTTTGCAGCATCAGTGTCCTAGCACAGTCAACTATAGACCTGTTCCTTCTTTCAACAATGCCATTTTGCTGAGGTGTCCTCGGTGCAGAGACCTATCTTTTAATACCATGCTCATTACATAAATTAGTAAATTCATCAGAGATAAATTCACCTCCTCTATCAGATCTTAGGCATTTCAGTTCCTTACCAGTCTCTTTTTCTACCTTAGCTTTATACCACTTGAACATCTTAAATGCTTCAGATTTTTCTTTTAAGAATATAACAGTCATCAATTTAGTATAGTCATCAACAAAAAGAATAAAGTGTTTATCACCATAATAACTTTGAGTTCTCATAGGACCACATAGGTCGGTATGAACTAACTCAAGTATCTTCTTTGTTGAGTAATCCTTACTTTTGAAACTAGATTTGGTAATCTTACCTTTCTGACATTCATGACACATAACATGATCTGGTTTTGACAAGTTAGGCAGACCTTTATGATGAACTACAACTAATTTAGAACCAAAATGAAGAATCTGTAATTCAAGATTATTGAGGAGTTGATGATTAGATATGCAAGATGATTAAATCAATATTATGTTGTCATTGATGTCAACTAGCTTGACAGTACTTATCTTGTAAGTTACTATACTGACACATCTGAAGAACAGAAATATCTACATGAAGAAGATGTATATGATAGATAAGGATAAGGAATACACTGACTAACTTGTTGATGAGTCTATGACTTGATGAAATTGACTTTATTATGTTTCATTCATCCATGATGAAGAATAGAGCTGAAAGACACAAAGCAGTGTTGTCGGTAAATAAAGGATTTCAGTATACATAGATGAAGTGTAGTGTATACCGAGCATGATATTAACCGAGCTTGTGTTCACTGAGATATTTCTTTGTTAACCGAGCAAAATAGAAAGGAATTAAATGATCAGTTTAGCCGATAAAGTGATGAGCTGTAAAGTGTATGAAATCAAGCTAATAGATAAAGTTTGTTATGAAGATCAACGACTAACATAAATAAAAAAGGATCTAATGGAGTAGATTGAAATGTGTTACTGACACATCAGCCAAGGGAGCTTAAAGTGGCAAAATCTATGAATATGATTAAGCGAAAAAATCTGATGGAGGAAAAGAAAATGATTTACTCATCTATATAAGAGACATTGGTTTCATTATGAAAAAGATGCTGGAAGAAGAAGATACTGTAGAATTATCATATGGAGAAGTTTTCATGCATTTTGATCATACTGGTTAATAAGAACCAAGCTGCAGAACAATTATCGAGCTACAAAGAGTTATTACTGATGGATAGTAAGTTGATATAGTATTGAATCTGAAGTGTTATATTGGTCAGAAATATTTGAATGAGCTGAACATTGATCTGTAAACTGCAAACTGAAGTTGTATTTAGGTAGATCATCTACTGTTACATATTTAACCATTGTACACAGTGAAATCTCTTAATCGAGTGGACTATGAAAGTCTTTTGATGTTTCATTCATAGAGTGAACATTGTTATCTTGTCAACCCTAGAGTGACTACTGGTTGGATGATAACTTCTGGTCTAAAATCCTCTAACAAGGTCACACCTAACAGTGTGTTTGTAAACCTTTAACATGGCTGGGTCTTCACCGACCTCACTTTAGAAAAGTGAACAATTTTGGGTTGCCAGTTCCAGGTGGTTTTTCCCTTTACAAGGTTTCCATGTTAAATCTCTTGTGTTATGTGTTGATTGTGATATTTTTTTGTTATCATACTTTGCATATTACATGTTATATTTAATCGGTAATTAGTATAAAGTTTAGACTGACAATCGGTAAATACACAGATAGTGAAAGTATTATATGTTTACTGAGTAGCAGAAGGAGTAGAATTGTTTTGGATTATACATTTTGAATCGGGACACTGGATAACTGATTCACCCCCCTCTTAGTTATTCTAACAATTGGTATCAGAGCAGTGGTTTCTTAGAACAAAGTTTTAAGGACTTCAGCAAAAAGGTCTACAGATGTATAAGAGGGAAGTGCCAAAGCTGAACAAAGATAACTTCACAGTATGGCAAAGCTGGATGAAGTTGCACATATCTGAAATTGGGAATTCTACACTAGAACTAATGGAGAATGGCTACATTGAATTGACACCAGGTCCCCTGACTCTTGATCAAATGAAAGATAGGCATGAACACAATATTACTATGATGGAACTTGTTGCTGCCTGTATCGATGCCGAATTTGAAGACATTAAGGGATGCACTACTACCAAAGCCATGTGGGATAAACTGACTCTAATATACAGTGGAGATGCGAATGTCAAGAGAGCCAGAGCAGAAAGCCTAAGAGGTCGATTTGATGATATGAAGATGAAAGAAGGTGAGAACATTGTGCAATATACAAACAGACTAAAAGAGGTAGTACATGCTATTAGAGCATCCAGTGGAGTTATTGATGATGAAATAGTGATAAGCAAGATTCTTAAAACTTTGCTGCTAGTTTATGTGATCAGGATCTCTGCAATTCATGAAACAAGGGCTACATCCAACCTCACCCTTGACACTCTGATCGGTAAGCTTACAACCTTTGAATTGAATAACTTTGACAATAGTGTTGTACCTTCTATTGAATCCGCTTTCATATCCTCTTTGAAGATTGGTAAGTCTAGTAGCAAGAATGATAAGAATAATGATAGTGACAGTAATACCGATGATGAACTTGATGAGCTTGAAGCTCTTATGGCCAGAAGATTGCCCAAAGGTAAGGGAAGGTATAGAGGCAAGTTACCTATAGCATGTTTTAATTGTAAAGAAGTTGGCCACACCGCTGCTAGATATCCGAATAAGAAAGATGATGATAGATCCAAAGACCAATCCAAAGGAAGCTATGGGAGAAGAGTCAACAAAGGCAATCGACACAACAATAGAGACAACTAAGATAGCTATGAAAAAGGAAAAAAGGCATGTTACATAGCTGAAGAATTTGAATCTGAATCTGATACTAATGATGATGTAGAAGTAGTATTTGTTGCTATGAAGGATGATTAAGAAGAAGAAGAGAAACATGAAGAGACAACACTGATCTTTAAAGTAAGCAAAAATGATACATGGATAATAAATAGTGGCTGCACACATCATATGACTGGTGATATAGAGAAATTTGACCTAATTGATGAATATGATGGTGGATCTGTTAGAATGGTAAATGATGCACCTTGTATGGTGAGAGGTAAAGGTTCACTGATGATTAATGATAGAATAAAATGTGAGAATGCATATTGGGTAGATGGACTGAACTACAATTTGATAAGTGTGGCACAGCTGAAAAACTTAGGTCACTAACTTGCTTTTGAGAGCAGAAAGGTAAGATTCTATGATGATGGAGGAAGACTTGTTGGAACCGGTACATAATCCAGAGGTAATCTATTTTATCTTGATATTGATCAATCTTCTTGTTTATTAATGAAAGATGAAGATGCATGGTTGTGGCATAAGAGGTTATGCCATGTGAATTTTGATAACATGGTCAAGATTAGTAAAAAGAAAAGAGTTAGAGGATTGCCTAACTTGTCAAAATTGGATCATGCTATGTGTCATGAATGTTAGAAAGGTAAGATGACTAAGTCTAGTTTTAAAAGAAAAGACTACTCAACAAAGAAGATACTTTAATTAGTTCATACCGACCTATGTGGTCCTATGAGAACTTAGAGCTATTATGGTGATAGATACTTTATTCTTTTTATTGATGACTATACTAGACTGATGACTGTTATGTTCCTGAAAGAGAAATCTGAAGCTTTTAAGTTGTTTAAATGGTATAAGGTTAAGGTAGAAAAAGAGACTAGAAAAGAAATCAAATGCTTAAGATCTAATAGAGGAGGTGAATTTATCTCTGATGAATTTACTAATTTCTGTAATGAGAATGGTATTAAGAGATAGGTCTCTACACCAATAACACCTCAGCAGAATGTGATTGTTGAAAGAAGGAATAGGTCAATCATTAACTGTGCTAAAACACTAATGCTACAAAAGAATGTTGCTCATACATATTGGAGGGAAGCTGTCAACATAGCTGTATTTGTGCTTAAACAAGTACAATTGAAGAAGGACACCAACCAGACACCTTATGAACTATGGTTTGGACACAAACCTACTGTAAGTTATTTCAAAATTTTTGGAAGCAAATGTTTTATTCTGAAAGATGAGAAAAATGAGAAATTTGATTCTAAAGGTGATGAAAGAATATTCTTAGGATATTCTAGTAAGAGTAAAGCATACAAATGTTTGAATAAGGTTACAAATAAGATGATTGAAAGTACTAATGTTCGTGTTGATGAGTATGATGACATAAACATAGAAGAAAGAAAGGAACCAAAAGACTATGGTAGATTCACTTACATTGAACTTCCTGACTATCTATCAAATTTGCAACCTGTGATAACTGGTCAACAGGAAAATAACCCCGAGGAATAGGAAAGGGAAACTGATGAACAAGATGGTGCTACTGAGCAATCAAATGAACTTGAATAGGATGAACAAGAAAGAAGAAACTGAGTACTGGTTAGTTTTGTTAGAAGACATCATCCCGAGACACAAATTATTTGAAACAGACAAGTTGGAATGTAGACAAGAAGCAAAACAAGACAAGGTACATGTCTAGTTTGTGAATTTGAACCAAAGAATGTGAAAGTTGCATTAGAAAATGAAGAATGGGTTAATGCAATGAAGGAGGAAATAGAATAGATAGATAAAAACAAAACTTGGTCCTTAGTACCCCGACCTAAAGATAAGAATGTTATCAGTACTAGATGGATATTCAAAAAGAAAATGAATGAAAATGGTGAAGTGACAAGAAATAAAGAGAGATTGGTATGTAAGGGATATGTACAAGAAGAAGGCCTTGATTATGGTGAAACATTTGCACCTATTGCCAGATTGGAAGGAGATAGAATGTTACTTGCATATGCTGCACACAAGAAATTTAAGGTTTATCAAATAGATTTGAAATCAACATTTCTGAATGGTATACTTGAAGAAGAGGTCTACATAGAACAACCTGAAGGATTCATTGACCAGACAATAGAAACATGGTATGTAAATTACACAAAGCTTTATATGGTTTGAAGCAAGCACCGAGAGCATGGTATGAAAGACTGCATACTTGTTAAGTATTGGATTTGTAAGAACTAGTGAGAACAACAATTTGTACATGAAAGGTGATACTGATGACACTATTATTATTGCTGAAATATTTTTTGATGATATTATTTTTGGAGGTCAAGATCATGTATGTAAATCTTTTTCTGATGACATGAAGAATGAGTTTGAAATGTCTATGTTATGAGAGATTAAATTCTTTCTTGGATTACAAGTGATACAATAGAGTGATGGGATATTCATCAAATAGTCCAAGTACATAAAGGAAGTCTTGAAGACATTTGGCATGGAAGATGCTAAACCTATGGGAACATCGATGGCTACTAGAAGTAAATTGACAAAGGAAGATGAAACTATAGAGGTAAACCAAACACTTTACCAATCCATGATTGGTAAGCTCATTTATGTTGTTCATAGTAGACCAGATATAGCACATGCTGTGGGAATTGTTGCTAGATATTATGCTAATCCTAGAGAATCACACATGATTACTACTAAAAGAATCTTAAGATATCTAAAAATGACAAAGGATTATGGATTATGGTATCCTAAGGAAGGTAAGTTTGAGCTGAAAGTTTATATTGATGTTGATTGGGCTGGAAATGTGGATGACAGAAAAAGTACCACCGAAGGAGCATTTTTCTTTGGTGAAAGACTTGTAACCTGGACAAGTAAAAAGCAAGCTTGTATTTCTCAGTCTACAGCTGAAGTAGAGTATATTGTTGCTGCTACTAATTGCACAAACATTGCATATATCAAGAAAGTGTTGGAAGGAATGAATGAGGTAATCACTAACCCAGTGATCATATACTGTGACAACACAAGTGCTATTAATATTTAAAAGAATCATATGATGCACTATAAGACAAAGCACATATCAATTAAGTATCACTACTTAAGAGAACAAGTGCAAGGGAAGCAAGTAAAGTTAGAATTTGTTACATCTAAAGAACAACTTGCAGACATTTTTACAAAGCCTCTACCGAAGGACACTTTTGAATATTTGGCGACTAGACTTGGGGTCCATCCCCTATCTATCGGTCACTAATGTGATCTGGATGTTGCATCAGCCTAATCTTATCAGAAGATCATTCATGTTGATGCAGCATAGTTCACACTTTAGATTTTGTTCAAGGTTGTGATTAAGTTTGAAGAACTAAAAATAGATTGGGATATCAATATACTAAGATATAGAGGAAGTAATGGACAACAAAGAGTTACTTAGCTACTATAGAGCTGATTATTTATTTGTTTCTTTGGCATTATTGTCAAAGGGAGAGATAAATAATATGAAAAGAAAAGGAGATATACATTGATGAGAACTATCTAAGGGAGAGATAATCTGAAAGGAATTTGAGAACAGAATTGAAAAGGTTATATCTACAGAATGACAAAGCTGTATTTTATAATGCTATTTTAGTAATGTAGTGATTAAACATATTAAGCTATGAAGAGCTTACACTACACATCATTTGATCACAAAGTTGTAGAATACATGTTTGGTATGTGTATGGTACATTTCATATTACTTGAGTTGTCATTAATGCCAAAGGGAGATATTGATGAACTAAAACTGATTTAGAACCAGAATGAAGAATCTATAATTCAAGATTACTAAGGAGTTGATGATTAGATATTCAAGATGATCAAATTAGTATTATGTTGTCATTGATGTCAACTAGCTTGACAATACTTATCTTGTAAGTTACTATACTGACACATCTGAAGGAAAGAAAAAGAGATGAAGAACATAAATATCTACATAAGGAAGATGTATATGACAGATGAGGATAAGGAATACACTAAGTAACTTGTTGATGAGTCTATGACTTGATGAAATTGACTTTATTATGTTGCATTCATCTATGATGAAGAATAGAGCTAAAACACACAAAATAGTGTTGTCAGTAAATAAAGTATTTCAGTATACATAGACGAAGTGTAGTGTATACTGAGCGCAGTATTAACTGAGCTTGTGTTCACCAACACATTTATTTGTTAAATGAGTAAAACAAAAATGAATTAAATGATCAGTTTAGCTGATAAAGTGATGAGCTGTAAAGTGTATGAAATTGAGGTAATCGATAAAGTTTGTTATGAAGATCGACGACTAACATAAATAAAAAAGGATCTAATGGAGCAGATTGAAACATGTTACTGACACATCAGTCGAGGGAGCTTAAAGTGGAAAAATCTATGAATATGATTAAGCGGCAAAATCTGATGGAGGAAAAGAAAATGATTTACTCGTCTATATAAGAGACATTGGTTTCATTATGAAAAAGATGCTGGAAGAAGAAGATACTGCAGAATTATCACATGGAGAAGTTTTCATGCATTCTAATCATACTGGTTAATAAGAACCGAGCTGCAGAACAGTTACCAAGCTACAAAGAGTTATTACCGATGGATAGTAAGTTGATACAGTATTGAATCTGAAGTGTTATATTGGTCAGAAATATTTGAATGAGTTGAACATTGATCTGTAAACTGCAAACTAAAGTTATATTTAGGCAGATCATCTACTGTTACATATTTAACCATTGTACACAGTGAAATCTCTTAACCGAGTGGACTATGAAAGTCTTTTGATGTTTCATTCATAGAGTGAACATTGTTATCCTGTCAACCCCAGAGTGACTGCTGGTTGGACGATAACTTCTGGTCTAAAATTCTCTAACAAGGTCACACCTAATAGTGTGTTTGTAAACCTTTAACAGGGTTGGGTCTTCACTGACCTCACTTCAGAAGAGTGAACAATTTTGGGTTGCCGGTCCTAGGTGGTTTTTCCCTTTACAGGGTTTCCACGTTAAATCTCTTATATTATGTGTTGATTATAATATTTGTTTGTTATCATACTTTACATAATACATGTTAGATTTAATCGGTAATTAGCATAAAGTTTAGACTGACAATCGGTAAATACACATATAGTGAAAGTATTATATGTTTACCGAGTAGCAGAAGCAGTAGAATTGTTTTAGATTATACATTTTGAATTGGGACACTGGATAACTAATTCACCCCCCTCTCAGTTATTCTGACACTCTAACTCTTTTCCTTTTACTGATCTTAATAATGTTATCAAAGTTCACATGGCATAACCTTTTATGCCACAACCAAGCATCTTCATTTTTCATCATCAAGCAAGAAGACTCATCAGTATCAAGATAAAACATATTACCTCTTGATTGTGCTCTAGTTCCAACTAGTCTTCCTCTATCATCAAAGATTTTCACTTTCTTGCTCTCAAAAGCAACTCGATGACCTAAATTATTCAGCTATTCCACACTTAACAAGTTATAGTTTAGTCCATCTACCCAATAAGCATTATCACATTTTATCATATCATTTATCATCAAGGATCCTTTACCTCTCACCATATAGGGTGTGTCATTACCCATCTTAACTGATCCTCCATTGTATTCTTCAAGTTGATCAAATTTCTCCTCATCACCAGTCATGTGATGTGTACAGCCACTATCTATGATCCATGTATTATTTTTGTTAACTTTAGAGATTATTGTTCTTTCTTCATATTTTTCTTCTTCCTCCGAGTCATCTTTCATAGCAATAAATACAACTTCTACATCATCATCAGAATTAGATTCAGATTCATTATCTTTGGCTATGTAACATACCTTTTTTTCTTTGTCATTGCTATCTCGGTTATCTCTATTTTTTTGGTAGCCTCTATTGAATATTCTTCCATAGCTTCCTTCAGATTAGTTTTTGGTTCTTTCATCATCTTTCTTATGTGGACATCTAGTAGCGATGTGGAAAACCTCTTTATAGTTAAAGCATGCCAAAGGCAGCTTACCTCTATACCTTCCTTAACCTTTGGGTAATCTTCTAGCTATAAGAGCTTCAAGTTCATCAAGCTCATCATCAGTATTATTGTCACTATCTCCATTTTTATTATTCCCGCTAGACTTAACAATCTTTAGAGAAGACATGAAAGCGGACTCAATAGATGGTACAACACTGTTATCAAAGTTATTTAACTCGAAGTTTGCAATTTTACTAATCAGGTTGTCAAGTGTAAGTACATTACCAGATGTAGACCTTGTTTCATGAATATCAGATATTCTGATTGCGTAAATTGACAATAAGGTTCTGAGTATTTTGCTTACAATTGTTTCTTCACTAATGACTACATCAGATGCTCTAATAGCATGTACTACCTCTTTCAGTCTATTTGTGTATTGCACAATATTCTCACCTTCCTTCATTTTCATATCATCAAATCTGCCCCTTAGGCTTTCTGCTCTAGCTCTTTTGACATTCAAATCTCCACTGTAAACTTGAGAAAGTTTATTCCACATGGCTTTTGCAGTAGAGCAGCTTTTAATATCTTCAAATTCAGCATTGGTACAGGAAGCAATAATTTCCATCATAGTAACATTATGTTCATGCCTGTCTTTCAGTTGATCAAGTGTTAGGGGACCAGGTGTCAGTTCTATATAGCCATTCTCCATCAATTCTAGTGCATCATTCCCAATTCCAGATATGTGCAACTTCATCCAGCTCTGCCATACTACAAAGTTCTCTTTGTTTAGCTTTAGCACTTCCCTCTTATACATTTTGAGATCTTTGTACTGAAGTCCTTCAAACTCTATTCCAAGAAACCAATGCTCTGATACCAATTGTTAGAATAACTGAGAGGGGGGTGAATCAATTAATCACTGTCCCAAAAAAAAATGTATAATCCAAAAACAAATACTTCAGTTTCTGCTGCTCGATAACTTAAAATATTTTTACTATCTGTGCATTTACCGATTACCAGTCTAAAACATATAGTAGTTACTGATCAAATCAACTACGAAACATGCAAATATGACATCAAACAAATATCACAATCAACACATAACACAAGAGATTTAACATGGAAACCCTGTGAAGGGAAAAACCACCTGAGACCGGCAACCCAAAAATATTCACTCTTTTGAAGTGAGGTCGGTGAAGATCCAACCCTATTAAAGGTTACAAACACACTGTTAGGTGTGACCTTGTTAGAGGATTTAAGACCAACCGTTATCATCCAACCAACAGTCACTCTGGGGTTGATAGGATAACAATGTTCATTCTATGAATGATACATAATAAGATTTTCTTAGTCCACTTGGTTAAGAGATTTGATTGTGTACAATGGTTAAATATGTAATAGTAGGTGATCTATCTTAATACAACTTCAATTGCAAATATACAGATCAATGTTCAACTCATACAAATCTTTCTAATCAATGTAACATTTTTTATTCAACAATATATCAAATTACTGTCCATCGATAATTACTCTTTGTCACTCAATAATGCTCTGCAGTAGGGTTCTCCTTAGCCAGTATGATCAGAATACATGAAACCTTGTTCACGTGATGATTCTGCAGTTTCCTTTTCTTTCGGCATCACCACTCAATTATGAAATCTCTAGTCTCTTATATAGACATGTAAACTATTTTCTTCTACTCCATTAGATTTTTCTACTTAATCATCTTCATTGATTTTGCCTCTTAAACATACCTCGACACTTGTGTGAATAACACATTTGATTCTCATCCTTTAGATCTTTCTTGAATTTTGTTAGCCGTCGATCTGTGTAACAAACTTTATCTTTTACCTTGAAATCATACACTTTCCAGCTCATCAATCTTATCGACTAAACTCATCATTTAGTTCATTCTGTTCTTCTTAGTTAACAAAGAAATGCATCGGTGAACACAAGCTTAGTTTATACTGTGCTCGGTATACACTACACTTCGTCGGTGTATACTGAAATGCTTCATTAACTAACAACACTGCTTTGTGTCTTTTAGCTCTTTTCCTCATCATAGATGAATGAAACATAATCAAGTCAATAACATAAAGTCATAGAATCATCAAAAATTTACTCAATGTATTCTTTAGCCTCATCTATCATATCCATCTTCCTCATGTAGATATTTATGTTCTTCATCTCTTTCACTCCTTTTCTATAGATGTTTTGGTATAGTAACTTACAAGATAAGTGTTGTCAAACTAGTTGACATCAATGACAACATAATACTGATTTAATCATATTACATATCTAATCAATTAGCTCAGTGATCTTAAATCATAGATTCTTCAATCAAGTTCTAAATCAGTTGTAGTTCATCAGGTATTCTGCCTTGTATTCTACTCGGTGTCTCTACTCTGTGTGTTGACCGACTGACCTGTATTGTCTCCTTTACCGACCGTATGAATGAATGATACTAATGAAAAATCTTAATGCTCTTAGGAGTAATATTGTACCCCTTTGACATTAGTATAAAAAACATATATGTGTATCGACTACAAAATTTTGGACTTAAAAAATTTGTAAACCAAAAATATGTGAACTATGTGAACTCCCCCTTTGGACATGCTCCCGGTGTAAAGTACATACAAGAATATATATACATATATTTCCCCCTTTTTTGAAAGTAATTAATGCCAAAAATGTACTTACAAATTGTCAAATATGTTCTGATGGGTTTTCTAAAGAGTGGCCAAGAGGGTTTCCCATTCCTCTTTGAGATTCTCTAGAGAAATCTTCTCTAAACTGACTTGTGCATGCATATCAATTTTTTTTTCTATAACCAATATCTCAGGGGTGGAAACCAATTCTTTTTCCTTGTTCACATACTTCTGCATCACCTTTAAGTGTGGAAGTAACTCTTCCTATAGCTCAGTTACTTGTTCTCTTATTTTATCCTCTTCCTTCCTCAATTCTAGTCTTAACTGCTAGATTTGTGTAACTTTTTCATAATGCTCATAAAATGCATTTGGCTTGGTTATCAAACTATTTGCACTATCCTTTAATTATTCATCTAGTTTCTTAATATTTTCACTAATCTAGGTAGTGAAAGAGTCTATAGTGCATAGTTTTTGCAAAATTATAATAACCCTTTGAATTATACTCTCTAACTCGGTTATTACCTCAGAGATTTTTACCTTATTTAATGCCACTTCTTGGATCATTTTCTCTGCTAGCATAAGTTTTATCTTTGCCTTTCAATGCATCCACATTCGGAGAGTTTATATGCTCAGTTAGAGTTACAAGTTGATCAATGATGGGAGTTGTCTCATCAACATTGATATTAGGTACTAATTGCATTAAAAATTCTCTAACATCCTCTAAGACTTGCTTATGCTTGCTTTCTTATCTTAATTTTTCTTGTGCAACCTTCCTTGTGCATAATTCTCCATATCTTCATAGTGCTTCTAGGTCTAGGGTTCTCAGGTCACATGTAGGAATTTCAATAATTTCATCTAAAGTGACTAGACCCTTACCATGTTTCTTCTTTTTCTACTTCTTCTGTGTGCTTGATGTGGGAGATTTCCCATAAGGTACTAGAGCTTTAGTCTCTGGATTAGACTTTTCTTGCTTGGTTGAGACACTTTCTTCCTTATCTTTCCCTTTGAATGTTCCCTTAGTTTGAGGTCCTTGGGCTTCTGGCCTTGTGTCAGTTGTAGAAACATCTACATTTGTCTCAATTTCAACTCCTTTTTCTTCTACCTCTTTTGTCTCAGGCTCATTTGTTTCCTTTGGTCCTTCTTCACCCTGTCCTTTGGTGGTGTCTTGTTGTTTCTCTGATGTTTTCTCCTTTTTTTTTCCCTTGAGTGGCAATATCAATGGCTTGCACCAATATAGGTAAGTTACTTGGTATGTTTACTATTTTTGCTTTAGTAGGTCTTTCTTTCTCAATTTTTTCTACAACAATGGTAATATCTTCATCATCTTTGGCTTCATCATCAGGATCTCCATCAATGATATCTTCTATTGTCACTTCAATATTCTCAATTGTAACTAGCTTCTCAGGAGTATCCTATTTTCCTTCTTCAAGTATAACTTGCCGAATAGAAGTCTTTGGTATATGTTTCATCATCTTGAAATTTAGTATCAGATATGTGAATAGGATCTTTAGTAGAAATAACTACATCATTTGAGTGTACTCCTTGTCCTTTACCTTTTACATTTTTTTCAGGGACAATTGCTAGTGTAGTTTTGTCTGCTTCAGCCTTTGAATCCAAAATTGTTGTCCACAAAACTTTACTGTCTTCATCTACTTCTTCAAGTTTTCCTTGCAATATACTTAATGCTCTACTTTTCATGAAAAATCTATTCGCATATTGTTTCATCATGTCTTTAATTTCGGTAACTGATAGAGTAGGCATTTCCAAAATTAATGAGCATTCCCTCATTTTCTTTTTGGTATGAAAGGAATAAGTCCATCTTTTTGATACCTTCTTGTATAGCTCCTTTGGAATATAATTTGATAATTACATTGGTAACCTTCTAAACTTAATCATCATGCTGATGATTGCTTCTTCTATCTTTTCCTAATCCACGATTGACATATGTACAAATTGATTCATCTTAGGGTGAGCTAGTCTACCCGTTTCCTTAATATTCTCTACTAGCTCATTAACTGATTGATTTTTATTTACAACTACTTTGAATTGACTGGTGTCTTCTTCTTCTTTAGAGTCAATATCATCCTTACCTCTTATTATCTTTTTCCTCTTTTTAGGTTGCTCGGTGGTGGATTATGCACCTATCCTCTTCTTTTGATATGTCTTTGTAGGTGTAGGCCTTGTAATTTTTGCTATTCCTCATTTTAGGGGTGAGAAACACTTATAGAGGATCTTGTCCTCACTTGTGTAGGGGTCTCTGCTTGTTTTCTTTTCCCTTTTATCTTCATCGGTGCATCTTGTAGTTCTTTATCTGACTCGGTCTCCTCTTCATGCTCAGTGTTACTGATCAGAAGTTGTCCCTCAGTTGATTCTTCAATTGGCTCATCTACTGCTTCTTCTTCCTCTTCATCAAATTTCTTAGTCAAGGTGTCCATCATTTTCTTGGATTTTTTTCTAACCTTTACTTCAACTAAGTCTATTTTTACTCTCAACTTAGCTTCTTCATAGGTTTCACACCTAGTAGCTTTGGGGTCTTTGGGCCTGGCTAATAGTGCCTTTATTGACCTAGAAGCTTGATCAATATCAAGTTCATAGCCCTTTGGAGGTATCCATGCAGTCCTTGGCTCAACTTCCTTTATTAGGGTGGTGTCGGTGTCCACCAAAAAAATATCCTCCTTGTACTTATCAACTATTTATGCAGGTATCCTTCTCCTCTTATACATTCTCTTTAAACTTTTTGAAGTAATAATCCATCACAACCTCAAAATTATGACCTAAGTTCTTGATGAATTCACCGATGTGGATGATGACTAGTTGGTTTACATCCCATTCAATATTAACAACTGATAGGAAATAGTTTTTCAAGTAGAAAAATTTACATACAAGAAGTGAACCAAACTTACAAGTGTTGGTCTTAGCAACATGAATAGTCCTCATATTCTCGAGCTGCTTCAATAGTAGCTCAACAAGGTCTAATTGTAATCCTTTCTTGACAACTTTGTATGCAATGTCCACTGCTCCGCATGGGACATTGTTGGGCCTTCTTGATTGAAATATTTTGTATGTAATTACATAGGCTCTAAATTTGGTTTCTAGATCAGTGATTGTGTTGATCCTCATGCCTCTATCATCCCACTCATCTCCTATTAGTTTTTAAGTCTCTATTCTTGGTGGGTGCCTTAGGGATTTTGCCTTATCATTTGTTGGATAATTGGTAACCATGTGGATAATATCCTTAGTGATTTTTATCAGTTGGTCTAACCACATCTTTTCCTCATGTAATTAGATGAGTATAACCCTAACCCATTCATTCTTAAACTCCTCTAGGAAATGAAAGGCATTTTTTAGACCTTTCATTTCTAGGTGTGTGTGATTTTCCTTCAACTTTCCATCCTGACACAGCTCCTAGTATGTAGATTGAACCTCAAAATCTCTAATTTTTCTTATCTTGCAATGAATATATGCACGTATATCCTGAACCAATAAAACCCTAGGTGGTATGCTTGAAAATGTGCCTATTTGATCAACTTGTGATACAATATCGGGGTGTAATTTGTATCTTGGTTCTTCGTATGTTGAGGACTTGATCAATGTGACCTTCTTGTCACTGTCAGTCTTGGATGTTGCAAACTTTGATGAGGATACCACTATTTTGATAGATTTAGGGTTTCACAAAAACTGTAAGAAGATAACTCGGTTCGTTAAGAACTTACTTTAAATAATATCAAACTACTCGTGATCTATTTGAATCTTTGTGAAATGCTTGAAAAAATCTTTTCTCAAATTCACTCAAATCGCTCTAGTTTTCTCTGGTTCGTTGTGTGAAGAAATGAGTTGCTTCGTTTCTTATTTATACCTAAAAATTCTTTTCCCGCTCAAAGTTTTGTAATAAATGCTTCACCTACCATAAATTGGTTAATACAAAGGCATTTGATTATCTCTTTTGAAACTTCAACTTGGTTAACACTAAACATTGCTCAGTTGATTTTTCAACTCGGTTAACCTTGATACTTTTACCGATGAACAAACTTTCACTCGGTCATGCTTTTACTGACTATACATAATTCATGCTCAAAACATATAACTACCTAGTGCATATTATTTCATGCTTATTTGATATTCATGCAATAGATATAAGGCACTATTGTAAGCTATAAGCGATTGAAATTCAATTCCATAATTACTTGATTTGCTTAGGTGGAGGTGGTGAGATCACCTGATCCAAATGATGAGGTGTCACTGACTGTTGTGCTTGTTCTAGCATTATCATATGTTTCTCTTCTCCACATTTGGTTCCTTATCCTCATGATTTCTTCAATGGTGTTCTCATTTGTATTAACATTCAGTTTTGGTGCTCAGTCTCTGTAGTATTTTCTTAAATGACTGACATTGTGACAATGCAAACATGCCATTCCAGAATTTGTCCAGTTTCAAGATCTTCCTCTCTAGTGAATTCTCATGCAATTTTTTTCTATATGTCCATATCTACCACATACTGTAAAACTAGTCCAAGTTTTTTAATCCCAAGTATATGCATTACCTTTTCTTCTCGGTTGATATGTCTTATTTTGTCCTTTCAGTTTCCATACTTGTTTCATATTTTTCATGCATTCCTATGATATATGTCCATGCATGTTGCAAGTATGATAGTGATTTTCCATGTAATGTTTCTTAGGTGACTTATTCAACTTTGATCTATAGTCATGTGCTTGATGTCCATACTTGTTGCAGTTATAAAAATAACCATCAAATTTAGGAGTAGATCTAGGAATACCTTTTTCTTTGCTTCTGCAAAAATTTGATGTGTGACCTAGTTTTCCACATTGATAGTATGAGAGCTTCTTTGGCCTTGGATTTGCATAGGTATTCTTTTTTTCATTTTGTCTTGATGACTCTCCCTACTTGGTATAACCATAACCAGTAGTGTTGTCAAGTCTTTTTTTACTATTTAGAAATTCATCCATTCTTTTAGTACTTTCTTCATCTTTCTTTATCATCTCATTATGCTATTGTTGAATCTTCACTTCATTCTTTTTCTAATAAGCTCACTCCTCACTCAATTGACTTCCTGATTCATGACAACCATCTGATTGAAAATTTCAAAATGATGCTCAGTAAGTTTCAATATTTCAGATTCCTTTTCTTCCATCTTTTTAGTAATTTGTCTTCTATCTTCAATAGCTAAGTTCCTTTCTTGTTCAGCCTGTCTTGCATTGTTCATGACATCAATCATTCTTACCATTTGAGTATGTTGACCGATTTGCAATGCTTTCACTTGATCAGTAAGGTGTTGATTATATTCAGATAGATCTGATATGGTTCCTTTAGATGCATTAGATATACTTTCATATCCAGATCCTTCAAATAGTTCCTCTACATCTTCTTCCTAATAATCAGTCTCATTGTGCAAACATGCCAATTCCTTCCTTTTGATCAATAACTCTCTCAATTTCTCTTTGGCTTCCTTGAATTGTTCTATGAGAATCTTCATCTACAACTTATGATTTTGAATAGTCTTGTCAAGCTTATACCTTTCCATCCTTAAGATCTTTTCTCTTCAGTGATTAAACTTCCTCAACAAGAGAACTATCTCTGATACCAATTATTAGAATTATGGAAAGGTTTGTACTGAGAGGGGAGGGGTGAATTAGTACCCTTAAATTTTTTTTAGTTGAATCCTTGTAAACATGTAATTCATTAACCAATTGTATCATTTGCATTCACCATACATCCAATAAAATAACTTAAATGTAAATGCATGCAATTTAATCAAATATGAAAACATGAAACTTCATACACATAACACATGTATTTTGGTATCACAAAAACCCTTGTTAGAAGGTAAAAAATGTGGTGGGGATGGATTAACCCACAAAGCTTCACTACTGCAGTCAATAAAGTTGTTGGTTAAGGCTACAAAGATTTGATCACTTCTGTTGATCTTACCCTATTAGGAGTAAAAATAAGATCAACTAGATCTACCTGGTTAGAGGATTTTAGCAACACAATTAAGTGTGCACTCCGTTAAGAGAGTTTATAAAAAGATTGCTAAGTCTACTCTGTTAAGATTCTACTACAATGGTTAAAAAGAAACAATATAACTAATCTATAGATAGAAACTAATCTTTCCTGATATCAGATCTGTTATGTACTTATCTATTATCACCTCAATGTGATTAAGCTCTTCTCTAAATACTGCTCAACAACCTTCTATTTTTGATAAACTGTATACTCTGTCTTGATGCTTCATACTTAACCCTACCAAATCTTCAAATGTCTCCCAAAATGGTGGCTACTTCATATGTGTTACTTCTCAAAATGACATCTTTACAATTCTTATATCAAAATGATTTGACCTAATTAGGGTTTTGATACTATCTTAGAAAACCTAAGTTCAATGGTTCAAATGAATAACCTAGATCATCTTTACATAGGAACCATTAGTCATTACATGATTACATCCATATTTAATTTAATTTTGATCTTGGTAAACCATTTTCTAATTGGTGTAAACTATTTACCTTGTAGTTTGTGCCATTACAAACTGCTATGTCATTTCCTGCTTCACTCGGTGTATAGTACATTCATCACTCGGTATTTAATTGACACTCGGTACATATGAATACTCGGTGACTACTATTCTTGGTACTTAGTAATCAATTGAATCAGTATGAGTACTCAGTCAAAACTGTATTCGGTATGGTATTTTGCCTTGTATTCTTCTTGGTGTATGTGCTCTGTGTGTTGACCGAATGACCTAAATTGTCTCCTTTACTGACTATATGAATGAATGATACTAATGAAACCTCTTAATGCTCTTAGGAGTAACACATTTTTTCCTTTCTTAGGATATCCAGGTTTTTGAGGAGGAAGTGGAGAAAATTGTCAAATTCTTTAACCTCCTTTGTTGTGAGAAAATTTCTCTCCCATTCTCCTTTTATTTCTATCATTTCCATTACATTGTCATATTTTCTATTTTTTTATTAGTCTAGCTCATTTTATGTTAAGTTAGTTATCTTCTCTATTTTCTATCTCATTCCCTGTACATTATTTATATAGGATGAAAATGAACCACATAAGTTACATCCTACATCCATGTTGTCATCCCAGACTTGCATAGGTGTCCAAGATAGAGAACTTGTGGAGCCTGGTAGTTAATCTTAATAGTTAGCTCTTTCTTTCCAATAGTCACAATTTTTTTTTTTATTGATCTAGTCTTGCTAATTTAATTCTTGAAATTTATATAAATATCATGTAAACCTTAAAATACATCTTGTATCAATCTAGTTTCCTCGATCATTCTAGTTCTCAAGAGCTCTAGTAGAAGTGAGGTGGTGCAAGTTTCGATTTGTCCTTGGGGTTTCATTAATCCCGAGAGTAGAAAATTCACTTCTCCACATTTTAGTGAACCCAATGTGAATTAGAGTCCTCTACATCATCCTTCTTGTTGAGTGATAGTTCTTTCATCAACATGGTGATGATCACTCCCATATCACTACCTAATTAGAGGGTGTCTAACACTAATATGACATTCACCCCTCTTGATACACCTTATTGTGGATAACCTTCTCCTTTATACATCCTATTTTTGGTCAATGGGATTGCCATCAGAGGCATGACGGTTGACCTTGCATGCAACAAAGATGTTATCATGAAGGAGGTGCTCCTTTTAAACTGGTTACATTTTGTGTGATATGATGAGTGCTTGTTAACCATTAGGATCCATGATGGATAATCACATGCCCCTTTGGGGTTGAGTACTTTGACAGTCCAAGTGGGACCCAAGGTAGTTTTTACAACTATGTGATAAAAAGGGAAGCAATGACATAGATGGGTAAAATCACTTCTCCTTTTCATAAATTACACATTTTAGAAGGAATATTCCCTACAAGATTCAAGAAGAGACTCAAATACTAAGTGGGATAATGGTCCTCCACTAAAATATATAATTTATGAAGTGAGAATGAGGAAAACTAGTAATGTAAATGATTAAATAGGAAAGTTTCTAAAAAAATGGTAAAAATAGACTGTAACAGACAGATAGTGAGTGAAAATTTACATAAACAAAAACTAGGAGACATATATGAGCTGTGTAAGAAATATGAGCTCAAAATGCAAGGTACATGTTGATAATGGTGACATGCACCTAAGACATGTTGAGAATTATGACTTATCCTTGGTGTTTAAATTTGATTTTTTCATAGATCATCTGATTATTCCTAATCTACCCAAATCCTATCTGACTACCCTGTAACTTGTTCTTGCACACAAGAAAATGGTGAAAATAGTTACCTAAAGGGGTTTTCCTTGATCAAACCCCTATTTAGGAATAAAATTATAAATGAAATAAAATTACATAAATGAAAGTAAATAGAAAGGAAAATAATAGATTCACCTTGCATAAACACTCATAGATGGATGCAAAAATTGCTCATATCCATGAAGATGCTTGAATGTTCGTGCAATCCAAAGAGTTGACCATGGAATGTGATGTAGAATCAAGGATTCCTTTACAAATGAATAGATCTATGAATGTCACTCCTAGATCTTGAATGTAGATATACTTGATAACCTCTTGAAAAAAAGGAGAGAGAAGATGGATCTTCTTGCTTGATTGAGAATTCCTCTAATTGGCAATCATGGGAGGGAAAATTACATCAATTAGAGAAGTTTTCATTTGACTTGAATGATCTTGAAGAATTGGAGGCTTGGAGATCTTGATCTTGGGTGCTTACCTTCAAATCTTGAATCCAGTTGCTCTTGATTTATTGAAAAACTTGATAGCTTGCTTGCAAATGATCAAGAGTATGGATTTAATATGCAAAATGAGGAGCACTAGCATATTTTTATATAAAATTTACTCCATCATTTCAGGATTCAAAATTGATCTAGGCCAACCAAAAAACAAAATATCTTGAGAAAACCACGACATTGGGCTCCAGGTGAAATCTAGGCTCAAAAACCTAGGGACATGTCGCCATTGGTGACATATCCATGTGAAATTAGCCAAAATTTGAATTAGAGGCTGGGGAGAGTGAAAAGGTGTAGGAAAAGAGGAATCAACTTACTAGGATCAAGAATAATGGGCATTTGGATCTTGAAATTACCAAAATACGTCTAATAGGTCCTAATAAAGCATCCAATCATGGGTGCTAATTTTTTAGGATTATACATTTATCCCCCACTTTAGCGAGATTATGAGACAAGATCGTGCTCATAGTAAAGTAGATCAACACATAAGAAAAATCTTATCAAGGTCAAGGAGACATAAATATCAAGCCCCCAAGGGACTTAAGTCTTCATCAAATCTAAAAACAAGTTAAAAGAGGCATCACTCAGAAAAGAGAGAAAGAGAGAGAAAGAAGCATAACCAATAGCCAAGTAAGGTATTTCCTTACTATGGATCATGCAAAGAGAAAGTACTTCAAAAGAGGGCATTGAAAGTAGAGCAAGATGTGTTATTCTAGTCAATCCATCAAAGAGGATTAGTCCTTAAGGAAAGCATTATATCCATTAATGGATTTGAAAAGGGTAATCAGACCTAAGGAAAGAATTGTCTCCATAGGGTTCAAGGAAAGGAAGATGAATCTTTAAGGAAATAATTGTCTCTATTAAGGGATCTAGGAAAGTGATCATGCCTAAGGAAAGTATTGTCTCCAAAGGGATCAAAGAAAGAAGACTGGTCCTTAAGGAAATCATTATCTCTATTAAGGGATCTAGAAAAGGAGGATCAATCATAAGGAAAGGATTATTTCCATAGAGATCCAATGAAAGGATGAACACAAGGAAAAAGTTGCCTCCTTGGCCATCTAGAAGAGAGATTGCATTGAATAATTATGTATGTGTGTGCAAAATGTGAAACAAGAAGAAAAGTGTATGCCACCACATTTAAGAAATTGTAAACACCTCATTGGGAGGAATGGTTTTAATAAAGAATACATGCACCTGCAAGAAAGGTTTCCACTATGAGATGCCCCCAAGCAACAAAAGACCAAGGGAAATGAAAACATGACAAAAAAGAGCACGAAAGGGATCTACTAACTCTGGGTTAGTATGAACATATCATAATACAAGAGATATTATATCAAAATGAAATTTCATCATTCCCCTAAGGTAGTAGAACTACAAGCACAGTGGAATAATGTAATGTAAGAGTTACAAAGAAGAGTCTTTTTGGTCTGGCATCATAGAGACCAAAAATAATAGATAGATACTATTTTGTATGATCCCCAATCAGACAACATAGAGACACATTTACGAATAGTGGAACATGTAGGACATAACATGTAACAACATATATAAGAAATGACATAAAAATAGAGAATGTCACAAAAAATTGATTCCTTTATCACCTTGTGCCAGTAGAGAAATAAGGGTCATCTAAAGAAATCTAAACAAAAAATATATCAAGTAGCACAAGATGGGGGAAGCACATTACAATAAGAAAACACAAAGAATCCATTGCACAAGAGGAGCTAGTCAAGCATATCGCCTCTCCTCTCATATCGATCTTTAGTATTTTGGAAAGGTATGAAACATGCAAGAGGAGAAAAATCAATAATGATAGATCGAACAATGGGTAAGTGCACCAAGTTTCTAGTCAGAAAAGTGGCCACATGAAAAAAAAACTCAAAATTTTACAAAACCTATGCAGGTTATTTGAAATTCAAAAATTTAGGCTTGGAAAAACCAATCCATGTCGAGCCTAGAAAGAACAATTGTAAAAACCTATAGTTCTTCATAACCTATGTGGGTTATGAAGAACTAAAAAAGGTTCTTCATAATGCGCACTAAGTTTTTTAAAAACTCACAGGTTGGGCTCATTTCTAACTCCCAAAAATGATAGACAACAACTTGAGGTATCCAAAAATACCAAAACCTGAGTGTGTTTCTAATTAAATTGCATTTTCCCAACATTTAGAGAAATTTGCAACCATTGCATGTCATCGAGTAGGTAAGTATTTGTTGTTTTCATTATTTTTTCTTACATTTTAATTAAAGTAGGTTTTTTTATTGATTTAAGTTTTTTTAATTAATTTGATATCAGATTTTGAAAATAATGTCTGACAATGAAAGAGACAACAAAGACCTCTTCTTGCACAACCAACACAAGAAAATAATGAAAATGTTGCACATGAGAAACAACAAAACCCTCAAGATCGTGCTTGAAAATAACAAAACCCTCAACTTCAATCATAGCCACCCAAAAACCCTTTGTATCCTCCAATAGATCCTGTATAGGCCACACAGGAGGATCTTGTCAATCACCTGACATAACACACTACCCAATTTTCTATATTAATGAATAGGTTGAGGTCTTCTAGTCACGAACACCACTCATCCCTCACCAAAACCCTAGAAACAATGGCCAGTAGTGTGAACAAGGTATCTAGACAGGTTACAAAATGAGGTTCATGGGGGGAGCTATTTCATGCATTTTATATGCATGGGTTGTCATATGTTAAGGTGAAAATAAAGGGCATACTTAAAGATGACATATGTGCTCTTTTCACCAATCCTAAAACTAGTAATAGTCTACTTAATGATACAAGTAGGTTTCCTATACATTGGTGTGTGCACGTTGAGATGAAAGAATCTTTTTGTGATAAGTGGTATATGGTCTTTGACCACTACCTTGTAACAATTGGGAGGCACCTCTATATTTTTTTAGAAATATGTGTACTAGAATTTGTACCTTCATAGGGTTAGTATTGCAAGTAATTGAATAAAATAACTAATTTACCACAAAGGAAGAGCTATTTTAACAAATAAAGAGCAATTAAGCACTCTACGGATCTCTAGCTAGGGATGTTAATGATGAAGCTGTTAGCAAGCCTCCATTAATGACAGTCCTAGAATGAGAATAAATGATAAAGCAAGCTAAAGTGTTCAATTCCAAATTTAAATGCTAATTAACTTCTATATTTTCCTTTCTAGCTCAAATTCTCAAGAGGTTAGATGCAATTCTCAGATTTGTGGATGAATTATGAGTGAATTATCCCTTTCTTTTATAGGATTTGGCAAGGGTAGGGGGTGTAGTTGGATTTGATCAAGGTTGAGTTGGGGTTAAGTCCTTGGTTCCACCCTTTGGAGACATTTTAAATGGATTGTACTCAAAGCTTGGGACAAGAAGACAAGATGGGTGGAGAAGATGTTCTTTCCAATTGAGTGATTGAGATTCATTTTGGCTTGATCCATGTGAGTTCTTTCCTTAAATTCTATTGGTTGAGGCTTTTTCCTCCCATGTGGTGTTGAGAGAAAATAGGACTTAACTAATTGAATTTAATTAATTTGTTTAGCCATGTGCACCCCTTGAATGGGTTAATTTGATTTTAAATTAAACTATACAATTGATTTGATTAATTGGACATTGATTTAATTTATCATGATTTGATCAATTTATCTTGAATTTATGGCTTTGATTTTTAATTAAATTGAATTAAAGTTTGATTTGAATTTTGATTGGCTAAATGCTTGTTTCGATTCAATTGCCTTGATTTCTCCTTAGTTTTGCCTTGATTAATCATAAGAATGGTCCTATCCACTTTTCGGTGATTACAAATGCCCCTCTTTGAGTTTACATGTGAAGCGTGTCGATTCAAAGAATGTTTTGATCCAACTCGATACAAGGTCCTGATTCTATCAATGGTCGATCTTGATGTTTGATATGAGATGTAGATTTTGATGATAAGATTGATGTAGTTCAGATTGATTTGATATTTTTTATGATCGATTTGATGATAGATTGCATGATATGGTACCTGATTTGATTCGGTTTGATGTTTGATGCCCCTTTCAATTGATAAGAAAAAAAATTTCTATTAAAAGATTATGCTCTGATTTGATGGTTGTTCCCTTGATTCGATGATGTTGCTACTACTACTGATCATCTGAGTGTATGCCCCCTCGGAAATGAAATGAAATTTGTAGATGTTTTGAAAAAGTTGATGATTTAGGTCAGTTTGCGTTGATTAGATCAATTTATAATGAATTTTGATTTCATTTCCAATAATATTTTTGCATCTGCATGATGACAAATGCCCCTGATTTGGCCAATTTAGTGAAAAATTTGGGTTCCCGGGCATTTTTTGGTTAATGATGCCCTTTTTAGGTCAAAAAGGTCTATATAAAGGGGCAAAAAGTCATTTTCACTATTCATTTTGACTTTTGACTTTTGACTTTTCACTCTGACTCCTCCGAGCTCTTCACCATGGTGATTTTGATTTGTGAGCATAGGTTCAAGCGCAGGTGATGGTTTCAGTAGCCAGTGACGTACGGACCTTCGGTAAGTGCCTGATCCTCTTAGTTTTCAAATTCATACTTTGATTTTCCAAAAAAATGATTTTTTTAATAGAAAAACCCTCTTTTTTTGCAATTTCTAGCTCAAATAGCACATTTGCACATTTTAATAGCACTTTTGCTCATTTTTTAGTGCTTCCACAGTTTCAAATAGTGCGTCCGTGTTGCCAATTAGCACTTTTACATGGTAGTTCTAGGGCACAAAAAGCATTTAAAATTTAGTTTAGTGCGTTCACTAAGCCTTAGCACTTTTGAAATTTTATTTGGTGCATTCACATTTTATAATAGTGCATTTGAAAAGTTTTAGCGCATATGTGTTTAAGCAGCACTTTTGATAATTTAGATAGTGCTTTTAAACATTTAAATAGTGCTTTTGTATTTTAGCACATTTAAGCAATTAAACATCGCTTTTACCCAGGTACGAATTTTTTTTTAAAATGCCTTAGTTTTTTGAATTGCTCAATATCATTGATCAGTTGATTGGCATAGGTAATAAACTTGATTTGGTAGCAAGTTATAGGATGTCAGTTTGAGTCAATTGTGATTTGAAAGTTTGATTGTCAATCCTGATTTAGATGATGGATGATGATGAATTTTTCATCCTCTCTGAATAGAATATGGAAAATTGATTGTGGTTTGATATTTGTAAATGCTTGATTGACTTAGAATAATTCAAATGATAACTGATTTAAAATCTGATGTAATTAAAATTTCTTTTTGCAGGCAGTGCTTAAGTCATTGGGTGTTCGTGGTTCATACCCGTTGCCTTTTAGTATGATCGATGATCTGAGTGGTGCGGATTAGAGACACATTGGCCGATGTGGATTATCTTTCCTACTTCCTCTACCTCAATTTTGAGTGAATTAAGGATTGATCACTGCTATGGCTAAGAGATGGCACTTAGACCATAACACTTTTCACTTGCCGATGGGGGAGATGAGCATTACCCCTGAGGATGTATACCTCCTCCTTCGCCTTCCAACTAGAGGAGAGCTGGTATTTTATGACCAGGTCTATGATGGTGCAGCATGTCAATGGGTCTTTCAAGATCCTACCATTGGTGATGATCACATTCAGTGGTCTCAGTTTCATTCTTTTCCCATTTTTATAGTGGTTCTAGGTGCATTGATTGTAGGATTCCTCTTACTTGATAGACGGGGTCATGGATTTGCAATCAGATGGGGTCCTATTTTGGAGGACTTGTTGGCTCATCTTTGGTGGTTTGATTGGGGATCATGTGTTCTAGCACAGCTCTATCATGAGTTGCATATTGTTGTGTCTAAGTGCTCCTCCACTCTCTCAGCAAGAGGTATATTACTTCAACTTTGGACATGGGAGCATCTCCCAATGACATGACCTATTGCAGTGTGACACTGAGATCTGTGTTGGCCATTCACCTGGATGTATGAGGGGATGGTAGTGCAGACCCATATGGGGAAGTTAGATTACTGGCATTGTGTGATCAATGATATAAATCACATTGTCTAGAGGCCTTATCTAGGTTGTGAGCCATGGCTAGAGGATGATTCTGAGCTTCCGTACATGTTCTATCCTCATTGGATGATTGGTTGTACCCCTTATATTATAGAGAGATTTTTCTTTTGGAGGGTACTACGACAGTATGGCAGTACAGAGTGTATGCCCTAGGGCATTGCTATGTATGCTCAGGTTTAGGCAGAGAGATCATTATGGGGTCCTATTGTGGATTTTAGGACATCTCATCAGGAGATACGAGATCTAGGTTATTTTCCATGGGCCATGATAGAGGATTTCATTGATGTAGGGATGACATATGATTATGTAGATTGGTTCGGTCAGAACCCTTTTCTAAGGCTCACAAATCCAGCTGAGTGGGTACTTGGTATTGATGAGGAGTCTGATGGTGGTGGAGATGATGGTGGAGATGATGGCAATGATGGGGATGGTGGTGGGGGTGGGGGTAGGATTCAAGCATGACATGGACAATAGGGTCATCGAGCAGCTAGAGCGAGTAGAGTTCTCATGCCAGTTATTGCTGCTGATCCCATTCCTCCTAGGGGTGGTGGTCAAGTGAGGGGCCATGGTGTTGACAGAGCTTTACACCAGGTTTCTAGGGATCCTGTAGGTAGATAGGATCACTACAGTGCAGACATTATTAGATTAGGTATAGGGCTAGCCAGCATAGGCTCCTCCAGTTGTTCTACAGGTTATTCCTCAGGCTCCTCCAACACCGACACCTATTTTTGCATCTATGTCATCTTCTTCTCATTCATCTTCTCCTGCTTTTGTTCCATCGCTATCTGTTCCATCTTCTTCCATGCTTTCTTCTAATTCCATGCCTCCACCATAGACTTCTACTACACAGGCTCCTAGCATAGCTGCACTAGAGGTTTGAGCTTTACAGTCAGAGATGTCTGAGGTTAGACAGGAGGTTAGGCAGCTAAGTTCTATGATGCATGCCTTTATGGTAGTGATGAGTTAGCATGGGTTGCAGCCAAGCTCGAGTTATCCTCCTAATAATGCTCCTGGTCCTGATGGTGTTGATGGTGCTGGTGGTTCAGCCAGGTGATCTATGATTTGAGATGATTCTTGTTATTCTTTTGTTGATGTATATGATGTCATTCTTCCTCTATATCGAGACATTAGACTCCATTGTATCTTTTGATTTATTTGATGTTGTTTATGTTGATACTTTGATACTTTGATAGACTTTGATTATCTTGATGTTGCAACATATGATCATACCATGGACTCTGATACTTGTTTTATTTATGATGATGATACCACAGACTTTGATACTCATTTTTGATAGATTTACTATATATTATGTCATGATATGTTGGATCTCCTTTTCATTTTTTTTGGTATGATATGCAGATCTATATGGTTCTATCTTCTATATGCTTTCTTTTATGTTTTTTAGAATGCAGTTTTTGATATGGATGCACATGTTCTATTGATGCTTAGATGATTGTATTATGTATGACATAGAATAGATGAATGGACGCAATATGAACTTAATGATATGATTTAATGATTAATGATATTATGGATGCAATTGATATATAGATGTGTTAGATGAATAATGCAATGGTTAAAGCGATGTAATGATTTAATGGATAATGGATGTATTTATTTTAATATATGGATGCAATGGATTTTATGGTATGCAAATGTGATGGACCTATATGATGTGATGTATAATGATCGTGGATACTTAATGATTAATGATTCTAAATGTTATATGTGATATGGATGAATGATATAATGTAATGATATCTAATGAGGTTAAATGAATAATTTTCCATATGCCATGTTTTTGAATGTACTAAATGATATGCACCTAATGATGATTTAAAATGATTTTAATGGATGAAATGAACTTTTAACTAATGCAATGCACTTAATGGATTGATATGAATGATATAAAGAACACACCCTAAATGAGATGAATGTTAAAATGAATGCAATCTGATGCAATGAAATTAATAAAAAATGATTTAAAGGATGAATGCAACCTGATTCACTTAATGAATTTAATTTTATGTAAGATATGAATGATGAATGCAACTTAATGCAATTAATGTTATAAAGATGGTTTAAACTATATGGAATGAACTTCAATTAAAATGAATGCAACTTAATGCAAGCTAACATGAATCTAGCGAATGCTTATGAACTAATGGAATGCACCCTTTTTTTTTAAAAAAAATTTCTAGCACACTCGATCACATATAATTTTTGATGCTCATTTGATTTTTGATTTGACCACACCCCCTTTCTCTTTTCCCCTTGCAATTTAATTTTTAGGCTAAGAAAGGAAAAATACATTAAATGCATTTAATCTAAGATGTATGCAACTAATTGTCATTATTCAAAAATTTGGAGCTTATATTCATCATTGAGCAGTTTTTGGAATCCTGATTTAGTACAACCATCACTAGTTCAACCATGATGATATGAATACCTTTTTCACCTCTTTTGTTGCTTTCCCATCTCTTTCTAGTACAACTATCACTGATTGAAGCCAATCATGGGAGTGCGAATACTGATTTTGTCAGATTCTATGTTGCAAGTGGATTTTGGTATTATGATATTAAACATCAAAATATCCAATGTATCCTTTTGCGTAAACAAACAAAGATCTTTTATCCTATGTACAAGTCCTCGATGATTCTTTGATGATCACATCCTTAGACAAATAATACATGCTTTAAAACTTTGATCTTAAGGGAATCATTCAGAAATCAACTAAAATATCATGCTTTCATCATAGCTTGTCTAGTTTAAAAACTTTCATTGATTCGCTAGAAAGACATGATTTCATCAATCAAGTCAACACTTTAGAAATTTTTTTGCAATGTTTGTCAAATCCATATTTCAAGTCTAGTTCCATCCATTTCATACTTTTAATCCTAATAAATGTAGGGTCATGTAAGATTTCAGACCAAATTTTGCGTTTGTTTCAAATTGGATTATAATGAAGATTTGATTAAGTGCTTCACTTGCATTTTTGATGAATTGATTCAATGACTGATTGAAGTTTTCTTTTGATGAATCCTTCCTCCTTTAGAGTAGATTGCCCCCAGTTTGATATGATTTCAATGTTGGACTTAGGACAATTTGCAGATTAGGTGACCAAAATCTTTAGGTACTTGCAAATGCAACTATGGGATTTTATTATGCAATATATACAAATGCTGGTGAATGCAATATATCAAGGATGGCTGCTAGGTATGTGACTGACTTGGACTTTCAATGGCACCTTTCTACCAGGTTTTCACTGATTGAATGGATCTTGCTTTCTTTTTCTATTTTTAAAGCTTTTTTCCTTTTTTTGCTACCAAGGTGCCTATTTGCTAGGTTTTCACCAAGGCACTTTTTCTCTTTTTCTCTTTTTTTCTCTTTTCTTTTTTTTTTCAATTTTTTTTCTTTTCCATATCATCAAGGTGCCTATTTGCTAGGTTTTCACCAAGACAACATCTTTTTGAGGATCATATATGAATGTTTTTGGCTTTATGCATGCTCAATTTTCCACTGTTTTTGATCTTTTTTGCATTTCTAATTTGTTTGCTCTTTTCTAATTTTTAATATTTTTGGTATTTTCAAGATCTCTTTTGACTATGTATAATAAATAGGATGCTTTCTCATCTGATTTTTTGATACTCTTTTTCTTTATCCTCTTTCATCTTATTTATGTGTAGAACCTTTTGAGATGAATGTTATTGATAGGTTCTTGTAAGTCTTCTCCATCACAATCAACTAACTTATAGGTGCTGGTCCCAAAAGATGAAGTGATCACAAAAGGTCCTAACCAGTTTGTGTTAGCTTGTGGTGACTGATCAGGAAAGTATTGTACATTTTTTAGCTATTTTTTGGGTGGACATGTTGTAACTCAATCTAAATCTAAATCGGTAAAATATTGTATAATATGGCTTAGGGTTAGGGATTTCATAATGTATGGTTTTAGTACTTGTGGCACAGTCGAGCTATAAGGGATTATAGATTGTAATCAGGTTGTAATCATTGGATAATAATAATATTGGACTCATTTTTGGTGGATGTATCCCAAGGATTGGGTGAACCACGTTAAATCTTTGTGTCTTTTGTTCTCTTCTGTGTGGTTTATGTTTTTATGATATTGGTTATTTTTGCATGTAACTATTATTTCTTCCTTTTTAATCCTAACAAGTGGTATCAGAGCGAGGTTGTTTTCAGTTATGCTCTGCAGGAAGATATCATGGTTTAGTGGGAGTCTCACGGTTGAGTGGGAGAAATGGAAGATGAGGGTAGGCTGAAGGTTGACAAGTTTAATGGGTTGAACTTTCAATTATAGAAAATGCAAATGGAGGACTATCTCTATTAGAAGGATCTATGGCAGCCGTTGGAAGGAAAAGCCAACAAACCAGAAAGCATTTCTGATGAGGACTGGACAATTCTTGATAGAAAGGCTCTCGGTAGTATTCGATTATGTCTAGCACAATCGGTGGCATTCAATATTACACAAGCAATGACAAATGAAGATTTGATGAAAATGCTAGCGAAGTTGTATGAAAAGCCTTCCACTTCAAATAAGGTATTTCTCATGAAGCGCTTGTTTAATGTGAAAATGGTGGAAGGTGGGTTAGTTTCTGATCATTTAAATGAGTTTAATACAGTTACCAGTCAATTAACTTCTGTCAATGTTATTTTTGATGAAGAAGTCAGGGATCTCTTGATTTTGTGTTCTTTGCCTGAAAGATGGAATGGCTTGGTAATGGATGTCAGTAACTCTGTTTCTAGTTCTAATACCCTAAAATTTGATGATGTTATTGGTGCTATTCTAAGCGAGGAAATTCATAGGAAAAGCTCAGGTGGATCCACATTAGGTAGTGTCTTAAACTCACAAAGCAGAGGTAGAACCAATGAGAGAGTAAACAACTCTGGAAATCATGGGAAATCAAGAGGAAAATCAAAGGGAAAGAGATCTGAATCCAAAGGGACAAATGATTGTTGGTACTATGAAAAACTAGGTCATAAGAAGAAAGATTGCTGGTCTTGGAAGAATAAAGAAGGAGATAAACAAGAAGGTAACAAGGAGGAAAATGTGGTAAGTAATAAACCCGAAGAGGATGCCTTGCTTCTTTCTTTAGAAAGTATTGATGATTCATGGGTTTTAGATTTTGGGGATTCATTTCATGCTACACCCCATAGAGGTTACTTTCTTGATTATGTCAAAGGGGATTTTGGGCAAGTTTATTTGGCCGATAATGAACCCTGTCAGATAGTTGGAAAGGGAAAAATTAAGATTAAGTTTCAGAATGGGAATCATTGGCTACTACAAGAGGTAAGACATTTTCCAAGGTTGAGTAGGAATTTAATTTCAGTAGGGCAACTGGGTGATGAGGGTTTCATAGTTAATTTTAATGATAGAAATTGGAAGGCTTCAAAAGGTTCCTTATTAGTAGCAAAAGGTGTGAAAGAAGGCACCTTATATCTTTGTATAGGTCATATTGTTCCTTCTACTTTAATTGTTTCAGAAGATAATGAATGTTTAGGAATAGTGGTTGTAGTTGAGCAGGAAGAACATCAAACTGTTGCTGTAGTTTCTGACACAACATTCTGGCACAACAGACTCAGGCAAATGAGTGAAAAAGGTATGAAATTACTTCATTCAAAGAAATTTTTACCTAGTCTAAAATGTGCCAATATGGATTTCTGTGAAAGTTGTATTTATGAAAAACAAAAGAGAGTTAGTTTTGTAAAGAGTGGGAAGGAAAAGGAAAATGAGAGATTAGAGCTTGTGCATATAGATGTATGGGGACTAGCTTAGGTATCTTCTCTTGGTGGCTCTCTGTATTATGTTACATTTATAGATGATGCAACACAAAAAGTATGTATTTAATTCCTTAGACATAAATATGATCTATTTCAAACTTTTAAGAAATGGAAATGCTTGGTTGAGAATGAGACTGGTAAAAGGCTAAAATGTCTTAGATCCGATAATGGTGGTGAGTATTGTAGCACATAATTTGAAAATTATTGTTCCTCTAATGGTATTCATAGGTAGAAAACTATACCAAGGACTCCACAAGAAAACAAAGTGGCTGAATGCATGAACATGACAATAATGGAGCGTGCAAGGAGTATGAGGTTGCATGCTAGGCTACCCTTAAACATGTGGGTAGAGGCTGTAAAAACTCCTATTTATTTAATCAATAGAGGCCCCTCTACTCCTTTGGATTGTGGTATTCCAGAGGAAGCATGGAGTTGTAAGAAGGTGAGTTATTCTTTTCTCAAAACCTTCGGTTGTGAAGCTTTTGCACATATAGATTCTGAAAATAGAACCAAGATGGAAGCTAAGTCAAAGAAATCTATATTTTTTGGATATGGCATTGATGAATTTGGTTATAGGCTTTAGGATTTTGAAAATCATAAAATTGTAAGAAGCAAGAATGTCATATTCAATGAGAAAGTGTTGTACAAAGATTTGTTGTAGCAGCATGAGAAGAAAGAAAATGATTATGTAGTACTGGATGATACTCCTAAAGATGATGTTTCAGTAGTTCCTTATGCTCCACAACAACAACAACAAAAAATAGCACACACCCCAATGAATGTTAGATGGTCAACAAGGCTAAGTAAACCTCTAGAAAGATTCTCTCCCTTTTTGTATTCTATTTTGTTAACAGATGTTGGTGAACCTTAATGTTATAATGAAGCTATGTAGGTGGATACACAGATTCAGTGGGAGTCTGCAATGACAGAGGAAATGGATTCCTTGCTGAAAAATCAAACTTGGGATTTATGCAAGTTACTTGCAGGTAAATGGGCTTTATAGAACAAATGGGTTCATAGGCAGAAAGAAGAGGATGGAGGTAAGAAAAGATTTAAAGCCAGGTTAGTTGTAAAAGGATTTGCATAGAAAAAAGGCATTGATTTTGATGAGATATTTTCTCTAGTTGTTAAAATGACTTCTATTCGTACTATTTTAAGTATTGTGGCTACTAAAGATTTTCATTTAGAGCAGCTAGATGTTAAAACAACTTTTCTTCATGGTGATTTGGATGAATAAATATATATGGTACATCCACAAGGATTTGAGGTCAAGGGTAAGGAGAATTTGGTGTGCAAATTGCAGAAAAGTTTGTATGGCTTGAAGCAAGCACCTTGGCAATGGTATATAAAATTTGACACTTTTATGAATGAGCATGGATACCCTCGGTGTCATTCTGACCATTGTATTTACTTTAAGAGGTTGGATGATGATAGCTACATTATTTTATGCTTATATGTTGATATGATTGTAGCTGGGTCTAACATGAATCACATAAAGGGATTGAAACAATAGTTAGCGCATACTTTTTCTATGAAGGATTTGGGGGTAGCAAAACAAATCCTTGGTATGAAAATTTGCAGAGATAGGAAAAATAGGAAGTTGACCTTATCTTAGGCTGATTATATTGAGAAGGTGTTTCATCATTTCTCTATGGAGAATGCCAAAGCTGTCAGCACACCTTTTCCTGGTCATTTGAAATTGACTAAGGAGATGTGTCCTAAGACATTAGAAGAGGAGGCTAAAATGTCTAAGGTACCTTATGCTTCAGCTATAGGGAGCTTAATGTATGCTATGGTATGTACTAGGCCAAATATTGCACACACAGTGGGAGTCAGTAATGGATATATGAGTCACCCTGGTATTGAGAATTGGAATGCAATCAAATGGATTCTCATGTTAGAATAATTGAGAGGGGGGTGAATCAGTTATCTAGTGTCCCAATTCAAAATGTATAATTCAAAACTTTTTCTTCAATTTTTGCTCGTCAGTAAACACTAAATACTTTCACTGTCTGTGCTTTTACCGATTACCAGTCTAATGCTAAAATAGTTACCGATCAAATCTAACATGTAACATTTAAAGAATGATAACAAACAAATATCACAATCAACACATAACACAAGAGATTTAACGTGGAAACCCTGTAAAGGGAAAAACCACTTGGGACTAGCGACCCAAAATTGTTCACTCTTTTGAAGTGAGGTCAATTAAGACCCAACCATGTTAAAGGTTACAAACATACTGTCAGGTGTGACCTTGTTAGAGGATTTAGACTAGAAGTTATCATCCAACCAGCATTCACTATGGGGTTGACAGGATAACAATGTTCATTCTATGAATGATACATCATAAGACTTTCAAAGTCCACTCGGTTAAGAGATTTTGACTATATACAATGGATAAATATGTAACAGTAAATGACCTACCCTAATACAACTTCAATTGCAAATTACAGATCAATATTTAGTCCATACAAATCCTTCTGATCAATATTTCACTTCAGATTCAATACTATATCAACTTACTATCTATTAGTAATTGCTCTTTGTAGCTCGGTTCTTACTAACCAGTATGATTAGACTACATGAAAACCTTGTTCATGTGATATTCCTGTAGCTTCTTCTTCTTCCGGAATTTTCATAAAGAAATTTTGTGCTCTTATATAGACAAGTAAATCATTTTCTTCTCCACAATCAGATTTTGCTGCTTAACCTCATTCATAGATTTTGCCACTTCAAACTTTCTCGGTACTTGTGTCAATAACATGTTTCAATCTTCTCCGTTAGATCTTCCCTATATTTTTTCAGCCGTCGATCTGTGTAACAAACATTATCTATTACCTCGATGTTATACTCTTGCCAACTCATCAATCTTATCAACTAAACTAATCATTTAATACATTTTGTTCTACTCGGTTAACAACGAAATGCATTGGTGAACACTGCTCAGTTAATACTATGATTGGTATACACTACACTCCGTCGGTGTATACTAGAAATCCTTCATTTAATGACAACATTACTTTGTGTCTTTCAACTCTATACTTCATCATAGATGAATACAACATAATAAAGTCAATATCATCAAGTCATAGACTCATCAACAAGTTACTCAATGTGTTCCTTATCCTCATCTATCATGTACATCTTTCCTCATGTAGATTTCTCTGTTCTTCATCTCCTTCACCTTTCTTTAGATGTCTCAGTATAGTAACTTACAAGATAAGTGTTGTCAAACTAGTTGACATCAATGACAACATAATACTAATTTAATCATATTACATATCTAATCAACAACTCCTTAATGATCTTTAATCACAGATTCTTCAATCAGATTCCAAATCAGTTGTAGTCCAACAATCTCTCCCTTTGGCATTGATGGCAACTCAAGTAATATGAAATGTACCATATACATACCAAACATATATTCTATAACTTAGTGAACAAAATGTTGTAAGTTGAATAGACTTAATATGTTTAATCACTATGTTACTAAGCAGCATTAAATAATACAGCTTTACCATTCTGTAGTTGTGTTCTTTTCAGTTCTCCTGTTCCTGCTTGTATTCTCTGTAACTGATCTTCAATACTCTATCTCATTCAGATTGTCTCTCCCTTAGATAATTCTTTTTGGTGCTTGTTCCTTTTCATATCTTGTTTATCTCTCCCCTTTTAATTTCATATTGTTTATCTCTCCCTTTGACAGCAATGCCAAAGAAACAAATGAACAAATAATTCTGTCTTCCTCTATATCTCTGAATACTGATCACAACCTTGAACATGATTCAAAGTGTGAACTATGCTGCATCAACATAATGATCTTATGATAAACGTAGGCTGATGCAACAACTAGATTACCTTAGTGACCGATAGATAGGGGACGGACCCGAAGTCTAGTCCTCAAGTATTCAAATGTGTCCTTTGATAGGGTTTTGTAAAAATATCTGCAAGTTGTTCTTTAGATGTGACAAATTCTAACTTTACTTACTTCTCTTGCACTTGTTCTCTTAAGTAATGATACTTAATAGATATATGCTTTGTCTTAGAGTGCATCATGGGATTTTTTGAAATATTAATAGCACTAGTGTTGTCACAATATATAATCACCGGGTTTGTGATTACCTCATTCATTCCTTCCACCACTTGTTTGATATATGCAATGTTTGAACAGTTAGTAGCAGTAGCAAAATATTCTGCTTTAGCTGTAGACTAAGAAATACAAGCTTGCTTTTTACTTGTCCATGTTACAAGTCTTTCACCAAAGAAAAATGCTCCTCCAGTGGTGCTTTTTCTATCATCCACATTTCTAGCCCAATCAGCATCGGTGTAAACTTTTAGTTCAAACTTCCCTTCCTTAGGATACCATAATCCAAAATTCTCTATTTTCTTCAAGTATCTTAAGATCTTTTTTGTAGCTATCGTGTGTGATTCTCTAGGATTAGCAGAAAATCTTGCAACAATTCCCACAGCATGTGCTATATCTGGTCTACTATGAACTACATACATTAACTTACCAATCATGGATCGGTAGAGTGTTTGGTTTACCTCTGTAGTTTCATCCTCCTTTGTCAATTTGCATCCAGTATCCATCAGTGTTCCTCCAGGTTTAGCATCTTCCATGCCAAATGTCTTCAGTACTTCCTTTATGTATTTAGATTGTGTGATGAATATCCCATCACTCTACTAAATCACTTGTAGTCCAAGAAAGAACTTAATCTCTTCGAACATAGACATTTCAAATTCCTTTTGCATTTCATTAGCAAATGCCTTGTAGACAAGATTTGGGCCTCCAAAGATAATGTCATCAACAAATATTTTAGCAATGATAATAGTATCATCAGTATCACCTTTCACATATCAATTGTTTTCACTTGTTCTAACAAATCCAATACTTAACAAGTAAGTATGCAGTCTTTCATACCATGCTCTCAATGCTTGATTCAAACCATATAAAGCTTTATGTAATCTATATACCATGTCTTTATTGTTGGGATCAAAAAATCCTTCAGGTTGTTCAATGTAGACCTCTTCTTCAAGTATACCATTTAAAAATGCTGACTTCACATCCATTTGATAGACTTTCAATTTCTTAAGTGCAACATATACAAGTAGCATTCTAACTCCTAATAATATAGCAACAGGTGCAAATGTTTCACCATAGTCAATGCCTTCTTCCTATGCATATCCCTTGCATACCAATCTAGCTTTATTTCTTGTGACTTCACCATTTTCATTCAATTTATTCCTATATATCCACTTAGTACCAATAACATTTTTATCTTTTGGTCGGGGTACTAGGGACCAAGTTTTGTTGTTCTCTATTTTCTCTATTTCTTCCTTCATTACATTAACCCATTCTTCATTCTCTAATGCAACTTTCACAGTTTTAGGTTCAAATTCATAATTAAACATGTACCTTGTCTTGTTTTGCTTCTAGTTTGCATTCTAGCATGCCTGTCTCCAATGATTTGTGTCTCAGGATGATGTCTTCTGACAAAACTAGCCAAAACTTGGTTTCTCCTTTCTTTCTCATCCTGTTTAGGGTCATTATCTTGCTTAGTAGCTCCATCTTGTTCCTCGGTTTGTGTTGTCTATTGTCCTGCATTGTTTCCCTGCTAACTGGTTGACACAGTTTGCGGTGTCGGTAGATACTCTAGATGTTCAAAACAAGTGAATCTACTGTTGTCTTCTAGTTCCTTTGTACTTTCCTCTATGTACTTGTCATCAAACTCATCAACATGAACATTAGTACTTACAACTATCTTATTTTTAGCCTTATTCAAACATTTATATGCTTTACTTATAGTGGAATATCCTAGAAATATTCCTTCATCTCCTTTAGAATCAAATTTTTCATTTCTCTCATCTTTCAAAATAAAGAATTTACTTCCAAAAATTTTGAAATAACTTACAGTAGGTTTGTGTCCAAACCATAGTTCATAAGGTGTTCGGTTGGAGTCCTTCTTCAGTTGTACTCGGTTAAGAACATACATAGTTATACTAACAACTTCCCTCCAATATGTCTGAGCAACATTCTTTTGTATCATCAATGTTCTAGCACAATCAATTATAGACCTGTTCCTCCTTTTAGCCATGCCATTTTGTTGAGGTGTCCTCAATGCAGATACCCATCTTTTGATTCCATGCTCATTACAAAAATTAGTAAATTCATCAGAGATAAATTCACCTCCTCTATTAGATCTTAAAAATTTTATTTCCTTTCCGATTTCTTTCTCTACCTTAGCTTTATAGCACTTAAACATTTTGAAAACTTCAAATTTCTCTTTCAGGAACATAACAATCATCAATCTAGTATAATCATCAACAAAAAGAATAAAATATCTATCACTGGAATAGCTCTAAGTTCTCATAGGACCACATAGGTCGGTATAAACCAACTCAAGTATCTTCTTTATTGAATAGTCTTTGCTTTTAAAACTAGGCTTAGTCATCTTACCTTTCTGACATTCATGGCACATGGCATGATTAGGTTTTGTCAAGTTAGGCAATCCTCTAACTCTTTTCTTTCTACTAATCTTGATCATGTTGTCAAAGTTCACATGGCATAGCCTTCTATGCCACAACCAAGCATCTTCATCCTTTATTAACAAACAAGAAGACTGATCCATATCAAGATAGAATAGATTACCTCTGGATTGTGTACCAGTTCTGACAAGTCTTCCTCCATCATCATAGATTTTCACCTTTTTTCTCTCAAAAGCTAGTTGGTGGCCTGAATTGTTCAGCTCAGCCACACTTAACAAATTATAGTTTAATCCATCTACCCAATATGCATTTTCACATTGTAATCTATCATTGATCAGTGGTGAGCCTTTACCTCTTACCATACACGGTGCATCATTTCCCATTCTCACAAATCCTCCATTATATTCAACAAGATGATCAAACTTCTCTACATCACCGGTCATGATGATAAGTACAGCCACTGTCTATGATCCATGTATCATTTTTGCTTACTTTAAAGATCAGTGTTGTCTCTTCATGTTTCTCTTCCTCTTTTGAGTCATCTTTCATAGCCACAAATACAACTTCTATATCATCATCAAAATTAGATTCAGTTTTAATATCTTCAGCTATGTAACATACCTTTTTTCCTTTTTCATCTCAATTGTCTCTGTTGTAGTGTTGGTAGCCTCTATTGACTCTTCTCCCATAGCTTCCTTTAGATCAGTCTTTGGATCTATCATCATCTTTCTTCTATGGACATCTAGCAACAATGTGACCGACTTCTTTACAATTAAAGCATGCTAAAGGTAACATACCTTTATACCTTCCTTTTCTTTTGGGCAATCGTCTGGCCATAAGTGCTTCAAGCTCATCAAGTTCATCATCGGTATTGTCATCACTATCACAATTCTTACTATTCCTACTAGACTTTCAAATCTTCAAAGAAGACATGAAAGAAGATTCAACAGAAGGAACAACATTGTTATCAAAAAATTTTAATTCAAAGGTTGTAAGTTTACCAATCAGAGTGTCAAGAGTAAGGTTGGATGTAGCTCTTGTTTCATGAATTGCAGAAAACCTAATTGCATAAACCGGTAGCAAAGTTCTGAGAATCTTGCTTATCACTATTTCATCATCAATCACTCCATCAGATGCTCTAATAGCATGTACCACCTCTTTGAGTCTATTTGAATATTGGACAATGTTCTCACCTTCTTTCATTCTCATGTCATCAAATCTACCTCTCAAACTTTCAGCTTAGGCTCTTTTGACATTCAGATCTCCACTGTATATTTGTGCTAATTTATCCCACATTCCTTTGGTAGTCATGCATGTTTTGATATCTTCAAATTCAGCATCGGTACAGGTAGCAGTAAGTTCCATCATATTAACATTGTGGTCATGGTTGTCCTTCAATTGATCAAGAGTTAAGGGACTAGTGGGCGGTTGCATGTAGCCATTCTCCATCAGCTCTAGTGTAGAGTTCTCAATTCTAGATATGTGCAGCTTCATTCTGCTTTGCCATACTGTGAAGTTCTCTTTGTTCAATTTTGGTACTTCCCTCTTATACATCTTGAGACCTTTATGCTTAAGTCCTTAAAAATTTGTTCCAAGCAACCAGTGTCTGATACCAATTGTTAGAATAACTGAGAGGGGGGTGAATCAGTTATCTAGTGTCCCAATTCAAAATGTATAATTCAAAACTTTTTCTTCAATTTTTGCTCATCGGTAAACACTAAATATTTTCACTGTCTGTGCTTTTACCGGTTACCATTCTAATGCTAAAACAATTACCGATCGAATCTCACATGTAACATGTAAAGAATGATAACAAACAAATATCACAATCAACACATAACACAAGAGATTTAACATGGAAACCTTGTAAAGGGAAAAACCACCTGGGACCAGCAACCCAAAATTGTTCACTCTTCTGAAGTGAGGTCAGTTAAGACCCAACCCTGTTAAAGGTTACAAACACATTGTCAGGTGTGACCTTGTTAGAGGATTTTAGACTAGAAGTTATCGTCCAACCAGCATTCACTATGGGGTTGACAGGATAACAATGTTCATTCTATGAATGATACATCATAAGACTTTCAAAGTCCACTCGGTTAAGAGATTTTGACTATATACAATGGTTAAATATGTAACAGTAAATGACCTTCCCTAATACAACTTCAATTGCAAATTATAGATCAATATTTAGTCCATACAAATCCTTATGATCAATATTTCACTTCAGATTCAATACTGTATCAACTTACTGTCCGTCAGTAATTGCTCTTTGTAGCTTGATAATTATTTTGCAGCTCGGTTCTTACTAACCAGTATGATCAGAATACATGAAAACCTTGTTCATGGGATATTCCTGCAGCTTCTTATTCTTCTAGCATTTTCATAAAGAAATTATGTTCTCTTATATAGACGAGTAAATCATTTTCTTCTCCACCATCAAATTTTGCTGCTTAACCTCATTCATAGATTTTTTCACTTCAAAATTTCTCGGTACTTGTGTCAATAACATGTTTCAATCTTCTCCGTTAGATCTTCCCTGTATTTTGTCAGCCGTCGATCTGTGTAACAAAAATTATTTGTTACCTTGATGTTATACTCTTGCTAGCTCATCAATCTTATCGGCTAAACTAATCATTTAATACATTCTATTCTTCTTGGTTAACAAAGAAATGCGTTAGTGAACACTGCTCGGTTAATACTATGATTGGTATACACTACACTCCATTGGTGTATACTAGAAATGCTTCATTTATCGACAACACTGCTTTGTGTCTTTCAGCTCTATACTTCATCATAGATGAATACAACATAATAAAGTCAATATCATCAAGTCATAGACTCATCAACAAGTTACTCAATGTGTTCCTTATCCTCATCTATCATGTACATCTTTCCTCATGTATATTTCTCTACTCTTCATCTCCTTCACCTTTCTTCAGATGTCTTGGTATAGTAACTTACAAGATAAGTGATGTCAAACTAGTTGACATCAATGACAACATAATAATTATTTAATCATATTACATATCTAATCAGCAACTCCTTAATGATCTTTAATCATAGATTCTTTAATCAGATTCCAAATCAGTCATAGTCCAATATCTGAAATATTTGAGAGGTACATCCAGTAAGTGTTTACACTTTGGGGGATCTACTACTACTGTACAAGGCTATGTTGACTCAGATTTGGTAGGAGATATAGATAGCAAGTGGAGTACTATAGGCTATGTATTTACTATTGGTGGTAAAAAAGTGAGTTAGATTTCTCAACTACAAAAGGTGGTTTCTTTATCCACTACATAGTCATAGTATGTTGTTGCTACAGAGGCAGCCAAGGAGATGATATGGCTTCAATTCTTCATGGAAGAATTGGGACATCCATAGATGGATAATTTTCTGCATACAGATAGCCAAAGTGCCATTCATCTTGTGAATAATTCTACTTTGCACTCAAAGAAAAAACACATACAGTTGCAATACCATTTCATTCGGTCAGTTTTGGATGACAGGAATTTAAAGGTGGAAAAGATTCATATAGATGATAATCTAGCAGATATGTTTACAAAGGTAGTAACAAGGGAGAAGTTGAACTCATGTTCAACTTCATTTGGTCTTCTAGACTAAACAAAATAAAGGAACAATTGAGTGCAGGGTGGTTCGATCCAGTGGGAGCCTCATATGGTAGCATTATTGCTAGAGGATCAGTGTCTAAGTGGGAGATTGTTAGTGTGGATACTGATCAGTCGCCAAGTGGGAGATTGTTAGCTTGTGGTGACTAATTAGGAAAGTAGTGTACACTTTTCGGCTATTTTTTGGGCCAACATGTTGTAACTCATTCTAACCCTAAAGCAGCAAAATATTATATAATATGGCTTAGGGTTAGGGATTTCATAATGTATGGTTTTAGTACTTGCAGCAGAATCGAGCTGTAAGGGATTACATATTGTAATCAGGTTGTAATCACTGGATAATAATAATATTGGACTCGTTGTTGGTGGACATAGCCCAGGGATTGGGTGATCCACATTAAATCTTTGTGTCTTCTATTCTCTTCTATGTGGTTTATGTTTTTCTGATATTGGTTATTTTTGCATGTAATTGTTATTTCTGCCTTGTTAATCCTAACAATTTTTTTCCCATTTTCCTTTCTTTTCTCTTTTTGCTTGATTCTTGGGATTCTCTCACAAAAATAAGTCATCTATTTGGAATGTTCTTAACTTCATGTGCTTGTTATAAGTCCTTGACATTCAGTTTTGATATACTTTCAAGTGATCAAATTCTTGTTGTTGTTTCTCATCTAGCAGTTCTAGTTCATGCAACCTAGCAACTCTATAATCTTCCTCACTTATCAAACCATGCAGAGATAATTTTAAGGATGGAAGTTCTACCTCCAAAGGTAAAACTACTTCTATTCCAAAGACTAAGGAAAATGGCATAGCTCCAGTTGGCATTCTGATACTTGTCCTATAAGCCCATAAGGTCAGGTTTATTTTTATATGCCAATGTCTACCTGAATTGTCCATAGTTCTCTTCAATATCTTCAAGATATTTTTATTCATTGCTTCATCTTGTCCATTACCTTGGGGTTAATATATTGATGAAGAGTGGTGTATCATTTCAAACTTTGTGCATAACTCTATTAAGTCCTTGTTTTTGAAGTGCTTTTCATTATCTGTTATGATGGCATGAGGTACACCATATCTACACATTATGTGGTTTAGGATAAAGTATGATATCTTCTTTCCTGTTGCAGTTGATAAGGGTATAGCTTCCACCCATTTGGTAAAGTACTTTGTAGCCGTAATAATGAATTTATGACCATTTGATGATGGTGGATAAATCATTCCTATTAAATTGAGATCCCATTGATAAAATGACCAAGGTTTCATCATAGGATGAAGCTCTTGTGCAGGCACATGTATCAAGTTTCCATGATATTGACACTTTCTACAAGTTTTAGAAAAGTGAAAAGCATCTTTCTCCATCGTAGGCCAAAAATATCCTATCCTAAGAAGTTTCTTAGCTAGGGTTAAACCATTCGAATGTGACCCAAAGATCCCCTCGTGAATTTCTCATAAGGCTATATCTTATTCCTCTTTCTCTAGACATCTAAGAAGCATTCCGTGTAGACTCTTATGATACAATGTGTCAATATTAAGGTATAATGAGTGGCTTGTTAGATAAAGCTTTTCTTTTGGTTCCTGGTTTGGTTAATGGGTAAGATTTGGTATTTTAGGTAAGTTTAAATGTCTCCATACCAAGGTGATTCATGTGTTGTTAGAAAAAAAATGGTATGAGGATGGGTAGGGTCAAATGTGGGTTTCTCAACTTCTTCTACCAGGAATTCATATCTGGCGCTTTGATCTGATATTTGGAGAAGTGATGCCAAAATAGCCATTGCATCTACTGCTTTATTCTTCTCTCTTGGTACTTTCTCAAATGTGATAAGAGTGAATTATTTCTTGAGATTCTCAACCATATTTTTGTAAGGTATCATCTTGTCATCTTTCATTTGATATTCATCATCAATTTGATTGATAACTAGTTGTGAATCTCCATAGACTTGTAGTTTTGTCACTTTCCACTCTAATGCTAGCTTGATTCCAATGACCAATGCTTCATACTTAGCTATGTTATTTGTGCATGGAAATATAAATTTGTATGATATATACATTGTAGAACCTTGAGGAGTAATCAAAAGTATGCTTGCTCCTGATCCATGTTGGGTGTAGGAACCATCAAAATATAGTTGCCATGTTTTTGCTTCCACATTCATAATTTTAGAATCTGGAAATTCCACTTGTATTGGGTGGTCATCTTGTAATGGTGATTCTGCTAACTGATCAGCTATGACTTGGCCCTTGATAGATTTTTGATCCACATATTCTATGTTGAATTCACTTAGCACCATGACCCATTTGGCTAGTCTTCCATTCAATGTTGTTTTGCTAAGAAGATTTTTTAAGGGATCTATCTTTGCAATGAGTTTAATCATGTGGGATAACATATAGTGGCACAATTTTTGGGAAGAAAAAACTATGGCCAAACATGCTCTTTCTATGAAGGTGTAGTTCAACTCATATTTTACCAAAGTTCTACTTATGTTGTAGATATCCTTTTCTTTTCCTAATTCATCTTCTTGTGCCAAGAGTGCCCCTAATGAATGCTCCGTCACTGAAATGTATAGAATCAAAGGCTTGCCTCTTATATGTGGCATCAAATTTGGAGGGTTCATTAGATATTTCTTCAACATGTTGAAGGATTCTTCACATTTTTCATCCCATTTGTAAACTATGTCCTTATGTAGGAGTTGGGTAAAGTTATCGCACTTTTCTGCCAATTGAGAGATGAACCTTCGTATGGATTGGATCCTACCTTGATGAGATCTCATTTGACTTATGTTCCTAGGTGCTTCCATTTCCATGATAGCTTTGACTTTAGCTGGATCTACCTCTATTCCTTTTGCTGAAACAATGTACCCTAGCAACTTTCCAAATTGAATGCCAAATTCACACTTCTTCGGATTTAGCCTTACTTTAAATTGCTCCAATCTTTCAAAAATTTTCTCTAGGATTGGTAAATGTTCATCTCTTGAATGAGATTTTGTAAGTATATCATCTACATAGTCCTCCATGAACTTATGCATCATATCATGGAATATTATTGTCATGGCTCTTTGATAGGTTGCCCTGACATTCTTTAGACCAAAGGGCATAACATTGCAACATAATGTCCCCCATGCACATGTAAATGTTGTTTTGTCTTGATCTTCGGGCACTATCTTTATTTGATTGTAGCCGCTAAACCCATCCATAAGAAAGAACATGGAATGTCCTGCTGTTAGATCCACTATGGTGTCTATGCTTGGTAATGGAAAGTCATGCTTAGGGCATGCAAGATTTAGATCCCTAAAATCCATGCAAATTTTGATGGACTTGTCTGATTTTGAAACTGGCACTATGTTTGAATTCCATTGGGCATAATCAATGGCTCTTATAAACCCAACTTTTAGCAATTTTCTAACTCCACTTTCACAAGCAAAGCAATATGTGGATGCATCTTTCTTAATTTGTGCTTGACTGGTCTTGCTCCTTTTATTTTTAAGTGATGCATGATTAAATTTGGGTCTAGTCCTGGCATATCATCATAACACCATGGAAAATTGATTTGCTTTTCCTTGAAAAATTTGATGAATTATTTTCTTTCCTCACTAGATAAAGATGCTGCTAAGTGTATGATCCTTGGTTCTGATTCTAATCCAATGTTCACCTTTTCTATTGGTTCAATAAAGATAGGAAATGTTTCCTCATAGTTTTCAAGTAAAGTATCCAAACTCCCTTCCTTAGGTGCCTCAATTGGGTTTTCACCTTTGGAATCATTCTTTATTTCTTTCTCTTTTTGATTTAATGCTACCACAATGTGGTTTTCAACATTAGATTCTTTCCATTTTTTATTATTTTTATTTTTTTCATTTTTTATTGAATTGAGAGTTTGGATAGCTTCCTTCGCCTCTTCTTCCTAATCTTCCATGGTAGAAGAAGGTTCAACCACATTTAAGTATTGGGACACCAAGTTATCATTCAAAAAGGTTGGGAGTATGGTAGGTTCGATGGAATCCCATTTAATTAATTCTGGGTAAATGAGGGTCAAAGGATCAATGTTTTGATTTAAGCCAATAGGGTTTATGGACAAGACTTCATTGTAAGGTTCAAACATTGTATCACTTAAGTCCATAACATGTGCCTCTTTGAGATGATCTAGAGAACTAGGGTCAAAATCCTCCTCACTAGAATCCACTAAGGTTTCTATTGGGTAAAAATCTCATGGGTTAAACCTAATGTTAGATTCCTCCATAGATGTCTCCATGATGGTACGTAGGGTTCTCCTACCCATTGATTTATTTCAATTTCTTGAATTGGTACACTAGCTAGGACCACTTGGCTTGAGCTTGAAGCTTGATTTTGACTTGATTTTGCAATTGATTCCTTCCCTTTGCTAGGAGTGTAAGTATGAATGACATCAATACATTTATCTTGACATGATTCATTGGACACAGTATCCCATTCCCACTCATTTGAGTCTTCATCACTATGTGACTCTAATTTTAATATTTGATCATAGACTTTAGGATAGTTTTTTGAGTATATCCTTGTTCTAGGTAGCCTAATCCCATCTTATCTTTGCTATCTCTCCACGTCATTTCAATGGGTTCAAAGAGTCCTTAATTTCTTATCCCTAAAGGTCCTTGTCCTTTATAGCCCATTTTTTGCATAATTTGAGATCCCTTCCCATATTGATGTGTGGGAATGCTTATATTTTGTATGCTCTTCTCAAGGGTGCTTGATTCTTCATCTTTGTATAACCAGTTTAGGATTTCATTGTCCTCTTCCTCAATGTATGACAATGTATTAGCCCTCACAAAGTGATCATTGTATTTATGAGGAAAATTAGATGTCTTTCCATATGACCTTGGAGATAAGGGTAGGTCCATCATGGATAAGGAGTATTCACCTACTCCCTTTTGTTTGATTTTACATTTTTTATGAAAGTTTTTCATCATGTGGTCCATCTTTTGGTAATGAGCCTCCTTAGTCTAGATTTGAACAAATCTATCTTGGTCTTCTTTCTTTGTCTCAAGAGTACTTTCCTCACTAACCTTTCCTTTCCCTTTTGTTGATGTAGCTAGGTTAGTGGGATTTTGGATGTTTTCAACAACAACTTCTTCTTTTTCTCCTTTTTCCTTTCCCTTCAAAGATGGAAGATCTTTAGAGATTTGACCTTGATCTATTCTTATGGGTATAAACCCTTTTTCATTATGTGGGACTAGAGAATCATTGATAGGCTTTAAGTTATTACAATATTGGAAGGGGTTTGAGTCCTCGCTTACCATGATTTCCTGCCCTAGATAAGGGAATTTAAGACATTGGTGATAGGTAGAAGGCACGACTTGTATTTCATGAATCCAAGGTCTCCCTAATAAGATATTTTAGGTCAACTTTAGGTCTAGGACTTGACAAATGATTTCTTTTTTCTTTGGGGTAACTCTAATAGGAAGTACTATGTCACCCTTAGAAGCTCTTTCTTCGTCATTGTAGGCTTTTATAGTTATCTTTTTCTTTGGGTCAATAGCCTCCTCAAAAAATCCTAAGGCTTTCACCAAGTTTAGGGTAGAAATATTTAGGCTGGCCCCTCCATCAATAATGACTCTTTTTACCCTATGCTTATGAATTAGAACCTCTATATGCAAAGGTAAGTTTTGTGGGTGATTTAATGATATGTCATATTTCTTGGAAATTGATAGGAAATGAGGTGAAATAAGATGTCCCACCATATTTTGAAATTTATCTACCTCCAAATTTAGAGGTACATTTGTCTCCACCAAGGCCTTTTCCAAAATTTCCTTGTGAGTTGGTGAGAGTTTAAGCAATTCCAAAATAGAGATTTCAGCGAGAGTTCTTTGTAATTGATCTACCAAATTATATTATTTTGATGATGAAGATGAAGTTTGATTTGGTAGAACAATTCTTGGAGCATTCGTAGGTAGAGTAATCTTTAAAGCTTGCCCCCTAGTTACAATATTAGATGTTGCTTCCCTCGGTTTTTCTTTTACCACAATAACATTTATGGCTCTTTCATCACCACTTAAAGCATTAATTGTGTTATCATAGGTATGAGAAAATTTGACTTTCTCATTACCCCTTTTATTATTTTGGTTAGCATTTGATGACTCAACCTTCTCATGGTTTATAAAGGGGTTTTTGAAGGCTGTATGATCTTCATTGTTTTGGGGCCCTTCAACTTTGATTGTCCCATCATCAATTAGGTTTTGCACCAAATGTTTTAACTTCATGCATTCATTGGTCTTATGATCCTTATTTTGATAATACTCACAATGGTGAGAATCATTCCACCAATTTGGTTTAATTTGGGGTTCATAGGGCCTTAACTTGGGTAGAGTAATGATCTTGTTGGCCACCAAAGTCCTTAACATGTTCTCCAATGGTTCACCTAAGAAGGTGAATTTTCTCTTTTGATAAGTGGAAAAGAAGGGTTTAGGCTTGTTTCCATTATCATTATTGAAGGGATTATTATTATCATTTTTGTTGTTGTTGTTGGAATTGGCATTATTAAAAGGATCTTTATTCATTTGATTCACATTGTATGTTGAATTTCTTCCACTTGATAAGTTAAATGGGGTAGCCTTCAAGGTGTGGGCTTCCACAACCCCATCATTCACAAGATTTTTGTTATTATTTTTCAACCATAGCTTAGGTTTGTCATTGTGATTGTTGGCTCCTTTATTTTTGGTATAATTAGATATATAATGATTATTACTAGTATTGGTGTAGGGTTTGTTGTCTTTGAACAATTTGATTTCACCCCTTTTGACCAATACATCTTTAATCTTAATCCCATTCTCAATAAGTTTTTTTAATGTAGGGGGACATTGAAGTTGGAGCCTATAGTTCATCTCCATATTTAAATTATTCATAAATATCTCCATCTTCTCCTTTTTAGGGATAGTTCGTGGGTACCTTGCAAAAATGGTCATCCACCTTTGAAGGAACCCTAAGAAAGATTCACCATCCTTTTGTTTTGTATCACATATTTTAAGCATGGTAATCTCATGTTCGATATTGTAGGAGTAAAGAGTTACAAATTTAGAGGCTAATTCCTCAAAAGTCTTGATCCCTTGCAGAAGTTTAGAGAACCATTCCATGGCTTACCCTCCCAAACTTTTTGGAAAAAGTCTCATTAAGCATGTGGGGTTATGCATAAATTCAATAATGAGAGCGCAAAACTCTCTAAGGTGATCCTGTGGGTATAATTTACCCATGTATTTATCATATTTAGGAAAAACTATATTGATAGGAAAAGGTGCCATGAATAAGCTTGTGTCGAATGGGAATGGACACAAAGCCTCAATAGAGAAATGTTTAGGCTCATCGGCCTTTTCCATTAAGTCTATTTGTGTTTGGAAAATTTTTAGTTGTTGAGTCATAGCATACATCGGGTTTTACTCTTCTTTTCTTTTCTTGAGTTGATCCACATCATAGTCATGTGGGAGCTTTACCCTTGCTTGGGCTAGATTTAGTAAAAATTTCTCCCTATCTCTATCTATGAGTTTGTCCATGACTTCAATAAAATCAGTATCTTGAGCTTCTCTATTAGCTCTTTCTTCAATGGTTTCTTTAGGCTCATGATTAGCATTATTGATTTTTTCATTGTTTCCTCCTTGGTTATAATCATGAAATGCAGAGGTTCGATCCATTGATTCAAGTCTTTTTTCAAATAGATTTGGGAGACTATCCCCTTGGTCATGATCATTGAAAAGACTTTGATGTTCAAATTAAAGGACCTCATTTGCAATGCAAGTGTCATCTTCTCTTAAAGATAATTTGAATTTGTGAGAACGTGTAGAAACTGACATTCAACAAAGTTTGATTTTGAATTGATCCTCAAGTTGGTAATTGTTGATTTGTATTGAAGAGATTAAAAATATAAGATGAGATTTGTAATGGATATCTCTTTCACTTTTTCTATGTATTTTTCAAACACAACAACCACAAGTACACTCATTCTTTTTAACCCTCTACACAAAAAGTGATTGAATTTGCAGGACGTTATCACAGGTTTTTGCACAAAAAGACACTTCAAGAAATCTACGTAGCTCAAGAATTTGGTTCGTAAACATGGATCTATAAGGTAGTCTTTGCTAATTTAACAAGGTTTTAATCAATATTACATTCAAAATGGATATTAAACTTTCATCCTCCAAGTATATTAAGAGGCTTCCCACCACTCGTATGTCGTAGTTTTGCACAATCCTGAAGGACTACTCGAGGAAGTTCAAAAATTTAACACCCTTTTGTCACACACCCCATTAAGGATGCATGTATTTCATGTTATACTGGGCTGGATGATCATGGAAAAGGTGATTGCATCCCACTTTGGGCTGTCCCTCTCACCAGTCTCATTAAGGAAAATCTTGGGAGGCGAGCCCAACTATTGATCTAGCATGTTCATTTGAAAGAAATAAAGTGGAATAAAGAGATAGGTTGTGGGAGTTTGATTCACCAAAAAGGTGAAGATAATATCCCTATCTACTTCTCAATTCCCAAACACTTTTAACAAGGTTCATTTACCAACCAGATTTTAATGATAATCAAGTATTTCTACTCTTTTCTACAAACAAGGGGTTGTTCAAATTTAGTGCTTGATTTACCTAGCCTTTCTTTTAATCAAGGAGTTCAAAAATTTTGGCATTTTGATTAACTTAGAAAGTGAAGAGCATATGCCTAATGTCTAATTCCTCAAACAATAATAGGCTATTTTTAATTACGAGATTTTGAAAACAACAAAGCCACAATTTAAGTAAAAAAAATGGCTAAGTTTAGGGTTACCTTCAAAGGAAGCTAGCAAAGGCTAGGGGTATTTTTGATTGATTTTTCATTTTTAATGCTCACCTAATGGCGATCGTTCCTTTCCAATGTGCTTTTCCTCCAACAAGTTAGTCAACACAACCAGCAAAAATGAAGAAAGCAAGATAAAATTGAATCTAAAGCCTTATTTGTCAAATTTAAGAATAACTTGATTAAGGTGAATAAATCTAGTTTAATGAAAAAAACTTTCCCTTATATGCTTCTACAACTTTTAGATAATGTTCATTTACCTTGCTTTCTTGCTGAGAATTCTCAAGAACCAACTTAATGTGAGCAATATTCTCCTCTTTGATCTTCTTTGTTAAAGCTTTGCCTTCTTGATTGAATCTGCTCTCTAGTTTTTTTACTCTTTTATGATCAATCATCCTACAGAAAGAGAAAAAGCATTTTCCAACAATCAGATTCTATTTATTTTCAATTTAAGCAAAAGCGCTACTGAATCTATTGAAAGCGCTATTTAAATGTTCAAACGCGCTAAGGATCAAATTAAAAGCGCTAAAGAAAGTAGTTAAAAGAAAATAAACAGAGAGCTTAAGCATTGAAATACTATGTAAAGGTGTCTAAAACACCACAAAAGCACTCGATAATGGATTAAATGTGCTGGCTAGTCAGGGCAAAAGCACTGAGAGAAAGAAGGAATCAAGCGCGCTAAAACTTTGTGTAAAGGTGCAACAATTTATCGTCAAGGTACTATTTCAGGTATCAAACGCGTTGGATAACCTGTCAAAAGCACTACAGAAATGATCATATGCGCTATTTCACTTGCAAAACAGAGAGTTAAACATGCAAAAAAATTGAAAATATTAAATTTTACAGATTTTTAGAAAAGTGAAGCCTAATGCCCCATGATGGGCACCATTTTGTGTACTAGAATTTGTACCTTCATAGGGTTAGGATTACAAATAGTTGAATAAAATAACTAAATTACCACAAAGGAAGAGCTATTTTAACAAATAAAGAGAAATTAAGCACTCTATGGATCTCTAGCTAGGGATGTTAATGATGAAGCTCTCAGCAAGCCTCCATTAATGATAGTCCTAGAATGAGAATAAATGATAAAGCAAGCTAAAGTGTTCAATTCCAAATTGAAATGCTAATTAACTTCTATATTTGCCTTTCTAGCTCAAAATCTCAAGAGGTTAGATGCAATTCTCAGATTTGTGGATGAATTATGAGTGAATTATCCCTTGCTTTTATAAGATTTGGCAAGGGTAGGGGGTGTAGTTGGATTTGATCAAGGTTGATTTGGGGTTAAGTCCTTGGTTCCACCTTTTGGAGACAATTTAAATGGATTTTCCTCAAAGCTTGGGACAAGAAGACAAGATGAGTGGACAAGATGTTATTTCCAATTGAGTGATTGAGATTCATTTTGGCTTGATCCTTGTGAGCTCTTTCCTTAAATCCTATTGGTTGAGGCTTTTTCCTCCCATGTGGTGTTGAGAGAAAATAGGACTTAATTAATTGAATTTAATTAATTTGTTTAGCCATGTGCACCCCTTGAATATGTTAATTTGATTTTAAATTGAACTATATAATTAATTTGATTAATTACTGTAGGATTAGAGCAATACAAATCCACAAAACCTAAAGATCACCTGCATACAAAAACCTGTTACAAGGAAGTAGAGACAAGAAGAGGGCAACGGTTTGACTCAAAAATATGAAGAAGAAAATATCCTCAATTAATGAATGAATAGAATGTACAATGGATCATCCTTATAAAGGAGATCAAAATCCTTGGAAGGAAAACCTTAGTGCAAGTAATAATTAGTTTAACTATTACATGACTATTGCATGCAAGTTTATATTTAAAACAACTAGTGCATGAATTTAAAACAACTCATGCATGTGTGTTTAAATATAAACAACTAAAGCAAAAGAGTTGACATCTTAAGAAGGGAGTAAAGTTAATTAATAAAATTAATAATTTACTCTAACAATTACACATTGATTTAATTTATCATGATTTGATCAATTTATCTTGAATTTATGGCTTTGATTTTTAATTAAATTGAATTAAAGCTTGATTTGAATTTTGATTGGCTAAATGCTTGTTTCGATTCAATTGCCTTGATTTCTCCTTAGTTTTGCCTTGATTAATCATATGAATGGTCCTATCCACTTTTTGGTGATTATAATATATATTGTGAGTTTACCCTTGGCTTGAAGCTAAATTACTTTGACATCTAGCAGTTCCAGGGTAGAGGGAGAGGCTCTGCATAGGATAGACCTAAAGCTCATAGGTTGTTAGACCCACAACATAGGAGGTGTGTAGCTCCTAAACCCATGGTTCATGTGACGGTCCCAATAGCCCTGAAGGATTCTATGGAGTTACAAACTCTTCAGGAAGATGCATCATTGAATGATGTCACTGTTTAGCATGGCACAGAGTTAGTCAAACTAGAGGATGGATCAACACCTACGATACCTCCATCATAATCAGATGCACCATTTGGCTTAGACCATCCATTGTGCGTATGTGTGCCACCTGCCAAGGTATATGTTATGGTGTAGAAACTAAACAAATGAGGATGGTTTGACATCCCATTTGTATACATGTTCTAGGAGTAGATGCCATGCTTCCACTGCAAAGTATATGGCCCTCACCGATGACCTGATGACCATGGTGTTTTATGGCGAGTAGACACGTGTGTTAATTTTTATTTATGACATTTTATTAATTAATCACCTAAATATTATAAAAGTAATTAAATTCTTATTTATAGAACATTTTAAAGTGATATATAAATAATATGCATTATAGGGTGCATTAGATGGTGTGAGTTCACCATGTAGTGTTTGTTTGATTCCACGTGCATGAGTAGTTTTGCCACCTGAGGTAAAGATTTATAAAAAAATATTAAAAATATAATACACTTTGGTTTCAAAATGTATTTTTTAATATGTATATTTATTTGGTGTTTTGTTAGGCTTATTAGGAGCTTAGATGTCCCAAGTTGATGATATCATGCTTTCGGCCATTGAATTTGGCATAGAAAGCTTTGCGGCTCATATCTTGCACATCTCTTATTTATAATTTTAGGTTTAATATTATATATTCATTTCTCTTATGTTAATTTGGTTACCGTTAGGTTACCCCACTTGGCTCGAGGCCCTCTCGTGTGCAAAAGGCCTCTTCAAGCACATTGAGGCAGAGAAAAATATCCTCGCAGACACCCAAATGACAAAAGGTAATTTAGTACAATTTAAATTTAATTAATGAAATGTATTATGATCAAACATGTACATGTAGATATTGATGAATGCAACTGATTTATTTGTTCTATATATAGAAACAAATGGGGGTTTACAAAATTAATGAATGCACCTAATGTCGTTGAGGTTCAGGAGAGGGAAGAGGTTTCATTTTCATATTTACTTTCAATTGCATTCTTGTTTGTTTGAAATCTCTAAATTCTTCCTCTATAAATATACAATATGTTATCATTTTCATACAGGAAATGGTCATAGCTAAATCATTAGCGATGATGCCTCCTAAGAGTACAAGAGAGCCATTTGAGGCTCTGGTATGCATTTTTTCTATATATGTTAAATATATGCATTTAGATATAAGTACATGCATTTTTTTTAATGTTTGTCAAAAACTTTGGGTTATTAACTTTGTTAGGAGTCCCAATCGTTGAAGAGGGGGTCCAATATCGTAGAGGGAAGAGGTATGTTTGTCTTCTTAGTTGAAACACTCTTGTAAACTCCTATTGGATTGCATTCTTGATTTTTTGAAAGCCCTAATTCCTTCCTCTATGACTCTAACATCTATTATCATTTACCATATAGGAAATGATAGTAGCTACTTCATTAGTGGTTGTTCCTCCTGCGAGTATAGGAGATCCACATGAGGTGATGGTATGCATTTGTTTTTTAGTCCATGCATTTTTAGTTTTTATTATTTCTCGACATATATGTTATTAACTTGTATCAATTTCATTTTACCTATTATATCCCCCTTCATGACCTCCTATGGATCCTCTACCTTTCCATTTTGTTAGGAGTCCTATTCCCCCATGAATGAACCCATCAACTTTTTAGGAATGAATACTGAATATTTCCTACAGGGGAGTATTTAGATTCATTTTGTAGCAGTTGTATGTTGCATTCGTGACTATGTTTGTCATTGATGTCAACACATTGATCTACTAGAGAATAGTAGAGAAGCAGACAGTGTTTGTATTAACACACATGGAGAATTGAAGATCAAGCTATGCAGAGTTGAGGACTGATTCTATATTATGTCTTGAGGTTATGTTTAAGAGCACATATGAAAATTCAATTATTCATGACAATTATGTGTAATTTAGTGGAAACACTATTCGGACAGTGTTCCTAAGAAGAGGTTTGTGATAGCTGGATTATATTTCCTAATTGGGATAGAATCTGGACATGCAAAGTTTAATAGAGGTTGATGATATTTTAGAGGTGACCTGGATGAGAAAACATAGTTAGAGGTAGCATGTGTGAAGAATTATTTAGTTTGGAAGCCGACATTTTTATGTGGTTATGAAATATTGTGTAACGTGTAATGATTTATATTTTGTAATGGTTAAGCCTAGATGGCCGACTCATTTTTAATTATTTGAGTGTGGTATAAAGGAAGGATTATTTTTGTTGATTGTAAGATGAATTGTGGAATTAATCAATATATGTTGATGTTGATATTGTAAGAGGATATGCGAATTGAGAAAATCTGGTATTGAGATCTAGTAGAACAGTTGGTGCAGTTTGGCACAGTCAAAGGAGTTAAGAAAAGTTTCTGAGATCAGTGATTGTTGGTATTATTCTATTCGGATAATACAAAGATCAGTTGGACATTGTGTTCGGTGAACTTTCCCTTGAAGTTGTTTGGACAGTGGGTCCTAACTCTTAATCGAGTTAGAATCTTTTAATAGGGATTCAAAGTCTCCTAATAGGGACTGATATGTACTGAATGTATTTCATAAGACTCCTAACATATTCCATCCTCTCATAAGAAATTTTCATATTAGTACATCTTTTGTGGATACCATCCCCATCGAGGTTTACTCCCTGATCAAGAGGTTCCCTAGTCAACATATCTTGTGTTATTGTGTATGTTTATCTTTCTATGGTTACTATTTATATTGGTTACATGGTTGAAATTTGATAATGGTGTTATAAGTTGTTTTATCTGATAACTGATTCACCCACCTCTCTCAATTATCTTGGTGGACTTTACTTTCTAACAATTGGTATCAGAGAAGAAGGTCCTTGAAGGAAAATTTTAACAACTTTTGGAGATCTATGGCAAGTCATTTCGAGAAAGAAAGCCCTAAGTTTGATAGAGTTAATTATGATAGTTGGAAATAAAAGATGAAGACACATCTGCTATGTTTAGGACTGGGATATTGGTTGATCACAAAGAATGATAAGACTATCATTGAAGAATAAAAAATTGAAGATTGTACTGATAAGGAAAGAGATCTATTCATGTGTAATGTACTTTCTAGAGAAGCACTTTTATTAGCCCTTCTGGAGAATGAATACAATCAGGTAAAAACTCTAAGGACATCTTATGAAATTTGGTTAGCTTTACAATATACTTTTGAAGGTGATGTGCATGCAAAGAGAGTCAGATTAAAAAATTGGATATGTTTACTTGAAGATGAAAGAATGATGGAAGATGAATATGTTAGAAGTTATATTGGTAGGATATCAGAGATTATTATAGGTATCAAAGATTGTGAAGGAAAAAAAACAAAAGATGAAGTCATATGGAAGATCTTAAAGATACTTACCCCTGTGTTTAAGAAGACAACACAGATGATTGAACAAGTTATACCTTGTACTAAAAATTTTATTAGAGAAACTCTTCTTGGAAGATTAGAAGCAACAAAGATAGGCTTGAGATAGTAAGGAGATCTACCTAGAATTGAGACAACATTTAGTGCACTTAGTGTTTACCCTACTTTGACAAGAAGTACAAGTGTCAGTGGAGATTATGCCAGTAGAAGCAGATCTAAGACCGAAGAATATATGAAGATTAACGAATGAATTGCCTTTCTTGTGAAAAGAAAACCAGAAGGTAAGAAAATCTTTAAATGTTGGTGTTGTCAAGAATATGGTCATTTCGTATCTAAATGCCCTAAGAGAGTGAAGAAATATAAGAAGAACTTTAAACCTAGAAGGTCTAAAGAAGGTTACTATGCCAATGATGAAGAATTTGAGGCTAGTATTGAGAAAATCTTAAGTGAAAGTGATGACATAGGATTTGTAGCAATAAAAGAAGAAAACTCTAAAACTAAAGTTAGAGAAGAAAAATCTTTAGTTTCTCAAGTAGAAAGAAAACCGATTGGATCATAGACAATGGTTGTTCACATCATATGACTGGAGATATGAAGAAATTTATAAATTTTAAAAACTATGATGCAGGAATTATTAGATTTGGAAACAATGCACCTTGTATGATAAAGGGAATAGGATCTATTACTCTTGATGGAAAGACTAACACTGATGATGTTTGTTTTGTCGATGGATTGAAACATAATATTTTGAGTGTTGGACAACTAGTTGATAAGGGATATCAAGTTTGGTTTACTGAGAAGATTTGTGCGATCAAGGATACGATTGGTTATATGATTGGAACTAGATCAAGAACCAGAGGTAATGTATTTTAGTTGAATCTTGCTGAAATGACATGTTTGATTACTAAGATTGATGACAATTGGTTATGGCACAAAAGGTTTTGTCACATAAATTTTGATAACATTGTGAAAGTAAGTACTACATTTGTAGTAAGATATTTTTCAAGGATTATGAAACCTACTAACATGATATGCAAAGAATGTGTTATGGCTAAGAAAAAAAGAAGTTCTTTTCCTAGTGTTGGTGCTTTGAAAAATCCATCTTGTTTTGAGCCCATAATCAGAGAATTTTCCTAAGGCAAAGTTCAGTGCTCCAGAGAATGATTAAAAGACCTAGGCTCAAGTGCATACAAAGATAGGCCTGTTCAATTTCATGGCATAATGCTGGGGATAGGTGTTCCTCACATTTCATTTGGCATATACAGCTGGTCACAACTTCCAAATTTTAGTTCGGACAAGTTTTGAAGATACCCATTTGAGGGGCTTTCTGCAAATCTGCACTTTGTATCCTGTTCGGTTTTAACTAAATGGCCTACTTCAGAAGCTTGCATCTGACACCTAGTTGATAGTTGTGACAAGAGGGTTGTTGCATCATGTTGTAGGCATGAGAAAGGAGTACCACACCAATTTTTAGCCCCCCATGTGCCCGTTTGACATGTTTGTCGGAGCCATTCTGTTTGCAATTTCTTAGTTTCTCTGAGAGTGCATAGTTTAGTTTTGTGAGTGGCTCACTTTGGGGTCTTCTATTTTCACCCAGTTTGAGGTCTAACATAATTGATGATTGTTTCATAATGTAGACATGGAAGTGATGCTCTGTGATAGGTTTCAGATCATAACGAATTCGTTTGACCCATTTCCTCAAACATTTCTAGATGCAACTTCTATAGTTTCACAATGTTTCAGTTCAAGATGTTCCAAGTGGCTGACTTTGAAGTTTATTTCTGGATAATCATTTTATCATCCCATAAAATATGATTATAGACTTGTTTTCTATGTGTAAGAGAGATCAATCATCCAAGGTTTCAAACCGTGAGAGTTCCATTTGATCAGATTGCAAGATTAGATAAAAATGTGTTTATAATGATGAAAGTGTGGATAGCATAACTTTGTAAAGTAACCATTTTCAAAAATTCATAGTTTTTGGCTAGATGATCATTTCTAGTTGAGGGTTGTTTTTTTGCGATCCCTGCATATGAAATTTCTTCCAGATTCAGTGGCGTGTCCCCAACTCATTGTTTGATATTTTTAATCTATCTCCTTTTGAGACAATTTACAATGATTATTTGGCATTTGCCGAACAAGCTAGAATAGGCCATTTTACAAAGGAAGTATCAAAATTTGGTGGGTTACTTGGAATCTAGAGATGACCCAATTGATTATTTAAATTATCATAAACTTTTTGAAGGTTTCAAGGCTCAAGGCTTCCCAGTTTTTGCGTAGTCAAATTACTCCATTTTCTTCTGGCTGTAGTTAAGGAGTTTGCTGTCTTTTTTATGAACTAATTTGGTTTGGGGGCTGCAAGTTTGTTTTCACATTTATATTTGTGCATTCTATTATGATGTTGCATACAACGATGCTTGTTGCCACCGAAGGTCTCCTCCCAACACACATCTCCAAGGTTTGAGTTTTGAAGAGACACGAAGTAGAGATGTTTTAAATGGTGAATGGGATCAAGGTTTTCCTCCACACATATCATAAGAGGAGCTTCTCACACACCAATGGAGTCACAATACCAAACAAGGGCAAACAGAAAGGGGAACTGTATATTTGATTATCCATGCTGCACGTTTTTCATTCAAGTGTTGGCCACACCATAATACTATGTGTATAGAAGGCCTGGGGCTGCACACATGATTAAAATGTTGCACACATGTTTTCTATTGTGCTGGGCACACCACTATTGCACTCACCAAACAAATGAAGCAAATGGAGTGTTGTTTGCACACTTTCAGCAAGGTCAACACACCATTTGTTTTAAATTATGAACACACTTAAGTGTTGTGCATTTCCAGCATTGTGCTTGTTCTCCATTTGAAGTTTTTATTTGCAAGGAAAAATAGATATGAAGCGCACAATGCTCAGCTAGTAAACAAATTTAAATATTTGTAGAATATGGAATGAACAGGGCTATTTAAAGTGGTTTTGATCTGTGTGGTTTATCCCACATTCACGCTGCTACACAAGAAAGAAGTGTTTAAAAACCCCAACGCACAGGTCATTTGTAAAGTGAAGTTGAATGAAAGGCTATGTGTTGAGATGGCCAGATTTGGTGGGGCCAACATGTGCGTGGCAGTTGGGCGCGCACTACAAAGACATTTTGAAGGAAAACATTATATTATAAAGGGAACTTAGTCCCACATTTGCTATGTGGAGTGAAAACAGTATATTCAAATACCCAAACACACAAGTTAGAGGTGTCCAAGCATGGACAACCAGACAAAGGCCTTTTGACATGTGCGGGAATCAAGGTAGACAAGTGGACGATGACATGGATTGCGGGCCCGACCCACACAGGTAAGGTAATTTTGATGAAATGTGAAATTGCAAATCAGATGCCTCGAGATGTGTGCCATGAGATCGATAGTGGTCTCTATAGCGCAAGGTGAAAGTTGCTCGGGAGTTAACATATGCAAGATAACGACGTGTTAACACATGTCAAGGTGGTGATGTGGTGAAATAATACAGTCAGGTGCCCAAGTGGACAACATAGGCCCATAACAATGTGACGTGTGTCACAGGAGATGTACACGGGTCCACTTTGGCGATGAGGTGGCCGGTCGGACCAGTTAGGTGGTGCTACGTGGTACATGGGGCCCACCTCAAATACAATGGCGGTGCTTATTTTCAATTTTGACCAAATTAGTGGAAGTAGTAATGACTGTCATTTTCGGGATCAGAGTTTGGTGAAGATTTTTCATTTCAGATGTGACTGATTTACAAATTTGGGAAAGGGCGAAGATCAGATTTTTTGCAACTTGGTTGCTTTGAAGTTGTTTTGTTTTGATTCATGAATAGATCAGATATTTTTCTTCTTCCAAGGTATTCATTGTTGATTTGATCTTTTTCAGAAGAAATGGCTAATTATTCCTGGGAATATTTTGCAGAGGTACAAATAGATCAGATTTCTTTCTCCTATAGGACTTGGGATTTCTAGTTAGGTTTAGGGCTTTTAACCTAAATGATCTTTTTCTCATTGTATTCTTATCTCTATAAAAGGAATTTTATGATCATTTAGAAAGGGCTGGCTGGAAACTCTTGACACAGGAAGCTGAAAAGCTAAGTGTGTATCCTTAGTCCAAATTGTGATATTTTGTATCATTTTATCAAAGCAATAGAGAAGAAGTATAGGTTGCTACTGTTGTCTTGCATGTTTACTGTTTAGAACATATTCTATACAAAGACAAAAGGTTATACTTAATACAAATTTCAAAGTCTTTTCCTCTCCATTGTGTTTATTCTATGAATCTTTAAGTCTCTTGGAGGTTTATATGGATGTATTTTTGCTTTGAGTTCTGATCTAGGGTTGGATTAAATATTGCTCAGGGTGAGATACATGTTCATTGAATTCACATAGGGATTATCTGCAAGTAGGGATGAGTTGAAATATTTGTATTTATGTTTAGAGATCAGTTATTTCAAGAATCTTTGTGTTGACTCTATTTTCTGGTATTGTTTGCGTAGTGGATAAGGCACTGGCCTGTATTCACCTATCTTTTCTTTGTGGGGAATGATCAAAATCATTGTAATCATAAACATATTATCAATACCAGTCTTTTAAAGTTTCATTTACTTTATATAAGTTGTTCTACCCAGTGATGGAGAGTCAATGAATAATAGGTTGTTATTTAGTACTTTCTCACTCTTATCTATTGTAAGATCTAGTATTGAGTAAGGAATAGAGTTGTATCTATTGTATCAGGTGTACCCACCTTAATTTTGCAGAGCCAAAAGTGAAGAGGGCAGTCTTGTCCCTATAGTTGGTCCAGTTAACTATAGATTTCTCCCATTTGGAACTAACCCCTCCTTAATATCAGTCATAGGTATATTGGTATCTCATGGAGTGTAAAATCCTATCTAGGAACCAACAAAATTGCGACTGTACTGGGGATAGAGATGCAATGTCATGCTAAATCTAGTTGAGATCTCTGGTATTATAAATTTGTGTGAAATAATGCAAGTTCCAAGTTGAGCTAGACTCATGGCTTGCTTATTTTAATCAGTTGATATCTCTAGTGTTATAAATAATGCAGGTACGAGTAGAGATAGAGTCTTGACCGGCTTATTATTTATTCAATGGTTTCCATTGAAGTGTATAAGAGTCAATTTTAAAAGTTCAAATCATCTCACCAAGTTGTGAGTGGTGACTCTGAGTTCTTTGTTTGATTAGTGCATAAAATGATGTATTTTTAGTCTTGATAAACAGTGTATGTACCTTGTTGAAGTTTGTTGTGTTGGTGGAAAGAAATATGAAAAGCATTTTCAGCGGTTAAAGTGTTTGTCCTCTTCAAGGAGGTGGTGGCTCTATAATTGTTTCAACAAAACAAACTTCAGATTCAAAGGCTTTCCATTCAGCAAGTTGAGTTTCAACTTCAACACTTTCAGGTATTTTTGATCTTCATGTGTTTCTCCATAAGATCAGTTGTAAGGTATTTTGTTCCCTATCAAGTGTTTCAACACTAATAAGAAGGGAAGAGTGACTTAGACAGTTTCATGCTTCCATGTTGAATATCTTGTCATGAAACTTTAAATTTACTATCGTAAATGTTTAAATGGTTTGCTATCTCTCTTGTAAGGACATAAAAAGATGAAAGATTCCCATCTTGTTTCAAATCAAATGGATAATCATAAAAATAGCTAGCCTAAAAGGTTTTGTTTCATCAGGCTAAATAGAGCTTTAAGTTGTGATCATGTTCATGGATCCCCAAATTCTTTCCCTAGTGAGCTCATTGATTTAATTCCAATTTTTGATGATCAGTCAGATTCAGCACTAGGACATGTCCTAGCATTCTTCAGATTTTTTGTAAAATATCAGATTTATAATGAAGATGTCAGCATGATATTTTTTGGGAGATCCCTCAAAGGGGTTGCAGCTGATTGGTATTTAAGTTTACCCCCCAAAACATATATCTTCATTGACTAATTTCAAATGGTTGTTCTTAGAAGAGTTTGCTAATGATGATGAATGGGATAAGTTGCAAAAGGATCATCCGCAAAGAAATAATACAAACAGTATTCTAGAATAGCTCATGTTTAAAGATGAAAAGGTTTCTCAAAATGATAAAGTTAGGTCAGAAGAACATTTAGATTGTAGTAGTCATCAAAAATCAGAATCATTGTATACAGGGTCTTCTACTGATTTAGAGATGTCTGAATTTGAAAGTCAGAATTATTTGAGTGAAGATTTTGATAAAGATACCAAGGATGAGTTGCTTCTAGTTTTGTATAAACTAGTGCTAAAAAATTAGGACAACATTTCTCATAGCTCCAAAGTTTGCATTGGTTATGATTCTACGAGTAAAGATGTATGTTCTTTTGGCAATAAGAATGATGAGGATGTTGATATTGATTGTGCAAGTACTTCTAGTCATGAAGATATGATGCATATGAATGAGTCAAGTTCTCATTCTCTCAGTAGTGATGAGATCTCTGATTTATTGACAACTGAATATAATAAGTGTACACATCTATGTAGTCAAAAAATGTTAGACATTGTTGATCTTTTTTTTTATGATGAAAATGTTGTAGAGGATTTGTATAAGTGTGAATCCTTTAGTGAGAATGATAAAGGTATGATTTCTTGTGAAAATCATGTATTGGTTGTGGATACAAAATTAGATTGTGGGGATATGACAGAAAGGTTTTCTTGTGAGCACACTTATGCAAATAAAGATGATGATGGTGTTTCCCTTTATACTGATGATGCTGGTTATGATGTTGATAGTGAATTTAGTGGATATCAAGATTATGAAGAAGAGTTTATAGTTAATAATGTTTTATTTAAGTTTGTGGATCCTTCTTTTTATCAGCATAAGAGAACAATCTTGTTATCCCAGTATAAGAAAGATTTGTGCAGAAGGCAAGGAGATAATTATGATGCAGATGAAAGTTCTTGCACTGATGGTTTTGCACATAATGATGAGGGCCAAGAGTTTGCAGCCACTATTCCGAACAAGGAGATTTGCAGCATCAAGCATGAAGCTAAAGAAAATGAAAATGAAGTCCAAAATCCACTAAGCAGTGAAGAAATCATAGTATTCTTGGCTATTGATTTTCAGAGGTATGCCTCCAATGTGGATTCCACTTTGCATTATCCAAATGATATATGTTTTGACACTGATGATGAGGCATGTGCTCAAAATGATGAAGATAATGATTCATGTTCCCATGAATCTCTCTCATGTGGTAAGCTTGTAGAAGAAGTGAATGAAGACCATGATAGTGTGTTGTCCTGTCATGAAGATTCTGATGATGAACAAGTATCTTGTTCAGTTTCTCTTCCTTCTTTTGATGAATATGATAGTGATTGTGATAATGATTGTGACAGTGTTAAGGACAACAAGTTTATTGATAAAAATGATGGTATGGACCAGTCATCCTTGTGTCACAATGATAATGAAAAAGGTTTACACTTGGTTCACGATTCAAATTATGAGTACATTCTGGAGGAACCAGGTCACTCAATGGTTGAAGTATCCCATAAAGATAAAGTTAAGGATCTAGTTCATTTTCAGCCAGGTGAGTTCCTAGTAATGCATGGGAACTATTGTGTTTATTATTCTGATGCATTATTAGGTGAATGTTATGTTTCCAGTCCTCATCAAGATGAAATGAAAAATGTTCCATATTTTTTGGAATATGAGGATGGTTGTGGCTGGAAGAGCATGGGCAATAACAATTACAGAATTATTTTCTAGCCCAATTATATCCACATATGTAGGCAGCAAATTTGTCATGATATCTTTAGATGGCTTGTCTCATATGGGGATGAAAATCATATGTTTGACAGAGGTAAACAATGATTTCAGTTTTGAGGCTTTGAGCCTTTACAAGTGATGTATATATTGTATAGTTGTTTTCTTTCAGTTGTGTGGTTTGTTTCTTTCAGCAAGGTTCCCTATTTTGGAGAGTAAAAAGAAGTCGGTTTTCATTTTTAAGTGGTCTGCTATACCAAAGATTCATGAATTCTCTACATGCCCACAAGGGGCACAAGTCCCCAATCAAAGCTACTATTGGTACTCTTAAAAATCCATCTTGTTTTGAGCTCATAATCAGATAATTTTCCTAAGGCAAAGTTCAGTGCTTCAGAGAACGGTTAAAAGACCTAGGCTCAAGTGCATACAAAGATAGGCCTGTTCAATTTCATGGCATAATGCTTGGGATAGGCATTCCTCACATTTAATTTGGCATATACAGTTGGTCACAACTTCCATATTTTAGTTCAGACAAGTTTTGAAGATACCCATTTGAGGGGCTTTCTACAATCTGCACTTTGTATCATGTTCGGTTTTAACTAAATGGCCTACTTTAGAAGCTTGCATCTGACACCTAGTTGATAGTTGTGACAAGAGGTTTTGTTGCATCATGTTGTAGGCATGTACCACACCAATTTTCAGCCCCCCATGTGCCTGTTTGACATGTTTGTCAGAGCCATTCTGTTTGCAATTTCTTAGTTTCTCTGAGAGTGCACAGTTTAGTTTTGTGAGTGCCTCACTTTGGTGTCTTGCCATTTTCACCCGGTTCGAGGTCAAACATAATTGATGATTGTTTCATAATGTAGACATAGAAGTGATGCTCCCTGATAGGTTTCAGATCATAACGAATCTATTTGACCCATTTCCTCAGACATTTCTAGATGCAACTTCTACAGTTTCACAATGTTTCAGTTCAGGATGTTCCAAGTGGCCGACTTTGAAGTTTATTTTTGGATAATCATTTTATCATCCCAGAAATCTGATTATATACTTGTTTTCTATGTGTAAGAGAGATCAATCATCCAAGGTTTCAAACCGTGAGAGTTCCATTTGATCGGATTGCAAGATCAGATAAAAATGTGTTTATAATGATGAAAGTATGGATAGCATAACTCTGTAAGTAACCGTTTTCAAAAATTCGTAGCTTTTGGCCAGATGATCATTTCCAACTGAGGGTTTTTTTGTTGTGATCCCTACATATGAAATTTCTTCCAGATTTAGTGGCGTGTCCCCATCTCATCATTTGATATTTTTAATCTATCTCCTTCTGAGGTAGTTTACAATGATTATTTGGCATTTGCCAAACAAGCCAGAATAGGCCATTTTACAAAGGAAGTACCAAAATTTGGTGGGTTACTTGGAATCTAGAGATGACCCAGTTGATTATTTAAATTATCAAAAACTTTTTGAAGGTTTCAACGCTCCAGGCTTTCCAATTTTTGCATAGTCGAATTACTCTGTTTTCTTCCGGCTGTAATTAAGGAGTTTGCTATCTTTTTTATGCACTAATTTGGTTTGGGGGCTACAAGTTTGTTTTCACATTTATATTTGTGCATTCTAGTATTGATGTTGCATACAAAGATGCTTGTTGCCACCGAAGGTCTCCTCTCGACACACATCTCCAAGGTTTCAGTTTTGAAGAGACACGAAGTAGAGATATTTTAAATGGTGAATGGGATCAAGGTTTTCCTCCACACATATCATAAGAGGAGCTGCTCACACACCAATGGAGTCACAATACTAAACAAGGGCAAACAGAAAGGGGAGCTGTATATTTGATTACCCATGCTGCACGTTTTTCATCCAAGTGTTGGCCACACCATAATGCTATGTGTATGCAAGGTCTGGGGCTGGACACATGATTAAAATGCTGCACACATGTTTTCTATTGTGCTGGGCACACCACTGTAAGCAAATGGAGTGCTGTTTGCACAGTTTCAGCAGGGCCAACACACCATTTGTTTTAAATTATGAACACACTTAAGTGCTGTGCATTTCCAACATTGTGCTTGTTCTACATTTGAAGTTTTTGTTTGTAAGGAAAAAGAGATATGAAGCACACAATGCTCAGCTAGTAAACAAATTTAAATATTTGTAGAATATGGAATGAACAGGGCTGTTTAAAGTGGTTTTGTTCTGTATGGTTTATCCCACATTCATGCTGCTACACAAGAAAGAAGTGTTTAAAAACCCCAACAAACAGGTCATTTGTAAAGTGAAGTTGAATGGAAGGCTATGTGTTGAGCTGGCTAGATTTGGTGGGGCCAGCATGTGCGTGGGAGCTGGGCACGCACTACAAAGACATTTTGAAGGAAAACATTATATTATAAAGGGAAATTAGTCCCACATTTGCTGTGTGGAGTGAAAATAGTATATTGAAATACCCAAACACACAAGTTAGAGGTGTCCAAGCATGGATGACCAAACAAAGGCTTTCTCACATTCACAAAAATTGAGGTAGACAAGTGGACGATGACATGGATTGCGGGTGCCACCCACGTAGGTAAGGTAATTTTGATGAAATGTAAAATTGTAGATCTGACGCATCAGGATGTGTGTCACAAGATCAACGGTGGTTGCTATAGCATAAGGTGAAAGATGCCCAAGAGTTAGCATATGTGAGATAACAACGTGCTGACATGTGTCAAGGTGGTGATGTGGTGAAATAATACAGTCAGGTGCTTGGGTGGACAACACAAGCCAATAAGAATGTGACACATGTCATAGGAGATGTACAAGGGTCCACTTTGGTGATGAGGTGGCCAGTCAGACCAATTAGGTGGTGCCACATGGCACATGGGGCCCACCTCAAATACAATGGTGGTGCTTATTTTTAGTTTTGACCAAATTAGTGGAAGCAGTAATGACTGTCATTTTTGGGATCAGAGTTTGGTGAAGATTTTTTATTTCAGATGTGACTGATTTACAAATTTGGGAAAGGGGGAAGATCAGATTTCTTGCAACTTGGTTGCTTTGAAGTTGTTTTGTTTTGATTCATGAATAGATTAGATATTTTTCTTCTTCCAAGGTATTCATTGCTGATTTGATCTTTTTCAGATGAAATGGTTGATTATTCCCGAGAATGTTTTGCAGAGGTACAAACAGATCACATTTCTTTCTCCTATAGGACTTGGGATTTCTAGTTAGGTTTAGGGCTTTTAACCTAAATGATATTTTTCTCATTGTATCCTTATCTCTGTAAAAGGAATTTTATGATCATTTAGAAAGGGCTGGCTGAAAACTCTTGACACAGGAAGCTGAAAAGCTAAGTGTGTATCCTCAGTCCAGATTGTAATATTTTGTATCATTTTATCAAAGCAATAGAGAAGAACTACAGGTTGTTGTTGTTGTCTTGCATGCTTACTATTCAGAACATATTCTATACAAAGACAAAAAGTTATACTTAATACAAATTTCAAAGTCTTTTCCTCTCCATTGTGTTTATTCTATGAATCTTTAAGTCTCTTGGAGGTTTATATGTATGTATTTTTTCTTTGAGTTCTAATCTAGGGTTGGATTAAATATTTCTCAGGGTGAGATACATGTTCATTGAATTCACATAGGGATTATTTGCAAGTAGGGATGAGTTGAAATATTTGTATTTATGTTTAGAGATCAGTTATTTCAAGAATCTTTGTGTTGACTCTATTTTCTGATATTGTTTGCCCAATGGATAAGGCATTGGCCTGTATTCACCTATCTTTGCTTTGTGGGGAATGATCAAAATCATTGTAATCATAAACATATAATCAATACTAGTCTTTTAAAGTTTCATTTATTTATATAAGTTGTTCTACCCAGTGATGGAGAGTCAATGAATAATAGGTTGTTATTTAGTACTTTCTCACTGTTATCTGTTGTAAGATCTAGTATTAAGCAAGAAATAGAGTTGTATCTATTAGATCAAGTGTACCCGCCTTGGTTTTGTAGAACCAGAAGTGAAGAGGGCAGTCTTGTCCCTATAGTTGGTCCAGTTACCTATAGATTTCTCACATTTGTAACTAACCCCTCCTTAATATCAGTCATAGGTATATTGGTATCTCATGGAGTGTAAAATCCTATCCAGGAACCAACACCCAGTAAGAAGTTCACCACAGTAGCAAAATTGGAAATTGTTCATATGGATTTGAGCGGTACCACAAGGACCAGAGGATTCTATGGTGAAAGGTATTTTATGATTTTTGTTGATGACTTTACTAGAATGATGTGGGTAGAATTTCTTAAAGAAAAGTCTAAAGCATTTGATTAGTTTAGATTGATTAAGAACAAAGTTGAGAATGAATCTGGAATGAAGATTAAATGTTTAAGGTCTGATAGAGGTGGAGAATTTACTTCTAAGGAATTTAATATTTTTTTAAAAGTGAATGGTATTAAGAGATAGCTTTCAGCTCCTAGAACACTTGAACAAAATGGTATTATAGAAAGAAGGAACATATTAGTAACTAAAGCAGCAAGAGCTATGTTATTTGAGAATGATTTGGTGAAGACATTCCGGAGAGAAGCAGTGAACACAACAGTATATACAATGAACAAAGTACAAATCAGAGCAGACACAAACAAGATACCTTATGAATTATGGTTTGGACATGCACCATTAGTTAAGTATTTCAAAATTTTTGGAAGAAAGTATTATATTAAGAGAGATGATGACATCAGTAAGTTTAATCCCAGAAGCGATGAAGGTATATTTCTTGGTTATTCATTGAAAAGAAAATATTATATATGTTTCAATAAAAGAACTATGACTATTGTTGAGAGCGCAAATGTTAAAGTTGATGAGAATTTAAAAATTCAAGAAAGAATACTTGATTATGAATTAGATGAAGAAGTTCATCCTAGAATTGATCAAGAAAATGTTGAATTGTTTTATGAAACAGACAGTGATTTGTAGAATGAGAACTACAATTAGGAAATAAGAGAAGAACTGAGATTAGAACATAGAGTTGAAGCAAGAAATGAGACATTGATACCTAATAATAATCTACCAGGGAATCATCCTGTTGATCACATTATTGAGAGAATAGAAAAAGGAGTTCTGACAAGAAATAAGGTACAAGAAGAACTATGTTTGATTTCTCAAATTGAACCTAAAACTATTGAGGAAGCCTATAAAGATGATAATTGGATTCAAGTAATGAAGGAAGAACTAGATCAGATTGAGAAGAAGACTTGGAAATTGGTCCCTAGACCTAAAGATAAAAATGTTATAGGAACTAAATGGGTATTCAGAAACAAGATGAACATGAACAAGGTGAAGTTGTAAGGAACAAAGCAACATTGGTATGTAAGGGATACTCACAAAAATAAAGAATTGATTATGAAGAAAATTTTGCACCTATTGCAAGAATTGAAGCGGTAAGAATGTCTTTGGCTTATGCAACTTATAAGAAATTCAAAGTGTATCAGATGGATGTGAAGTCAACATTTTTGAATGGAGAATTGGAAGAAGAAGTCTACATTGAGCAGCCTGAAGATTTTCCTTTAACTCAAGAAGGAGACATGGTATGTAAATTGAACAAATCTATATATGGACTAAAGCAAGCACCTAGAACATGGTATACAAGATTAAATAAATATTTGATAAAAATTGGGATTTACTAAAGGCACTACAGATAGTAATTTGTATCTGAAATAAATTGAGAATATATTATGGATTGTATTTATCTTTATTGATGATATTATCTTTGAAGGATAAGATGAAGCTAGTGATAAATTCGCTGATGAAATGAATATAGAATTTGAAATGAGCATGATTGGTGAAATGAAATATTTTTTAGGATTACAAATAGCACAAAACAGTGATGGTATTTTCTTATGTCAAACAAAGTATCTAAAAGACTTGTTGAAGAGATTTGGAATGGAAAATTGTAAGCCTATTGGCACACCTATGGTAATTGGTCATAAGTTATCTAGCACATATGAAACACCTATAGTTGAAAAAAAAAGTACATATCAATGATTGGAGGATTGCAGTATTTAACTCATACAAGACCAGATATATCACATGTAGTTGGAATTGTTGCAAGATTTCAAGCTGATCCTAAAGAGTCACATTATGTAGCAGTAAAAAAGATATTTTGGTATTTGAAAGGCACAATTGACTATGGGTTGTGGTATGAAAAATTAGATGACTTTACCCTATGTGTGTGTGTGTGAAAATTGTACCTGATCTGTAGACACAACACTCAGTAAAACATTAGAGGTTAGTGATAATCCAAATCGTGCAAAATTGAAATCTAATCTAACCAAGTGATTTACTACCTTCTAATAGGTGCGAGATTAATCTTCTCAAATTGTAATCGAGATCAGTGACCTAGACGACACCTAAATGAAGGATTTGAATGCAAAAGATGGATGTGAAATTGAATGCAATTAATCTATATTTTTGATATTTTCTATGCAATAAGAATGATAAATTGATATGCTATGGATGCTAAATGATGTAACAATGAAGATTCTAACAATGATATGAAAACTATGGAATTCTATGCTAAGATATAAAAACTATGCAATTGAAATTGATCTCACAACGCTTTGAATTCGCAAGTTGATTCCTCAGCCTCGAATTCTCCAGCGTGATTGTGCAAAATATGAGATGAATTATGAAGAGCTGAAGCCTTGATTTTATAGAAATCTAGGGCTTTAGAGGTGCATGGATAAAAGCCATAAATCACTCAAATAACTCAGCTTGATTTTTGAGTTATCTAATAATAACAGATAATTAAGTCACAAAAATATGCAAAAGCTAAGCTTTAACTCAAAATAGAGTTTAGCTTTAATTGATAATTGATAGTTGTCTGCTTTTATGATTGTGTATGTTTTATTTATGAATTAATTTAATAATAAAGTGATTTATTTCCAACTTAACTGATTTTTGAAATAAAATAATTAATTTATGGGTTAATTAACTATTTTATCAAACTTTTATTAAAAATTATATTATTAAATAATGACAACATGCTTTAATTAATTAAATAAGAATTTAATCAATTAAAGATAGGAATTTTGATTTATTGTCAAAATTAAATAATATAATTAATAATAGATATAATTAAATTTAATTACACAATTAAGTGGCAAATATTAAATCTAATTAATTAAATATGAAAATATTCAATTAATCAAACTTTAGGATAAATGTGCTTTATTGCCAAATAATCATTAAATTAAAGATAATTAAGATAATTAGGAATATTGCTAGGAATATTCCCCGATGCAGAATATAAGATAATCAATTAAGATTCAATGATGTTTAGATGTGCCTTAGGTTAGGACTTTGATGTCAATTTCGTTCGAATTGAAGATGTAGGAGATTAATGAACTTATAGCCCATTTTTGGGGTATTACATTTTGCCCCTCTTTGAATTACTGTGCGAGGCGCAGTGGTTCAAAGATAGTATGTGTTTGATAAAGATATGAAACTAATTCAAAAGATAAACCGATCTCAAGATAGAAATCGATTGAGAGATATTGAGATAGGAGGTCCTGAATGACCAGAGATAATGTTTACTATAGCAGCAATGAACCGATGATTGCGAAAAAGTGTTAAAATACCTGATTCTGAACCTTAGGATTGATAAGAAGTGAGTGACTCGTTCTAGACTTGATTGTCTTAGCAGAACTAGCAAGTATCACATCTGAATCCTTTAGTTGCCGAAGAACCAAGGAAAGAACACTATGATCCAATGGTTGCAAAAATTGATACGGTTTACAAGATTAGGAAAATACCAGATTGATATGGATCTTGATGAATCTGATATGCCCCAAGTGATGATAGATTTGCCCCGAACGATGAGGACTTTTGATGAATTAGCGACTAGACGTGATTGTTGTCTTGATCACTGATAAAAGATATTGATAGACTTGATAGATAGAATTTGATTTATAGACTTTTAATGATGTGCAATACCATGCCCCCTTCGGGATGAAAATTGAAATCTAACAAGAAAAGTCAGTGTTGATATTTAGAAGCATATTAATTGATTTGAGAATTGGTTATACACGTCTGAGAATGCATTCTGCATCGTTTGGAGGTCCTGAAGACCAAGTTTGACTAGGTTAAACCATGAGTTGACCATGGTTGACCAAGTTGAAATTTTGATAGTTTGATGTAAGATAATCAGTTAAGTTGAATACTAGATTTCTGTGATGATTGAAGGTCGAATATGCAAGTAGTTAATAATATGAATGATCTCAGATTTGAATTTTGATCCCGAAAAGGATTCTACTTGCTATTTCATTGGAGGAACCTTCGTGTGAGATTTAGCTCTTGTTAGATTTGAAGAGACAAGTGGAGAATTGTTTAAGCATTGAAGTTCGTTTAGTCATTGTGAGATCATGCAAAGATGAAAAATGCAAAGAAGCATGCAATATGAAATGCAACCTAAGACCTAGGACCTAGTCACTGATCATATGTCGATTTGTTATCATCATTGAACTTTTAGGTAACCGGATAAATCAATACAATGCCCACTAGCTATGAAACCATAGACATATGAATATCGATTTGTATGCGCAAGAATCAATACAACACCCACTGGTCAACAACCATGGATATATGAATATTGATTTTATTTTCAGAATGTTGGATTAGATATAAACACCAAGGCACAAACGCCAGGATGACCTGAATATCATGTCCATTTTGATATAGCAATTTGTACAAGCATCAAAACATAAACATCATGATGACCTGAGTATGCCTTGCATTGCAAACACATAAAATAGTCAAGAGATCATTCTAAATCCACTGTGAATTACCCGTAGTGACCCTTTATCATTCACATCCTTAGGCAAGATCGCGTTTCACAGTAGGAGAAAGAATTTACTTCAAAAAGACAATAGTTAGATCAAACTTCCTTGAATTTTCTGGGTATCAATGGTTGAGGTACGCATGGCCATCCAATTCAAGATAGAGGCTCTTACAGTCGGACACCATTTCAATCCAGAATTTCCAAAGTTGTTAGATTTTCACATACGAGCAAAAAACAAAGAAAAGATTATGCTCCCAGTCATCACTCTCTAAATCCTATAAAGGACATCATCGAAGAGCTCGAAGGGACACAATATGCAAAAATCTCAATGCGAATCAATAAGCATACAAGGAGATAAAAGCATGAAGCACAGATTGTTTTCAATTGAGTTTTGATGTTTGATTGTGTTGTTGTTGATGCAAAATCCTTTCTGGAGACAAGACTGACTGACTGACTCACATGAAGCTTCAAAGGACTCTGACTAGATATGATCCATCTAATATACATGGGAGACCATAGGATATGACATTGATTTCCCCCAAGTGTTAAACATTGATAGGATACAGACGCTTGAGCTGGTTGGTGTACAGACCGACTTATTGAAAACTAGAAATGTTGAAACAAACCAGGAGATATGTACAAACTAAAGCAAGACTGAAAGCTAGGAAAGACCAAGATTGCACTGATAGATGGAGCGTTTGGAACAAGTGGTGCCCGTTTGCCAGGTTTTCACCATCTTGGTAGAGATTCTATTTTTGCTACCAAGGCGCTTCTTTGCAAGTTTTCACCAAGGCACTTTTTCTTTTTTTTTTTAAATTTTTTTTTTTTTCAATTTTTTTGAATTTTTTATATTTTTTGATTTTTTTTGTGAATCATCAAGGCGCCTATTGCTAGGTTTTCACCAAGATGTTAATTTTTCATGACTTTTTCTAATTTTTAAGATTTTTTCAGGACATTTACCAAGCACTGAATGCCTTAGGCGTAGAATTTCTTCAGATGGAGAATGTTGATTGGTTCTCAGAGCTGTTCTCCTTCAGTCGTTGAGAGTTGATAGGCACTAGAGCCAAAAGTAGTAGTGATAACAAAGGGACCCAGCCAATTGGGTCTGAACTTCCCCTTGCGTTCTCGATGTGATTGATTTTTAGGATTTTCTCTCAAGACTAGATCACCAATCTGGAATTCTCTGTGTCTGACTTTCTTATTGTAGCCTCTAGACATTCTCTTCTAATATACTCTGAGATGATCATACACTACTTGTCTGCGCTCATCTAGTAGTTCCAGTTCTTGTAACCTAGACACTCTGTAGTCATCGTTGGTGACAAGTCCATGCATTCTGATTCTGAGTGATGGGATTTCAACCTCAATAGGTAGTACTACTTCAGACCCATAAACTAAAGTGAATGGTGTAGCCCCAGTAGGTGTTCTGATACTAGTTCTATAGGCCCAGAGAGCTAGATTGATCATGAGATGCCAGTCTCTTCCTATTTTATTCACTATTCTGTGCAAGATTTTCAAGAGATTTTTGTTTGAAGCTTCAGCTTGTCCATTCCCTTGAGGATAGTAGATAGATGACCAATGTTGAGTAATCTTGAATTTGGCACATAAGTCATCTAGGTCCTTATTTTTGAATTGTCCCCCGTTATCTATGATTATAGAGTGAGGGATCCCATACCTGCAAATGATGTAGTTCAGGATGAACATAGAGATCTGTTTCCCCATTGCTTGTGTTAGAGGAACTGCTTCTACCCATTTTGTAAAATAATCTGTAGCTGTGATTATATGGGTATGTCCATTGGAAGAGTGTAGATGGATAGCACCTATGAGATCAAATGCTCATCATTGAAAAGGCCATTGTGTAGTAAAGGGAATCAGATCTCTCCCTGGAGCATGAATCAAGTTGCCATGTACTTGACACTGTTGACAATTTTTAGAAAATTTAATAGCCTCTTTCTCCATTTCAGGCCAATAGTACCCATGCCTAATAAGTTTTTGAGCTAACGTTAAACTGTTTGAGTGTGACCCACATATACCCTCGTGGACTTCCTCTAATGCACGTTGAGACTCTTCCCATTCTAAACATCTAAGCAGTGTACCATCTAGACCTCATTTGTACAGATCATTACCAATGATGACATATCAGGATGCGGATCGGATAAGGTTTCATTTCTCAAAATGGTTAAAGGACTCAGGGATGATTTGGTCATGGAGATAGGAGAATAGATTTTTGTAGCGAGATGAGTCATAACCTACAACAGTGCAGATCATGCAGGTTTCAGGGGAGTCATATGCAGGATAGGATAGGGCTTCCACCAGGGACTCATAGCGTAGTTCATGTTTGGGCTGCTGTAAGAGAGTAGATAATGTCACCATTGCATCGGCAGCCTTATTCTCTGTTCTGGGTATTTGCTCAAATGTGATAGAGATGAAGTATTTCTTTAAATCATCTACCATTGTCTTGTAAGGAATGAGCTTTTCATCTTTGGTTTGGTACACATCATTGACTTGGTGGATAACCAGTTGTGAGTCTCCATGGATGTGCATCTCTGTAACTCTCCACTGTATTGCCATTTTCATACCATTGAGAAGTGCCTCATATTCAGAAATATTGTTTGTGCAAGGAAACTTTAGTCTAAATGCTTTGGGTATCGAGTATCCTTGAGGAGTGATGAACAATATGCCTACTCCAGATCTATTTTGTGTGTAGGAGCCATCAAAGAATAACTGTCATTCTCTAGAAGAGAAATGCATGATAGAGGAATCGAGAAATTCCATTTGCATGGGTGTATCATCAAATAGTGGTGCTTCAGCTAATTGATCAGCAATGACCTATCCTTTGATAGCTTTTCTTTCAACATATTCAATGTCAAATTCTCTCAAGAGCATGACCCATTTAGCTAGTCTACCTGTGAGGGCAGCTTTGCTTAGTAGGTACTTCAGCAGATCAATCTTTGCTACTAGATGCGTGGTATGAGCTAACATGTAATGTCTCAATTTATGTGATGCAAAGATCACAGCTAGACATGCCTTCTCTATCATTGAGTAGTTCTTCTCATAGGTCACTAAGGTTCTGCTGATATAGTAGATAGCTCTTTCCTTCTTGTTCTCATCATGTTGTGCTAGCAATGCCTCCAGTGATGTATCTATTGTGGAGACATATAATATTAATGGCTTCCCAGGAATAGGAGGCATCAATATAGGTGGATTTGATAGATACTTCTTGATATGGTTAAAGTTGTTCTCGCATTCTTCATTCCATGCAAAGGTCACACCTTTATGTAATGTTTTTGTAAAAGGTTGTGATATGTCCGCTAGCTGTGATATGAATCTTCTGATAGATTGAACTCTACCTTGCAATGTCCTCATTTGACTGATATTTGTGGGAGGTTGCATCTCTATTATAGCCTTCACCTTAGCTGGATTGACCTCAATGCCTTTCTTCGAAACTATGTATCCTAAGAGCTTTCCAGAAGTGACACCAAAAGCACACTTCTTAGGATTTAGTCAGAGACTAAACTGTTCCATTCTGTCTAGGATTATGCTCAAGTCTGTTAGATGTTTAGTTCTAATCATGGATTTTGCCAAGGTATCATCCACGTAATCCTCCATTGTTTTATGTATCATATCATGAAAAATAGATGTCATTGCTCTTTGATATGTAGCTCCAGCATTTTTGAGTCTGAATGGCATAACATTCCAACAGAAGGTTCCCCACGCACATGTGAATGCAATTTTCTCTTGGTCTTCTGGAGCAATTTTGATTTGGTTGTATCCAAAAAAACCATCCATAAGGGAATACATTTCATATCCCGCAATCATGTCCACTATCATATCAATGTTAGGTAGTGGAAAGTCATCCTTAGGGCATGCTCTGTTCACATCTCTAAAGTCCGTGCACACTCTGATTGAACCATCTGGTTTTGAAACAGGTACAATGATAGAGATCCACTCAGCATAGTCTATGAAACGGATGAATCCGGCTTTTAGGATTTTTTCTAGTTCTGCTTTGACTAAGAGTGCAACATGAGGATGCATCTTTCTCAATTTTTGTTTGATTGGTTTTACTCCAAGAGCAATGGATAGATGGTGCATAATGAGATTGGGATCCAATCCTGGCATATCTGAATATTTCCATGCAAAGTTGATCTTTTTTTCTGATAAGAATGTAGTGAATTTATGTTTCTCTTCTTCTGATAGAGATTGTGCTACATGTACCAATTGTGGTTCCTCTGTTGTACCCAATTGATGGATTGAGTGGGCTCAATCAGAACTGGAGATCGATCCTATAAATGACTTGGAAGGACATCAAATATCTCATCCTTAGGTGCCTCAAAGAGGTTTTCACCTTCAGATACATCTTTTCTTTTTACTTTTGTCAGTTCTGAGACTGCCACAAAGTGGTTTTCACCCTCAGAACTCTTTTTCTTTTTCTTTTTACTCTTGTTTTTCTGACTAAGATATTTGATGTCCGACTCAGTCATGCTGACACTTGGTTCATTGATGGAAGTACTCATAGGCTCAACTGCATTGAGGTAGCAGGCAAGGGCATAGTCATTTGGGAAGGTATAAATACCATGGTTTGGGTTTGTGGAAGTTTGGTCGATAAGATCAGGGCGTTGGATAGTTAAAGTTGGAAAGGCTTGGGATACAGTGTTCATAGTCATGGATATGTCATCATTGGTCCTAACCCGATGCTCAAGTTCAAAGGTGATATTACAGCTCAAAATGTTCAATTCATGAATAGGCTCAACATCATCATGGGAGTCCTCTTCAGCCATAGGTGGATCAGACACGTTAAGTTCATTGTTTCACTCTAAACCTACGTTGGGTTGAGATACATATTGGTGAATAATATCAATATATTTCTCTATTATAAGCTCATCTTCTTCTGGAATGGCACCCCATTCATAGTCATTTGACTCAGCTTCTGATTCAGGATCTCTAGGAAATCTTAGAAAATGTGTGAAATCAAAATGAATACCCCAAGAAGGATTACCCTCAGTCTCTGACTTAAATTCATATTCATGGAAATCAGTGTCAGAATAACTATCCCCTTCTTCTTGATCAGTTTGATTTCCTTTGAGATTAGTTGGTTCTTGTGGTGCATTTATCTCTTGCGCTACAGTAGGTTCTTGTGTTTCTACTACATTAATTCTTCTAATAGGATCATCTTTATCATCAAGAAGATCTTTGATCTCTTTAGGCAATTTTTCATAGGGGATAAGCTCAGAGCTATCTGAATCATCATTAGAGGGTTCTGTTTCTTCTTTCTTAAGAAGGGGTTCTCCTAGTGCAATTTGTTCTATGACATGAGAACAACCACCTTCGAGATGATAGGGTTTCTTCTTAAACCCTAAGCCACCAGTATCTTTGTTGGCTCTACCAATATGTGAAATGGGTGTCACAAGACCCTTTCCGCTGATTCCTAGAGGTCCTTGACCAGAATATCCCATCTTGGCTATCAATTTGTTTCCTGGACCATACAAATTAGAAGGGATTGTAGGTGCTATAGATTCAGTAGGTTGAACAATTTTAGATTCAGAATCCTCTTTATATAGCCATGCAAGCACAGCTTCATCCTCTTCAAATTCTTGTTTGGATACTTGCTCCGCCACAAAATTTCTTTTTGATGAAGGGTGCTCCCCTTAATACCACAACCACATAAGAGAAATAGAGAAACAACAACAATATGCAAGAACATAAAATTGGCTTCTTATTATCTCCACAAATGTGGAATTACAAACTTTCAGAATTACAATATGCAAAGCAACATGGGCATTCCCTTACAATATTCTGTAGGACAAAGCCTCAAACTATTACCCAGATTTACTACCCAGAACTATTCTGAACTGCCTAAGATAATAATACAGCCTTCCTTTATAGACAATTTTTCCACCGCCTGGGAAGGTTCCAGAATTTTAGCCAATAAGGCCGACCAAACTTAGAATTATTTTATTTTACATTTTATTACATCATAGTCGGCTCAAGATAACCTTTGAAACCCGAACAGAAATTTTGAAGAAAATTATTTTCCACCATTTCATGTGGCCCAACTTTCGAAGACCATAAGTCATCACCAGTTGACCCGATTGGCTATTATAACCCCATTTCAGAAACACCACGAAGTGCTCTATAGGCTTGACCCGCACAAGCACCCATCACCCAAATTTTTGACCTCATCTGAGGCCTCTAAAGCCTTCAAAACTAAGTTCAAAGTTTCTGTACCCTGCTGCCAATACCGAAAATCTTCAATATCTTCCAATATACATTTGATTTGGCAATGAAACTTTACTGGTAGACTTATATGAAAAAAATGAACCTCCAAAAAAGAAATCAGATTATTTTGAGCACATACAAAAATTACCAAAAATAGTAACTTTCCATAAATAGCAGCTCTGCATAAAATAGCCCTTATTGAAAATAAAAATAGAAATGTTTTTGGGTGATGCAAGATTGCTCTTACACCCAGGATGCTCCTGCATCAGACACCTGGGGTAATTTGAGAAGTGACCCTGTCATGACTCAGGTGTGCAAAGGAAAACCAAGACGGCTAGCCTCCTCCTTTGTCAGCCATGATGAATCTTCAATAGGTCATCCTTTCCACTTGACCAGATATTCTTCATATGTCTTGTTCCTTGTGCTTCTGCCAACACGACTGTTCAGTATATCTTCGATCTCCTTAGTGTCTGAACTAGTTGTTGGAATACTCCACTGTGCTGCTATGATCTCATCTTCAACACCTCCCTCATGATACTCTGTCAGATCTGAAATGTTAAACACTGGTGAAATATGTAGCTCAGTAGGCAATTCTACCTCATATGCATTTCCTAAATCATGTTTCTTCAATATCCTACATGGTCCAAACTTCTTCATTTTCAGCTTGTTATATGTACCAACTGGAAACCGCTCCTTCCGTAAATGAACCATGACTTCATCACCAACCTGAAATTTCTTATACCTCCTTTTCTCATCTGCCTTAGCCTTATACTATGTGTTCATCTTGGTAATATGCTTCCTCACCTCCCCATGGATGTTCTTCAAGTGTTCTACAAAATCTTCAGCTTCAGCACTACTTATTTCTCCTTTATCTATCTTCCTCAATTCAGATGCATTTCTTGGACTACTTCCATATACAATCTGGAATGGTGATTTACCAGTGCTCCTGTTGACAGAATTATTGTATGCAAATTCCGCTTGTGGTAAAATCAAATCCCATCCTGTTGGCTTATCTCCAACCAAACATCTCATCAAATTTCCCAAACTTCTATTCACCACCTCTGTCTGTCCATCAGTCTATGGATGATGTGATGAACTGAACTTCAAATCTATCTTCAACTTCTTCCACAATGTACGCTAGAAATATCCAACAAATTTAGTGTCCCAATCTGAAACTATGGTCTTTGGCAAACCATGAAGTCTCACTACCTCTCTGAAAAACAATTCTGCTACATGAACAACATCATTAGTCTTCTTGCAGGGAATGAAATGTGCCATCTTTGAAAATCTGTCAACCACCACAAAAATTGAATCATGTCCCCACTGAGTCATCGGTAAACCAAGAACAAAGTCCATACTGATATCCTCCCAAGGCTTCTCCGGTATAGGTAATGGCTGATACAACCCTGTATTATGCTTCACTCCTTTCGCCATCTGACATACTCTGCAACTTTGTACAAACTTCTTCACATCTTGCTGCAACTGTGGCCAATAATAATTCTCACTAACCAAACCAAGGGTTTTATCATGACCAAAATGTCTAGCCAATCCTCCACTATGCTTCTCCTTGATGAGATTCTCCCTCATAGAACTTCGTGGAATGCACAACTGACTCCCTCTGAATATCATATCATCCTAGATGATGAAATCCAACCATTTCGTCTTGTCTAGAGTAACAGGTTCTGTACAAGCTTTCCAAGCTTCACCAAAATCAGGATCCTCTAGATACAAATTATTGAGTTCCTTGAACCCAACCACTTCAATCTACATTTATGTCATCAATAGGTGTCTTCTGCTAAGAGCATCTGCAACCCTATTAGACTTTCCACTCCTGTGTTTTAAAACAAATGTATAACTCTGCAAAAACTCAACCCATTTCAAATGCCTCTGATTCAACTTTCCTTGACTATTCAAATATTGCAAAGCTTGATGATCAGTATACAAAACAAACTTCTTAGGAAGAAGATAATGTCTCCACTTCTTTAATGCCTAAACTATAGCATAAAATTCCTGATCATAAACAGAATATTTCCTCTTGGCATCATTTAACTTCTCACTAAAATAAGCAATAGGTTTACCTTCTTGGCTCATAATTTGAGAAGTGACCCTGTCACGACTCAGGTGTGCAAAGGAAAACTAAGACGGCTAGCCTCCTCCTTTGTCAGCCATGATGAATCTTCAACAGGTCATCCTTTCCACTTGACCAGATATTCTTCATATGTCTTATTCCTTGTGCTTCTGCCAACATGGCTGTCCAGTATATCTTCAATCTCCTTAGTGTCTGAACTAGTTGTTGGAATACTCCACTGTGCTGCTGTGATCTCATCTTCAACACCTCCCTCATGATACTCTATCAGATCTGAAATGTTAAACACTGGTGAAATATTTAGCTCAGTAGGCAATTCTACCTCATATGCGTTTCCTGAATCATGTTTCTTCAATATCCTACATGGTCCAAACTTCTTCATTTTTAGCTTGTTATATGTACCAATTGGAAACCGCTCCTTCTGCAAATGAACCATGACTTCATCACCAACCTGAAATTCCTTATACCTCCTTTTCTCATCTACCTTAGCCTTATACTATGTGTTCATCTTGGTAATATGCTTCCTCACCTCCCCATGGATGTTCTTCAAGTGTTCTACAAAATCCTCAGCTTCAGCACTACTTATTTCTCCTTTATCTATCTTCCTCAATTCAGATGCATTTCTTGGACTACTTCCATATACAATCTGGAATGGTGATTTATCAGTGCTCCTGTTGACAGAATTATTGTATGCAAATTCTGCCTGTGGTAAAATCAAATCCCATCCTGTTGGTTTATCTCCAACCAAACATCTCAGCAAATTTTCCAAACTTCTATTCACCACCTCTGTCTGTCCATCAGTCTGTGGATGATGTGATGAACTGAACTTCAAATCTATCTTCAACTTCTTCCATAATGTACGCTAGAAATATCCAACAAATTTAGTGTCCCAATCTGAAACTATGGTCTTTGGCAAACCATGAAGTCTCACTACCTCTCTGAAAAACAATTCTGCTACATGAACAACATCATTAGTCTTCTTGCAGGGAATGAAATGTGCCATCTTTGAAAATCTGTCAACCACCACAAAAATTGAATCATGTCCCCGCCGAGTCATCGGTAAACCAAGAACAAAGTCCATACTGATATCCTCCCAAGGCTTCTCCGGTATAGGTAATGGCTGATACAACCCTGTATTCTGCTTCACTCCTTTCGCCATCTGACATACTCTGCAACTTTGTACAAACTTCTTCACATCTTGCTGCAACTGTGGCCAATAATAATTCTCACTAACCAAACCAAGGGTTTTATCATGACCAAAATGTCTAGCCAATCCTCCACTATGCTTCTCCTTGATGAGATTCTCCCTCATAGAACTTCATGGAATGCACAACTGACTCCCTCTGAATAGCATATCATCCTGGATGATGAAATCCAACCATTTCATCCTGTCTAGAGTAACAGGTTCTGTACAAGCTTTTCAAGCTTCACCAAAATCAGGATCCTCTGGATACAAATTCTTGAGTTCCTTGAACCCAACCACTTCAATCTGCATTTCTGTCATCAATAGTTGCCTTCTGCTAAGAGCATCTGCAACCCTATTAGACTTTCCACTCTTGTGTTTCAAAACAAATGTATAACTCTGCAAAAACTCAACCCATTTCAAATGCCTCTGATTCAACTTTCCTTGACTATTCAAATATTGCAAAGCTTGATGATCAGTACACAAAACAAACTCCTTAGGAAGCAGATAATGTCTCCACTTCTTTAATGCCTAAACTATAGCATAAAATTCCTGATCATAAACAGAATATTTCCTCTTGGCATCATTTAACTTCTCACTGAAATAAGCAATAGGTTTACCTTCTTGGCTCATAACAGCTCCTATTGCAGTACCACTAGCATCACAATCTACTTGAAACACCTTATTAAAATTTGGAAGTGCTAAAATAGGTTGTTCTGTAACTTTTTGTTTCAACAATTGAAAACTCTTTTCTGCCCCATTAGTCCACTTAAACTCTTTTCTATCCCCTCTCATTGTTTCAGTCAAGGGTCCACAAATACTGCTAAATTTTTTGATAAACTTTCTATAAAATCTAGCCAAACCATGAAAATATCTTACCTCAGTAGCACTCCTTGGAGTAGGCCATTCAAGGATAGCCTGTACCTTCTCTGGGTCCATTTTTAGACCTTCTGCTGAAACTACAAATCCCAAATACACTAACTCTTTCTTCACAAAACTGCACTTCTTCAAATTAATCAACAATTTCTCTTCTCTCTGCTTCTCAAATACCATACGAATATGCATCATATGCTCCTCCAATGTCTTACTAAAGATCAAAATATCATCTAGGTAAATAATGACAAACTTACCCAGAAATTCTTTCAGAACCTCGTTCATGAGCCGCATGAAAGTGCTCGGTGCATTGGTTAGCCCAAAAGGCATGACTAACCACTCATACAGTCCTTCTTTTGTCTTGAAGGCAGTCTTCCATTCATCTCCTTCTCTGATCCGAATCTGATGATATCCACTTTTTAGATCTATCTTTGAAAAATATACAGCTCCACTCAAACAGTCCATAATATCATCCATTCATGGCAATGGAAACCAGTACTTGATTGTGATCTTGTTTATTGCCCTAGAATCTGTACACATCCTCCATTCTGCATTCTTCTTTGGTGCTAATACTGCTGGTACAGCACAGGAACTCAGACTCTCACGGATCAATCCTTTTTGTAACAACTCATGTACTTGTCTGTTCAACTCCTCACTTTCTGGAGGTGTCATTCTGTGTGCTGCCTTGTTCAGCAAACTCACTCCTGGGATCAAGTCCATCTGATGACTGATCTTCCTAACTGGTGGTAATCCAACAGGCATGTTATCGGATACAATATCCTGAAACTCATTCAACAAATTTGCAACTTCTACAGGAACATCTTCCACTTCCTCTTTACCAGCTTTTGGAATTAAAGCAAAACATACATGCTCATGCCTCATGCCATCTAAGAAATTTCTTCCATCAACAAAAGTTATCCTTGCATTACCACATAAATTTTCTTCAGTCTCCTTCAATGGTTTTAGCTTATGTCGCACTCCATCCTTTGTCAGGGAATAGGTATTTGCACGACCATCATGTACAACACATCTGTCAAACTACCATGGTCTACCCAACAACATATGACATGCATCCATAGATATGATATCACACAATACCTCATCTTGGTATCCGCCAATCTTGAACTTCACCATGCATTGCTCATTGACCATGACCTTGTGGTCATCTTGTACCTAGGCAATCCGATATGGATGTGGGTGTTTCTGTCTCTTGAGCTTCAACTTTGTCACCATCTTTTCTGATACTAAATTGTTAGTGCTTCCACTATTGATAATCACATCACAACATTTACCTTCACACTTGCACCTGGTGTGAAACAAGCTCCTCCTTTGCTCAGGTTCATTCTCACCACTCAACAGGACTCTTCTGTTAATCAACGTTTCTCCTCTTTCAGCATCTTCAAAATTTGATGATCTGGCATCTTCATCTACATGTGCAACTCTGGCCTGGCTTTCATTTCTCCTATCTATTCTGCCTTGGCACTGAGGACATTCAAATGCCCTATGACCTTCTTCTCCACAGTGAAAACATGTTCCATGGAAGCCACCTCTTCCAGATCCTTGTCCTCTTCCTCTTCCTCTTTGATCTCTATTATTCTGATCCTGGAAGCGATTGGAATTATTTCCTCACTGATTCTAACTGCTACTGGCCTCATCCTTCTTTTTTGAATCTTCATTTCGGCCACCATATGACCGTCCACCAGATCATCCACCGTGACCTCTTCCATTTTGTCTGCTCTCAAACTTCTTGTTCAGCTTTTCCTCTACTTTTAGGGCAAACTGGTATGCCTCTTCAATACTGTTCATTCAAACCAGATTCAGCTCCTCCTGAATGCTTGGCCTTAACCCATTAAGGTATCAGGAAACTTTCTCTTTATCAGTTTCTACATGGCCTGTTCTGATGAGAAGTTGATAGAACTCCTCTGTATACTCCTAAACAGATCTTCCTGCTTGCTTCAAACTCTGCATTTTCTTCAGTAGGTCAAGCTCATAATCAACAGGAATGAACTGTTGCTTCAATTTATCCACCATCCGATCCCATCTTGTGATTTTATCTTTCCCTCTTCTATTTCACTCCAATTGAATTTCTTGCCACCAGATCTTCGCATGACCTTTCAGTCTGGCCTTCCCAAATTTGACCCTATCAGGATCCTCAACATCTTCATACTCAAAATATTCCTCACATTCATTGATCCAGTCGATCAATTCCTCTGGGTTAAGATTTTCAGAAAATGTAGGAACCTCAATCTTAGGTCTTTTCCCAATCTTGGAAATCACCCAAAAAAGTCTTTCTTCCTCCTGGTTCACAATTTCAGCTTCTCCTTTTTGATATTCTTCTTCAGCTTCATCCTCGCTTTCATCTCTGACATTAAGATTCATTCCTCTGTGAATCTCTTCTTGCAATGCTCACACTTATCTCTGCAGCTCTCTAACCTCAAGTGTCACAGCACCAGCTCTTCCGCCACGTTCTTTTCGTGGAGGCATTTTCGCGATGCGCGCTGAAACCCTAGCCACAGTCCTAGTGCAAACTGCCTCACAGTCGGCAATCTGTTTACACACTCAAGAACTCCTGCTCTGATACCACCTGATGAAAGGTGCTCCCCTTAATACCACAACCACATAAGAGAAATAGAGAAACAACAACAATATGCAAGAACATAAAATTGGCTTCTTATTATCTCCACAAATGTGGAATTACAAACTTTCAGAATTACAATATGAAAAGCCACATGGGCATTCCCTTACAATATTCTATAGGACAAAGCCTCGAACTATTACCCAGATTTACTACCCAGAACTATTCTGAACTGCCTAAGACAATAATACAGCCTTCCTTTATAGGCAATTTTTCCACCGCCTGGGAAGGTTCCAGAATTTTAGCCAATAAGGCCAACCAAACTTAGAATTATTTTATTTTACATTTTATTATATCATAGTCGGCTTAAGATAACCTTTGAAACTTGAACAGAAATTTTGAAGAAAATTATTTTCCACCATTTCAGGTGGCCCAACTTTCGAAGACCATAAGTCATCACCAGTTGACCCGATCGGCTATTATAACCCCATTTCAGAAATGCCACGAAGCGCTCTACAGGCTTGACCCACACAAGCACCTGTCACCCAAATTTTTGACCTCATCTAGGGCCTCTAAAGCCTTCAAAACTGAGTTCAAAGTTTCTGTACCCTGGTGCCAATACCAAAAATCTTCAATATCTTCCAATATACATTTGATTTGGCAATGAAACTTTACTGGCAGACTTATATGACCAAAATGAACCTCTAAAAAAGAAATCAGATCATTCTAAGCACATACAAAAATTACCAAAAATAGTAACTTTCCATAAATAGCAGCTCTGCACAAAATAGCCCTTATTGAAAATAAAAATAGAAATGTTTTTGGGTGATGCAAGATTCCTCTTACACCCAGGATGCTCCTGCATCACCTTTGTATGCTTCCATAGGCTCCTTAGGTTCTGATTTAGACTACTTCAAGGATTTTCCATACGACTTAGGTGAGATTGGGAGAGATGTCAGAGACAAGACTGACTCTATAGTGTATTCTCCCATCCCATGTTCTTTGATATTGATCTTGTTAGCAATGTCATCCATCTTAGATGTGGAAGCAACATTTAGCTACTCGATGGAAGATTCTCTGTTATTGGGAACAAGCTTATCGACACTTTCCTTCAATGTATTGCAAGTTGTACTTAGATCTGCTGGGATAGCAACCTCCACTCCTTCATAGGGAAATTTCAAGCATTGATGGTATGTAGAAGGAATAGCTTGCATTTCATGTATCTAGGGTCTCCCTAGAAGGATATTGTAAGCCAATGGTAGATCAAGCACCTGACATGTGGTATCTTTGATGACCAGACCCACTCAGATGGGTAAGACAATGGTGCCTTTAGAAGCTCTTTCTTGTTCATCATAGGCTTTTATGGTGATCTTCTTTCAAGGATCAATAGCCATCTCTAAGAATCCCAACTATGTGATTAAACTATAAGAACAAATGTTGAAGCCTGTGGCCATCTATCAACACACATTTGACTCGATGGTTCTGGATCAAGACTTCTATGTGCAAGGGCTGATTATGTGGGTGACTTAGGGAGTTGTCATCTTCCTCTGAAAAGGAGATATATTGCGGAGACATTAGATGACCAACCATAGTCTAGAATCTATCTAGATCTAGATCATCAGGAACATTAGAGCTGAGCAAAGCTTTGTCTAGGATATCTCTGTGAGCTGGAGATATTCGAAGTAACTCAAACATAGAGATTTTGGCATTGGTATGCTGGAGTTGTTGGACGATGTTGTAAGATGTAGGTCTTGTATCCTTTGGATTGGAAGATTTTAAGGCAGCCTTCTGTCTAGAAGTAGATGTGAGATTGAAAGGTATCTTAGGGACATTAGTTGAACTTGGTGTTTGTCCTTTCAGATGAGCCTGAGCTTGTGATCTAGTAACCACATTAGCTGAGGAATGATTTTTGTCTCTTCGTATAATCATGATGACATTGCAGCTCTCAGAGAGACATGGTTCAACCATATTGATGACAACATTGTTTCTTGGATAGGCATAGTTAACTTTTTCCCCCATGTTAGGCTGAGAAGTGGAAACTCCCTTGCCATGTTGTGGAAATGGTTCTGTAAATGCTATGTGATCATTATTTCTGGTAGGATTATTGATCATGATGTCCCCTTGATCTATCAAGTCTTGAATGGTATGCTTCAAGTGAAAGCATCCATTAGTTCTGTGGCCTTTAGTCTGATGGAAAGCATAGTATTCATTATCTTTCCACCAATATGGTTTTGGATCCGGATCAGGGTTTCGGATTGGTGGTAAAGAGATCATGTTATCAGCTATCAGGGTTCTCAGGGCAGATTCCAAAGATTCTCCTAGGGGAGTAAACTTTCATTTATTATCCCATTGTTTGAATGGCTTCTTTGGAGATGGTTCAATAGATTTTTGCTCTGAAGCTTCAATGGCTTTGGTGACGAGGGTGAGATTGTAGGCCAGTGCCTTTGATGGGGTGTGGATAGTGTCAACAACACCATCAGAGATGATACCTTTGTTTCTATTCCAGCTCTTATTTTTATCTTTTGAGCTAGATCCAGATTTAGACTTGTCCTTTTGAAGTGTGATTTCTCCTTTCTTGACAAGTACTTTCTCAATCTTGATTGCATTATCTACCATTTTATCAAAAGATACATGATCTTGCATTTATATGGATAATTGAGCTCTGGAACAAGGTTATTGATAAAGATTTCAAGTTTCTCCATTTCGGGAATTTGTCTAGCATATAGAGAGAACTTCTTTCTCCACCTCTTGAGGAAAGTTAGGAATGATTCCCCTAGATATTGCTTGAGGTTACAGATATCGATCATGGTGACCAGATGTTGAATATTGTTGATAAAACAATTTAATCAATTCCTCAAAAGTTTTGATCGTAGAAGGTAATCTTGAAAACCACTGAATGGATGCTCCTCCCAAGGATCTAGGAAAAAGATGCATTAGATAAGTCAGTTCATGCATGAATTCCATGGATTGCATACAGAACTCTCTGACATGATCTTGAGGATCAGAGTGTTCATCATATTTGTCATACTTTGGTATCTCCACTCTTTTTGGGAATGGTGGCATATACAAGTTTTTGTCAAACGGGAAAGGACATAGGGCCTCCATGGAGAACTCCTTGGGTTCCTTCTCCTTCTTAAGATTGTTAAATTTGACTTGTATAGCATGCATCTATTTTGTCATAGCTGTGAGTGGAGTTTCTTCCTCATGTGTGATTATATCATCAACGTTAAAGTTGGGAGAAAGCTTAGCCCCTTCCTGGGCTAATTGTAAAAAGTATGCCTCTCTATCCACTTTCAAGAAATGCCTCATCATTCTCTTGAATTCATCATCATTCTGACATCGATGGATTTCAGAGGGGGTAGGTTCTTGGTCAGCATTATGTTGAGAATGGTGTCCTTGGGACCCTCCTGCTAGAGAACCATGGTTTGTCCCTACTTGAGACATGGTAGGAGTTTTTGGGCTCCCTGGAATAGATTGAGGAGGAGTTTTCTAGTTACCTCTGTGAGTTGATAAAGGAGGTATTTAACCAGTTTTCAATCGAAAGTTACCGAGACCATCATCTTCATAGATACCTGACTTGATGAGTTGTTCAAGAGTTGGACCCAGGGTATTGGTCAAAATTAAATTCTGAGATGTTTCTTTTGATTTCTTGTGTGAAGAAGCTCTGGTCTCCACCATTAACTTTGAATGAAACAGAAGAAAATGACGAAGACAACTGAAGATCAATTTGATTCGAGAAAATCAGATGACACAACCTTGTCAAGATTATGATAGTTTTGAAGATCTGATGAGATGTGGGTGAAGGAAACTGTGCCCTAGATGTTGGGATAGATCGCCCAAAAGATAGCGGACACGAGTTCTCAACACTTAGTCTATTTTTGAAGATTGATTGAAGATTGATAGTTATGACAAGGTTTTGACACGAGATAAAAAGGACTCAAATTGATCAAATAGAAGACTACATCAAATTCAAAAGATCAAACTCAAAAAATGGTAGAATGCTCAATAGCTACTGCTCTGTTCCTGACACAATGATATTTTTGACAGATTCTGGAACTAGGCTGGAAACATTGGATATCTCACAATTTGACAATTTCTGACAACTCTCTCAAATTTTTCCAAATGACACTCTGCAGACTCGTACGACACTGGGTGGTCTATGAAATGATAGTTGCTAAACTCGTACGATAGTTGGGTAGCAATGAAATGATAGTTGTTAAACTCGTATGACAGTTGCTTCGCATAGTGGTTTTGAATTTCTTGAATTTGCTGGCATGAAAACTCGTACGACACTGGGTTCTCAATCATATGACAGATGGGCAATACTGAAATGACATTTGACAAAAAGTCATACGACTTTTGACTTCCTGAAATGACTTTTGACTCCAGAAAGAATTTTATGTCAATTTTTGCAAAATTTAAGGTTTTCAATTTTGGATTGTTTGCAAATTGTACTGTCCAAATTTTGAAGGTTATACCAGATTTGATCATTTTTAATAGCCAAGTAGATAAACAAACACGCAAAACAACAAGCAAGTGATTCCAAGCACGTCTGAAAATAATGAACAAGGGCAAAAGCAACCTTGCGCATGAACAATCAAGTGACCAAATTGTGCTAATCCCTGAGAGTACTAATTGTGTATGTTCTGAAAAGTTTTGCAATAACACACATATACCTGAAAGTGAAAAATTGGCCTCTCTAGGGTTTTTAGTAATGGTTTGACTCTGCAACTTTTATGATTCAAAGTGGTGAACTCCAATCCTGGTGCACTAGGGTTTCGACACAGTCTGAGAACTTAATCTTCAAGAGCTGCTAGGGAGATCTGACAACCCAACAATGAACCATACCTGTGGAGATTTCTTCCACAAGGACATTTATATAGCGGCTGTCACTACCATGGAAAAAATGGCTAATACTGCTTGAGGTTCCGTCAACACAGTTTTCCCTATGAAGGGATTGTCCGCTACGGTTAACCCTCTCTAAAGGTGACTCACAAATTTACACCACAAGGGGACTTGGCTCTAGATCCAAGGTTTTTGACACCTTTTCACTTTTAACCCAAACAAAGCAAGTAGATTAATCCGACATGCTAAGACAAAGTTTTGTTCCACCAAGGTCTGTGATATCAACTCCACGTGATCTATCAACCTCTCTAGGGAGAGAATGTATCAATCAATAAGAGAAGACGCACTAACTAATTTTGATTCACCAAAGCTCGTGATATCTACCCCACGTGATCTATCAACCTCTCCGGAGAGAGAATGTGTCGATCAATAAGAGAAGACTCACTAACCAAGTTGAATGTGAAACACACTAAGTATCCTCCCTACCTACAAGGATTCTGTCGTCAAGAAGAATTTTTCTGGGAATCCAATCTCTCAAGAATCATGAATAGTGTTCATAGGGCCTAATTACTATGTGAGCACAGATATATTCCTGAAAGAAAATCTACCAAAAGTATCCAAAAAGTAAAAAGAGGAACACTTAACGCTTAAGGAAAATATGAGATGAGTCCACAAGGTGGAACACTTAACACCTCACACAAGCTGAAAATGAGTCCACAACTTAGAAAACAAGTGAGTTCCTAAAAGCACAAAAGGGTTGCCAAGTGGAACACTTAACGCTTCTGTCTTGTTGACCCCTCCCCTTTATGGTGCTGAGATTGCAACCACGGGGTGAAAATGAGGAGCCGGTAGATTAGCGAGTCCAATAACCCAAGATAGCAATCAAGATCAATCACAAGTATTCTAAGACTACTTAATGAATCCTTAAGGGATCACAACCTAGTATCAAATTATGCAAGTGTGTAGAAATAGATCAAAAGCATGAAAAGATGCACACAAGCTTGACACGTGAGAGATTTATTTTAAGTCCAAATCAAAATGTTTTCAGAACAAGGAGAATACCTCATGATCCTCGCAACGTGCTTAGTAGATTTTACCTAATTTTTAGCAATTCTTGCACTTTTCCCAATCAAAATCAGCAGAAATCAATCAGAAACAGTAAATTTCAATTGTTAGGGTTAGCTGTCAATCAAAATCTGAAAATCAAATCTGACAAACTGTCTGCAAAAATGAAATGACAATTGAAATTTGGTACCAAAACTCATACGACAGTGGGTATGCTCCCAGACGACAGTCCATAAACTTGTACGACACTGGGTATGCTACCATACGATAGTTGAGCTCCCAAACGATAGTGAATATGTGATGAAATGATATTCGATAAAGTCAACTATCGTACGACAATGGGTATGCTCCCAAATGACACTAGGTGTCTGATGAAATGATAGTCTGAAAAACTCGTACGACATTGGGTGTCTGATGAAATGACAGTCTGCAAAAATCATACGACACTGGGTGTCTGATGAAATGATAGTCTGCAAAACTCGTATGACAACTATATGGACCGAAATTAAAAATTGCACTGTACGGACAACTTTGATAGAAAAAGTGCCAAAAATTTTTATTTTTTATTTTTTGCAGGCAAAAAAGAAACAAAAAATAACGTCCTATTGAGAATACCACCAGAACGGGCAAGAGCAAGGGAATTCTGATAGAGAAATGAAAGAAGATTGATAGAAATCAAGGGAAGCCCATTTCAGGGCCCGACGGTGGGCACCAGAAATGTGTGTGTAAAAATTGTACCTGATCTGTAGACACAACACTCAGTAAAACATTAGAGGTTAGTGATAATCCAAATCGTGCAAAATTGAAATCTAATCTAACCAAGTGATTTACTACCTTCTAATAGGTGCGAGATTAATGTTCTCAGATTGTAATCGAGATCAGTGACCTAGACGACACCTAAATGAAGGATTTGAATGCAAAAGATGGATATGAAATTGAATACAATTAATCTATATTTTTTATATTATCTATGCAATAAGAATGATAAACTAATATGCTATGGATGCTAAATGATCTAACAATGAAGATTCTAACAATGATATGAAAACTATGGAATTCTATGGTAAGATATAAAAGCTATGCAATTGAAATTGATCTCACAACGCTTTGAATTTGCAAGTTGATTCCTCAGCCTCCAATTCTCCAGCGTGATTGTGGAAAATATGAGATGAATTATGAAGAGCTGAAGCCTTGATTTTATAGAAATCCAGGGCTTTAGAGGTGCATGGATAAAAGCCATAAATCACTCAAATAACTCAGCTTGATTTTTGAGTTATTTGATAATAACAGATAATTAAGTCACAAAAACATGCAAAAGCTAAGCTTTAACTCAAAATAGAGTTTAGCTTTAATTGATAATTGATAGTTGTCTGCTTTTATGATTGTGCATGTTTCATTTATGAATTAATTTAATAATAAAGTGATTTATTTCCAACTTAACTGATTTTTGAAATAAAATAATTAATTTATGGGTTAATTAACTATTTTATCAAACTTTTATTAAAAATTATATTATTAAATAATGACAACATGCTTTAATTAATTAAATAAGAATTTAATCAATTAAAGATAGGAATTTTGATTTATTGTCAAAATTAAATAATACAATTAATAATAGATATAATTAAATTTAATTACACAATTAAGTGGCAAATATTAAATCTAATTAATTAAATATGAAAATATTCAATTAATCAAACTTTAGGATAAATGTGATTTATTGCCAAATAATCATTAAATTAAAGATAATTAGGAATATTGATAGGAATATTCTCCGATGCAAACTATAAGATAATCAATTAAGATTCAATGATGTTTAGATGTGCCTTAGGTTAGGACTTTTATGTCGATTTCATTCGAATTGAAGATGTAGGAGATTAATGAACTTATAGCCCATTTTTGGGGTATTACAATGTGCATATACATATGTAGATTGGGGAGGTAGTGTTGATGAAAAAAAGAGTACAAGTGGTGGAGTTTTTTTTCTTGGAGGAAGATTGGTTTCTTGGCTAAGTAAGAAATAAAATTATATTTCACAGAGCACGACAGTTTCCAAATATGTAGCAGTAGAAAATAATTGTAATCAGATAACATGAATGAAAAAAATGTTGAAGGATATTGGAATCAAGTTTAATGAGCCTGTTATCATACACTATGATAACACCAGTATAGTACGTATGTCGAAGAACCATGTGTTACATTATAAAACAAAGCATATAGAAATCAAGTATCATGTTGTAAGAGAAAAAGTTGCAGAAAAAGAGTCAGACTTGAGTATATTAGTACAAAAGAGTAGATTGCAGATATATTTACAAATCCTTTACCTAAGGATACATTTGAGTATTTGAGAGGTATGCTTAGAGTTATACCCCAACCTACTCTTGAGTAGTGATGCAAATAGTTGCATTAGTCCAGTGGTATATGAGTTCTATCTGTTATGGACTATATGCTTATACTTCCTCTATGGGGGAGTATGTGTATTTTGAGCTGAGTCATGAAGGACTCTTGTGAATGCATTTTCTAAATAGTATCTTTTGACATTTGAGCATGTGGATTGATGCTTTCTTTGTCATTGATGTCAATGGGGGAGAAAAAAATTGATTGATGAAGAGGACTTGAAAAGTGAAGTACTAAGGAGAAGGATACATTTGATGACTGATTGATTTGATTGATGAAGAGGATTTTAAAAGATAGTGTAGAACAATTGTGTTGTAGTTTGGTATTCATGGAACTTGGATGTTTTTCATCTATGTTGCCATCAATGGCAATGGGGGAGATTGTTTGGAATGAATGCTGAATATGTCCTATGGAGGAGTATTCAGAGTCATTCTGTAGTAGTTGTATGTTGCATTCATGACTATGTTTGTCATTGATGTCAACACATTGATCTACTGGAGAATAATAGAGAAGAAGACAATGTTTGTATTAGCACACATGGAGAATTGTAGATCAAGCTATGCAGAGTTGAGGACTAATTCTATATTATGTCCTGAGGTTATGTTTAAGAGCACATATAGAAATTCAATTTCATAATAATTATGTGTAATTTAGTGGAAACAATATTCAGACAGTGTTCCTAAGAAGCAGTTTGTGATAGCTAGATTATATCTCCTAATTGGGATAGAATCTAGACATACGAAGTTGAACAGAGGTTGATGATATTTTAGAGGTGACCTAGATGAGATAGCATAGTCAGAGGTTTCACATGTGAAGAATTATTTAGTTTGGAAGCTGATAGTTTTATGTGGTTATGAAATATTGTGTAACATGTAATGATTTATATTTGTAATGGTTAAGCCTAGATGGCTGACTCATTTTTAATTATTTGAGTGTGGTATAAAGGAAGGATTGTTTTCCTTACTTGTAAGATGAATTTTAGAATTGAAAAATATATGTTGATGTTGATATTGTAAGAGGATCTACAAATTGAGAAGATTTGGTATTAAGATCTAGTAGAATAGTTGGTGCAGTTTGGCACAGTCAAAGGAGTGAAGATAAGTTGCTAAGATTAGTAATTGTTGGTATTATTCTATTTAGATAATACATAGATCATTTGGATAGTGTGTTTAGTGATCTTTCCCTTGAAGTTGTTTGGATAGTGGGTTCTTCTTCCTTCCATAACTCTTAAGAGAGTTAGAATCTTTTAATAGGGACTCAAAGTCTCCTAAAAGTGACTGATATGTAGTGAATGTATTTCATAAGACTCCAAATAGAGTCCATCCTCTCACAAGGAATTTTCATATTAGTACATCTTTTGTGGGTACCATCCCCACCAAGGTTTACTCTCTGATCAAGAGGTTCCCTAGTCAACATATCTTGTGTTATTATGTATGTTTATCTTTCTATAATTTTTATTAATATTGGTTACATGGTTGAAATTTGATAATGGTATTATAAGTTGTTTTTATCTGATAACTGATTCACCCCCCCCCCCCCTCCTCTCAGTTATCTTGGTGGAATTTACTTTCTAACACAACTTTACTACACAACCCAACAATAGAAAAAAGACATGAGGTATTCAATAATTCAATTGCAAACAAATTAAAGTCTAGTATTTAATTATTTTGATGTTATTTTGAGAAAAGATATCTGATTCAACATTTGAATTGTTCTTGTGCAACCACCTACAGAGTCACATACTACTTTGAAGAGGCTCACTTTTGATTATCCACCATAGTCATAGATATTGATAAAGATATATTGTTGTAGTTGTAGTAATTGAAAGACCAATTTATGTATATATTTGATATTTGTATTATATATATCAACCTTGACATGACACATGCCATATTTTTTTAACTCTATTATTGACTTGGCATTTATGCCATTTTTGTATATGTACATGATTATTGTTCATTTTGATATATATAAAATTTTATATTCAATCTAATTTTTGCATCATGTGCATATCTTTGTACTTCAAAACTTAGCTATTTACAATTGAAATGTGATCCAACTTGTTTATTTTGTGTACATCTTGATACTTTGAAACGTACATATTTACAATTTAAATGTGATCCAATTTGATCATTCTATGAAACTCTTATGGTGTATTCTTTTAAATGATTATTTAATATAATAGAATGCAAAGACATTTATTATCAAAGTCACATTGTGCTTATGAATGATTGAAATTTAAACACAAGTTCCATCAACACCGCCAAATTTCATTATTGGAAAACACATTAGAAACAATCAATTTCATACATCTACCTCTTTAGACACCTTTTGACAAGTTTCAACACATATTTTTTTTTCAATTTTGTCTATTTGAACCTTTTCTAGGCTATTGGAGTAAATTTTTTGGTTTGGGAGAGCATTTAAAGGGCAGGCACTTTGTAAAACAAGCCTAATTAGCTCTTAAATACCCGAAATCAACAAATTTTGAGAAATTTGTTCTCAACATGACATGTCAAGTTTGACATATGTTAGGTGTCTCCCAAATGGTTATCTAAAAAGGTCAATTTTTTTTATATGAGAGGTGAACATGTCAGGAGTTATGAGCCAAAAACTCAGTTTTGAGGGCTACTAGGAACAAAACCTCATTGTGAAGGAAGACTATATCACATTCTAATCATCATGGGTGAAAACTGACACCTTGATCATGTCTAGGTAGGTTGGTTTACCCTAAGAATGGTCCCTCTTTTCCTCTCAGCACACTAGAATGCTTAGTGACATACCCTACTGATGATGTCCCTTGTGTACCCTATGTGCAAAAAATTATTGAACTTAAAGGGAATGTTTCTTGCAAACTGTGGCATTTTCACATGATCTATTTGAACATTTAGGGTTGTGTCAGACCCCCCTACAATAATCTATCTCATTTTTTGAAGATTCAAAGTCATTTTTACAAGGCAACAATTTTTCTGTTGGCGCAAAAAAGTGTCAGACACACTTAGTGAAAAGTCACCAAGTAGCCCATATCACATTTTGTTCGTTGTGGGTATGAACCATCACCTCAATAATGTTTGGTTGGGTGGGTTTACCCTAGGCATGGTCCCACTTTACCTATTGACACACTGGAATGCTCAACGACATACCCCACCGACGATGTCTCTTGTGTACCCTAAGTGCAAAAAAATTGTCAAACTTTGAGGAACTATTTCATGCAAATCATGGTACCTGCACATGATCTTTTTGAACCTACAAGGTCATCTTATGCCTCCCTATAATAAACTATCTTGGTTTTTGAAGACTCAGAGTCATTTCTATAGGGAAACACTTTTTCTTTTGGTGCAAAAAGTGTTAGATGCACTTAGTGAAAAGTTTCCAAGTAGCCCATATCTCGTTCTATTTGTCATGGGTGAGATTTGACACCTTGATCATGTCCATTTTGGTGGATTTATCCTAGGAATTATCCCACTTTACCTCTCGGCCCACTGAAATGCTTAGTTGCATACCCTACCAATGATGTCCCTTGTGTAGCCTAAGTGAAAAAAACCATCAAACTTTGAGGAACTATTTCTTGCAAATTGTGGAACCTGCACATGATCTATTTGAACCTATAGGGTTATGTTAGAGCCCCCTATAATAACATGTCTAAGTTTATGAAGACTCATAGTATTTTTTGTAGGGAAACAATTTTTTTGTTGGTGCAAAAAGTGTTAGATCCACTTAGTGAAAAGTCACCAAGTATCCCATACCACATTCTCTTTGTCATAAGTGTGAAATGACACCTTAATCACACCTAGTTGGGGGGTTTACCCTAGGAATGGTCCCACTTTTCCTCTCAGCAAACTAGAATGCCTAGTGACATACCCTATCAACGATGTCCCTTGTGTACCCTAAGTGCAAAAAAATAATTCAAGGGAGTGTTTCTTGCAAAATGTGGCACTTGCACATGATCTATTTGAACCTATAGGGTCATGTTAGGCCCCCCTAAAATAACCTATCTCATTTTTTAAAGAGTCAAAGTCATTTTTGCAAGGCAATTTTTTTTTTGTTGGTGTCAAAAGTATTAGATGCACTTAGTGCAAATTCACCAAGTATCCCATATCATGTTTTGTTCATCACAAGCACAAACTGAAACCTCAATTTTGTCCATTTAGGTAGGTTTACCATAGTCATGGTCCCATTTTCCCTCTCAAAATGTTGAAATGCTTAGTTGCATTACCTATTGACGATGTCCCTTGTGTACCCTAAGTGCAAAAAAACCATTGAAAATTAAGGAACTATTTCTTGAAAATTGTGGCATCTGCACATAATTCATTTGAACCTATAGGGTCATGTTAGGACCCCCTACAATAACCTATCTTGGTTTTTGAAGAATCAGAGTCATTTTTGTAGGGAAATGATTTTCCTGTTGGTGCAAAAAGTATTAGATGCACTTTGTAAAAAGTTGCCAAGTAGCCCATATCACATTCTGTTCATCGTGGGTGCGAACTGAAACCTTGATCACATTTGGTTGGGCATTTTTACCCTAGGAATGGTCTCACTTTTCCTCTTGGAACACTGAAATTCTTAGCGACATACCCTATCGGCGATGTCCCTTATGTATCCTAAGTGCAAAAAAGCATCAAACTTCAGGGGAATATTAATTGAAAACTGTGGTACCTGCACATGATCCGTGGAACCTGCACATGATCTTTTTAGACCTATAGGCTTGTTTTGGGCCTCCCTACAATAAGCTATCTCAGGTTTTGAAGACTCAGAGTCATTTTTGCAAGGCAACAATTTTTTTGTTGGTGCAAAAAGTGTTAGATGTACTTAGTGAAAAGTCACCAAGTATCCCATATCACGTTATGTTCATTGTGGGCTCAAACTGACATTTTGATCACATCTAGTTGGAGGGTTTTACCCTAGGAATGGTTCCACTTTGCCTCTCAGCATGTCAAAATGCTTAGCGATATACCATGTCAACAATGTCCCTTGTGTACCCTAAGTGCAAAAAAATATCAAATTTTAAGGGGTTGTTTCTTGCAAAGTGTGGAAGTTTCACATAGTTTGTTTGAACCTATAGGGTCATGTTAGGCCCCCCAAAAATAACCTATCTCATTTTTTAAAGACTCAGAGTCATTTTTGTAGGGCAATAATTTTTTTGTTGGTGCAAAAAGTGTTAGATGCACTTAGTAAAAAGTCACCAAGTAGTCCATATCATGTTTGTTCTTCATGGGAATGAACTAGAACCTTTATCATGTCATTTTGGGTAGGTTTACCCTAGGCATGGTCCTACTTTGCCTCTTGACATCCTGGAACACTCAATGAAATACCCTACTAGCAGTGTTCCTTGCGTACCTTTGTGTACCCAATGTCATTAGTTTGTCCAAATCCACTAAGAAAATTGAAATTTGTTTGAGGATACTTGTAAAAGGTATGAACTATTTATATATATCCTCCTTTGGTCAAGGGTGAACAATGTAGGTGATTGAGAGTATTAAAAAGAAATAATTTTTTTATTTTTGAACTTCTTTCAACAAAAAATGGACGTAACAATCTACTAGGGCATCAATTTTATCTTTATAGATGCACTCAATCAAATTGAAAACAAAAACCATTAGAAAGAGCACTCAAAGTACTAATAACTTGAGGGATTCAAATTTTTTTAATGATGCATTTGTGAGTTATACAACAATCTTCTTTCATACCCTTAAAATGGATGGCTTGATGGAATTTTTGAAAGGTTTGAATCATTCTCACTGTAGATGTCACGACCAACCCTCAAACCATTTCTAGAAGGAAGCTAAATCTCCATTCTTCAAACTCCAATAGCTTTCCAAGAATCACAAATCAATGTGCATGTGAAGGAAGGTTGTGATTAGCAAAATAGCATGGAAATTATTGTACCAAACCAGCTAGGGAATAAATTTTATTCCACTAGGTGTAACCATTTAGTTAGTGATATTCACCATTTAAAATTGGGTTTAATGCACTATCAAATCCTAGAGTTTATGAATTTTTGAATGGTGCAATAGTGAGAAACTAATCAATTAACCTTCAAACCCTTGGAATGAAGGGTTTTAAGACTATTTTGAAAGATCTCATTCAATATTCCTCCTTCCTTCATGGAAGAACTTAAAAAATACCTTAAAATGAAGTAATCTTATTATAATTTATCTTCCAATATGGTTTCAATCAGATTTAGTTAGAATTGGAGGGATTCAAATGATTGCTCAACAAATATACATGGAGTAACATGGACAAAATCAAATTTTGCATTGCTTTTCATCCTCCAAAACACCTACGTTTGAATTTGAAAACCAATTGAATTTGATAGATTACTCAAAAAACTAAAAAACTAAAGATTTTTGGATTCTTCTAGTTGTGAAAGCATGAGTTATGAATCCATCTTTGTTTGTACCTTTGAAATGGAGGGTTTGACGATAGATTTGGAAGAATTTGATCAAAAAACCTCCATACTTAATGAAAAGTCTTGAAAATAATTCCAAATGAAAGATAATTCTCCCTAATTTCAATTCCAATAACCTTTCAAACACTCCCAATCAATAGTAACATGAAACAATGCTGCGATCAACAAATAAACAAGGAAAATAAGTTGGAACTCAACATTTTTGTTGAAAATCTTTCACCAAATCTCATCCAATGCATATCTGGTGCATGAGCACCCATGGGTTTCTTAGTGTACACACTAAATCATGCACTTATCTAAGTCATTACTTCCAAGAGAATCCATGAATGGGAAACCTTGAGAAAGCGACCTAGAGCTCGCTAGGCATGGAGTCACAAGGATGTTGATGGTGCTCTCAACTAGAGCTATTGAAGCATGCAACCTTGCTAGTAAACCACACAATGGAAGATTCAAAAGTACAAAGGAAAGAATGCCAATATCCTCAAGAATCAACAATGGAAATGCAATGAAACTATGCTAAGAATGAAGATGCAAGCTAAGCTATGAAAGGAAAGTATTACAAATCCTTGCTAATTAAGTTATGTGAGCTAATTTAGAGTATAAAGGAAACTAAGCTAAATGCCATGAAAGCTAAGCTAAGAATGCAAGAATGAAAGTTAAATGCATGAAGATCTCCAAAGCTGCAAAGTCTCCAAGAAATCCTACAGCATAATATTAGTATTCAAAGTTGGGATCCTAGAATGAGAAAAGAGCTCTCCTTTTAAAGGAATTGGAAAGGAATGGACCATGGAGATTAAGAGGAAAAAGATTTAATCAAGGGTGGAGCTTGAAAGAGGAGCAATCCATGTGCACAAGTATCCTCCAATGAGAAAATAAGAGTTGACTTTTGTGTCTATATGAGACAAAAAAGCTTTTTCTTCTTTTTATAAAATAAGAATAATGCTTTATTTGTGCAACTTAGGATAAGAGGAAAAGTGGGGGATTTTAATTTAATAAAAGGGGAGGGAATTATTTTTAAATAAATAAATAATTTAGGATAAAATGGTTAGCCCATAGAAAATAATCAAAAAATGATAAAATAGGATTTGATCAAGGAAATTGATATAATTGAAAAATGTTGATTTTTGAAAATATTGATTCAGGGGTTTGATAAATTACTGAATGGGGGCCCGAAGTCTAGGTGACCATTTTAGGGTGCATACATTTTCCCCTCTTTGACTAATGTGAGATCGATTTGGGATCACATGTGGTCAAAGAATGGAATTGAAATGTGAGATTGATTTTGGATCACAAAACAACCTAGATGTGTGTTCGACGGATGGGAACACATCAGGACAAAGATAAGCATAAGCTAAAAAAGATAAGTTGAAAGACAAGACCAACATACCTATAAATAGGAAATTGTCAAGTCTCAAATAAGAGATAAGAATCTCAAGGTTCAATTGATAAGCTGAATCAAGGATTAAAGCTGATAGGTACTACCCCCTCAGAATTGAAATTGAAATCAGGTAGAGGAGAAACAATAAATTGATAAACTTGATCAAGTCACTAGAAATCATAATCGAAGGTGAAAGATGATAGGATAACCATCAAGTAGTGAAGATATGCCCCAGTTTGACTAGGTTTAATTGAGAAAGATATAGGATAAAGATGAAGTCAAACCTCAGAGAGATGAAGTGAATGAAAATGAATGAAAGACTAGAAGGTTGAAAGGGATGGGGATGAAGAAATGAAGATGCCCCAACAAAGATCAAAGGATCATGCCTCAAATGGTCAACCAACTACGCAAAAGAAGGGGAAAGTTTGAAATGTGATTTTGACTATCAAGATGAACTCAAATTTTGATTTCGATCCTGAAAATGGATCTAGGATGTCAAAATTAGCTAGGGGTGCAATTTTTGTGAAATTTTGAGATGTGTTGAAAATTAGGTCAAAAAGTCAAAATGCTATGAAAGGGGGTAAAAAGGTCATTTTCAAAATCATTTGTCTTATAGTGATTTGAGAACTTTCAGAGTGCAAAGAGAGAAAATGGCTCAGCAAGCGATTCCAATACATAGACATCGATTTGAGCGCGCTCAGTTGCACAACCGGCCTCCTTAGTATGGTGCCCCAGTAAGTTTTCAAAAAAACTCACCCTTTGAGTCATTAATGAGCACCTATTGAATTTTAAAACACGTTTTAATTATTTTTAAATATTTCAAATTTCACTTGTGTGAAAGTTCGTACAATACTTATAAATTATCGCACCCCTTTGATAATATTTATCATACGATAGTTCACAGGTCCAAAAAGTATCACATAGGTGTTCAATCCAGTATCACATGATACCAGATGAAACATCGTGTGATTCTATGTGAACTATCATATTCAAAGATATTATCGCACTGTTACTGAGGAAAGTATCGCACGATACTTGATCAGAAAATAGTATCGCAATAGTGTAAGAAATATGACATGGGTCTAGACAATGTTTGCATTTAAGATGTTTTGTACTAATTTTATACATCCATCATGATATGTTTTGACATCTGGTTTGGGGTTATGGCTTGCAGGAGAACTTTCCAGTGCTAATTATTAGAGCACCGAGAGTGAACGGGTTATGCTGTGTCCGAGATCTTGATGATTCGGGATGAGCAGACTTGGGGGATATGGGTTTTGGGTACTTGCTCCAGATACCCATATTTAGGTAGATGATGGGCTACTGATAGCATTGGCTAAGAGGTGGCATAGTGAGCATAACACCTTTCACTTGCCGACCGGAGAGGCCATGCTTACCTTGGAGGATGTCTATCAGATCCTTCGAGTGCCTAGCCATGGAGATCCAGTGAGTATAATCATGTTTATAGATGTTCATAGATGTAAAGTTTCCATATGATAGAAACTGACATGATTTGTGTGTTGGCACAGGTATACTATGATCAAGATTTGACTGAGGGATGATAGGTTATCCAAGACATGTTCCAGGATGTTACCATTATTGATAGACACCTTAGCTGGGATCAGTTGATGGAGGAGTTTGGCAGAGATGGAGGGAGGGTGAGAGAGAGAGGACATGGGTCTCAATCTAGTGGCTGAAAATGGGCATGGAGACAGGCTTCTAAGGATGAGGGAGATGACATGGTGAGATTAGTTTGTCAACGGGTGGATGCTGGGTAGGATCAGCCTGTAGGGGCAGGAGGGGAGGATCTCAAGGTGATGATCCAAGCTTTGGAGATGGAGATGCAATAGCTAAGGATTAATATTACTGTGAGAGATCAGTAGTTGATGGATCTATGATCTGAGATCGAGCGACAAGAGAGGACAGTACAAGCTGACGTAGCAGAGATCCAAAGGGAGGTAGCACGAGCTGCTTATTATCATGGTCTCTACATATAGGCTGTACCTAAGGGACAAAGGGTGCCACTCTACTCTAAGAGGGCTGGGAGGTCTGACATGGTACCAGATAGAGTAGAAGCACCACCTCCACCACCACCACATGATGGGGAGAGTCAAACTTAGGTCTAGGGTGTTTAGATGTATAAAGACATATCCTGGGACATTATCCAAATTTTGGATCCCACATTGTATTTGTATCATGAAATTCATCATTTATATATGAGATTTACTAGATGTTCGATAGATATTGTGTATTTTTCCCACTTGTGATGGATGTTTAGGTTTTATATTGTCTTGTGATATTGCTCAAAATGTATGATATATATGCTCATGTATAATCTCTCTCATAGATGTATGTTTAGTTCTCATGTTTATGATATAGACTCATGTTTCTGAAAATGATCTCTTTAGGATATAGATATGATGATAAGATTAACCCCTTGTGATTATAGGAAAGAGGATGTGATGTGAAAGATAAGGAATGAAAGACATGATCAAGAAAAGGTGAAAGGTGAGCATAGTTGACCGACAAGTCCACGAAGATGAAAGGAGAGTTCTCTCCTTATGCAAGATGAAAAACTAAACTAACATGAACCTAAGAAATACAAGCTACTATGAAAAGTGGTTTACTTGCAAGGTCAAAAAGCTTTTAGACTCTAATATTCATCATTGAGCGTTATTGGTAGCATCGCAAGATCATACAATGCACACTAGTATGACTATGTGAATCTGAATATGATCTATATCAGATAGATATGTGGGAATCCCACCTAGGCACCAAAAACATATAAGTCAAGATGACTAGTGTAGTGAGATTTCCTAAGTTTAATATGGCAAGATTATACTCGCATCGAGACATAAGGAAAGTCAAGATGGCTATAAGTATGCACTTGCGAAAATAGTCAAGGATAATACCTTGTAGACCCCAATGTCAAGTGGAACAAGCATAAATGCTAATGACAGTTAGGACCAACAAAATATACCCACAAGTAGAAAAATTAATAAAACATGTCCCCATGCCCCCAGTCTTCTAGCTCAGCATCATCAAAAACTATTAGAGAGAGAACACTCAGCAAAGTAATCATCATAGACAACACATAAAGAAATAAAGTCAAACAAATCTCAGCAAGTCAAGTGTTTAAGTGTGTGTGTGTAGGTCATAGAGCCAAACTTTGAGTAGCACATCTACCAATGAGAAATATCATATCATGCTAGACTATGGGTAAGATATCTAATAAGTTTTGAGAAACACTTGATGCTAGGGTAGTGTTGAAAACATAGTTGAGGTGGTGTTGAAAAAACACCATTTTCAAGATGTCCTAAAGACTAATGCATCCTAGAGACCAAAGCTAACACATTTATGCCCCCTAGACAAAGACGAACACCAATTCCAAACCAAGGCAACAAGGTCAAGGCATGATGGAGAAAGGCTAAGTGTCAAGGATGCATGCTAAGAAAGAAGGGTGCAAAGGCCTCAAGTAGTGCCTGTTTCAGGGTTTTCACCACTTGGAGATTTTTTTATTTTTCAATTTTTTTGTATTTTTGCTACCGAGGCACTTGTTTCCAGGTTTTCACCAAGGCACTTTTTCCATTTTTAAAAATTTTTTGCATTTTTTTATTTTTTTGTATTTTTTCAGGACTTTATATGCTTTTTTTGGATTTTTTCAGCATCAGATATGAATTTTTTGGAATTTTTTCAAGATCAATAAGTATGTACAAAGGATGCCCCCGGACAAAATAGGCATCATGATAGAACTTCTTGAGGTGCAAAACATTAATAGGCGCAGGGAGCTGTTCTCCCTCTTCAGTAGACAATAAGTAAGAACCTATTCGAAAAGAAGCAGTAATGATGTATGGTCCAGGCCAATTAGATTTGAATTTTCCCTTTTTCTCTTTATGTTGTTGGTTCTTAGGGTTTTCTCATAAGACAAGATCTCCCACTTGAAATTCTCTAGGGTGAACCTTCTTGTTGAATGCTTTGGACATACGCTTTTGGTAGACTCTCATGTGATCAAATGATGTTTTACGCTTCTCATCTAGAAGTTCTAATTCTTGGAGTCTCATGGTGTGGTAGTCTTCATCTATCACTAGACCTTTAAGGGAAACTCTAAGTGAAGGAATCCCCACCTCTAAAGGTAACACTACTTCAGCACCATAAGTAAGGGCAAAAGGAGTAGCCCCTGTTGGAGTACGAATACTCATTCTATAGGCCCACAAGGATGGATTTATCTATAGATACCAATCTCTACCATTCTTGTGAATTGTTCTATGGAGAATTTTGAGAATGGTTTTATTCAAAGCCTCTACTTGTCCATTTCCTTGCGGGAAGTAAATGGAGGACCAATGTTGTTTTATCTTGAACTTCTTGTAGAGATGTTTAAGGTCCTTATTTTTAAACTGACCTCCATTGTTAGTGATTATTTCAAAAGGCACTCCATATCAACAAATGATATGGTTCAAAATAATCAGAGAAACTATCTTGCCCGAGGCAACAGAAAGTGGAATAGCTTCTACCCATTTGGTAAAGTAATCAATAGCAGTGATGATGAATTTGTGTCCACTTGATGAGTTGGGATGAATCTACCCAACAAGCTTAAAGGCCCAGTGCTAAAATGGCCAATGAGAAATAGACGGAATAAGCTCCCTGCTTGGAGCATGTATCAAGTTACTGTGTTTTTGACACTTTTCGCATGATTTAGCAAAAAGCTACTACATCTATTTGCATGGTAGGACAATAGTACCCAGCCCTAAGAAACCTTAAAGCCATGGCAAGACCATTGGAATGTCCTCCACAAATGCCCTCGTGAATGTCAGCTAACGCTTGATCAGACTCATCCTTTTCCAAGAACCTAAGAAGTGTCCCATCTAAACCCCTCCTATATAGATCACCAAAGATTAGGGTGTGGCGAGAGGCATTTCGAGTTAAGTTTCTTCATTCAAAATAGTTGAAGGTTTTAGGAATAATGCCATAATGGAGATATGAGTAAATGGCACCATAGCGGGATGACTCATGGCCAACAAGGGTACAAACAACTTGGATTTCTTTGGAGTCATAGATAGAATAGTGTAGCTCTTCCACCAGGAATTTGAATCTGGACTCATGTTTTTCTAGCTAAAGAAGTAAAGCCAATGTAGCCATAGCATCAGCTACTTTATTCTCTGCTCTAGGGATTTTTTGAAATGTAACAAAGGTGAAATATCATCTCAATGAATCAACCATTTTCTTGTAGGGTACCATTTTTTCATCCTTTTTTTGGTATTCTTCATTAACTTGGTTGATTATTAATTGTGAATCCCCATAGATATGTAGTTATGTGATTCTCCATTCTATAGCCATTTTTAGTCCATTTGTCAAGGTCTCATACTCAGCAATGTTATTTGTACATGGGAACAATAGTTTGTAGGACTTAGGGATTGTGTACCCATGAGGAGAAACAAATAACACTCCTGCTCCTAAACCATTTTGCATGAAAGAGCCATCAAAGAACATCCTTTGTGTTCTTGCAATCATGTACATTATGTGCTTATCTGGAAATTCAACTTGAATAGGCATGTGTCTTGAATTGGGAAATCAGCCAATTGATCTACAATGTCTTGTCCTTTTATAGCCTTATGCTCAACATACTCTATGTCAAATTATGATAAGATCATCAGCCACTTAGCAAGTCTACTTATGAGAGTAGCCTTACCAAGAAAATATTTGAGAGGATCGATTTTTGCCATGAGGTGTCTTGTATGTGCAAGCATGTAATGTCACAACTTTTGGGAAGCAAACACCACCGCAAGGCAAGATTTTTCAATATTAGTGTAGTTGACCTCATATGACACAAGAGTATGACTGATGTAGTATATAGCTCTTTTTTTTCTAGTGTCATCAAGTTGAGCCAATAATGCCCCTGGGGAAGATTCTATTGCTGAAACATACAATATGAGTGGTTCTCCAGGGATAGGAGGCATTAAGATCGGAGGATTAGCCAAGTACTATTTGATTTGGCCCATGCTTTGCTGAAAATCCTCATTCTAGACACATTTAACCCCTTTGTGCAATGTCTTATTGAAGGGTTGAGCTCTATCAGCTAGTTTTGAAATGAACCTCCATATAGATTGAAGGCATCCTTGGAGACTCCTCATTTGGCTAATGTTTTTGGGAGGTAGCATATCCAATATTTCTTGAACTTTCTCTAGGTCCACCTCTATTCCTTTGGCTGAAATGATAAATCCTAGAAGTTTTCCAGAGGTGACTCCAAATGCACACTTTTTTGGATTTAATCTTAATTGAAACTACTCCATGCAATCTAAAATGACTTCTAGATCTCCTAATTATGTATCCCTTTTTTTAGATTTTTCCAAGGTGTCATCCACATAATCTTCCATATTCTTATGCATCATGTCATGGAAGATAGTTGTCATAGCTATTTGGTAAGTAGCTCCTACATTCTTTAATCCAAATGGCATGACGTTCCAGCAATAGGTTCCCCATGGGCAAGTGAATGCAGTCTTTTCCTAGTCTTCAGGAGCTATTTTGATTTGATTATACCTAGAAAAACCATCCATCAATGAATAGATCCCATAACCCGTGATCATGCCCACTATCATTTCTATGTTTGGGAGTGGAAAATCATCCTTTGGGCATGCTTTATTAAGATCTCTAAAATTTATGTAGACGTGAATGGACTTGTCATGTTTTGAAACTAGTACAATATTGGATATCCATTTGGCATAATCAATGGCTCTTATAAATCTTGCACTGAGGAGTTTTTCTAATTCAGCTTTGACAAGAAGAGCTATGTGAGGATGCATTTTCCTCAATTTTTGTTTCATTGGTTTTATACTTGGAGCTATGGACAAGTGATGCATAATGAGATTAGTGTCTAATCATGGCATGTCTGAGTAAGTCCAAGAAAAATTAATCTTTTTGCTCTGTAGGAACGTGGTATATGCTTCTTTTTCTTGTGTTGATAGAGACTGAGCTAAATGCACTACTTGTGGAGCCTCTTGTGTACCCAAATTAACTGGTTGTGTAGGCTCAACAAGCAATGAAGATCCGTCTTGAAAGTAACTTGGGAGATGATCAAGCACCTCATCCTTAGGTGCCTCAGAGAGGTTTTCACCCTCGGATACATCCTTTATTTTTACCTTTTTAGGTCCTGACACCTCCACACAGTGGTTTTTTCCATCAGAACTCTTATTCTTTTTTTCATTTCTTTTCATTTTGTGACTAAGGTACCTTATATCTGGTTCTATCATGCTTGTAGTTGGTTCACTAGTGGAAGAGACTATGGGCTCAAGGTCATTTAGGTAACATGCTATCTCATAGTCATTCTAGAAAGTTAAAAGTTGAGGCTCTTGATAGTGCTAAGACCAATCAATTAGGTGAGGATTGGCAAGGGGTAGGTCAATGATGGGTTCAATATTGTGGATATGAATGGTATCATCTCTAGTGATCATAGAGTTAGGGTCCGTCAAGTATCCCTCTAAGGTACCCAAATCAGGATTTATTCTACCAAGCGAAGCATCATCCACTAAAGCAACTCACAAATTCGAATCCTCTAATCCTACACTAGACTTAATAGCTACCTTAGGTTGAGAACCATATGTATGGACAACATCAACATCCATGTCAACTATAGAAGAATCAGAGAGAGATTCCCATTCATACTCATGTGAGTCCATATCTGAATCTCGGCTGGGATGTTTACACCAAGCATATTTATGATGTCTAGATGTGGAAGCTCCAATGTCACCAAGGGTAACACCTTCTTGAATGTCATTCATGTATTGATGTTCTTGAATAGGGTTCTCAACATGATCTTCAACAGTGGATCCTTCTTGTTCTAGGCTTGAAACTATTGGATGAGCAACTAGAGTATTTGAATCTCCCCAAAGGAGATTAGTGGCAAGGACCCAATCTTCACACATGTCCTATTGATTTTGAAAATTGGGTATGTAGTTTGATTCATCATCACTATCCATCACAACAAGGATAGGAGCAGTTTTCTTGTCATGACTTTCAAAACCTAGGCCAACCATTTTTTTAGACCTGCATCCAAAAAGAGCATGATCGAGTGGTTTGGCTCTAGCATCCAATCTGTGACTAAGAGGACCATGACCTGGATAGCCCATACTTTTGACAAGAGTGCACCCTCTTCCATATGTCTTAGGAGAGGGAGAAAAGTTCTCATTATGCATGTATTTGTCTTCTCTATAGATCCAGTCCTTAATGGCTACCTCTTCTTTTTCATCCTAGATGGGCACTGAGGACTCTACAAATGTACCAAACAGAGTCATGGCTGAAGATGAAGGACACATCTCTTGTGAAGGTTTTCCATAGGACCTAGGTGAGATTGGCAGTTTTGTAAAGAAGGCAATTTGATACCCCCCCATACCAAGGTCTATGGACTTGAACTTATTCTTGCATTGTGCTAGGGTTGCATCAAAATCCTCTGCTTCTATGTTGAGAGGAACATGAGTCCCTACTGAAATTGTATTTATAGATAACATGCTATCCCTTGGTATACAGACTTCTACTCCATTATAGGGGAACTTAACACATTGGTGGTAGGTGGATGGCATGGCTTGCATGTCATGGATCCATGGTCTACCAAGTAGGATATTATATGCTAGAGGACTAGCATCAACAATTTGGAACAAAATGTCCTTTTCAATAGGGCCAATCCTGACAGGAAGGATGGCCAACCCTTTAGAACTTCTCTCTGCCTCATAATAGGCTTTAATGGTAATTTTCTTCCAGGTATCAATAACTTGCTCAGAATAATCTAGTATCTTCAACAGACTCAAGGAAAAAATGTTGAGCCCAACACCCCCATCAATCAACACACGCTTGACACACGTCTTGTGAATCATGACTTCAATATGAAGGAAAGATTATGTAGATGGCTCAAAGATTTGTCATCTTCTTTTGAGAATGTTAGGTAATGAGGGCTGGCAAGGTGGTTAACCATGTTCTGGTATTGGTCAACATCTATGTTGTTAGGAACATTTGTTGCACGCAAAGCATCCTCAAGGATACGCTTATGTCTTGGAGACAATTCCAAGAGTTCAAAGATTGAGATTTGAGCTGGTGTTCTTTGTAACTAGTCAACAAGGTTATAGCTCATTTCAAGGTTGACTGCTGATTTGGTAGTGACATTCTTAGATGTCAATTTCTTGGGTTTGTTGGACTGGTTGGAACTAGGACCTCTAATAACCACATGACCTTGACTTTGGCTTCTGGTGACAGCGTTGAGAGCTTGGGATGACCTTTGAGAGTGAGGACCCCTAAGCACCACCATAGGTTCTTCATCAAATATAGGAGGAGATACCACATCATAACTATAAGGATCTTTGTCTCTCATCATGTTGACACTTTCCTTGACAACCTCAAGCATATTGACCATGTTTTTGGCACTTGTGTAGGTATAGTTGATTTTGGCCTTTCCATTCTTGGGTTTAGAGGTTTCCCCCTTTTCATATTTGGGCAAAGGCTCTTTGAATGCCTTATGGTCCGCATTGGTGTTCAACCCATCAATCTTAAGCTTTCCAGTTTCAATAAGGTCTTGAATAATGTGCTTAAGTTTCCAGCAATGTTCAATGTCATGTCCAATACCATTGTGGAATTTGCAAAAATATTTTTCATCCCACCAATGAGGTTTAATGTCAGGTATGTGGAAATTTTCTAGATCTTGTGGTTGTGCAAGATTATTGGCAATAAGTGTCTTGAAAACATCTTTATAGGAATCACCCAGTTTAGAAAATTGTCACCTCTCCTTCTTAGGCTTTTCTTGATACTTTGGTTTATGCTCTTTTTGGTTGGAGGATGTTTTGAGCTTCATAGCTTGGACTGCACTAGAAAAATGGAGGACTCCTTGATCCTTGGGTTGGGAAGAGTCCACAACTCCATCGTTAACTACTTGCTTGTTCTTGTTCTAGTGCGAGTGCTTGCCTTTGTCCTTATTAGAATTGTTAGTATTCTAACCATTGTTGTTATTGCTATGTTTGGTCAAAATGCCTTGCCCTTTCAAGACATCCTCAATTCGACATGCAGTTTTGACCATAGTGTTGAAGGAATCAAAGACCATCTTCTAAACCTCATATCGCATTTAAGGCACCAAATTGCTAACAATGATATCAATCCTTTCATGCTCAGGAATAGTCCTAGAATAGCAAGAGCACAATCATCTCCACCTTTGTAAGAAGGTAACAAAGGATTCCCCTTGGTTCTACTTCAAATTACACAAGTCTAACATAGTGACTAATCTTGACAAGTTGTATGCAAAATGTTGAACAAATATGTGGACAAGTTCCTTGAAAGTTTTGATGGGAGGGGTTATGTTGGTAAACCACTCCATGGCTAAGCCCTTGAGACTCCTTGGAAATAATCTCATAAGATAGGAGTCATCTTGGTGGAACTCAAAACTCATGATGTAGAACTGACACACATGATCATGTGGGTCACCATTGCCATCATACTTGTCATACTGGGGGATTTCAACTTTTCTAGGAAAATCCTTCATAATCACACTTTTGTCGAAAGGATTGGGACAATAGAGTCAAGCAAAAAGGAAATTTTAGGTGCCAACACTTTTTTCCATCATATGCTTGAGTTGTTTGGTCTCCTCTTCTTGAGAGGGTCCTTGTTTCTTGATTCTTCTAATCACATCAAAGTTGTAAGGGACCTTGGCACCCTTGTTAATCAAGCTCTATAGGAACCTATCCTTGTTTTGATCAAGATACTTCTCCACATATTTTTGGAATAGTGGCTCTTGTTGCATTCTCATAAAGTCTTGATCATCAAAACTTGCACTACTTCCTCCATGTTGAGAGACATGATGAGCTCATTGGGAGGGTTGTCTCAAGTTCCTAGGAGGTGTTTGTCTCCTATGTTGTGAAATCCTCCTTCCTCTAGGACTAAGAGATCTTGAAGGGGTCCTTAACCACCTTCTGCTTCTTGGGGTTCTTGAGGGAGTAGATGGTGGAGAGTTGTTTCCATTGTTGGTACCCCTATTGTTGAATTGGTCATTGAGTTGTTGGGCTAAAAGCCTATCTTGTTCTTCTTGGAATGTTTTTCTTTTCAACTCTAACAAGGCTCATTTCTCCACCTCTAGGAGTCTAAAACTTTCTTCTTTAGCGGCTTGTTCATCCAAAAAGGATTTATTTTCATGCTCAATCCTTTTAAGCCTTTCATTCGCATACCTTGAGGTTGTTTTAAGTGGAGAGTTGGGCCTTGAATATTTAAACAAGTCGTTAGTAGATGTTGCATTCACATGAGCATCACCAGATTCATTGTTTTGGTCTTCATGTTGTGACCATGCATCTTGGTGAGCTCATCCATAATGTCTTTCAGCTCTCTGATGGGCATCTAAATATCTTGAGTTGATAGGGGGTGTTTTGGGTTGATTGTCATCACCAAATAGCATGTTATCTCTATGTCTTTGGAAAATTTCATCAAGATTTTGATCCATCACTTCTCTCTCCTTTCTGGTCATGGTGTAACTCATGTCCATATCTAATTTAGAAGGTGCTAAATAGGTACTCAACTCACTAGGATTTCTCTTTGGGTCAAACCAAGTTTCAGACTCGCTCCTAGGTGATTGATCAAAGATGAGTTCCTTTCCCTTTCACTTTTGATGAGTTTGGACTAAGGGTAGCTGATCAAAGACAACTTGAGGTCATTTTCCTTGACTAACTTGGTACCTTGTCATAACTGACATGAAAGAAAAAGACCCTTGGTGATAAAATGACCCTATGAAATGATAATACCAAACTAGGATAGTAAAAGTGTTCAATTGTTCAAAAAGAGATGGTGAGATAGAAAGCTGCAAAAGGTGTAAACCAACACTGGCACAGAGGTGTATAATAAAAGGATAAGTATCCTAACACATATGGACCAGGAGGATGGATTTAACCAAATATATTTGAAATTGAAATTGAATTTTGATGGAAGTGAATTTGGACAAGAGACTACTGAAACTCTCTAGATGTGTTACCAAAGAATCTAAAGGTTTTCTTTTTCAACAAGGATGATTCCTAACTTATCAATGACAAGTAAGATTACTTTGTAAAATCAAAGAATACTAATTCAAGGGGTCTAAATATAGGAATCTGAGGTACAAACAGGCTTCCAAAAATAGAGTAAGTCACCTACTAAAATTTGGTAGACCAAAGAAAGGCTAAAAATGGCATAAATTAGATAGACAACAAAAAGACTCTATGCGACAGTTTCAAGGCAAACAGTACGATACAATCTGACCAAGTGATATTTTGCACTAAGTAGTGTGACAGTTTCTAGGCAAGCAGTGCAATAGTTTTGCAGCAATGAACTATCACACGATAAATCTGAGTATAGTGTGCGATGAAGTTTTAGGATCGTATGACTCTTGACCAGTGAGTGTTAAAAATCTCAATTTTAAAGGCAGTTTGGTCAAAGTTTCAATCTAATGGTTGGATTTTTCAATTTCAAGCATAGTACTAGTAGTAATCAGACAAGTTTGCAAATAGTAGGTGATCAAACATGTCATAAAACACTTGCACAACCTTGCCAAGACAAGCAATTGGGATATCAAAGCAATAAAATCCTATGAATGCTACCGTGATGTTTGATTTTTTGAGAATGTTTACATATGTAGATCATAGTGAGAACACTTCAAGCACTTACTAGCCTAAAAAGACAATGGCTCAATACTTAACAACTTGGCCCATACTTGATGTCCTATTGCCTCACACAAAGTGGTTACTCATAATAGATATTGGCTTTGTCATGGAAGTGCCAATGACACAACCAAAGTAACATAGATTGTGAGTAATCTTAGGGTGATCTAGGTTAGTCCAATGGGATCAATCCTTGCACCAAGAAGTTAAGTAGAAAAATAGGGTGGCTTCTATCTATGGTTCTTAGTAAGGGCTTCTGTTCGTAATACCCCTCTTGCTCCCCAAAGGGACTCCTTACCTTGTGGCAAGTAATGGACCTTGTGGCCACAAGAGTACCTTAAGCATTCTTGCTCAACATTTTCCTTATGATCACAATCCCACAAGTACTCACATCAAGTGAAGACAAGTACTATGTCTACCAAGGTTTTGTGTCCTTGATAGCCTTGAGTTTATAGTGGGTCGGAATAGCTGGCAAAAAGATTGTCCCCACTTGGGTCATTCCTCTTGATTGCTCAAGAGTAGGCCCGCTAAAGGATTCTAAAACTAAACAAAGAGTGGATCAACCTTTGAGTTTCAAGATTTCTATTTCACCTCAAGGGTGAAGAGCATATTCTCATAGCTCAAAAATTTCTCCCAAACACACCAAGAAAAGATTCAATTACCCTCTTGCTTTCAAAATCCAAAGATGGGTCAAGATTTTTGTTTCACCACAAGGGTGAAGAGCATACTCTCCTACCACCAAAAGATTCCTATAACAAGATATTAAGTGCCTATGAAAAGAAACAACTAGTATATGCCACACTAAAAAGTGAAAGCAATTAAACAAGCACTTGATTGGTTTTTATGCTTTGGGCAGCCCTAGAAAAACCATTAGTAATCCTTGTGCATTTGGAGCTTTGACATGCATTTTTTTAAGAAAATATTTCAAGCAATGAGAGCACCTACAAGCATAACTTGTTAGCCCTACAAAGGTTAGCACATCAAAACCAAGTGAAATCTACAAATCAAACCCTATTCTACCACAACAAATCAGAAATCCAAAGCAAATAAATCAAATCTTGCAAAGAAATGTCCAAAGTTACTCACTGCCAGGCTTGGGCGATAGTTTTGTCAGAGAAATAATCATATGATACTTCACTGTATACTGCTGCAATACTTCCTCTTTGTCTGATAGTTCATGATACTTGCATGCTACAAAGAATAATATGACAGTGCGACAGAATCTGAAAGGGCGCATGATACTTTAACTGGTAAAGTATCACACTAGTATACAAGAAATTGTCATATGACATTGGAAGACTGTTGCATGATAATTTTGTCAGAAAAATAGAGAGTCGAAACAACAAGCTAAAATGATGACAAAAAATTGATGGAAATGCATAAAAAGGACAAAACAAGAGTGTTATGCGCCACGGTGGGTGCCAAAAATGTACACACTAAATCATGCACTTCTCTAAGCCATTACTTCCAAGAGAATCCATGAATGGGAAACCTTGAGAAAGCGACCTAGAGACAAAGGCAAGAATGCCAATATCCTTAAGAATCAACAATGGAAATGCAATGCAACTATGCTAAGAATGAAGATGCAAGCTAAGCTATGAAAGGAAAGTATTACAAATCCTTACTAATTAAGCTATGTGAGCTAATCTAGAGCATAAAGGAAACTAAGCTAAATGCCATGAAAGCTAAGCTAAGAATGCAAGAATGAAAGCTAAATGCATGAAGATCTCCAAAGCTCCAAAGTCTCCAAGAAATCCTGTAGTATAAGATTAGTATTCAAAGTTGGGATCCTAGAATGAGAAAAGAGCTCTCCTTTTAAAGGAATTGAAAAGGTATGGACCATGGAGATTAAGAGGCAAAATATTTAATCAAGGGTGGAGCTTGAAAGAGGAGCAATCCATGTGCACAAGTATCCTCCAATGAGAAAATAAGAGTTGAATTTTGTGTCTATATGAGACAAAAAGGCCTTTTCTTCTTTTTATAAAATAAGAATAATGCTTTATTTGTGCAACTTAGGATAAGAGGAAAAGTGGGGGCTTTTTATTTAATAAAAGGGGAGGGAATTCCTTTTAAATAAATAAAGATTTTAGGATAAAATGGCTAGCCCATATAAAATAATCGAAAGTGATAAAATAGGATTTGATCAAGGAAATTGATATAATTGAAAAATGTTGATTTTTGAAAATATTGATTCAGGGGTTTGATAAATTGTTGAATGGGGGCCTGGAGTCTAGGTGACCATTTTAGGGTGCATAAACTTATGACAATCCATTAAGTTTTTTTATACATATGTGTTTGACTTATGCCAATTTTTTTTGTGGTTATCTTAAGGTCATGTTGACTATAGGGTGAGTACAATTGGGCTCTAGTGGGTTGAGTCTTAGGACCTCTTGGAAGTGGCAATCAGGGGCTAGAAAGTTGTAAAGCTTCCTGATTAACACAAGAGAGGTGATGATGTCAGAAGAGTTTAGAATAGGTTAGAACCATGGTTAAGGTCTAAGGTGAGGTTAAATGTGAGTGAGAACTCATTTTCCAAAAGTTGTAAAAAAGTTGCTAAAAATATGTAAAAGTTGCATTGCAACTTTTACAACTTTCAAATGTTGCTCGGACAACATTTCCAAAAGGGCTTCAACCGATGACAGAGTAACCTAAGTTAAACCTAAGACCCTACCAGCCTATCTAAGACCAAGCCTGACCTAATTTCAAGGTTGGATACCCATTGTACAGACAAGGGTTGATGAAATCAAGATTTTAGCTTGTTTTGTGTGTAACTTACAGTGAAGTTTGTGACAGAGATTAGTTAATGGTTTGATTTCTACACTATAGCTCATGCATGGATTAGATTAGTTTTTTATATTATTGTGTGAGCCATTAGTTTGTAATTTTATAGTTTTTCTTCTGTATTTTGTAAATATCTTGTGTTTGGCATTGTCATTGGTTCAATCCAGGTAGTTTGTAAAGATGGAATTCTAACTCACTACCCCACCATCCATCCCATATGGCCTCTTAGGGATAGTAAGTAAACACCATGTAAATATTGTATGTAGGATCTTGAGGCCCTCAAATGAAAAGGAAATAATTTTAACTCTTTCCCTAGGCAAGCCATTGGTGAGCCCGACTTATCAGGAAGACCAAGTTGCGGAGAGCATAACTTGCAGAGGTGGATAGATAGAATAAAAATTCCCTTTGGAGATGGAAGATATGATTCTTACCAAGCATTAGTAAAGAGGAGAGGGTTGTGCCAATCCATTTGATGGTCTAATACATTCCAACTTGCTCAAGAGTCAGGAAAGACCTTAAAACCCTTAAATTCACTTAGTTAGAGTTAGGGTACTATACGGAAGGTGGTGACACCAAGACCCAAAAAATATTTGAGGGGTTGGAAAATGATCCAAGAATCCCAAGAAAAGTTGTAGGGTTCCTTTGGAAGAGTTTAAAGAAAATCCCTATTTTCTCGAAGTAGGAGACCTAATAGGGCTACTAGCCAATTAAGCCTGTTTTGTGAAAGATTGAGGAAATTGACTTATTTTTTGTACTAGGTGGGAATCATAACACCCCTATTTGGTTGAATTAGATAATTTTAAGTCACCTCCACACCTCTCTAAGGTTCAATGAAGAATTTGGAGGTTGCAAGACTTTGAGATTGTGTAAGGGCTATGGATAGTGAAGCTAGATTGCACCAAGTTTAAGACTTGGTTGGTGGAATCTTTCTTAGTAGTTGGGTTGTATAGAGTAACCAGGGGATCTACATGTTTTGATGATCCTATAGTTTCCAAGGATTGTAGTGAAGACACCCCTAAGAGTCTTTGAGAAGACTAGGTTGAGCATGAATCAATGATCGATTCATCCAACCTCCCTATCAATATCCCTCAGCCATAAGAGGGTATATATAAGTATTAGAACCAATTTCAACTTCCTCTAATCAATTTTTGAATTTTTTGGCCTTTTAAGTCCCCTAATCACAACTTTTGCACAAATTGCAAAAACTTGTCAAGCAAGTTTTTGACATTTTTTGCAAGTTTTTACAAACTATGTTCAAATGACCTCATAGTGACCTATAGCCTTGAAAAAATGTCCAATATGAAATATATACATTAATTTCACCATTTTTCACACCTTTGAATACTCTTAGGGACATTGACCATATTTGACCAATACTGGACCTTGCTTCCTTAAAGGTTACAAAATGGCTCAAATGGCCTTACAAGTTCAATCTAATGCATGTGACAAGATTATTTAACCTATTAGAATAATTTTCAACTGATTCAACAAACTTACCAACTAGTTAAAATTATTTAATCTATTACAATCATTTGAAGTTCCCAAACTTGTGTTTAAATCGAGACTGTCAGTTCCCAAACATGTCCTACTCGAGTGGATGAACAAGATGTTGCTTGAGTAAAGGAGATACTATTTTAACATAAAATATGGCTTCAAATATTCATAATTACCACATGGAGGCATGAAGACAATATTTTTTTCACTTTTCATTTAATGAGAACATTTTTTGCACTTTATTACATCATGAATGGTATGATACAAATGTAACGATAAAAAATTCAATATGTATTTATAATCAAATGGTACACACTAGGATATATAGAATTTGGCCTCTCAATATTTACAAGTCGCCACTTTTATGTACAAAATTTGGCAGCTAAATATGCACATTACAACTTGTTGCTATTTTTATATACAAAATTTTGCATCTAAATATGCACATTAAAACCCATTACTATTTTATATTAAAAATTTGGCCTCCAAAAAAGAGAAGTTACAATGTTTCCCAAAAGATATAACAAAATTTTCAAAATTATTCTACCATATTGTAGAATCATTCTTCTAGATGACCCAAAATTAATCAAGTGAACCTTCTAGATCAACTCTAACCCATATTGTGTCAAGTATTGCCTCCTGGTTGGATTCATGATTTTTCCACAAATTCTTGTTAAGAGATCTACCATGATACTTAATAAATTGAATATTTGTTGCAACAAAAAGGTTAGAGTAATGAAGAATATGTCTATGTGTCTCAAAGTCCTCAAACAGCCAGGCATTAGAATCTTTAATAGGGTACCTACATTTTATAGTAGGATAAGTTTATAACAAAATCAATTTGAAAAGTGTAATAAAATGAGTTTAAGAGGTCTCAATACAATGAAAAAACAATGATGCCTTCTAAGCCATGTCCCTATCACAACAATGGATCCTATTGGGTACTCAATACCCTCCCCATCAATGAGTGTAGTTGTCAATTTCTTTTTGACCTCAATACAGTGACACAAAAATTAATATGTTCCTTCTTCATTGTTCTTGTCTGCAATAACCGCATATACATGACTTGAATTTTATATAAGGATAAGTTAATACCAAAATCAATGTAAAGTGTAATAAAATGAGTTTAAAATTGATTTTACCTAAGTAATAAATTGAGAAATTACCTAGTTCAACTAGGTTAGAAACATGGTCAAAATCCACTAATGCTTCAATCTGGTTCAATTGTAGTGCTCTCGGAAGTTGATATGTATCAAGGGGTTTCAAAGGTCTAAAATACCATTAGTCAACCCACTGTATTGATTTACATTCATCCCAAACTGTTACCCTCTATTTTTTCCTACATTTAATTTTCATATTTTTTAGCAAAACCAATATGTGATTAATACTCCCCTGTACTTAATTTCTTGATCTAAGTTTACTCCCCTTCAATATTTTTCGGCCTCTGTAACTCTTGTTCCAATGAACCAAATGATTGAACCTTCAAAAGTTCAAAGTCCAAGTTCATGCAATGCACATTTCTATTTCATGGTCTAGTCTATAAAAGAATGTATCATGCCAGTCGTTGAACTTGAACCTTTGAACCTCTTCGGTTCAAGGATCAAGGTTCATTGGTAAAATGTCTAAGGTTGCTCATTTTTTTTGGTCCTTCTACATGTCAAGCACAATTTTATGTGTGACATGTGTGTCATGTTTGATATAAGGTTATTCTCTCTTTGAACTTGAATCTTTGAACCTCTCTGGTTCAAGGTTCAAGGTTCAATATGATGTCAAGGAGATACATTAAAAAGGAGGAATAAGTGAAGAATTCGGTGCAGGAAACATAATATTCTAGAGATATCTTAATTTTAAAATCTGATTACGAAAGGTATTTATGAAAAATTAATCCTTTCATGTGGAAATGATGTGTGATTAATGTGATGTCAATTTTTCATCTAATAAAAAATTATGTCGTGCAATTGTATGAGATTTTTTTTTCATGTGTGAGTATCTTACTCAGATTGTTTCACCTTTATATGCATTGGGATTTAATTCCTTTCCCATTCAATAATTTTTAACTGCTAAGTAGGCAGAAGGTGTCAAAGGTAAACATAACATTTCATCTTCAAGAGTAGCATAAGTTTGATGGATTCTATAGGTGACTTCTAAGAATTTTCTCCTTGTCTTGTTATTCTTGATTAGAGAAGAAGGAACAAAAGTAATTTCTCTTAATAGGATTCTCTGCATCTTTAAGTTGTTTTGGAGAAAATTGTTTAGAAATTACCATGAGGATGACTCTTCCTAATTTAGGGTGCACTTCCTCTTTTTAGTCACTACTTTGCCAGAATTTGGTGATACTTTCTTAAGCCAGGCTAATTTAGAATAATTCCTTGAAAAGACCAAGGACTTAGAAGATAATTATTTGATGGCTAGGATAGTTTAGAGAAGGTTGGTAGAAGTAGCCACATTTCTCACTGTAGATCCTTTCCCAGAGTTAGTATGGGAGTATATGAACATATATGATACAGTTAATAGGTGTATTCTTAAAATTGATGGGAGCATTTTGGTAAATATAGACAGATAAATGGTAATGGCCTCTATGAGAATAAAAAAAAGGAAACTTATGAAGATTGTTCCATCAGTCTATCTTATTCTACCTTTTTAGAGAAAAAGACCATTTACAGAAGTGTGATTGCAAGGAAATGCCTCATTAAAGTACAAAAAGGTGGTTCTAGATTTCCTAGAACCCTAACTAGAGAACACCTCATAGATAAAGTAAGGGACATTATTATATTACTCAATGGAATTAAGGGAAAATCTAATGTATTCTTTTGGGAAGATTGGATGTACTCTACATCTAATATGACTGATCATACAGTTTTTGTTTCACAGGATCCCATGGTTTCTTCTAATAAATCTATTGATATTGTAGGTATTGTGAGTGTTAAGACTGAAAGTGTCACTATAATAAGATCCAATAAATCTCCCTCAAATTCATCCCCTTGTTCAAGTGACTTGGTCTCGCACTAAGAATAAAAATAATAAATATTGTGAAGACCATATTATTGTAGATTTGGATCCAGTTGGAGAAACACCATAAAAAATGGAACAAAAATAGCCAGAAAACCTAGATGTGGATAATTTAGAGGAAAAGAAGGAATTAGAAGTTAACCAAGACACTTTAGGTACCATGATGATGGCATACACAATCAATTTTCAAACACCTCCTGCTAGGATTTTTTCTGGATCCCCTAAGTGGTTAGAGATGTCTATCAGTAAGAAACGCAGTATTGTTCCTACTTCTATACCAATTGATGATATGGTGAGTAAGTGTCTGGGTAAAGTTTCCAAATCTAAGAAGTTGAAAACAAAGGAAATGCTATAAGTAGACAAGAACACATGAGAATGGATGGTAGAAGTAGCAAGAACAGTTATAGATAAGGACATTGAGGATGCCTCTACTAAGGATTTTACTATTGAGAAAATCAATTTAGGAGTTTCTTCAAGGGTTGTCGATGCTAAACATATGGAATCCTTTGCCAAGATAATGATATCTAGAACATGGAAAGATGAATGTGATAAGGAGATAAAACAAATGGTTAAATAGATGGCTGAGTATATTAATGCCATACATAACCTTGTTGGAAATCTAATATGGGAAAGTGAGAAACTGAGGGGTGGTGAATCAGATATCTCCAATATTTGATACTTTAAAACTAATTCCACATACATACCATAAACATGAATTTCAATACTGAAATAGATCTAACATTCTAACTTCATCCATCAAATGAAACAAACACAAAGATTTTGGTTACCTAGAAACCCTTGAAAGGTAAAATTAGGGTGGGGATGACACCCACAAATATTCACTACCACAGTATTAAAGTGTTCCTATTAGGGATACAATGTTTGATCACTTTAGATGATCTACTATTTGAGGGGTCTACCCTATTAAGAGCTTATAGACTTATACAATCTACCTTGATTAGAGGATTTGAAACTTACAACTAAGTAAGCACTCAGTTAAGAGATTTATGAAAGCCTATTAGGACTACTCTATAAAGAGATTTACCCTGATTCACCTGCTAAAATGTATAAGTACTTGATCCTTCAGTTTGCACTATAGATTTTGATTATAGATCTCCTCTTTCCAATACTGATCTAATCTCAAAATCAAATGTAGCTATGTTTTGTCCTTCACTGCTCTGCTCGGTCACTCTACCCGATCTCTTCATTTGATAATTAAAACAATCCTTTGTTATGCATACATGAGATCTCCTCCTTTCTACTTTCTTTCATACATCATTTTAGGGTTTTGATCTCACCTTATATAAATGTCTGATTAAGCTTCTAGATCAAGATCAATGATCTAGATTCATTACTTATGTCGCTTAAGCATTCCCTTTTTCTGATAGGTTGCATGGCTTACATAGGGATTAATGATTAGAAATAAAAAGCATAATCAAATCCTTGATTCCTTGAACAATCATTAAATCTCACATAGAAGTCAGCCAAAATGGTTTACCTTGGTTTTTGTGTCATTACAAATACATATGTCAAAACTAGCTTGCTCGACATATGAAGTCTCTAATACTCAGTCAAAACTATTCTTCATATATTGGTGCTTGGCACTGACTCTTCTATACAACTTGACATATACCTTGCTTAGTAACTATTGAAGTACTCAACGACCTCTAACTTTTTCAGCAGTAACTACTACTAGGTAACTATACAGAATACAAGTCTAAACATAACTCAACCTTTGCAAGATGACTCAGTCGCAGTGATGACCAACCAACATAGCCTTAAAAATGAATAAGTGTTAGATACTAATAGACAACATAACATAGGGATCAACAATCTCCCCCTTTGACATTAGTGGAAAAAACACTTTGTCATGACAATTACAATGTGTAGCCAAAATAGTACTTAGTACTTTGAGTACTCCCCCTAAGACTTTGACCCAGTCTTCAAAATGAGTATGCTATATATACATGACTCTTGACATACAATGAATATATTTACATTACAAAATAGTATGTCATACCTTTCTAATCTATATTTCTATTGTGATGATCACTGTGTATACTAACTCATATCTTCCTCATTGTTTTTCCCTTTGTGTTACTCATGTCATGTCATTTCCCCCTTGTTTTTGTCACTTGGAGCTGCTCGAGTGTAGGGGTTTGAAAATATTTGTCCAAATATGGTTTGTGGAGCTTCATAATCATTTCTAAGGCAGTATCCCATCTGAATCTTGTACACTCCAAAACCTGTATCTTGATTTCTAGCTGGGCTACTAGATCAACCAAACTCTCGACAATAGAGAGATGAGGATCTCTCTGCATTAGCTCTTGTGCCGATGCCAATTCTCTTTCCATAACCTCTAAATTAGGTGTCAACATGGTTTGGATAGAGATTAATTTGTCTCTTATCCTTCCATCATTAGCCATCAGCTTGGCTAATCTCCCTTGTCCATGTAGTAGTCGTATAAAATTAATGGAGTCGGAACTTGCATCCATGCTCAATGAATGACTAGTAGACTTTAAATCTAGTTGCAATTTGTCAATTAATTCCTAATTATCCTTAGTGAATTTTTTGACATTGCATAATTTATTGTACAAAGAATGAACATTTTGTACAATGTCTTCTAAGTTTTTCACCAAAACAGAAAGTTCTACCTATTTGACTACTGTTAGAATAACTAACAGGGGGGGTGAATCAGTTATCCAAGTCCCAAAACAATAATGAGTAATCCAAAATATTTTTTCTCTAATTTTTGTCAGTCGGTGAACATATATATGATTCACTATTAGTGTTTTTACTGATCTTCAGTTAAAGCTCTTTAGTAGTTACCGATCAAATCAAATAGCTAAAATGTAAAGTATGATAATAAACAATCATCACAATAAACACATAACACAATGATTTAACGTGGAAACCCTGTTAAGGGAAAAACCACTTGGGAACCGGCAACCCAAAAATTTCACTCTTCCAAAGTGAGGCCTGTGAGAACCTAACCCTATTAAAGGTTACAATACACACTGTTAGGTGTGACCTGGTTAGAGGATTTTGCACTAGAAGTTATCTTTCAATCTTGTGTCACTCACTGTGCTGATTTACAGGATAACAATGTTTCACTTGTCAGAATGAAACACAAATAAGACTTAAAAGTCCACTTGGTTAAGAGATTTTCACTATTTACAATTATTAGAAAGTAACAGTAGGTTGATCTTCCTTAATACAACAAATTACAGTTGCAGATCAGTGTTAAGCTCAACAATATTTTCTGACCAATATATCACTTCAGATCTAATATCAATATCACTTACAAACAATCAGTTCTATGCTCTATGTAGCTCAGTTTGTTCATTGTGCAGCTCGGTTTAGTAACCTATTTGATAAAAAATGCATGAATGCTAGTTCACACTTAGCTTCTAAAGTATCTCCTCCTTTTTCTTCTTTTATTTTTTTCTTTAAATAAACATGTAAGCTATTTTATTTTCATCCATCAGATTTTGCTACTTAATCATATCCACTGATTTTTCTGCTTTAAACTTCCTCGGCTGATGTGTCATTAACACATTTCAATCTCCTTCATCAAATCTTCCTTGAATTTTGTTAGTCATAGATCCTTGTAACAAACTTTGACTTTTCACCTTGAAATCATACGAATCCAACTCATTAGTTTTGTCGTCAAATTGTCTAGTCGACAATATCATTAAATGTTTTTCTGTTCTCCTTGGTTAACAAAGAAATGCATTGGTAAACCTTCATCAGTTAAACTTGTGCTTAGTATACAACACACTGCATCAGTGTATACTGTCGTTAGTGTTTACATTAAGGATCTCGATAAACATTAAACTGTTCTCTTTTACTGACCAACACTGCTTTGTGTCTTTTAGTTCCTTTCTCCATAATAGATGAATACAACATACTAAAGTCAATATAATGAGATCAAAGACTCATCAATAAGTTATCCACAATAAGTTATCCAATGCATTCCTTATCCTTATCTGCTATGACCTTCTTTCACCATTCTTCATATATCTCGGTAATGATAACTTACAAGATAAGTACTGTCAAACTAATAAGAAACTAGTTGACATCAATGACAACATAATACTGATTTAACATATTGTATATCTATACAACTACTTTTCATGTGATCTTCAATCACTGTTTCAACAATCAGTTGTAAGTCAGTTGTAGGTTCAACAATCTCTCCCTTTGGCATTGATGGCAACTCAAATAATATGAATGTACCAAACACATACCAAACATATACTCTACAACTCTATCTATCATAAGCTCTCCCTTAGATAGTTCATCCTTAACTCTTCCTATTCAGTATTCTCACCCTTTGTCTTTACAGTACAGATTCTCTTCCTTTCGCTCATTCATATTTGCCTATTCTCTCCCTTTGACAATAATGCCAAATGAACAAAATAAACAAACATTAGTCTTGTCCAAACCTCTTCATTGTATCTCAGTATACTAATATCTCCATCTGTTCTTCAAACTTAATCACAACCTTGAACTTAATCAAAGTACAATCTATGCTAGCATCAACATGAGTGATCTTTTGATATAATAGGCTGATGCAACATTCCAGATCACCTTAGTGATTGATAGATAGGGGATGGACCCCAAGTCTATTCCTCAAGTAGTCAAAAGTGTCTTTCGGTAGAGGCTTTGTAAAAATGTCTGCAAGTTGTTCTTTTGATGTAACAAAATCTAGTTTAACTTGCTTTTCCTGCACTTGTTCCCTTAAGTAATGATACTTAATTGATATATGCTTTGTTTTTGAGTGCATTACTGAATTCTTTGATATGTTTATAGCACTAGTGTTGTCACAATATATAGTCACTGGATCAATGATCACCTCATTCATACCTTCCAACACTTGCTTGATATAGGCTATATTGGAGTAGTTTGTTGCAGCAGCAACATATTTAGCTTCAACTGTTGACTAAGAAATACAACTCTGCTTCTTGCTTGTCCAAGTTACAAGTCTGTCTCCAAAGAAAAATGCTCCTCCAGTTGTACTTTTTCTGTCATCCACATTACCAGCCCAGTCAGCATTGGTATACACTTTTAGTTCAAACTTTCCATCTCTTGAATACCATAAACCATAATCTTCTATCTTCTTAAGATATCTCAATATCCTTTTTGTTGCTATCATATGTGATTCTCTACGATTTGTAGAAAATCTTGCAACTATTCCAACAACATGAGCTATATTTGGTCTACTATGAACTACATACATTAGCTTACCAATCATGGATCGGTAAAGTGTCTGATTTACCTCGGTAGTCTCATCTTCCTTTGTCAACTTACATCTAGTAGCCATCAGTGTTCCCACTGGTTTTGTATCTTCCATGCCAAATGTCTTCAATACCTCCTTTATGTATTTTTATTGAGTGATGAAGATTCCATCACTATGTTGAATCACCTATAGTCCTAAAAAGAACTTAATCTCTCCGAACATAGACATTTCAAATTCCTTTTGCATCTCATCAGCAAATGCTTTACATACAATATCTCTACCTCCAAAAATTATATCATCAACAAATATTTCAGCTATGATAATAGTATCATCAGTGTTACCTTTCATATACAAATTACTATTATCACTTGTTCTGATAAAGCCAATACTTAACAGATAGGTGTGCAACCTTTCATACCATGCTCTCAGTGCTTGTTTTAGTCCATAAAGTGCTTTGTACAGTCTACAAACCATATCTCAGTTGTCTGGATCTTCAAATCCTTCAGGCTGTTCAATGTAGACCTCCTCTTCAAGTATTCCATTCAAGAAAGTAGACTTGACATCCATTTGGTATACCTTAAATTTCTTATGTGTAGCATATGCCAGTAATATTCTGACACCCTCAAGTCTTGCAACAGGTGCAAATGTTTCACCACAGTCAATTCCTTCTTCTTGTGCATATCCTTTACATACAAGTCTTGCTTTATTTCTTGTCACTTCTCCATTTTCATTCAGATTATTTTTGAAAATCCATTTAGTACCAATAACATTTTTATCTTTAGGTTGGGGTACTAAGGTCCAAGTCTTATTCTTTTCTATTTGCTCAATCTCTTCAGTCATTGCTTTGACCCATTCTTCATTATCCAAAGCAACTTGTACATTCTTAGGTTCAAATTCACAAACTAAGCAAGTACCTTGTCTTGTTTTGCTTCTTGTTTGCATTCCAGCATCTTTGTTTCCAATAATCTGACCTTCAGGATGATGTCTTCTGACAAATATTGCCAGTATCCTAGATCTTCTATCTTGTGCATCCTGTTGTGTATTCTATTGTGCATTATGTTCTGGTTCATTAGCTTTCTTGGGAGCTCCTCCTTGATCATTGGTATGTTCAGTCGGTTCTGTCAGTTGTGGTACATTGTTTGTCTATTGGCTGGTTGTAGCAGTCTGTGGTGTCCTCAGTTGAAACTTAGGAAACTCATAGTAAGTGAACTGTCTGTAATCTTTTGGTTCCTTCATCTGCTCATCTATGATCTTATCATCATATTCATCAACACGAACATTCACACTTTCAACAATTTTATTAGTCACCTTGTTCAGACATTTGTAAGCTTTGCTTTGGGCAGAATATCCTAAAAATATTCCTTCATCTCCTTTGGAATCAAACTTACCATTCCTATCATTTTCCAGAATAAAACACTTACTTCCAAAGATTCTAAAGTAACTTACATTGGGCTTGTGTCCAAACCAAAGTTCATATGGTGTTCAGTTGGTGTCTTTCTTCAACTGTACTCGGTTAAGCACATAGACTGCAGTGCTCACAACTTCTCTCCAGAATTTCTGAGTGACATTCTTTTGTATCATCAATGTCCTAGCACAATCAATTATTGATCTGTTTCTTGTCTCAGCAATACCATTCTATTGTGGGGTTCTCGGTGCTGACACCTACCTTTGGATTCCATGCTCATTATAGAAGTTAGTAAATTCACAAGATATAAATTCACCACCTCTATTTGATCTAAGACATTTGATTTCCTTTCCAATTTCCTTTTCAACTTTAGCCTTATACCATTTAAATAGTTTGAAAGCTTCAGACTTTTCCTTCAAAAACATCACAGCCATCAATCAAGTGTAATCATCAACAAAGAGAATAAAGTATCTATCACCATAGTAACTTTGAGTTCTCATAGGTCCACATAAGTCGGTATGAATCAACTCAAGAATCTTCTTTGTTGAGAAGTCCTTACTCTTAAAACTAGATTTTGTCATTTTCCCTTTCTAACATTCATGGCATAAAGTATGATCAGGCTTAGATAAGTTAGGTAAACCTCTAACTCTCTTCTTTTTATTGATTTTGATCATATTATCAAATTTTACATGACATAATCTCTTGTGCCATAGCCAAGCATCTTCATCTTTCATAAGTAGGCAAGAAGACTCATCAATATCAAGTTGAAAAAGATTACCTCTAGTTTGAGTACCAGTCCCAACAAGTCTTCCATCATTTTCATAGATTTTCACCTTTTTATTTTCAAACACTAGTTTGTGGCCTGAATTGTTTAGTTGTGCCACACTCAAAAGATTGTAATTCAGTCCATATACCCAGTAAGCATTCTCACATTTGTTGGAAATATTCAGGAATTAACCAAGTTACTAAGAGGGGAGGGGTGAATCAGTAACTCTGAATTTTCTTCTCTAATTTTAACATGTATTTTACTTTTTAACCTTTGCATACAGAAAGCATGAAACTTGAAAGCATTCACAATAATGACACATGGATTTGGTTACCCAGAAACCTTCCAAAAGAAAGTAAAACTGGGGTGGGGATGAAACCCACAAAGCTTTAATACTGCAGAATAAAGTTGGCCAGTTAAGGCTTACAATTTGATCACTTCTGATGATCTGCCCTGTTAGGAGCAATAAGGATTGCTAAATCCACCCTGTTAAAGGATTTACAAACATACAGTGAAGTATGCACTCGGTAAAGAGATTTTTACAAAGACTGTTAAGTCTACCTGGTTAAAGGATTTAGTACTGATTCACCTGTTAGAATGAAACAGTAGATCTCTGCTTTGCAACTGGATTGCTGATTGAGATTCTCTGATGTACTGATCACCTTCTGTGATGAATTTGTCTTTGTTTTACCTTATACTTCTGAAGCCTTTTGCAATTCGCTTATTTCTACCTTTCTTTTTCTTTCACATATATTCTGCTTCATACATTTCATTACATCTTTTTATTTTTACAACATTGTTTATATACAAGTCTCAAACAATTAATTACAATTACAATTACACAGTCGGCTTGACAAATAAACATAAGTGCTACTAAGTCAGCCCAAATATGGTTACTCGGTTCCTTCAAACTGACTTGGTGACTTTCTGATACTCGGCGTCCACTGCATTACTCAGCATCGTCATGCACTCGGTAGAAGTGAAGGAACGGTTCATACTGATCACTCGGTAGGTTTTGAACTCGGTAAGTACTGGTGACTCGGTAGACAAGATGTTACTCGGTTTACATTGTCCTGATCAGTTTGTACTAACTTGCTCGGTTTCCACTGCCTGCTCGGTTTGCACTGTCTACTCGGTTTGCACTGTCTGCTCGGTTTGCACTGTCTGCTCGGTTTGCACTGTCTGCTCGGTTTGCACTGTTTGCTCGGTTTGCACTATCTGCTCAGTTTGCACTGTCTGCTCAGTTTGCACTGTCTGCTCGGTTTGCACTGTCTGCTCGGTTTGCACTGTCTGCTCGGTTTATATCCAGAATGCAAATAAGTGTTGTCACTAGTGGCAGTTCTGCTTAATGCCAACAATCTCCCCCTTTGGCATTAGTGACAAAAACACTTATTGGCCAAAATTTATATACACGAGTCATGCTGAGTTTTGTTTTGATTTTTCAAAATTTGTCTTTGTTATAGGGCTTTATACATTGTCTCCCCCTTTCAATGTGCTAACTGTTTCTTATACAAATCTATACAGTATACATATCTCTCTTTCTATACATATCTCCCCCTTTTTTATGATAATGCCAAAGGTGCATATACAAGTTATTTACAGAGAGAATCCAAAATTTGATAAGAAAACAAAATGTACCTTCATTATTAGTGCCAGGGTTCTGTCCCAACTTTCTTGCAGGATCTTACATGTTTGTATAGCAATTTGGACTTCTGCAGAGAGTTCAATCATGTGATCTGCTATAGAGAACTGATTGTCATGAATCAATGTTCTAGAATGTTCAATGTGCTTATACATTGTATTCATGATGGGAAGGATCATGTGTTGGATGTCTAGTAGTGTGGACCAGATCCTTGAGTCTTCTTTCAGTAGATCAGACTGCATATTAGATAGATGTGAAATTTTCATGTGATGAGCAGAGCTTGAACTTGGTTCAAGTTGCAGCTTCTGTATGCTAATCTTCATATCCTCATCCATTTTATTCATTTTATCTTTAACATCCTTTGTGAACTCGGCAAAATTGCATAGTCTGGCCAAAAGAGAGGTAGCATTCGAATAAATAGACTCTATGTTAGACAAAACTGAAGACAATTCCACTTGGTTAATAGCTATGTGCTAAGCAATGTGCTCAAGCACTTTATTGTTGAATCTCTTCTCGGCTCTTTCGACTAACTTTTCTATCCCGGATGAGTCCTCATTGTATTTCTCAACTGCTTCTGCTAATTGTAACAAAACATGCTGGGAGGAGTCTACTTTAATGCCTAATGCATCAGACAAAATGTCCTTAGCATCCTTGATGATTTGATACTCCTTGTCTCTCTCCTCTTTAAGCTTCTTTTGTTTTGCTTTCCTTTGGAGGATCTCACCTATATTCTGCATTTGGTCTGCTGAGAGATTTGCAAAATCTAATCTAGGAATCTCTATCTCTTCATCTAGGTCTATATCCTCAACTATATTTTTACCCAAAAATTTTATACTCGGTAGAGCCTTAGGCTTATCTGTACTTAATGCTTTTGTAGTAGTGACAGTAGATAAAGTAGGGCTGGCTATTGATACTAGTATACTTTCTACTGGAGAACTTAAAATATTTACACTTGAAGATTCAAAAGCTAGAAAACTTACTAGTACAGGAGACTGTAGCTCGGTAGAAGAAATGGTAGCTGCCTCTGATGTTGCTAGGGATGATTGGACAAATGTGGAAGTTGTCACAACCATGCTTGAAGGTGTCTCTAGGCTGGATGTAGAGACTTTCACTGGAGAGGTAGGAAGGGATGCAATGACTTCTACTGCTATCCTTACAGTATCATCTACCTCGGTGTCTTCTTCTTGTTCATCGCTGTCATCTTCAATATCTTTGATTATTACAGTTTCAATGCTTGGTTGGTGAAGGTGGTATATGTTCTTCCATGTGGCTTTTGCAGCCTTCACAACCGATTCAATATTGTTGATCAAAATCAAACAAGTATTGAACTTCAATGTCATCTTATTTTCATTTTCTTTTAGTGCCTTCTTTACTTCTTCATTATTCAAGCTCGACATCAACTGTCTCAAGTTTTGATCAAATATGTCTATCACAGTTTGCCTTGCATTGCTCCATCTCATTTTTATTGGATTCAATAGAACAACTGGAATCTGTGGGGTAATTTCTTCAGGAGAGTATTTCCACTGTCCCATCTTCTCAACAACAGCATCTTCTATTTCCTTCTGTTCTGCTTCCGATCTGGTTTCATATTTCAAGGATTTTATGTTACTTACTCCAGATCCTGATCCATCTCTAAAGAGTTTGAGCTTTTCTTGAAGGGTTAGAGGAGGCCTTTTGAATACTATGTCTTTATCTACCTTGTCTGCCTTGCCTCTTGTATTTCTCCTTGTAAACACAGCAGTGGGAGGCACAGATGCCTTAGTGATGAAAACTTTTCCTTTCTTCTTTGCAGGTTCTTGTTCCTCTGTTTTCTCATCCTTTTCTCCTTCTTTTTCATCTATTTCTTCTTTGTCCTCGGTTATCATTTGCATTTTGGCTATCCTCTTCTTTCCTTTGTTTACCGCCTGTGGAAGCTTTATGCTTAGTTCAATTCTCACCTTAGCTTCATCATATGTTCCAAAATATGGAGCTTTGGGATTGACAGGCTGATTTAGAAGAGCTTCAATGATATTCTTGGTTTCATCAATATTTACCTCATAAGGAAGAGGTTTTACATATACAGTTCTCGGTTTAACTGCTTGAATATACACATTATCACAATCTACCATAAAACAGATGTCATCTTTGTAATCTTCCACCAACTTCTATGGAATCCGGAATCTGTCGTTCATTTTCTCTTTGAAAGACTCAAAATAATTATCCATGATGCTTTCAAAGTTTTCACCCATTTCTGCGATGTATTCATTTATTTCATAGAGTACTGGCACATCTTTTCTCCATACAACTTTTCCTTTAGAAGGGAAGAATTTCTGAACATAAAAGAATAAACAGACTAACAAGGATCCAAACTTACATGGATTGTTTTTGGAAGTTTTGATGCTTTCCATGTTCTTGTTGAACTGTTTCAACAATAAGTCTGCTAGGTCAAATGTTAAGTTGTTTTTGACCACTTTGTATGCTAGGTCAACAGCTTCACAGGAGACACTGTTCTGTCGACTAGAACTGTAAATCTTGTGGGCAATGATATGTGTACCAAACTTCAGTTCGGCGTCGGTAATGCTGCTAACCTTCATGCCTCTACCATCCCACTCGGCTAGGGTTTTCTTCTCTAGTTCCGTCCGACCTAGGGTTTTGGTAGTTTTAGCTTTGTTCAACATGGGAAGACCGGTGACTTGTTGAATCATTTTCTTTGTGATCTCAATAGGTTGCTCAAGCCAAATCTTGCCATCGTGTACTCGGCTGAGAATGTACCTAACCCATTTATCTCAAAAGTTTCGAGGAAGATGTGCAATGTGAACTAAACCCTTATCTTCCAGATGTTTGTGCTCGGGCTTCAAAATACCATCCACACATAGTTCCTCACGCACAATGTCTAGTTCTAGGTTTCCCATTTCTTGAATTGAACAGTTAAAATGATTACGGATATTGTTGATAAGCAGTACCTTCGGAGGAATCTGAGATTGAGCTCCGTTCGGATCTAGGGCTGCTACAATTGCGGGCACGATCTTAAAATCTGGTGCTTTCCACTCCCCTTGGACTAACATATCAGATCCTTTCTTTGCTGAAGTGCTGGATGATGCCATGGTAGCTCACAGAAAATTCTTTTCGCAAAAGTATTAAATCGCCGGGTTGCCCTTGAAGTTTTCTGCTCTCAAAGTGCTAAAGATTTGCGGTGAAGAATGAGTTCGATTACTTGCTTTTTGTTTACAATTCTGTCATTAATGCTCATTTCAAATTAGGGTAGGAATTCTGACAGACTGTCACCCACTAAGAATTAATTGCTCGGAAAAGACTTCGCAGCTCGGTGAACTCAAGAATTCATAATGCTCCGTCCTCACTCAGTAAAGACAGGTACCGACCTTGCTCGGTGAAGACTATACCGACCTTGCTCGGTGAAGACTATACCGACCTTGCTCGGTGAAGACTATACCGACCTTGCTCGGTGAAGACTATACCGACCTCCCTGTGATCTCACTGCATCTTGCATGCTGATTTAGACTTTTCTTTTAATTTCGGTTCTGGAACTGCTTGAGATTGATCTATGAGAATACAGTTCCAGTGCTTCCTTGGAAATTTAGTTTGAGTCGGTGGAGCCATCCATTCCATTACTTGGACTGGATTGCTCGGTAGCTTTAGGAATCCATTTTTGTCTCACCTGTTTCCTGACCTTAGTTGCTTCATTCTTCTTTCCTTCTTCAATTTCACTAGCATTCATGCAGTTTCTGGCTATGTGACCGAGTTTAGTGCATTTGAAACATCTTATGGTAGTATCTCTTTTCCTTAGATGATGTTTTATGCAATTCATGCCAATGTGTCCATATTCTCCACAGTAATGACATCTACACCAGGTGTTGTAGTCCCATCCAAACATTGCTTTCACAATTTGTTCTGCTGGATTAAATGTCTTGGATCTGCACTCGAATGCCTTGTGACCTTGTTTGTTGCACTTGTGACAATTACCTCTGAATCTAGGTTTTTCCCTGCATTCATTTGCTTTGTGACCGGGTTGATTGCAGCTATAACATTTTCCATTGAATTCTGCTTTTTCATTGTTCCAACATTTATTTGAAGTATGTCCTATTTTACCACAATGATTACAAGTAGGTTTTTGATTTCTTTGAGTACCTTGCTTAGAGGATTCGCCTTCTTCTTTGTATCCAAGTCCTGCTTTTCCTTTTTGCCTATGAAGATTTCATTCATACAGCTGATTCAAGTCTTCTTGACTTTTCAGCATTCCTTCATTGATTTGTTTTTCAGCATTTAGGTCATCCATCAATCTTAGATTGGTTTCCTTTTCAGATCTTAGTTCTTCTCTTGTGTTTTCTATTTCTGATCTTAGATTTAGAATTTCTTCATTTGTATGAGAGATCTGATCAATTAGATTTTCTAGCTGAAGGGTTTTGTTTTGGACTTCAATGTTTCTTCCATCTAATTCATCTTTCAACTTGTTTCTTTGTTCCAAGATCTCACAGAATCTTGTAGAGTGTAGTTCTTGTTCTCTTTTCAATTTTCTCACTTCTTCCTGCAGAGACCCATTCTTTTCTAGGAGTTCTTTGATAGCATTGTTTGCTTCATCTGAGTTATTTGAGGGAAGAAGATCTTCAATCTTTTCTTCAATGTAATTCTGATCATTCATCTGATTTGCAAGTTCCTTCCTTCTCCTTAGGGATTGGGAAAGATGTTCTTTTGTTTCTTTGAGTTTAGCTATGGCCATTTCCAGATCTAGCTTTTCATTTTCAATCACCTTGTTCAGTTTGAATACCTCCATTGTCCTGGATCTTTGCTCAAGCTAGTTAAGCTTTGTCTTGAGAACCAATGCAGCTCTGATACCAATTGTTGGAAATATTCAGGAATTAACCAAGTTACTGAGAGGGGAGGGGTGAATCAGTAACTCCGAATTTTATTTTCTAATTTTAACATGTATTTTACTTTTTAACCTTTGCATACAGAAAGCATGAAACTTGAAAGAATTCACAATAATGACACATGGATTTGGTTACCCAGAAACCTTCCAAAAGAAAGTAAAACTCGGGTGGGGATGAAACCCACAAAGCTTTAATACTGCAGAATAAAGTTGGCTGGTTAAGGCTTACAATTTGATCACTTCTGATGATCTGCCTTGTTAGGAGCAATAAGGATTGCTAAATCCACCCTGTTAAAGGATTTACAAACATACAGTGAAGTATGCACTCGGTAAAGAGATTTTTACAAAGACTGTTAAGTCTACCCGGTTAAAGGATTTAGTACTGATTCACCTGTTAGAATGAAACAGTAGATCTCTGCTTTGCAACTGGATTGCTGATTGAGATTCTTTGATGTACTGATCACCTTCTGTGATGAATTTGTCTTTTTTGTACCTTATACTTCTGAAGCCTTCTGCAATTCGCTTATTTCTGCCTTTCTTTTTCTTTCACATATATTCTGCTTCATACATTTCATTACATCTTTTTATTTTTACAACATTGTTTATATACAAGTCTCAAACAATTAATTACAATTACAATTACACAGTCGGCTTGACAAATAAACATAAGTGCTACTAAGTCAGCCCAAATATGGTTACTCGGTTCCTTCAAACTGACTCGGTGACTTTCTGATACTCGGCGTCCACTGCATTACTCGGCATCGTCATGCACTCGGTAGAAGTGAAGGCACGGTTCATACTGATCACTCAGTAGGTTTTGAACTCGATAAGTACTGGTGACTCGGTAGACAAGATGTTACTCGGTTTACATTGTCCTGATCGGTTTGTACTAACTTGCTCGGTTTCCACTGCCTGCTCGGTTTGCACTGTCTGCTCGGTTTGCACTGTCTGCTCAGTTTGCACTATTTGCTCGGTTTGCACTGTCTGCTCAGTTTGCACTGTCTGCTCAGTTTGCACTGTCTGCTCGGTTTGCACTGTCTGCTCAGTTTATATCCAGAATGCAAATAAGTGTTGTCACTAGTGGTAATTCTGCTTAATGCCAACAACATTTTATTCTATCATTAATTACAAGGGTACCTTTACCTTTCACAGTGCATGGGGCATCATTTCCCATTCTTACATATCCACCATTATATTCAACTAATTCATCAAATTTATCTACATCACTTGTCATATGATGTGTGCAACCACTGTCAATGATCCATGTTTCATTCTTGCTTATCTGTGAGATCAGGGCAGATTCATCTTGGTTTTCATCTTCTTTTGAATCTTCCTTCATTGCAACAAACACTACCTCTTCATCATCAGAATCAGACTCAGAGTTAGTATTTTCAGCTATATAACAAGCCTTTTTACCTTTGTCCTTTCGGTCATTTTTATTACTGTGTCGGTAGCTTCTGTTAACTCTCCTCCCATAACTTCCTTCAGATTTATCTCTTGGTTCATCATCATCATTTCTTTTTTGAGGACATCTAGCAACAATATGACCTACCTCCTTACAATTAAAGCATGCCAAGGGTAACTTACCTCTATATCTCCCTTTACCTTTCGGTAATATTCTAGCCATTAATGCTTCAAGCTCATCAAGGTCATCATCAATATCACTGTCATTATTAGTTCTATTTTTCTTGCTAGATTTCCCAATCTTTAGAGAAGACATGAAAGTAGACTCAACAAAAGGTAAAACACTGTTATCAAAATTGTTCAACTCAAAAGTAGTAAGCTTACCGACCAAAGTATCAAGTGTAAGATTGGATGTGTCTCGGTTCTCATGAATTGCCGATACTCTGATTGCATAGATAGGTAGCAGGGTTCTAAGGATTTTGCTGATTATAGTCTCTTCTTCAATTACTCCATCAGAAGCTCTTAGAGCATAAATAACCTCTTTAATTCTATTTGAATATTCAACAATATTTTCTCCTTCTTTCATTCTCATTTCATCGAATTTACCTCTTAAGCTTTCTGCTCTAGCTCTTTTGAAAGATGTGTTACCACTGTATACTTGCTCTAATCTATCCCACATAGCCTTAGCAGTAGTTAATCCTTTGATTTCTTCAAATTTAGTGTCGGTATAGGTAGTAGAAAGTTCCATCATTGCTACGTTGTGATCATGCTTGTCTTTTAGTTGTTCCATAGTCAGAGGACTAGTTGGTTCGTTGTAGCCAATTTTCATAAAATGTAGTGCATCTCCACCAATTCCAGCTATATGCAATTTCATTCTTTATTGCCATACTAAGAAGTTGTCTTTGTTCAGTCTAGGCACTTCCCTCTTACTCATTTTGTGATCTTTATGCTCAAGTCCTTAAAACTCTATTTCAAGCAACCAAACAGCTCTGATACCAATTGTTAGATTAACTGAGAGGGGGGGTGAATCAGTTATCCAAGTCCCAAAACAATAATGAGTAATCCAAAATATTGTTTCTCTAATTTCTATCAGTAGATGAACATATATATGATTCACTGTTAGTGTTTTTACCGATCTTCAGTTAAAGCTCTTTAGTAGTTACTGATCAAATCAAATAGCTAAAATGTTAAGTATGATAATAAACAATCATCACAATAAACACATAACACAATGATTTAACATGGAAACCCTGTTAAGGGAAAAACCACTTGGGAACCAGCAACCCAAAAATTTCACTCTTCTGAAGTGAGGCCTGTGAGGACCCAACCCTATTAAAGGTTACAATACACACTGTTAGGTGTGACCTGGTTAGATGATTTTGCACTAGAAGTTATCTTTCAATCTTATGTCACTCACTATGCTGATTTACAGGATAACAATGTTTCACTTGTCAGAATGAAACACAAATAAGACTTAAAATTCCACTCGGTTAAGAGATTTTCACTATTTACAATTATTAGAAAGTAACAATAGGTTGATCTGCCTTAATACAACAAATTGCAGTTGTAGATCAGTGTTAAGCTCAATAATGTAATCTGACCAATATATCACTTCAAATCTAATATCAATATCACTTACAAATAATTAGTTATGTGCTCTGTGTAGCTCAGTTTGTTCATTGTGCAGCTCAGTTTCTGTAGCTCAGTTCAGTAACCTGTTTGATCAGAAATGCATGAATGCTAGTTCATGCTCAGCTTCTGCAGTATCTCCTCCTTTTTCTTCTTTTATTTTTTTCTTTAAATAAACATGTAAGCCATTTTATTTTCATCCATCAAATTTTGCCGCTTAATCATATCCACTGATTTTGCCACTTTAAACTTCCTCGACTGATGTGTCATTAACATGTTTCAATCTCCTTTGTCAGATCTTCCTTGAATTTTGTCAGCTATAGATCCTTGTAACAAACTTTGACTTTTCACCTTGGAATCATGCAAATCCAGCTCATCAGTTTTGTTGTGAAATTGTCTAGTCGACAATATCATTAAATGCTTTTCTGTTCTCCTCGGTTAACAAAGAAATGCGTCAGTAAACCTTCATCAATTAAACTTGTGCTTGGTATACAACACACTACATTGGTGTATACTTTCATCGATGTTTACACTGAGGATCTCGGTAAACATTAAATTGTTCTCTTTTACCGACCAACACTGGTTTGTGTCTTTTAGTTCCTTTCTCCATAATAGATGAATACAACATACTAAAGTCAATATAATGAGATCAAAGACTCATGAATAAGTTATCCACAATAAGTTATCCAATGCATTCCTTATCCTTATCTATTGTGACCTTCTTTCACCATTCTTTAGATGTCTCAGTAATGATAACTTACAAGATAAGTACTGTCAAACTAATAAGAAACTAATTGACATCAATGACAACATAATACTGATTTAACATATTGTATATCTATACAACTACTTTTCATGTGATCTTCAATCACTATTTCAACAATCAGTTGTAAGTCAGTTGTAGGTTCAACAACTGCTATCTCAGTTGAGACCCTATCAAGTACCTTGGTTGGTCTCAAACTTCCTTTATGACCTCTTCATTAGCTTTTCATTAACTTCACTATTATCATTGTTCACCTTTGTAATAATATGATTCAATTGTTCCAATATAGGTGAAGTCTCATTCACATCATCTCAGTCAAAAGCCTCTACAAATATACCTTTTATTTCATGTAGTACCTTCTTTTGATGATGTTCTCTCCTTAGTTCCTCTTTCTTGCTCTTCTTTTTCAAGAGATCTTGCAATATTTGCATCTTCTCATAGGTCAATTTATCAGTGTCCCACTTTAGAATCACTATAAATTCATCTAATGTAACCTGTGTGCTAGGAGACTTTTCTTTTTTCTTATGTGATTTCTTCTTTGGTGTGTTGCCACTTGGCAACTATACTAAGGCTTGGATAGCCTCTTGCTCCTTGGTGATTTTCTCCTTAGTCTTCTATTCTTCCTCAATATGAGGTCTTAAAATTTCTATTACAAAATTATCTTCTTGTTCTTTTAAGCTCTCCTCTCCTTTACCTTTATTGTCTTCCTCGATAGGTGCATTTTTTGTCGTTATTGCCAGCTTGTCCTGTTCCTTGGCACTGGAACCCTATGTGATCTTCTGTTCAACTGTGACCATGCGGGAGCTTGTAGGTTCATTTTTTGTAGTTGATATACCCACAATCCTTGTATATTCATGTACATGTATGAGAAATTTATTGGTACTTGGCAGAGAGTGATCTGAGACTGCCTTGACAAGAATATGGCTCTTTATTTCTTCCTCAGTCAAGGCATTTTTATTAACTTTTTTGTCTTCAGGTATGTCCTCAATAGTGATCACATCCTTTGATCCACTCACTTCTACCTTCTTTCTTTCCTCTTCCTCAAGGTTCTGAGGCTCATCAATATCTTCTTTGTTATCCAGTTCCACTTGGCTGGATGTCCCTTCATCTTGTTGTGCACTCTTATCAGCTAATAACCTAAAAATGATTTTCCACAACCTTTTACTCTGGGTGACAACCTCATCAACATTATGTTTCAAAATGGAGTAAGCCCTGAGCTTAGGTACAAACCTATTTCTGTATTTCTCCATATATGCCTTTATTTGCTTTGGTGATAATTCAGGCATGATCTAAGCTAAAGTGCCTTCTCTTATTCATCTTTCAGTCATGATGTATACTGCCATTTTTTGTCAATTCTGTTAAAAAGTTCTTTAGGGATGAGATTCCCAATCTCCAGAGGTTGCTTCTTAAATGTGCATAGCATTTCTAATATAGCCTCTTCAACTTTTTCTTTTTCATCTTTACTTAATTTTTCAAATTTGATAAACTTAAAACCTACTAGTCTTGCAATGATTTTGATATTTTGGCACATTTCATCCACATTAGATGGATGTCTATGTGATGCCACTTTCAAATTTGTATCATCATTTGTGTATGTCTTTTCTTCATCATCATACTCCTTCTACAATACTAACTTCCTTCTTGACTTCTTAGGATGACTCGACACAACTCTAGTTTGCATTGGTTTTATTTTTCTTGAACTTTCCCCTTCAATGCTTTCTATTGGTGTTTTGTTTTGGGGCTTGGCAGCTGTGGTAGTTGAGGCTTCCCTAGCTCTTAGTCTTAATGTAATAGGAGGAGTAGGCATTGGTTTCTGAATTTTCCTTTTACTAGGCTCAACAACCATTGTCTCCTTGCCTTTATTTTGCATTCTTATATCCTCCTCTTCACTATCTTCAGATTCACTAGATTTATATATTGGAATTAGTTTACATTGCACCAAAAGCTTGAACTATCAATGCTCGATACAAATGCCAGATTTAACCTAACCCACAGGAGGTGGTTAAGCCATGTCATGAGTCCCCAAGGAGGTGCTGACCACCAAGTCAAAAATCTCCCCCTTAGCACTGACTAAGCCTTCAGCACCCACTGAAGGGGGACTCAAACCCATGACCTAAGGCCTCTGATACCAATTGTTGGAATCATTTGTCATTGCACCAAATCTCAAACTATCAATGCCCGATACAAATGCCAGATTTAACCAGACCCACGGGAGGCGGTTAAGCCATGTCATGAGTCCCCAAGGAGGTGCTGACCACCAAGTCAACATTATCCTCACCTTAAACTTGTGTAATCACAAGAGGTTCATTATCCTCTTCTCCTTCACCTACCATCTTCTCTAAATTCTTAACTATTTTCTTTCTTTTCCTTTCAAGGGTTGCAGACTTTAATGCCATAGTGATTTTGGACTTAGCCTCTTCTTAAGTTCCAAAAGGTTTTTCTTTCTTATCAATGTCTTCAAAAAGTAGGGTATTTATTATTGTTGATGTCTCATCTATATTAACCTCATAAGGTAATGGCCTTATCCATGCTACCCTAGGCACAACAACCTGAACATAAGTGTGGTCGGTATCCACTAGAAAATATATATCATTATAGTGTTTCTCTACTAGGGATACATGGATTCTACTTCTCTTTCTCATCTTCTTCTTGAATTCAACAAAATAAATATCCATCACACTATCAAAATTGTCACCTAATTGCTCAATAAACTCATTAACCTTTTGAGTAATAGGTTGGTCCTGACTCTATACTACATCTCTTATAGTAGGAAAACATCTTTGTACATAGAAGAATAAATAAACTATCAGGAAACCAAACTTACACATTGAGTTTTTAGCCTTCTCGATTGATGTAAGGTTCTCAGTAAGTTGAGTCAATAGAAACTCATCAAGATCATAAGTATGATCTTTCTTCACCATCTTCCATGCTTGATCAACTACAATGAAGGGAACACTATCCAACCAACTTGACTGATAAAACTTGTGAGCAATTACCCTTACTGCAAAATCTATCTCAAGATCTATGATCATAGAGATTGTCATTCCTCTCTTATTCCATACTGCCTATGTGTTAGCTTGAATTACCTCTTTGCTTTGTCATCTCATAGTTTTCTTCCCAGTAAGAATGGGATAACCGGTGACTTGGTGAATCATTTCTTTGATGATCTGCACTGGTCCATTCTCCAACCATAATTTCATGTTGTGCACTCTACTCAAAACAATCTTGATCCATTCAATTTTGAAGTTCTAAGGGAAAGCTGGGGCATGCACTAACACTTTCTCAACAACTTGTTGATGCTCTGCCTTCAACACTCTTTTGATACACAACCTATCATAAGCCTCCCTAAGTTCATAATCTCCAATCTCTTAGATCTTGCACATGTAGCATGCACACACATTATGTATCATCAAGACATTCATTGGAATCGATGACAAGGCTCTTGAGAGATCTCCCTTTACAATGCTTTTTGGTACAATTGGGAATTTTGGTGGCTTACATGCATCACTCCTTACTAGTTGGACATTTAGAAATTCTTTCCCTTTCTTCTTTACTATTGTAGATGAGGTAGACACCATATCTCTAATCTAGGGTTCAAAATATAGATTCAAATAGCTCGGTAATACCTTGTTTCAATGGTTCTTCACATTGTTTTCCGACGAAACGCTGTAGGAATCTTCACAAACTTGACTTAGCACGAATAGCTCTTTTCAATCACCTTGAATCACTCTGCAAATTCTCAAATTGCTAGGTGAAATGAGAATGAATGGTAATATTTGACTTTATAGACTCAAACAGTCACTTTTAGTGCTTCATTAAATGTTTCATACATTTGTAGATGAAACATAGTTGTCTTGGCCTTCAAATGTCAACTCGGCTATCACATTTTCATACTCGATTGAAACCATGACTTGGTCAATACTAACATTTCATTTCTTCTCAGTAGATATCACATCTTGGCTTATTATAGGAGCTCGACACATACTGAGTGACTCAGTCACTATAGACATAAATACTGATGCTCAACATAAAATATACAATATAACTCTTTTCTCAAATCTATCCTAATACATCTTAATTCATGTAGATGTGGACTTTAACATATCAAATGTTAAAAATTGGTGTAATATATGACATTAGAAAACTTAGTTCCTCACATACCTTCTTTTCTTAGTTAGAAGTAGTGTGATCACCTAATCCATTGGATTGGGTGACCTCAGGTTCACTAGATCCACTATTACTTGCTTCCTCTTTCTTTCTCCATGTCTTGTTCATATGATTCTTTATTTGTTCAACAATCTCATTTCTTTCATTACTCAGTGCTTGTGCTTTGTAGTCTCTTTTTATGTGACCAATCTTGTAGCATTTATAATAGACCAAACATCCACTCATCCAACTCTTGCATTTACCTCTAAAATGTGTCTTCATACAATTTTCTCCAATATGACCATATTCTCCACAATAATGACAACTATGTTAGAAAGTAAAGTCCACCAAGATAAATGAGAGGGGGGGGGGGTGAATCAGTTATCAAATAATTATCACTTTTATCATCTTCAACAAAATTAAACCATATAAGTAATGTAATTACCAACCATAGAAAGATATTCATTCACAATAACACAATAACACAAGATATGTTGACTAGGGAACCTCCTGATCAAAGAGTAAACCCCGGTGGGAATGATGCCCACAAAAGATGCACTAATATGAATATTCCTTGTGAGAGGATGGACTCTATTAGGAGTCTTATGAAATACATTTAATACATATGAATCCCTATTAGGAGATTTTGAATCCCTATTAAAAGATTCTAACCCGCTTAAGAGTTATGGAAGACAGAAGGACCCACTACCCAAATAGCTTCAGGGTAAGATCACTAAACACACTGTTCAAATAATCTTTGTATTACTCAATAGAATAATATGTTACCTCTTCTCTGACTATGCTAAACCACACTCACTGTTACATCATATCTCAATTTCAGATCTCTGTACTTCACATGTCTTCCTTCACAAATTCACTTTCATACTTAGCTCTTTTCTTCACTTCATGCATACAACATCACAACCATTGCTACCATATTACACACTTTCAAATTAAAACCACACGCTACAACTCAATAACAAGGAAATTCATTCCTTCCATTATACCACACTCAAATAATTACAAATGAGTTGGCATACAATTACAAAATTAAAGTTTCCACATGCTACACCAAAATTACACAAAACTGTCAGCTTCCAAATACAATAAATCTTCACTCGTGCGACCTAAAATTTTACATTTTCATCCACATCACTATCAATGTGTCTCCAAATTCCCTTTAACTGTGCAAAACTAGATTCCATCCTGATTAGGATATATCATCCGATTTCCACAAACCGCTACTCAAGAACGCTGCCTGAATACTACTTCCACCAAAATGATCATAACTTCCATGAATCAATTAATTACTATCTACGCTCTTAACCATAGACATATGACATATCAAAGAGTATATCCTCAATGTCACATAGCTCCAACTACAATAACCCACGTGCACTAATCCAAACTTTGTCTGCTTCTCTGCAAGTCTTCAGTAAATCATTGTGTTGACATCAATGACAATCATAGTCATGAATGCAACAACAACTACTATAGAATGGCTGAAAAAAACTTTAGCATTCATTCCTAACAATCTCCCCCACTGGCATTGATGGAAACATAGATGAAAAACATCCAATGTTCCAAAAATCCAATACTGCAACACTGCTTCTTCAAATCCTCTTCATCAATCAAATCTTGCTTCATTATCCTGTTCAGTTCTCTCCAATAGATGTCTCATATTTTTTTTCATGTATGCTTCTCCCCCATTGACATCAATGATAGAAATTCCATCACTATGTCAACAAAAACTCAATGTCAAAAGACACTTTTTAGAAAATACATTTACTAGAGTCCTCATGACCCAGCTTAGATACACATACTCCCCCATAGAGGAAGTACCAACATCCAGTCCAGAAGAAATATAAGGCTCATATACCACTAGATGGATGCAACCAACTACATTACTTCTCAAAAGTTAGCTGGGGCATAACCCCAAGCATACCTCTCAAATACTCAAATGTATCCTTAGCCAAAGGCTTTGTGAATATATCTGTGATCTTCTCCTTTGTACTTATGTACTCAAGTTTGACTTCTTTCTTAGCAACTTTCTCTCTTACAACATGATACTTAATCTCTATATGCTTTGTCTTAGAATGTAATATAGGATTCTTAGACATATTAACTATACTGGTGTTATCACAACGTATAACAATAGGTTCAACAAATTTTATTCCAATATCCTTCAGCATCTACTTCATCCAAATTATCTGGTTATAATTATTTGTTGCTGCTACATATTCTGCTTCTTCTATGCTTTGTGAGATACAATTCTACTTCTTACTTAGCCAAGAAACTAATCTTCCTCCAAGGAAAAATGCTCCACCATTGGTGCTTTTCTTATCATCAACATTGCCTCCCCAATTAGCATTTGTATATGCACATAGGGTAAAATCATCAAATTTTTCATACCATAATCCATAGTCCATTATACCTCTTAAATATCTCAGTATCCTCTTTACTGCTACATAATGTGATTCTCTAGATTCAGCTTGAAATTTTGCTACAATTCCAATTGAATGTGCTATATCAGGTCTTGTATGAGTCAAATACTACAATCCTCCAATCATAGATCTGTATTTCTTCTTTTCTACTGCAAGAGTCTCATCTGTGCTAGATAACTTATGTCCAGACACCATAGGTGTTCCAACTGGTTTACAATCCTCTATTCCAAATCTTTTCAACAAGTCATTCAAGTAATTTGTCTAGCTTACAAAGATACCATCATTGTTTTGTGTTATCTGTAATCCCAAAAAGTATTTCATTTCACCAATCATACTCATTTCAAATTCAATCTTCATTTCATCAGCAAATTTTTCACTAGCTTCATCTTCACCTCCAAAGATAATGTCATCAACAAAAATAACTATCACTAACAAACCATTTTCAATTTCTTTTGTGTACAGATTGCTATCAGATGTACCTTTTATAAATCCCAATTTTAACAAATACGTATCCAGTCTTGCATACCAAGTTCTAGGTGCTTGTTTAAGTCCATATAAATCTTTCTTTAATTTACATACCATGTCTCCTTCTTGAGTTAAAGGAAAACCTTCAGGCTGCTCAATGTAGACTTCTTCCAATTCTCCATTTAGAAATGCTAACTTCACATCCATCTGATACACTTTGAATTTCTTGTAAGTTGCATATGCCAAAAACATTCTTACTGTTTCAATTCTTGCAACAGGTGCAAAATTTTCTTCATAGTCAATTCCTTCTTGTTGTGAGTAACCCTTACATACCAATCTTGCTTTGTTTCTTACTACTTCTCCTTGTTCATTCATCTTGTTTTTGAATACCCATTTAGTTCCAATAACATTCTTGTCTTTAGGTCTAGGGACCAATTCCCATGTCTTGTTCTTTTCAATCTGACCTAGTTCTTCTTTCATAGCATTAGTCCAACTTTCATCTTCACAAGCTTCATTAGTAGTCTTAGGTTCAATTTGAGAAATCAAACATAACTATTCTTGTGCTTTATTTAGAGTAAGAAATCCTCTTTTGATGCTCCCAATAATATATTCAAAAGGATGATTCCTTAACAAATCCTTGCTAGGTGTCACTATCTCAGATCTCTCTTCAGATGTAGGTTCTTCAATAACTTTACTGTGGCTTTCATTCAACAAATCACTGTCATTTTCATAAAACAATTCAGTAGTTCTAGTATTAGGCTTAGGATGAGCTTCTTCATCAAATTCATAATCAAGCATTCTGTCCTAAATTTTGAACTTTTCATTAACTTTAACATTTGTGCTTTCAACAATAGTCTTAGTTCTTTTATTGAAACATCTATATGCTTTGATTTTCAAAGAATATCCAAGAAATATACCTTCATCACTTCTAGGATCAAACTTTCCTATATCATCATCTCTCTTTATATAACACTTGCTTCCAAAAATTCTAAAATACTTAACTGAGGGTGCATGTCCAAACCATAATTCATAAGGTGTCTTGTCTGTGTCTACTCTAATTTGTACTTTGTTCATTGTATACACTATTGTGTTCACTGCTTCTCTCCAAAATATCTTTGCCAAATTATTTTCAAACAACATAGCTCTTGCTGATTTAGTCATTGCTATATTCCTTCTTTCTGCAATGCCATTTTGTTCAGGTGTTCTAGGGGCTGAATACTGTCTTTTAATGCCATTTTCTTCACAAAAGTTGTTAAACTTTCTAGAAGTAAATTCTCCACCTCTATAAGATCTTAAACATTTAATCTTCATTCCAAATTCATTCTCAACTTTATTCTTAACAATCTTAAACTTATCAAATGCTTCAAATTTTTCTTTAAGAAATGCAATCCACATCATTCTTGTAAAATCATCAACAAGAATCATAAAATACCTTTCTACATAGAATCCTCTAGTCCTGGTAGGACCACTCAAATCTATATGAACAATCTCCAGCTTCTTTGTAGATGTAAACTTCTTACTAGGAAAAGAACTTCTCTTCTATTTAGCCATTACACATTCTTTGCAAATCATGTTAGTAGGCTTCATAATTCTAGGTAAATGTCTTACTGCAAGTGTAGTACTTACTTTCACAATGTTTTCAAAGTTTATGTGACAAAACCTTCTATGCCATAACCAACTATCATCAATATTTGTAATCAAACATGTCATCTCAGTAGGATTCAACTGAAATACATAACCTCTAGTTCTAGATCTAGTTCCAATCAAATTTCCATCTTTATCCTTTATCACACAAGTTTTCTCAGTAAACCAAACTTGATATCCTTTATCAACTATCTGTCCAACACTCAAAAGATTATGTTTCAATCCATCCAAAAAATAAACATCATCAGTATTAGTCTTTCCATCAAGATTAATAGATCCTATACCTTTAATCAACCAAGGTGCATTATTTCCAACTCTAACAACTCCACCATCATATTCATTCAACTTTATGAACTTTTTCATGTCTCTAGTCATATGATGTGAACAACCACTATCTATAATCCAATCATCTTTCTTTTCAACTTGAGAAACTAAGGCTTTTTCTTCCTTAACATTAGATTCAAGATTTTCTTCTTTAATTGTTACAAATCATATGTCATCATTATTTTTAGTATCACTTTCACTTAAAGTTCTTTCTATACTAGCTTCAAGATCTTCATCATTAGCATAATAACATTCCTTAGATCTTCTAGGTTTGAAATTGCTTCTATACTTTTTAACTCTCTTAGGACATTTAGATGCAAAATGACTATATTCTTGACAAGTCCAACATTTAAAAATTTTCTTACCATCTGGTTCTCTTTTCACAAGCAAGGCAATACCTTCTTCAATCTTCTTATCTTCTTCATTTCTAGATCTACTGCTACCAGCATAATCTCCACTCACACTGATGCTTCTTGACTAAGTAGGGCGAACACTAAGAGCACTGAATGTTGTCTCCATTCTAGGTAAGTCTCCTGATAATCTCAGGTTCATTTTTGCTGCTTCCAATCTTCCAAGAAGAGGCTCTCTTGTAAAGTTTGTTGTAAAAGGTATCACTTGTTCAATCATCTATGTTGTCTGCTTAAATACAGGAGTTAATGTCCTCAAAATTTTCCATATCACTTCATTCTTTGTCTTTTTTCCTTCACAAGATTTTATACTTGAAATGATCTCTGACATTCTACCAATATAACTTCTAACAGATTCATCTTCAACATTCTTATATCTTCAAATGCACATATCCAATTATGTAGTCTAACTCTTTTTGCATGTTCATCACCTTCAAAATTAGAGTGTAAAGCATTCCAAATTTCATGAGATTTTTTCAAATATTTTACCTGACTGTACTCATTCTCCAGAAGTGCTATCAAAAGAGCTTCTCTTGCAAGTATGTTACACATGAATAGATCTCTCTCTTCTACAGTACATGTTTCAAGATTGTCCTCTTCAATGATAGTCTTATTATTCTTTGTAATCAACCAATAGCCTAGTCCTAAACATAATAGGTGTGTCTTCATCTTTTCTTTCCAGCTGTCAAAATTTACTCCATCAAACTTAGGGCTTTCTATCCTGAAATTCGGCATGGATCTCGTTAAGCTGTTAAACTTCTTTTTCAAGGACTTGTCGCTCTGATACCAATTGTTAGAAAGTAAAGTCCACCAAGATAACTAAGGGGGGGGGGGGCGTGAATTAGTTATCAGATAATTATAACTTTTATCATCTTCAACAACATTAAACCATATAAGCAATGTAATTACCAACCATAGAAAGATATTCATACACAATAACACAATAGCACAAGATATGTTGACTAGGGAACCTCTTGATCAAAGAGTAAACCCCGGTGGGAATGATGCCCACAAAAGATGCACTAATATGAATATTCCTTGTGAGAGGATGGACTCTGTTAGGAGTCTTATGAAATACATTTAGTACATATGAATCCTTGTTAGGAGATTTTGAATCCCTGTTAAAAGATTCTAACCCGGTTAAGAGTTACGGAAGACAGAAGGACCCACTGCCCAAATAGCTTCAGGGTAAGATCACTGAACACACTGTCCAAATAATCTTTGTATTACTCAACATAATAATATGTTACCTCTTCTCTGACTATGCCAAACCCCACTCACTATTACATCAAATCTTTGTACTTCGCATGTCTTCCTTCACAAATTCACTTTCATACTTAGCTCTTTTCTTCACTTCATGCATACAGCATCACAACCACTGCTACCATATTACACACTTTCAAATTAAAACCACATGCTACAACTCAACAACAAGGAAATACATTCCTTCCTTTATACCACACTCAATTAATTACAAATGAGTTGGCATACAATTACAAAATAAAAGTTTCCACATGCTACACCAAAATTACACAAAACTGTCAGCTTCCAAATACAATAAATCTTCACTCATGTGACCTCAAAGTTTATGTTGTCATCCACATCACTATCAATGTGTCTCCAAATTCCCTTTAACTACACAAAACTAGATTCCATCCCGATTAGGAGATATCATCCGACTTCCACAAACCGCTACTCAGGAACACTACCTAAATACTGCTTCCACCAAAATGATCATAACTTCCATGAATCAATGAATTATGGTCTGCACTCTTAACCATGGACATATGACATATCAAAGAGTATATCCTCAACATTGCATACCTCCAACTACAATAACCCACATGCGCTAATCCAAACTCTATCTACTTATCTGCAATTCTTCGGTAAATCACTATGTTGACATCAATGACAATCATAGTCATGACTGCAATAACAACTGCTATAGAATGGCTGCCAAACACTTTAGCATTCATTCCTAACAAAATATACCATGTCTTTTAGTCCCAATTTAATGTGTTACCTTTCCTTGGTACATTACTCTTCTTATTAGATGTCCACTTAGGTTTTGCTTTGGATCTACATTCTTATGTTCTATGACCATATTTATGACAGTTGTAACAATGTCCTTGAAATTTAGGTGTAGTTGTTGGATTACTAACCTTTGACCTACATTCATGTGCCTGATGTCCATGCTTCTTACATTTAAAAAAATTTACATTGAATTTTGGTTTGGAATTTGACTTACCATTCTTGCTTCTACAGATATTTGTTGTGTGTCCAAGCTTTCCACAATGATGGCATGTAGGTTTTTAGTTCTTTGGCTTAGCATTTCTCCATTCTCCATTCTTTGATGATTCTCCTTTAGTGGATGATATGTTCTCATCATTTCCAAGTCCAAAAGTGTCACTAGATCTTCTTGGTGACCTCAACAGTTCCTTGAAATACTTCATAGCTTCATTTGGATTTTTCATCCTCTCATTAAGTTCCTTTTCAGATCTTAACTCATTCCTTGATTTCTCTCTGATCTCAGATTTTTAATTTCCATGTCCTTCATGTTCAACTCTTGATTAGCAAGTAACAGTTGATTGACCATGTCCAATTGATTTTTTGTCAGTTTTTGCATATCACATGTCTTTTTATCAAGTCTTGTAGCCATTAGTCTCTTATCTTCTTCAGCTTTCTTTTTTTGTTCAATCACTTCGTATAGTCTTACTGATTGGATTTGTTATCTCCTTAGACTTCTCATATCTTCATTCAATGTGTTGTTTCTTTTTTAGCAGATCTGCTATTGCTGCATCACTTTTAGTGGAATTACCATTATCAAATAGATCTTTAGTATCCTCTTCTTCATATTGTGTGTCATTCAGTTGGATTTCTAACTCTTTCTTCAATTCTCCTCTGGCTGCTTCAAGTTGGTGCAATGCAAGATGGATGTCAATCTTCTAATTCTCTATGATCTTTCCCAATTCATAAACCTCCATCTCCAAGACCTTAATTCTCAAGTGATTAGACTTCTTTTAAGAGACACAATCTCTGATACCAGTTGTTGGAAATCTAATATGGGAAAGTGAGATACAGAGAGGGGGGGTGAATCAGATATCTCCAATATTTGATGCTTTAAAACTAATTCCACATACATACCATAAAAATGAATTTTAATATTGAAATAGATCTAACATTCTAACTTCATCCATAAAATGAAACACATAACACAAAGATTTTGGTTACCCAAAAACCCTTGAAAGGTAAAACTGGGGTGGGGATGACACCCACAAATCTTCACTACTACAGTATTAAAGTGTACCTATTAGGGATAAAGTGTTTGATTACTTCAGATGATCTACCCTGTGAGGGGTCTACCCTATTAAGAGCTTACAAAATTATACAATCTACCTTGATTAAAGGATTTGAAACTTACAAATAAGTAAACACTTAGTTAAGAGATTTATGAAAGCCTGTTAGGACTACTCTATAAAGAGATTTACCTTGATTCAACTGCTAAAATTTATTAGTACCCGATCCTTCGGTTTGCACTATAGATGTTGATTACAGATCTCCTCTTTTCAATACTTATCTGATCTCAAAATCTAATGTTCTCTATTATGTCCTTCACTTCTTTACTCAGTCACTCTGCTTGATCTCTACATCTGATAATCAAAACACTCCTTTGTCCTGCGTACATGAGATCTCCTCCTTTCTACTTTCTTACATACATCATTTTAGGATTCTGAACTCACCTTATATAAATGTCTAATACAGCTTCTAGATTAAGATCAATGATCTAGATTCATTACTTATTCCTCTTAAGCATTCCCTTTTTATGATAGGTTACATGGCTTACATAGGGATTAATGATTAGAAAAACAAAGCCTAATCAACTCCTTGATTCCCTGAACAATCATTAAATCTTGCATAGAAGTTGGCCAAAATGGTTTACCTTGGTGTTTGTCCCATTACAAACACATATGTCAAAACTGGCTTGCTTGGCATATGAAGTCTCTGATGCTCGGTCAAAACTATTCTTCATATACTAGTGCTTGGTATTGACTCTTCTATACAACTTGGCATATACCCTGCTCGATAACTACTGAAGTACTTGGTGACCTCTGACTTTCCCGGTAGTAACTAATACTCAGTAACTATATAGAGTACAAGTCTAAACATAACTCGACCTTTACAAGATGGTTTGGTCGCAATGATGATAGACCAACAAAGCCTTGAAAATGACTAAGTGTTAGACACTAATACACAACATAACATAGGGATCAACAAACCCTAGCCCACAACCGCTCTGACAAATGCCTCAAACATTTGATCCTAAATCTCCTTCCATCCTAAAGTTACTTGACCAAATTAAAAGGAATAGGATTATTTCTAATGTGTTCCATGAATGGTTGGAATCTATTACACAAAATGGAATTGATTATATTTATGTTTTGGTTAAGGTGTATGGCAATGCAATAATAGTGAACAAGGAGCTAGAAACATAAGTGGCATCCTGGGAAAAGGAAAAGGTAAAGTGGACTATGGTAGTTACCCAAATGAGCGATGTACACAAATTTGGAGTAATGAAGTTTCTTGTTGAAAAAATAGTGGCTGACTTAGATGAAAACATCCTTTATGTTTCTAAGAAAAAAATAGAGTTGAGAAACTCCAGTATTAAGCAAGGACATGAAGATCTAATTAAATTATTGAAAGACTTTGTTGAACTAACATATATTATCAAGAAATATTTGAAATGCATTGATCTTAAAATATTGAAAGAAGATGGAAAAACTATTGAGGAAACTGATAACATGACTAAAGCATTGAAGGAAAAAATAAAACTTATCAGAGAAATGAAATCTCTAACTACTGATGAGTTTTCCAAGGTATCTAGAATTGAATCAATGTTGATCATTTTCTTAGACCTGTAGACACAGAAAATTGGAACAAAGGCAATTCAAATCAAAGGAAAATTCAATTAAATGATTAAATGATTAAATAAAGCTTGAAAAGGGGAAAAACACTAAGAAATTGATTAAATTCAATTAATGACATAGTTGTTGAAATGAAAAATCAAAATGAACCTCTTACCCTTCATGGCTAAATTTAATTACTTTAATTGATTAATAAATATGAAATTCCCTCAACAAAGGAAAAAGGAGACAAAATGGACACAAATCACTCACTTTTGTTGAAATGGTCCAGCCTTTTGAAACCATTTAAATGTTTGTCCCCCAATTTAGGGACAAAGCAAAGCCAATTGACCTTACCCAAGCATAACCATGGTTATCTCACTCTACCCCCTACCCTTGGGAAAATCTTATAAATAGAAGGCATTTTGAGGCATTAATCATCCACTCCATATCTTTGAATTGCAGCAAAAGCTCTTGCAATTTGCATCCACACCACTCACTTAGCATTTTCATTGATAATTAGCTTCAATTGTTGATCATTTTAGAGATTTTCTTATCAAATAGAGCTAGAATTTGATAATTAGATCTATTTTGCATATCATTTTTAGTTCAATTCTCATAATTAGAGTGTCACTAGTGAGGATTTGCAGCTAAGAGCCTCACTTACTACTTCAATTTAGAGAACCATGAGATGTTGATAGATTAATTGTGCATTATTTAGATTAGTTTGCTTTGAATAGTGTAAATTCTCTTTAAATCTTGTTATTTCATGAAGGTGTAAATCACTCACACACAAGACCACTTGGAGGTGCATGAAAATAAAGTGGTCTAGGTAAGAAAGGATAAAGAAGTTTGGAAGAAGCATATTATCCATATCGGGTTGCTGCATTATCAGGTTATCATCAATTTCTTAATTGCACACCTTGAATGGAGGAACATACGTGGCACATCATCCATGTAGAACCAATCAATGGGCTCCTTGACTACATCTTAGCCATGATCGTACCTAGGATAATAGCTCTAGTATATGGAGATTTAATATGTTCCTTATTTTAGTTTCTAGGTTAGTTTAGAAATAGTTTCTCTAACTTAGATGGAGTCATTTTTAACTCTAGTGTAAGACTATTGGCCTGGTGGCTATATATAATGTTAATTAAGACTTTGAAAAGGTCCAAATTTTGGTGAAACTCATATATTTCAATTGTTGGTTTGAAATGTATGTGGGATGAAGGAAGAATTTTTATTTGTAAATGAAAATATAAATACTACTACTTTCGAATCTATGAGTTTAAAATTGGTTTAGTAAATCTCTGTTGGGATTGAATTTTCCTTTGTGGTATTTATTTTCTTCCACATAATTTATTTACATACATGGATAAGGGAATTGATATGTGAGTTTACCCTGTTATAGTTGATTGAATTTATACAAAGTCTATGAGCTTTTCATATCAAATTAAATCTTGAGCATTCATAACATGTCGATGGATGAATGTTAATTACCTTTTTTTATTTTCTAGTTTAAGCGGCTTTTGCATGCTATTTCTAACAATTGGTATCAGAGATTTTTGACCTTAGATAGGAAGCTTAACTTCTTGAGGATATCCTTACATGAATTTCTACCAAGGAAGAGGAGGTTATACAAGAGGTAGTTACCCTAGAGGTAATGATCATATGAGAGAATAATGAACCTATTCTAAGGGAACTTGTTTCAATTTTGGTGAAGGACATAGGGAATTTGAATGTAAGAAGTAGCAGTAATGCACTTTTGTAGGAAGATTCACCTGATATACTAGAGACATGCTCCAACCAAACCTCGATCATATCCTTTACTAGCCACTAGAATGTTTTCACAAGATCTTCCTTTTTTCCTTGCAACTATACTAATTCACCTTGTAGCTGACCAACTTTTACCCTGTATTTTTCTTCCTTGTCCTTGAAATAATCATATATATTTCTTAGTTCATTCAATTCTCCTTCAATTAGTTCAATTTTGCCTCTAAAGTTGTTAACAATAGAAATCCATCAAAGACAATACCTGTACGTATACAAAATTTCCTTTATGCATTCCTTAGTCTCACCGATTAATCAGGATAACTTCTGTTTAAAATTAGTACCCTTCTTTGCAATAGAATTCTCAATCTTTCTACAATCAGCTCTACTCTACAACAATTTGTTAAAATATCTTTGACCGACTCAATTGGTAGCATACTAGAAACAATGATCTTTTTACTAATAAAATGATCAGTCAACAATTCCTCTATCTCCGTTCCGCTCACCAGAGAGAAACCAATCCACATGTCACCAATCTTATCAAATTCTTTGTCCTCAAGCATAGACTAAATCACATTTGAATCCATAGAATCATATTTAGATGGGGAAACTGTATTCTTTTCTAATTATTCTTCCTTATTCTCTTATGTTTCCTTCTTTTCCTTAGTCTCTTCTTCTTCATCCTCCGAGATAATAACAATTTCCTTTCCTTTAGCACTAGTTTTTCTCCTTTTAGGTTTTGGAGGGGAACCACCGACAACAACATCCACACTTTTCCATTTAGCTATCTATTAGGTGAACTATGTTATTATTCATATCTGATTAAGTGCACCAAGATGGTGGACAATTTAGTGGCCATATTAAAAAAATGAAATTTTCCATAACCTATGTGGGTTCTATAAAATTCAAAATCAAGATAGGCTTGGTTTTACCAAGCCTAGCCAAAAAATAATTAAAAAAATTCAATACATCCTCCAAACCCGTACGGACTTTGAGGAACAAAAATGAACCTCAAAACCTGTATGGGTTTTGAGGAACATTATATTCCCCAAAACCTAAAGCTTTGGCCCCTCCTAGGAACCCTTATAACCCCTTAATTACTACCCTTGAAGACCTCTAAGATATATTCTTAGGGATCCTAAAGGGTTGTGTATTCTTAGGGATCATAAGGGGTCCTAGGACACAACATCTGAGAAACATTGTAGGCATCATGGTCACAATTTTATGCATACACAACATAACTGATTCATATACCCAAATGATGAAAATCAACCTTATCTGTCCCAATTCTAGATAGACACATCAGGGTCCAAAACCATCTTTAAGGGGTCCAAAACTTAAAGATGGTTTTGGACACTGTTGTGTCTATTAGGAATTGGGGGAGATAAGGTTGATTTGCATAGTTTCAGTATATGAATCAATTATGTTGTTTACAATGATGCCTACAATGTTTCTCAAATATTGTGACTAAAATTCTTCCTAGGAACACACACATGTTTATGGTAGGATAGAAAATATATGATCTCATGTATCTATATTTATAAAATGATGCAAAAAGTACACAAATCTTATTAGACCTAGTTATATATAGATATTGAAAAGTTAGTTATGAAATGATGTTTTAGTATTGTATTGTCCACATAATATTGCTCATGTTTGAAAGTGGATAGTGAGTGGACAGTAATATATGGACATAGTTTAATATTATATAGCTTTCCTTATGTTACTATCCACTTACTATCCAAAACTATGTCCATATATTACTGTCCACTCAGTATCCACTCTCAAACTAACCAAGATTGGTTGTAGGGGCTATTACAGAAGTTTTAATGAGTTCCTAAGAATGGAACAAACATATAAATGACTAAAAATGCCAAAAGGAAACATGATGAGTGATGCAGAGGATTAATGAACTCACAGTATTTCCTAAGGATCAAATGATCCAAGTACTCTACAAAGTTGACAATTTATTGGAGATAATTTGTCATATCACATAATGCACTTAAGAAAGAAAGCTTTGGAATCAAAATATATGATGGGTTCTTCATTCCTATCAACTTCAAGGTAATTCACATTCAAACTTACTCCAAATTCCTTAGTTCTATTTTGAAGGTGTCTTCACAATTTGATTCTTTTTCTAACATAAGGAACAATGCCTTTAGCATTCAATTGGGATGCCTATAGCACTAAAACTGCAAACATGTCCCTATGAACCTGATAGAAATTCCTACAAGGTGTAAAGGTATTGTTCCTTATGTTAGAAAAATAATAGTGAGTGGACAGTAATATATGGACATATTTTAGTATTATATTAATGTCCACATATTATTGTCCACTCACTATCCACAACTATGTCCATATATTACTATCCACTCACTATCCACTCTTAAACTAACCAAGATTGGTTGTAGGGGTTGTTACTGTTGTCAATCAAGATTGCACCTTTAGCTTCGATAATGAAATTTTCTATTCTATTGGAACATGGAAACTCTCTCGGGTGGTGGGTTGTCCTAAAATGAGAGAAGAATCTCTGAAAGATAGGCCAGTTCCTAAGCAGTGATCATCTAGAACTAAATGTGTATGTGGAGGTAAAGGGATGAGAAAATTATGAATGCCTAAAAACTAAATGAGGTGATACACAAAACAATTTGTATGTAACTTTGAATGAATCAACATGAATAACAAAAAAAATTGATGGCTCTCAATACTCAGAAAAAAATGCAATTACAACAATGATTCTATGTAGGGCTTGTCCCTTTGGTGAAATGGTGGGGCTTCTTTCCTATAGGACCTACAACCAAGGTTCAAGTCCCCATAGGATCACTCTCTACTGTGGTTCTTAATTGAGAGTTGTTTGACTTTGACTCTTGGTGAAATAGTGGGGCTTCTTGCCTATAGTGCTTACAACCAAGGGTCAAATATTTTTAAAGGGCTTGTCCCTTTGGTGAAATGGTGGGGATTCTTTCCTATAGGGCCTAAAACCAAGGTTCAAGTCCCCACAAGATCACTCTCTACTATGGTTCTTAATTGAGAGTTGTTTGACTTTGACTCTTGGTGAAATAGTGGGGCTTCTTGCCTACAGTGCTTACAACCAAGGGTCAAAGATTTTTTAAAGAGTGGACGCAAAGATAGGGCACGAGAAAACTTATGTGCATAGATGTTAGGTGCGAGTAGGAGTAGACACAGAGTGGGCATGAGCAGGAGAAGAGTAGAACTAGGGTAGAGCAGGCATAGATCAGGCATGAGCAGCTGCAGATTGGGTGTGAGTAGGAGCAGAGCAGGTGGGAGCAGAGTAGCAAGGGTCTTTGGTTTTGAAGAGAAGGAGAGTGAAGAAGAGGAGATTGAATCTATAGATGGTGATGGTGACCCACATGTGGTTTTGTAGGGTTTCAAGGTGGGAGGCTGCAAATCTCATGCTAGGTGCTTTCTCCCTTCTATCCTTGAGCTTCTTGAGCCTAGGGCCAGGGTTTTGTTTGACAACATGGGATTGAGGGGGGTTTTCTTCTCATTCTCTTTTATGAGGAGACACTATGTTTTACATCCAAAATCTAGAGATGGTGGGTGGCTGTGCTAGATCCTCTTATGGGATCCTTTTGTGATGCCCTCTCATGTGGGCCTCTTTCTAGGGTTTTCATCTCTCTTCTTTTGTGTGGGAGAGTGGTGATGGCTATTTTGGTGTTGTTCAGAGTAGGATCCCTATTGAGGTGGGGTTTCACTCTCATGCTATTTGGAAACTAAAGGTGCCTCCCCTTCTTTACTCCTCTTCCCCGCTTCCTATTGAGGTGGAAGCCCTTTTCGAGGGGAAGGCTTCTTTCCCTCTTAATACTTCTTTCTCTCATCCTATCAAGGTGTAAGTTCCTTTTGAGTTGGAGGCTCAGCCTATTGAAGTGGCTCATTGCTGGATGAAAGAGATGGGATGGAGTATTGTTGGTGAGCTCAGCCTTGGCTTGAGGGATTTAGATCTGCCTAAGATCTTTGCTGGTTCTTTCTTTTTCTAAGCAAGTTGTGGTTTGGTGGTTTGGGGACTTATCCTTATCCCCATCTCCTTGTTGAAGGTTGGGGGAACCTTTCAAAACCCTGAAATCATGGTGCAACTCAAGTTTAACGTGCTATTATGTCTAAGCTACTATTTTTTCTATGATCTAGTTCTGACACTTGGTTATTGTAAGGGGAATACTCTCTATCCTCATGAGGGTTTTAGGTCCCAAGTTAAAACCCAATTTGGTTATGGGAGCCATCAAAACCCTTATTTCTGGTTTAGGGAGTCTGAAAACCCTAGCTATTTGAAGTTCATGTAAATTGTAGGCCTTACACTATTGGTTTGGGCAGTGTGAGTTCTAATGTGTTTCTTCCTTTTCATTTTTGTTGTTCTACTGGTTTAGAGCTGCTGGTGGCTCTACTTGCTTTCTATGCTAGGGGGGCTCTTTAAGCTTTATTTTTTTCCCCCACCTGTCTCACCTAGTTTTGTGCTAATTCTTCCTATTTTCCTTAAATATTGCATAGGGTTACAGTTCCCTTCAAAAAATAAATGTATATGGTTTCAGGGCCCATTCAAAACCTATTTTTCCATTAATTAGAACAATGATTCTATGCAAGGACTTGGAATCTTTCGCGTTGAAAGGGAAACTAGGTTTCACCAATTTTCTACAAAGAATTAGGACACAAACAAAGACTTGTAATAACAAGTATCAAGATTTGAATATGCCACAAGGAATATAGCTTAAATGAAGGATAACACAACATAAAATAAATAAAATTCACAATATTGCACTCACACCAATGAGAAGGAACCATTGTATCAATACAATCAATGCTGAAAAATCTCTGCTACAAAAGCCCTTATAATTTTCTCATAAGTATGTGATCTGCAAAATATGTGAGCCAAAAAGAAGGTTCTTCAAATGAGGTAAAAAAAAAATAATATAGACCAAAGATTTCCAAGGGTTGGATGCATAAAAAAACTAATAAAATTGGGAGCTAAATTTCTAGAAACTGAAGTCTAAGTGCTCCTCTAACTCCAACAAGCCATGCTCAATTGAAAAACCACTCAAAACTACCCCAAAACTACTCAAGATCCTCCAAAAAACATGTAGAAACTGTGGGGGTTAGATATGAGAATAAATCCCACCAAAATAGGGATGTAACTGTATGAAACCGTGAGCAAACTACTGGAAAAGCTCTCCAAACTGATCATGAACTAATGGCTAACTCCAAAACACCTCCAAAGTACTAAAAATAGACCTAATCTGCACCTTAACTGATCATGAACAGGATAGCTCTCCCTTGGATGAGCATGGAACGAGAAACCAACTAAAATGGTAACCCTAGACAAGAACAACATCACCTAAAGACAACTCCTAAAAAGACCTCCTAATCGCACTCGAAAAATTAATAATAATTGCCTTATAATAATGACAAAATATTATTATTATTCACAATAAGTGCAAACGAAAAGAAAACTTCCCTAAGACTAATAATTTATTAATTTATCAACTATTACCAAATAATATTCTAATATATTTAATCAAAAATAAAATATAAAACTTATTTGTTTGAGAATTAGATATATTATTATATTATTTAGTTAATAATTAATAGATTAAGAAATTATAAACTCTTTGATCGCTTTATTTATTATTAAAACATAAATCTATATATTTAATTTTAAAATTAACAATCCTCACCATTAATTTTAAATTAAATATATAGATTTACACTATAATAATAAATAAGTGGATTAAAGAAAACTTTAGGATAAGCATCAAAACTTCTAACTTATTATTATATAATATAATATAAGAATCAAAAGTGTGCAAGTTAATGAATATCTAAATGATATGCATTAAATTATTTATTTTTTTATTTCTTAAATTATATTATAAAATAATAATTTATAAAATTTCTAGTCTATATAAAAAATAAGAAAAATAAAGAATTTATATTAAACTAAATTTATCAATTAATAAATAACCTTAACAATGTTATGTACTAATCCATAAATTTGAATTCAATAAAATTACATTGCTTTTATTTAATAAAAACTATCCTAAGGCATTTGAAAATATCTAAGGGATTTGGAAGGAATGCAAAACTAAGGCAAAGTAAAGAGAATTCACGAGAGATATAGGGTAAAGGGAACCCTAAAACATTCATTTAGTTCATCTTGTTTGATGCTGCTGCTTCCTTCATTGTTGCCACCTCCATGAGGGTTTGGATTGGAGAGAAGAGCTTGATGCTATGCTATTGTTTGTTGTTGGTCTTTTCCTTCTTTGTGATACTGCTTGAAATTTTCTATTGTTGCACTTTGTCTCCAGCCACTTTCATGAGGGTTTGATGTCTTTGGGAGTTTTGTTCACTGCTACTTACCACCATGGATGGGTTGCTGGTTAATACCTCCTTTGCATTTTTAAATGATAGTCGTGGCTGCTAATAATGGTATGTCGTGATCTCCTATCTAACTTCTTTATTTTCTTGATGAGAATGCACTTCTTGTTGCATTATGATTTTTATCTTTCACTGGAAAAGAAAATTCTCCGAACATTGTAGCATATTGTGCTATGATTTTGATTGCAAAAAAAAGTGAAGCAAAATCTTTGTGCTTGATGTATGTTTGGACTCCACGACCTATGTATCTTGAGTTGCTACTTTATTTGACTAGTTGTAACTCTTTGACATCTCTATTTGGCTGTGACACATTTTCTGTGTGTTATCCATGTGGGTTTTTTCAAAAAATGAATAAAAATTTCTCATATCCATGTGGGTATTTTCTGAAGATGAAAAGAAACTCTTATATCTATGTGGGTATTTTCAAAATCCTGTGTATGCACGATGGCTGAGAAAAAGTTGTGGATTGTTTTCTTTCAATTCTTTCAATGTCATTGATATAGACTACGACCTCCATTATGTGGGTCACATGCTCCACATTTTATTATAAAAATCCATTACAGTTTTCCCTTAAAGAAATACAATATGTTACAAAATAAATTTCTATACTTTAAATAACTCCAGCTAAACTGTAACTTCTTGAATACTCCTTTACAATTTTATTTGATGGATAGTAAATCTCCCTCATAGTTTTCACAACATTTTTGTGCTCCATGTAAGGTAGTGAAGTTTAACATTTGACAGAAGAAATTTATGTCCTTCTCTTTGTGCTAGAAGAATATTGGTAAAGGTTGCTACATTGGTATTGGACCAAACAATTTCATTTGCTTGAAAGGAACTAAAGCCTTTTAAATAAATTCAGTCTATGAATATTATGTTGTCATTGCAAACCATGAAACATTGTTGAAGAATTCAACTTCCAAAAACTTTAATTTAGCACAGGCAAGGATGATGATGTCACTAATTGGATGATATGGCTTTGTGGACTCTATTATAACTAAACATAAACAGATCATAAGAATAAAGGAATTCTTTACAACAATAATCAAAGCTACATTTATCATTTGATGACAAATATATAGAACATAATTAAGTTTTTAACATCCCCTTGAAATAGCCAGTAAGCCTTTCCTATTGAAACAACTACTTCAAGTCTTTTGTCTTCTATTACTTTGTTTCATCTGAAGATGAAAACTCTTGAAATTGATAAAAGTGTTGCATTGCATGTTCTAAAACAATAAACATACCTAGATCATGATAGTACCATTGATAAATGCCAATATAGCTGCTCCAACTACTGTCATGATTTTTGTACATGAAGCTTTGTGCTTGGGTATTGAATGATGACTTTTTTCTATACATTTTTTTCACTATTCTTGAGTACATTTTTTTAAGAAAATATTGGACTATTCTCTTTTAATTCCTTTATATGCTTGAGTGATTTCATGATGACTGTGACTATTGATTTTCATAATCTTATCATGGTCTTCTCATTGGGAATTTATCAATCTAAAGTTGTTGTCTCTTTTGGTGTTCTCTTCTTAACTCTTTGATTTACCTGATTGTACTTGCAATCCTATAGTATTGCTTTGTTATGTACTCTATTTATCTAGACTTTGCATCTATCTTTGGATACACCACTACACCCTTTTTCATTTACATACTCATCTCTTTGGTATCTGCTGCTTTATCTCTTAGCATGTTCTTAGCATGATCTTTTTGTTTTAATAACACTCCTTTGTTAGCAATGAAGTTGTCAATCTGCTAGCTTTTTGTGACTTTTTGCCTTTCACATTTAACATTATTTGACTGTTGTTGTCCACACAATGATGCTCTAAGGTAATAATGAATAGAAAAAATTATCCTTATCATCATAGCAGCATTGCTTCACTTCTCCATATGTTCCCTCATCTTGATAAGATCATGCGTCCCTTTTTTAAAAAATCTGATTGATATGATAGCCCATGCTTTGTAAAACAACTTCCTATAGCAGAGTAAGATAAATACCTCTTGTAGAAATCTTGTGGCAATACAACCACTTGTAGAAAATTTGAAACTCTGAAATGAAATGAAAACCATCATGTATCACATGTATGTCTGATTTATTGGGCTGAAAGGTTTCATTACAAAGGTCATGTCCCTTCAATAGCCAATCTTTAGCAACTCTATGATTTGGCTAGAAGGTCCCATGCCTAAAAATTATACATGCCCCTTCAATAACCTCCTCAAAACTTTAGTCTTGGCCCCTAACTGATTTGACCAGAAGGTTTCATGCTCGTAGTTTATACATGTCCCTTCTATGATATCCTCAGCATTTTCAAACAACTACATTGGTTAAATTGGAAGGTCTCATACCTATAATTTATGCATGTCCCCTCAACAGTCTCCCCAAAAATCCATACCTGTATCTGCACATAACACAAACATTGTTAAGAAATAAAGTATTTCCAGTGATGTAATCATTCCTTCTAGAAACTCCTTTTTATTGCATTCTGATTTTTTACATTTTGTAAATGTATGGAAGTAGATGACATTGGTTGATAGGTTTAGTTCCTCCATTGCTTAGTTCACATGAAATAACCCATTTATCTTTCTTCTTTTGTAGGACTACTTCAAATATGGGCTCCAAATTGAAGCAAATAGAAACCTTCAATGAAAACACCAGGTAATGGGGGGCATAACCCTATCTTCTATTTGCTTATTTTCTTGCATTTATACAAATGTAATAATATTTCAAATTTTTAGCATTTAAGATTTGAATGCATGCTTGCATTAGCCTAAGCCATAGGATGTGTGGCTACTTAAATAAATGCATTTTCATAACTGTATATCTTTGTATATCTAAAAAATGCACTTTCAGTTTATAGTTTTGATAGCAACCACTCCTTGTGTGGATAATTTCATTGTTGTACCTTTATTGTCTAAAATGAACACATTATTTTTTTCCTTTCTATTTGAACTCCAACATTTATATTTTTTAAGAAAATTGATTATTTGATAATTAGGATAGCAATCAATGAATTCAAATGAACCTCTTTCACCAAAAAATTAAGGGTTGGTAACAACCCTGCCAATTAGAACAAATAGGGTGAAAATTGGTAACATTTTTGGTGACCTCTTAGGGGTGTTTGCCCACTAAACAAAAAATAGACCAGTTACCTTTTTCATATCCATTGGGCACATAGTCTTCAATTTTTGACAAAACTGAACCTTCTCAATCTCTAGAAAAACTCAGAAAATCTTAAAAACTGAAACACACCACTCCAACTAAAAATAGAAAAATAAAACTAAAAAACAAAAAGACCTCTTGCAAGTTGTTTAGGAAACCTGTACCTTTCTTCCTTCACCATCATTATATCATTGCTATACCAGTTCTGTGAGTGACCATTTCCTCATGCAATGTTACATATTTTGAGGTATACATCTGTATAATGCTGCTGATGGGATACAACTATTGGTTTTTAAATAGTTTGTAAGAAGTCTTGAAAAAAAATCTGAGTCCATTTTACTGTATTATCTCAAGTGTTCCTCTCTTGAAAATTTTTCTTTCAATCTGAAATCTACAAGCTGGGTTATATCATGGATAACCTATTTTGAAGTGTGACCATTTCACATAATTTGTAACCTTGGAATATCCAATGTTTCACATTATGATTAATGTGTACATTTCTGAATAGTTTTTCTATGAATTAATCTATCTTATAGCCTTCAAAAAACTACCAAAGTTACTAACTGAAACAAACCACCAACTGAAAACTGAAACTATTGTGCCCAACACTTAGAGAAAATAAGCTAAAACTAAAAACCTCTAAGCTACCCTAAACTAATCAATCATCAAAACCTCAGATACATCCATTAACAGACTGATTGAAATAGCTTCCTTTTCTCACCAACAATGGATGAGATACATGCATGCAAACAACTAAAAATATATGCAATATAACCTAAAATGTTTGAAATTCCTGAAGCATATCTTGTAAATGAATAGATATGTCACATACCTCTTGGATTTGATTAAAATCAATGCAGATTTGAGGTGAAAAAATATACTAGATCTTCTTTTCTATAACTGGAATCTCAAACTCAGACCCCATTCTGAAAATATGCCTGATTGGACAACCCCTAGAAATAATAAATTCTAGAATACTGCTGCTGATTTCTGTTACTTCAATTGTTTCTTTATCCACCATACCATTATGACTAGAGGATTTAAGTTCAAAAGAATTAGGAGAAAGAGTAATCGGTTCATCTACTTGATATTATTGATTGAAAAACTCTTGATCATTAATGATTTGTTGATTCCCTTGTACCATTTGAACCATATCAAACTCTTGAAACCTCTTTTCAATGTTGCCTACACTTGTCTCATTTTGGATCAACCCCTTGTCAATTTTATTTTCATGCTTTTGCCGAATCTCAACAACCATTATGTGTTCAACATGTTGAGCCTATTCTTTATGAGAAGATGAATTATGAACATCTAATTATTTCATAAATACCTCCAAATCATTCCAAAACTATACTCATCCTGATTTTCATCTTTGCATAGAAGAGAATTTATATTTACCTTATTGTCGTTGGCATGCATGACCAAAACATCAATGTTCTAAGGCTCCTCTTACTGCTCTATAAATTATTTGAGAACCATTTGAATTTCCTCTTCCTCATCACTTACAAAACTTGGGAGTTCATCAAACAAAATAGGTTAGCCTTGAAAAATGTCAGCCTCTCCATCATTAAGAACTGGTATTTCTAAAAGTGTTTCCTCCTCTACCTCCTGTGGCAGATCTTCCATAAAATACATGAATCTTGGAATCTTGTGCTGCACAATTTTCTGTTAAGCAAGCTTCAATTTCATTTTTGCTTCTTGAACAATAATTTTCTGTTGTAAGTTTTCTTCAAACTTCCTTAGTTGTGCTTTATAACATTGATCCTCATTTTCTTGCTCTATATTTAGAAAAACTTGTACAATTTGTTGGTTTTATTGACAACAAAAAGGTTGTTCTTGAGGTACTGTTGGCTGAACTTGCTTAAGTATAGGGGTATCCTCCACAAAGCCTATTGTGCTAATCATAGGAATTCCTATTTCAAAAAATGGATTCGGGAAAATATCAAGTGGGCAGGTTTCTTCCTCTGTAGCTATTAACTTCTCTTCATAATAAGATCGATACGACCATTCCTCTAACTGGGATTGGATCTCAAGCTCCCTTTTGATATCATCAATCTGTTTGGAGAAATCCTATAGTAAACTTTGCAAAATATATTATTTCTTCCTAAGGTCTTGAAATTCTTTTTGAAGTTGAAGATCTTGGGACTGATCGGGAAATTGGGTAGGGGCATACTGGTTTGGGGCAAATTGAACATATTTATAGCCTGCTATAACATGATAAATTGGAATAGAAATTGAACATATTTACAGCTTGGAATAACATGATAAGGTGGTAAGAATTCTTTCTTCCCATAATAATTTAACATATCTTTTCATATAATAAGCTGGAAATCTGAATATAAAAAATGATTTAAAAAATATCAGCACTTGATCTTTTGAAACCAATAGATTGTTTTTTGCAGAGCCACCAGGTACTTTAAAATAATCCTTCTAAAAGGCTGAAATATTACTATTCACATGAAAACAACAATAAAAATCTATAATTCAGGGAACTAAGAAGAAGTTTGTGTCCCACCAAGCACGCCAAAAACTATTGCCAATCAAGATTGCGCCTTTAGTTTTGATAATGAAATCTAGCTATCCTGTTGGAACATGGAAACTCTCTTGGGTGGTGGGTTGTCCTAAAATGAGAGAAGAATCTTTGAAAGATAGGCGGGTTCCTAAGCAGTGATCACCTAAAACTAAATATGTATGTGGAGGTAAAGGGATGAGAAAAATATGAATACCTAAAAACTAAATGAGGTGATACACCAAATAATTTGTATGAACTTCGAATGAATCAAAATGAATCACAGAAAAAACTGATGGCTCTCAATACTCAGACAAACATGCAATTACAACAATGATTCTATGCAAGGACTTGGAATCTTTCTCTTTGAAAGGGAAACTAGGTTTCACTAATTTTCTACAAAGAATTAGGACACAAATAAAGACCTGTAATAACAAGTATCAAGATTTGAATTTGCAAAAAGGAATATAACTTAAATGAAGGATAACACAACATAAAAGAAATAAAATCCGCAATATTGCACTCAAACTAATGAGGAACTGTTGTATCAATATAATCAATGCTGAAAAATCTATGCTACAAAAGCCCTTACAATTTTCTCACAAGTATGTGATGTGCAAAATATGTGAGCCAAAAAGAAGGTTCTTCAAATGAGGTCAAAAAACAATAATATAGACCACAAATCTCCAAGGGAAGGATGCATAAGAAAAACCCATAAAATCAGGAGCTAAACTACTAGAAATCAAAGTCTAAGTGCTCCTCTAACGCCACCAAGCCATGCCCAATTGAAAAACCACTCAAAACTACCCCAAAACTGCTCAAGATCCTCTAAAAACTATGCAAAAACTATGGGGGTCGGATATGAAAATAAATCCCACCAAAATAAGGATTTAACTACATGAAACCATGAGAAAACTGCTAGAAAAGGTCTCCAAACTGATCATGAACTGATGGCTAACTCCAAAACACCTCCAAAGTGCTAAAAATAGACCTAAACTACCCCATAACTGATCATGAACATGAAAGCTCTCCCTTGAATGAGCATGGAATGAGTAGCCAATTGAAATGGTAACCCTAGACAAGCACAACTTCACCTAAAGACAACTCCTAGAAAGACTTCCTAACTGCACTAGAAAAATTAATAATAATTGCCTTATAATAATGACAAAATATTATTATTATTCACAATAAGTGCAAATGAAAAGAAAACTTCCCTAAGACTAATCATTTATTAATTTATCAACTATTACCAAATAATATTCTACTATATTTAATCAAAAAACAAATATAAACCTTATTTGTTTGAGAATTAGATATATTATAATATTATTTAGTTAATAATTAATAGATTAAGAAATTATAAACTCTTTGATCGCTTTATTTATTATTTTATTTTTTTTTATGAATAGAGGCCTTCACTATTAAAAGAAATATTAAAGTACAATATTCACAAAAAAGGGGCAGGGGGAAAAAATTCACCCCGCAAGTTCACACAGCACTTAGGCTGGAATCAAACAATTAGTCATCAAAAAAACTTATAAGACTAGAAACCCTCAGGCTGTGAGAGAAGTAGCACAAGAGGGAGGAGGATCTTTATCATCTGGATTGCCCCAGATATTAGGCACAGGAGCCTGATCAAGAATGGACCAGCCATCTTCAAGATCTTCTTTCTCAACTTCTCCTTCCTCCCGCCTGGGCGAAATAGCCAGTGCTAGGTGAGGGAATTTTCCCTGAATAATAGGAGTAGAGGCCAAAGGCCGAGCAATAGCAACAATAGTGGAAGCAAGCACATGAGGCCACCTAGAGCCCACATCCCTCTGAGGAGGTGGGGAGGGGGAGCGGCAATGTCATTACCACGGGGTCCTAGAGTGTCTGACAGAGGAGCTCCGGCTACGATGGCACCCCTTGGGCGGTGTACGGTCAGCTAAGAGAGAATCTGGAGGCACCCGGGAAATAGTGCAAGGGGCATTGCCCCAGTGCTGGAACAACTCCTGTAAGTGGGAAACCTCCAAGGCCACCTTATCAGCTTGCACATGGATCTGCATCATAACAGTGTTACAAATACAAGCTTTATCAAACAGAGAAACATGATTATCCTGAGAACTGTGAGAAAAAAGCACAACATTTCTATCTTTCCATAGAGTAAATAAAATTTCTAGCCGAAAGGAATGCCATATTTGGGTGAATTGGGAAGGCATTCAGGGAGAGTCACCAAGAAGAACCATGTGCCAAGAAAAGGGTTTTGGCCTGAAGGGAGCAAAAAATTCGTGAATCCAATTCCAGTAATTTTGAGCACGATGACAAAATTAGAATATATGCATGAGTGACTCTGAGTGATGACAAAAAGGGCATTTAGTGTCAGGAACCCCCATATGCCTGAGCCTAGCTCCCAAAGGTAAGCCCTGGTATAACAAACACTAGGCAAAATGAGCAATTTTGGGCTCAGTAACAACATCCCAAACGATGCAAAATCTCCATCCCCAGCTCTTCTGAGAAGAGGAAAGATGCCAGCGGTGATTGAGAGAGTCAATCATGGGCAAATGAGGCATAAGCCAAGAATACCCAAGCTTCGGTTTGTAACTGGTGAATGGAGTGGCAGGATACCACTTCCAGTCCTTCCACCATGGTCTAACAAACTGAATTCCCAACTTGTGCAAGAGGTGAGGCAGAATGGCAGAAACTAGCAAGTCAAAAGTCTGACGATCTGGGCGGATGAGCTGAAATTGAACTCGGAGATCATCCCAGGATCGAATGCTTTATTTATTATTATAAAACATAAATCTATATATTTGATTTTAAAATTAACAATCCTCACCATTAATTTTAAATTAAATATATAGATTTACGTTAAAATAATAAATAAGTGGATTAAAGAAAACTTTAGGATAAGCATCAAAATTTATAACTTTTTATTATATAATATAGTATAAGAATCAAAAGTACATGCAAGTTAATGAATATCTAAATGATATCCATTAAATTATTCATTTTTTTATTTCTTAAATTATATTATAAAATAATAATTTATAAATTTCTAGTCTATATAAAAATATAAAAAATAAAGAATTTATGTTAAACTAAATTTATGAATTAATAAATAACAGTAGCAATGTTATGTACTAATCCATAAATTTGAATTCAATAAAATTACATTGCTTTTATTTAATAAAAAGCTATCCTAAGGCATTCGAAAATATCTTAAGGGATTTGGAAGGAATGCAAAACTAAGGCAAAGTTAACAGAATTCATGAGAGATAGGATAAAGGGAACCCTAAAATATTCATTTAGTTCATCTTGTTTGCTACTACTGCTCCCTTCATTATTGCCGCCTCCATGAGGGTTTGGATTGGAAAGAAGAACTTGATGTCATGTTGTCATTTTTTGTTGGTCTTTTCTTTCTCTGTGATACTAATAAAAAATTTATGCGGTTGCACTTCATCTCCTACTGCTTTCATGAGGGTTTGATGTCTTTGGGATTTTTGTTCACGGCTACTTACCACCATGGATGGGCTGCTGGTTGACACCTCCTCTACATTTTTAAATGACAGCCATAGCTGCTAATAATGGTATGTCATGATCTCCTATCTAACTTCTTCCTCTACTTGATGAGAATGCACTTATTATTGCGTTATGATGTTATCTTTCATTGGAAAAGAAAATTCTCTAAACATTGCAGCATATTGTGCTATGATTTTAATTGCAAAAAAAATGTAAAGCAAAATCTTTGTGCTTGATGTATGTTTGAACTCCATGACCTAGGTATCTTGACTTGCTACTTCATTTGACTGGCTGCATCTCTTTGACATCTTTGTTTGGTTGTGACACATTTTCTGTGTGTTATCCATGTGGGTATTTTTTGAAGATGAAAAGAAATTCTTATATCTATGTGGGTATTTTTTAAATTCTGTGTATGCACCATAGCTGAGAAAAATTTCTGGATTGTTTTCTTTCAATTATTTCAATGATGTTGATATAGAATGTGGCCTCCATTATGTGGGTCACCATGCTCCACATTTTATTATAAAAATCCATTATAGTTTTCCCTTAAAAAAATACAATATGTTGCAAAATAAATTTCTATATTTTAAATAAGTCTAGCTGAACTGTAACTTATTGAATACTCCTTTACACTTTTATTTGATGGATAGTAAATCTCCCTCATAGCTTTCACAATATTTTTGTGCTCCATGTAAGGTAGTGTAGTTTAACATTTGACAAAAGAAATTTATGTCCTACTCTTTGCACTAGAAGAATATTGGTAAAGGTTGTTGCATTGGTATTGTACCAGATAATTTCATTTTCTTGAAAGGAACTAAAGCATTTTAAATAAATTTAGTCTACATGAATATTCTATTGTCATTGCAAACCACAAAACATTGTTGAAGAATTCAGCTTCCAAAAACTTCAATTCAGCACATGCAAGGATGATGTTGTCACTGATTGGATGATATGGCTTTGTGGAGTCCATTATAACCAAATAGAAATAGATAATAAGAATAAAGGAATTCTTTGCAATAATAATCAAAGCTGCATTTATCATTTGATGATAGAAATATAGAACATAATTAAGTTTTGAACATCCCCTTGAAATAGCTAGTAAGCCTTTCCTGTTGAAACAACCACTTCAAGTCCTTTGTCTTCTATTAGTTTGTTTCATCTGAAGATGAAAACTGTTATAATTTAATCTTTCCTTGGTATATATATGTATTTAAAGGATAAACCAAGGTATCCTATTGTATTCATCCTCTAGTCCAAGTGGGAGGACATGTCATATTTGCAATTCCTTTATTAAGGAAAATAGATATTCCTCCTTATGAGGAATGCTACACTTGTCTCACACACTAGTGATATGTGGCATACATAGAAATGGGAGTTACAATGTAACTCCTTCCTCACATCTGTATTAAAGAGATGGATCTCCTTCTCTCTATATATGAGATACTTCTTCTTCTTGAACACTTTTGTATGAGCTAAGCTCTCTCTCTCTCTCTCTCTCTCTCTCTCTCTCTCTCTCATTCTTAGGTATTTTTGCCACTTTCATTATATCACGGGGGTTTTTTATGCTTTTCCCCCTTCAAAATATTGTCTCCTTTGTTGCCTTGCTCTTTGGTGAATGCTCCTAGTTTTGTGATTATTCATGGTAAATATTCTTACTCCTTGCTCATTGTGTTAAACAATTTCCTGTCTCTCTATATTTTGTTATTATTATTTTAACAATTTCTTGTCTCTCTATATTTAGTTTTTTTTGCATGTGTTTGATCTGAGTTTCTTTTTTAGGTTCTATTAAGGTTTTTCATTTATTTATCTCTAGTTTAGGTGTTCTTTTCATTAAATATTTGTATTTAACCATGACCACCCTGATGCTAGAAATAAAGTTAACTAGTACAAATTATCATGCATGAAAAATGCACATGACCTTCATCTTTAGATTCAAACATATTTTAGATATGGCAACTGATGCCAGTTCAAAACCAGTAGCCTATGCTCCTCAAGCTAACCAAACTGCTTGGCAAACTAAAAATGAGGAAGCACTTGGTTTAATCAGGATCTTCTTAAGTCCCAAATTATTTGTCTTAATTTCTACTTGTACAGAAGCCCATCAAGCTTGGGACATCCTAAAAAATACCTATGATAGTACAAACAAGACTCAAAAAATCCAGCTTCGAGACCAACTTGAAGACCTCAGGTATACCAATTTCAAATCTGTTGATGATTTCTTGCTCAAGTTTGATTTAATTAAAGTTTTACTAATTGATTTACAGGTTACTCTCTCTGATTTAAGGATAATCCACATAATTATTCGTAAATGTTTTCCTAGACAGTTCTAATAGTTTATTACAAATATTTACTCTCAGTTAGCTATTCCTTCTTTACAATCTCAATTAACTTATGTCATCTTTTAAAATATGTTGCGTCAAGAGGAAGCAAAATTGATTCAATTTGGCATACTTAAAACTCATGAACATGCATATGTCTATCAAAGTCACAATAACAATAGATCTTCTAACACTAATCAAAATAACCAAAATTATCAAAGATCAAACATACTAATAATTCAAATAATAACTTAGGCCAATAATTTAATGATCATTACAATTCTAGGCCTTCCAATAACTATCATAATCATAATCATTCAAATAGGCCACATTGTAGCTATTGTGGTAAAGATGGTCACTCAATACATAACTGTTTTAAGAAAAAAAAGGTTGATCAACCTAATTCTCAAAACTACTCAAATGGAAAATCTAATGGAAATCAATCTTGTTCTTCTTTTACTATCTGGTTTAATGCTTCTAAACCACTTGAATGTGGTGCATCTCAACATGTTACATCTCATAAGGAAGTCTTTGATTCTTTGCGCCCTAATTCTATGAATATTCATGTTTCTTTAGCTGATAATTATTGGTGTCAAGTTGAAGGAACTGGTAATATTTCTGTTCCAAATGGTAAATTACATGACATGATTTATGTTTCTGATTTGAAAGCTAACCTTATTTTTGTTCATCTTGTTTCTACTCCTAACATTAAGGATAATACTAATACTCTTCAAAAGGATAATGATGAACATAAAGATAGTAATGATTCTCCTAATGATTTTGTTCCTTCTAGTAGTAGCAGTGATGATGATGATGATGGTAATAATCTATTTACTCCTAGTAATATTTCTATTAATTCTAGGAGCAATCCTAAATGGTTTAGAGATTTACTTAATGAAGGTGATGATATGTTTGACTAAGAAGAAGAAATTATATCTAACTTTCTTAATGTTACTTTGCAAGATATGTTTATTACTCAAGATGAAATTCATGATGATAGTACTAATCCTATGATTGTTGTGGAGGTTAATGATATTGATGCTTCATATTATGATGAATACACTACAAAATTGTCTTATGCAACTGAAGATTTCATTCCTAATTATTTTCCTCATGATTTGCAATATGATTTTCTTTCCAAAGTGTTACTGATTCTGCACTAGGTGATCCCAATGATGGGCACTCTACTAGTGGTTTCTGCCTTATTGTAGGCTCAAGTGTTGATTATGCTCCACCTCTACCTTCTACTAGAAATGAATATATAGAATGCATAAATACATCTCAAGAATCTCAATGGTCACTTAAAGATTTGGGCTCCCCTCAATGGGCACATACACCTTTGTTTCCTCAACATGCTATTCACTTTGCCAAAAGTCCTATGTACCATTCAAGCTCCAAAGTACAAGTTGAAGACATGCAAGATGATCAAGCCAAAGACATCCTAGTGAAGACTCTTTCAAAAGAAAAATCTCAAAATCATTGTAAACATTTGGGTTTGATACCTATTGATGTAATTACCCCAAGTAAAGATTAAAGGGGGGTGTTAGAATTTAATCTTTCCTTGGTATATATATGTATTTAAAGGATAAACTAATGTATCCTATTGTATTCATTCTCTAGTCCAAGTGGGAAGACATGTCATATTTGTAATTCCTTTATTAAGAAAAATAGATATTCCTCCTTGTGAGGAATCCTACACTTGTCTCACACACTAGTGATATGTGGCATACATAGAAATGGGAGTTACAATGTAACTCCTTCCTCACATCTCTATTAAAGAGATGGCTCTCCTTCTCTCTATATATGAGATACCTCTCTTCTTGAACACTTTTGTATGAGCTAAGCTCTCACTCTCTCTCTCTCTCTCTCTCTCTCTCTCTCTCTCTCTCTCTCTCTCTCTCTCTCTCATTCTTAGGCATTTTTTGTCATTTTCATTATATCACGGGGTTTTTTATATGCTTTTCCCCCTTCAAAATATTGTCTCATTTGTTGCCTTACTCTTTGGTGAATGCTCCTAGTTTTGTGATTATTCATGGTAAATCTTCTTACTCCTTGCTCATTGCGTTAAACAATTTCTTGTCTCTCTATATTTTGTTATTATTTTAACAAAAACACTTGAAATTGATAAAAGTGTTGCACTTCATGTTTTAAAACAATGAATATACCTACATCATGATAGTACCATTGATAAATGCCAATATAGCTACTCCAACTACTGTCATGATTTTTGTACATGATACTTTGTGCTTAGGTATTGAATGATGACTTTTTTTCTATATATTTTTTTCACTATTCTTGAATACATATTTTTAAGCAAATAATGTACTATTCTCTTTTAATTCCTTTATATGCTCTAGTGATTTCATGATGACTATTGTTGATGGTCAAAATTTTCCCTTGTAAAATTTTCTAAGTGGCATGTATTTTGTCAAGTGCATATCAAGTTTTGAATCTTGAACTTCATAGTTCAAAGTTCAAAATTCAAATTGCATTCCCCCGATGTTTTTGTGTGTGTTTTTTCTATCGGGAAGCAAAAGGATTTAATAAGTAATGTGTGTTTTTGTCTTCGCAATTTATTGAATCTTGAACTGTCCTACGGTGGTTAAAAGTTTAATTTAAAAAATGCACTTGATTCCCCACGTTCTCATTTTTTCATTTGCTCTGACGTCATTGGCTTTTATCATTTTAAATATTGAACTCCTAGTTTTCAGTTCATAATTCAATAGTCTTCACGCATCATGCATTAGTCCTATCTTAGTTGTTTGTTTATCAAGTAACCAAAGCATTGTGAGTTATGAACTTTGAACTTTGATCCAAATAGTTCAAGGTTTAGAATTCAAAATGCAATTAATGACCAAATATTTGAGACTTGTGCCAAATCTCACCTTCATTACAAGATGAGACTGAAATGATATTGAAGTAAAGTCCATCTCAAAAAAGGTACATGTTTTGCGTAGATGAAATAAATATGATTGGACGTGCTCAGTGAATAATGACAAGAATAATTAATTCATGCCAAGATGTCATGATTACCAAAAAGGCAACTCAAACGTATGTGTTAAATTATTTCCTTTCTTGCCATTTCTATTTGTAAGCAACCATTGGTAGCATAATCAGAAGTGAAGTGCAATGAAGGTAATCACACAAGGACAAGAGCAGAGCATCGGTGAGTTTCAAGAAATCTCCTTCATTTTTGTTTCTAGTTTCATATTTATCTATTGTAAGAAAGATCTAGACCTTTCCCATTGTATTTTCTTGAGATTATTTGTTAAGTATTGTAATGTCCAGTCCTAGCATGTCAGCCTCAAACATTGAATTTATAAAAGAAAACAAGTTTTCTCCTGTAAGTAGTTGTCTTCCTGAAATGCGAGACACAACCCTTATGGACGCAGATATAGAAGAAATTGTTAATAGGTTGAAAAGTGCAGAAAATGGAACCATTGCTACCAAATTGCAAAGAGTGGGTTATTGAAAGTTGTCAGCTTTCCTAAAGTGACTGTGTCCTGAATTGGTGATGGAGTGCAAAAATAGATATGATAGGTGCATTCATGTTCCTTCTAGAGGAATAATGATTTCTATTAATAGACAAATAATCATGGTTTCTCTAAGGATTCATCCGATATAAACCTATGGCGATTGGAGTTTTGAGAAGGCCCAATAGAAATTTACCCAGAATAGGAAATATTATAGCAATAACATTGCTAGGGACTAGTTGTTAAAACCTAAAAAGGGTGGTTCTAGCTTACCTAAACCATTGAAAAAGGATCACTTGATTAGAGAAGTTCATGACATAGTTTTCATGCTAAGGAGACTAAAAGGTAAACCTAATGTTATCCTTTGGGTGGATTGAATGTACATTTTCATCCAAGTTGTTCTAGGTAAAGGACAATATGTCAATTGGGCAGAAATAATAGTAGAAAAGCTGCACGAAGAATTATCTCAGTCCGCAGAAGCTTTAAGTTTTTATGTCTTCGTACTTGTTTTATGCCCTTGACATTTGCAAAATTTGGGATGATTTGCCACATGAGCCGTGGAAAGAAGATATGAAAATTTATGAATACCACCCTTTACTTCAGCAAAAGAATAATTTAGAGGATTTTCAGAGAGTTCAAGACACATTCTTGGCTAAGCTCATTTTCAAGCTAAGAGGAAAAATTAACTACAGAGTGTCCAAAGAAGCTATGGAGTTGATCAAAATTTATGGCAGCTTTTATTTCCAATTCTCAACTTTCAGCTATTTAAGAGTGGGGGGTTTTAGCAGGGAACCCTTGAAGCTTCCAAGGTACTGTTTGGATAAGTTCATCTTATTAGAAGTCTATAGACAACTTCTCCAAGTAGAGGTGAGATTTAAGATTAAGAGAGGAGTGGGCTCTTTGTTCCTATTAACTTAGGTCATTATTGTTTTAGGTTAATGCATGATATATCATCCCTAGATGCATAATTAGAAACAATGAACCCCCCTCTTTCTAGAAAAGAAGTTACTCTGATAGTAAGTAGTTTGTAGCAAATCATTTCAAGATTGATGTTACTTTTCTTCTTCAACCAGAGTTGGAATATTATTGGGCCAATAGTATTGATGAGATTGAAGTTGAAAGGAGACTTCATTCTAGGTTTACCTTGAGACAGACTATGTTACTTCATTTTCCTTTTAAAATCAAAGGGTTCAAAGTTGAAGATGATGAAAATTGGCTACAATATGGATATGTAGAACTGAATGAAGATGCAGTGGCCATGAAAATAGTCTAGAAGAGAAAAGAAGAAGAATATGTGAACATTGTGTCTCAGGTGTTAGAATAACTGAGAGGGGGGTGAATTAGTTATCCATAGTCCCAAATCAAAATGTATAATCCAAAACAATTTACTTAAACTTTTGTAGCTCAGTAACATAAAATACTATACTGTCTGTACTTTTACCGATTACCAATCAATAACATATAATGATTATCGATCAAATCCAACATGTAATATGTAAAGTATGATAGCAAAAAATCACCACAATTAACACATAACACAAAATATTTAACATGGAAACCCTATGAAGGGAAAAACCACATGGGACTGGAAACCCAAAAATTGTGCACTCTTCTGAAGTGAGGTCAGTGAAGACCCAACCCTTTTAAAGGTTACAAACACACTGTGAGGTGTGACCTTGTTAAAGGATTTTAGACCAATAGTTATCATCCAACCAGCATTCACTATGGGGTTGACAGGATAACAATGCTCATTCTATGAATGATACATATAAGACTTTCCTAGTCCACTCTATTAAGAGATTTGTCTATATACAATGGTTAAACTATAACAATAGGTGATTTTATTACAATACAACTTCAATTGTAGATGTTCAGATCTATATTATGCTCATTTAAATCCTTTGATCAATATATACATTCTGTATCAACAATAATAAATGACTTACTATCACTCGCTAATAGCTTTCTGACACTTGGTAAACTTTGCAGTTCAGTTCTCCTTAACCAATTTGATCAGGTATACATGAAACTTGTTCATGCAATAATTATGTAGTCTCCTTCTGGCATGAGTCTCATAATGAAACCCTAGTCTCTTAAATAGACAAGTAAACCATTTTCTGCTCCTCCATTAGATTTTTTCACTTGTTCTCCTTCATCCATTTTGTTGCTTAAACCTTTCTCGGCTGATGTGTGAATAACACATTTTGATTCCATCCTTTAGATCTTCCTTGAATTTTGTTAGCCATTGATCTTCGTAACAAACTTTATCACCATCTCCTATCACGAAGTACTTTATAGCTCATCAATCTTTATCGACTAAACTAATCATTTAGTTCCTTTCTCTTTTGCTCGGTTAACAAAGAAATGTGTCAGTGAACACAAGCTTGGTTTATACTATGCTCAGTATAAACTACATTGCCCGGTGTATACTGTGATTCTTCATCAACCGACCACACTGCCTTGTGTCTTTCAGCTCTTTTCCTCATCATAGATGAATGAAACATAATCAAGTCAATAACATAAGGTCATAGAATCATCAGCACGTTACCCCTTATCCTCATCTATCATATACATCTTCCTCATGTAGATATTTATGTTCATCTCTCATACTCCTTTTCTACAGATGTTTAGGTATGTAACTTACAAGATAAGTGTTGTCAAACTAGTTGATGTCAATGACAATATATTACTAATTTAATCATATATCATATCTAATCAACAACTCGGTGATCTCTAATCACATATCTTCAATTAGGTTCTAAATCATTTGTAGTTCATCAATCTCTCCCTTTGGCATTGATGGCAACTCAAGTAATATGAAATATACCATACACATACCAAACATGTATTCTACAACTCTATGAAAAAATGTTGTACAAGCTCTCCCTAGCTTAATATTTTTAATCACTATGTTACTCAACAACATTATCGATGCAACATTCCTTCTGCAGATATGATATTTTCAGCTCTCGAATTCCTTCTTATGTTCTCAGTAAGCGATCTTTAGTGTTCTCCCTTTCTTTTAGTTTGTCTCTCCCTTAGATACATGTTCCAGTGTTCTCAATGGTGCATATTGTTTCATATTGTTTATCTCTCCCTTTGACAACAATGTGAAAGAAACAAATAAACATTCAACTCTGTAGTAGCCATGTAACTCTCTATTTTTTGGTGCATACTTGATGAAGGGTGCTCCCCTTAATACCACAAACACATAACAGAAATAGAGAAACAACAACAATATGCAAGAACAGAAAATTGGCTTCTTATTATCTCCACAAATGTGGAATTACAAACTTTCAGAATTACAATATGCAAAGCCACATGGGCATTCCCTTACAATATTCTGTAGGACAAAGCCTCGAATCAATACCCAGATCTACTACCTAGAACTATTCTGAACTGCCTAAGACAATAATACAGCCTTCCTTATATAGGCAATTATCCACCGCCTGGGAAGGTTCCAGAATTTTAGCCAATAAGGCCGACCAAACTTAGAATTATTTTATTTTACATTTTATTACATCATAGTCGGCTCAAGATAACCTTTGAAACCCGAACAGAAATTTTGAAGAAAATTATTTTTCGCCATTTTAGGTGGCCCAACTTCCGAAGACCATAAGTCATCACCAGTTGACCCGCTCGGCTATTATAACCTCATTTCGGAAATGCCACGAAGCGCTCTACAGGCTTGACCGGCGCAAGCGCCCGTCACCCAAATTTTCGACCTCATCCGGGGCCTCTAAAGCCTTCAAAACTGAGTTCAAAGTTTCTGTACCCTGCTGCCAATACCGAAAATCTTCAATATCTTCCAATATACACTTATCTGGCAATGAAACTTTACTGGCAGACTTATATGACCAAAATGAACCTCCAAGAAAGAAATCAGATCATTCTGAGCACATACAAAAATTACCAAAAATAGTAACTTTCCATAAATAGCAGCTCTGCACAAAATAGCCCTTATTGAAAATAAAAATAGAAATATTTTTGGGTGATGCAAGATTGCTCTTACACCCAGGATGCTCCTGCATCAGACACCTGGGGTAATTTGAGAAGTGACCCTGTCACGACTCAGGTGTGTAGAGGAAAACCAAGACGGTTAACCTCCTCCTTTGTTAGCCATGATGAATCTTCAACAGGTCGTCCTTTCCACTTGACCAGATATTCTTCATATGTCCTGTTCCTTGTGCTTCTGCCAACACGACTGTCCAGTATATCTTCGATCTCCTTAGTGTCTGAACTAGTTGCTGGAATACTCCACTGTGCTGCTGTGATCTCATCTTCAACACCTCCTTCATGATACTCTGTCAGATCTGAAATGTTAAACACCGGTGAAATATTTAGCTCAGTAGGCAATTCTACCTCATATGCGTTTCCTGAATCATGTTTCTTCAGTATCCTACATGGTCCAAACTTCTTCATTTTCAGCTTGTTATATGTACCAACTGGAAACTGCTCCTTCCGCAAATGAACCATGACTTCATCACCAACCTGAAATTCTTTATGCCTCCTTTTCTCATCTGCCTTAGCCTTATACTATGTGTTCATCTTGGTAATATGCTTCCTCACCTCCCCATGGATGTTCTTCAAGTGTTCTACAAAATCTTCAGCTTCAGCACTACTTATTTCTCCTTTATCTATCTTCCTCAATTCAGATGCATTTCTTGGACTACTTCCATATACAATCTGGAATGGTGATTTACCAGTGCTCCTGTTGACAGAATTATTGTATGCAAATTCCGCCTGTGGTAAAATCAAATCCCATCCTGTTGGCTTATCTCCAACCAAACATCTCAGCAAATTTCCCAAACTCCTATTCACCACCTCTGTCTGTCCATCAGTCTGTGGATGATGTGATGAACTGAACTTCAAATCTGTCTTCAACTTCTTCCACAATGTACGCCAGAAATATCCAACAAACTTAGTGTCCCGATCTGAAACTATGGTCTTTGGCAAACCATGAAGTCTCACTACTTTTCTGAAAAACAATTCTGCTACATGAACAACATCATTAGTCTTCTTGCAGGGAATAAAATGTGCCATCTTTGAGAATCTGTCAACTACCACAAAAATTGAATCATGTCCCTGCTGAGTCCTCGGTAAACCAAGAACAAAGTCCATGCTGATATCCTCCCAAGGCTTCTCTGGTACAGGTAGTGGCTGATACAACCCTGTATTCTGCTTCACTCCTTTCGCCATCTGACATACTCTGCAACTTTGTACAAACTTCTTCACATCTTGCTGCAATTGTGGCCAATAATAATTTTCACTAACCAAAGAAAGGGTTTTGTCACGACCAAAATGTCCAGCCAATCCTCCGCTATGCTTCTCCTTGATGAGATTCTCCCTCATAGAACTTCGTGGAATGCACAACTGACTCCCTCTGAATAGCATATCATCCTGGATGATGAAATCCAACCATTTCATCCTGTCTAGAGTAACAGGTTCTGTTCAAGCTTTCCAAGCTTCACCAAAATCAGGATCCTCTAGATATAAATTCTTGAGTTCCTTGAACCCAACCACTTCAATCTGCATTTCTGTCAGCAATAGTTTCCTTCTGCTAAGAGCATCTGCAACCCTATTAGACTTTCCACTCCTGTGTTTCAAAACAAATGTATAACTCTGCAAAAACTCAACCCATTTCAAATGCCTCTGATTCAACTTTCTTTGACTATTCAAATATTGCAAAGCTTGATGATCAGTATACAAAACAAACTCCTTAGGAAGCAGATAATGTCTCCACTTCTTTAATGCCTGAACTATAGCATAAAATTCTTGATCATAAACATAATATTTCCTCTTGGCATCATTTAACTTCTCACTGAAATAAGCAACAGGTTTACCTTCTTGGCTCATAACAGCTCCTATTGCAGTACCACTAGCATCACAATCTACTTGAAACACCTTATTAAAATCTGGAAGTGTTAAAACAGGTTGTTCTGTAACTTTTTGTTTCAATAATTGAAAACTCTTTTCTGCTCCTTTAGTCCACTTAAACTCTTTTCTATCCCCTCTCATTGTTTCAGTCAAGGGTCCACAAATACTGCTAAAATTTCTGATAAACTTTCTGTAAAAGCTAGCTAGACCATGAAAAGATCTTACCTCAGTAGCACTCCTTGGAGTAGGCCATTCGAGGATAGCCTGTACCTTCTCTGGGTCCATTTTTAGACCTTCTGCTGAAATTACAAATCCCAAATACACTAACTCTTTCTTCACAAAACTGCACTTCTTCAAATTAATCAACAATTTCTCTTCTCTCAACTTCTCAAATACCATATGAATATGCATCATATGCTCATCCAATGTCTTACTAAAGATCAAAATATCATCTAGGTAAACAATGACAAACTTACCCAGAAATTCTTTCAGAACCTCATTCATGAGCCGCATGAAAGTGCTCGGTGCATTGGTTAGCCCAAAAGGCATGACTAACCACTCATACAGTCCTTCCTTTGTCTTGAAGGCAGTCTTCCATTCATCTCCTTCTCTGATCCGAATCTGATGATATCCACTTTTCAGATCTATCTTTGAGAAATACACAGCTCCACTCAAACAGTCCATAATATCATCCATTCGTGGCAATGGAAACCTGTACTTGATTGTGATCTTGTTTATTGCCCTAGAATCTGTACACATCCTCCATTCTCCATTCTTCTTTGGTGCTAATACTGCTGGTACAGCACAGGGACTTAGACTCTCACGGATCAATCCTTTCTGTAACAGTTCATGTACTTGTCTGTTCAACTCCTCACTTTCTGCAGGTGTCATTCTGTGTGCTGCCTTATTCGGCAAACTCGCTCCTGGGATCAAGTCCATCTGATGACTGATCTTCCTGACTGGTGGTAATCCATCAGGCACGTTATCGGATACAATATCCTGAAACTCATTCAACAAATCTGCAACTTCTACAGGAACATCTTCTACTTCCTCTTTACCAACTTTTGGAATTAAAGCAAAACATACATGCTCATGCCTCATACCATCTAGGAAATTTCTTCCATCAACAAAAGTTATCCTTGCATTACCACATACCTTTTCTTCAGTCTCCTTCAATGGTTTTAGCTTATGTCGCACTCCATCCTTTGTCAGAAAATAGGTATTTGCACGGCCATCATGTACAGCACATCTGTCAAACTGCCATGGTCTACCCAACAACATATGACATGCATCCATAGATATGATATCACACAATACCTCATCTTGGTATCCGCCAATCTTGAACTTCACCAGGCATTGTTCATTGACTATGACCCTGTGGTCATCCTGTACCCAGGCAATCCGATATGGATGTGGGTGTTTCTGTCTCTTGAGCTCCAACTTTGTCACCATCTCTTCTGACACCAAATTGTCAGTGCTTCCACTATCAATAATCACATCACAACATTTACCTTCACACTTGCACCTGGTGTGAAACAGGCTCCTCCTTTGCTCAGGTTCATTCTCACCACTCAACAGGACTCTTCTGTTAATCAACGTTTCTCCTCTTTCAGCATCTTCAGAATTTGATGATCTGGCATCTTCATCGACATGTGCAACTCTGGCCTGGCCTTCATTTCTCCTGTCTGTTCTGCCTTGGTGCTGAGGACATTCAAATTCCCTATGACCTTCTTCTCCACAGTGAAAACATGTTCCACGGAAGCCACCTCTTCCAGGTCCTTGTCCTCTTCCTCTTCCTCTCTGATCTCTATTATTCTGATCCTGGAAGCGATTGGAATTATTTCCTCGCTGATTTTGACTGCTACTGGCCTCATCCTTCTTTTTCGGATCTTCATTTCGGCCACCATATGACCATCCACCAGATCGTCCACCGTGACCTCTTCCATTTTGTCTGCTCTCAAACTTCTTGTTCAGCTTTTCCTCCACTTTTAGGGCAAACTGGTATGCCTCTTCAATACTGTTCATTCAAACCAGATTCAGCTCCTCCTGAATGCTTGGCCTTAACCCATTAAGGTATCGGGCAACTTTCTCTTTATTAGCTTCTGCATGGCCTGTTCTGATGAGAAGTCGATAGAACTCCTCTGTATACTCCTAAACAGATCTTCCTGCTTGCTTCAAACTCTGCATTTTCTTTAGTAGGTCAAGCTCATAATCAACAGGAATGAACTGTCGCTTCAATTTATCCACCATCCTATCCCATCTTGTGATTTTATCTTTCCCTCTTCTATTTCGCTCTAATTGAATTTCTTGCCACCAGATCTTCGCATGACCTTTCAGTCTGGCCTTCGCAAATTTGACCCTATCAGGATCCTCAACATCTTCATACTCAAAATATTCTTCACACTCATTGATCCAGTCGATCAGTTCCTCTGGGTTAAGATTTCCAGAAAATGTAGGAACCTCAATCTTAGGTCTTTTTCCAATCTTGGAAATCGCCCGAAAAAGTCTTTCTTCCTCCTGGTTCACAATTTCAATTTCTCCTTCTTGATATTCTTCTTCGGCTTCATCCTCGCTTTCGTCTCTGACATTAAGATTCATTCCTCTGCGAATCTCTTCTTGCAATGCTCGCACTTGTCTCTGCAGCTCTCTAACCTCAGGTGTTACAACACCAGCTCTTCCGCCACGTTCCCTTCGTGGAGGCATTTTTGCGATGTGCACTGAAACCCTAGCCACGGTCCTGGTGCAAACTGCCTCACAGTCGGCGATCTGTTTACACACTCAAGAACTCCTGCTCTGATACCACTTGATGAAGGGTGCTCCCCTTAATACCACAAACACATAACAGAAATAGAGAAACAACAACAATATGCAAGAACAGAAAATTGGCTTCTTATTATCTCCACAAATGTGGAATTACAAACTTTCAGAATTACAATATGCAAAGCCACATGGGCATTCCCTTACAATATTCTGTAGGACAAAGCCTCGAATCAATACCCAGATCTACTACCCAGAACTATTTTGAACTGCCTAAGACAATAATACAGCCTTCCTTATATAGGCAATTATCCACCGCCTGGGAAGGTTCCAGAATTTTAGCCAATAAGGCCGACCAAACTTAGAATTATTTTATTTTACATTTTATTACATCATAGTCGGCTCAAGATAACCTTTGAAACCCGAACAGAAATTTTGAAGAAAATTATTTTTCGCCATTTCAGGTGGCCCAACTTCTAAAGACCATAAGTCATCACCAGTTGACCCACTCGACTATTATAACCCCATTTCGGAAACGCCACGAAGCGCTCTACAGGCTTGACCGGCGCAAGCGCCCGTCACCCAAATTTTCGACCTCATCCGGGGCCTCTAAAGCCTTCAAAACTGAGTTCAAAGTTTCTGTACCCTGCTGCCAATACCGAAAATCTTCAATATCTTCCAATATACACTTATCTGGCAATGAAACTTTACTGGCAGACTTATATGACCAAAATGAACCTCCAAGAAAGAAATCAGATCATTCTGAGCACATACAAAAATTACCAAAAATAGTAACTTTCCATAAATAGCAGCTCTGCACAAAATAGCCCTTATTGAAAATAAAAATAGAAATATTTTTGGGTGATGCAAGATTGCTCTTACACCCAGGATGCTCCTACATCAATACTCTATATCTCTGTATACTGATATGCCAATCTGTTCCAGTTCTCCAAAATTTTCACAACCTTAGACATGATCCAAAGTGTGAACTATGTTGCATCAACATGAATGATCTTTTGATAAGATTAGGTTGATGCAACATCCAAATCACATTAGTGACCGACAGATAGGGGATAGACCCCAAGTCTAGTCCTCAAGTATTCAAATGTATCCTTTGGTAGAGGCTTCATAAATATGTCTGCAAGTTGTTCTTTAGATGTAACAAACTCTAGCTTCACTTACTTCTCATGTACTTGTTATCTTAAGTAGTGATACTTAATAGATATATGCTTTGTTTTAGAATGCATCACTAGATTCTTTGAAATGTTTATTGCACTGGTGTTGTCACAATATATAATTACTAGCTTGGTGATTACCTCATTCATACCTTCCAACACTTGCTTAATATATGAAATATTTGAATAGTTTGTAGCAGCAACAACATACTCTTCTTCAGCTATAGATTGAGAAATACAAGCCTACTTCTTGTCCATGTAACAAGTCTTTCACCAAAGAAAAATGCTCCTGCAATGGTACTTTTTTTATCATCCACATTTTCAGCCCAATCAGTGTCAGTGTACACTCTGAGTTTAAATTTGCCTTCCTTAGGATACCATAATCCATAATCTTCTATTTTCTTTAGGTATCTTAAGATTCTTTTTGTAGAAACCATGTGTGACTCTCTAGGATTTACATAAAATCTTGCAATGATTCCCACAACATGTTCTATGTCTAGTCTACTATGCACTATATTCATTAACTTACCAATCATAGATCAATACAGTGTCTGGTTCACCTCTATAGTTTCATCTTCCTTAGTCAATTTACATCCAATAGCCATTGGTGTTCCAACAGGTTTAGCATCTTCCATGCCAAATGTTCTCAGTATTTCCTTGATATATTTGGATTGTGTGATGAATATCCCATCACTCTGTTGAATCACTTGTAGTCCTAGAAAGAGCTTAATCTCTCTGAACATAGACATTTCAAACTCTTTTCTCATATCATCAACAAAGGATTTACATATGTGATCTTGACCTCCAAAAATAATATCATCCACAAATATTTCAGCAATAAGAATAGTATCATCAATATCTCCTTTCATATACAAATTGTTGTTCTCACTAGTTCTAACAAATCCAATACTTAACAAATAAGTATGCAGCCTTTCATACCAAGCTCTAGGTGCTTGCTTCAAACCATATAAAGCTGTATGTAATCTACATACCATATCTTTATTTTTCGGATCAACGAACCCTTCTGGTTGTTCTATGTAGACTTCTTCTTCAAGTATCCCATTAAAAAATGCTAACTTAACATCCATTTGATAAAATTTGAAATTTTTGTGTATAGCATATGCAAGTAACATTCTGACTCCTTCTAATCTAGCAATAGGTGTAAATGTTTCACCATAATCAATTCCTTCCTCCTGTGCATATCCCTTGCATACCACTCTAGCTTTATTTATTGTTACCTCTCTATTTTCATTCAGCTTGTTTTTGAATATCCACTTAGTACTAATAACATTCTTATCTTTAGGTCTGGGTACTAAGGTCCAGGTTTTTTTCTTCTCTATCTGTTCTATTTCCTCTTTCATTGAATTAACCCATTCATCATTTTCTAATGCAACTTTTACATTCTTCAATTCATATTCACAAACTAGACATGTACCTTGTCGTGTCTTACTCCTTGTTTGCATGCCAGCTTGTCTATCTCCAATGATTTGTGTCTCAGGATGATGTCTCCTAACAAATCTTGCCAGTACTTGATCTCTTATTTCTTGTTCATCCTGTGCATGTTCATTTGCTTGCTTGGTGGGTGCTTCCTAGTCATCAGTTTCTTTTTCCTGTTCCTTGGTATTATTTTCCTACTGACCGATTGTCACAGTCTGTGTCTTTGGTAGATACTCTAGTTGTTCAATGTAAGTGAATCTATCGTAGTCTTCTGGTTCCTTTCTGCTTTCCTCTGCATTCTTATCATCAAACTCATCAACTAGAATATTATTACTTTCAATCATTTTATTAGTAACTCTATTCAGACACTTGTATGCTTTACTTTTACTGGAATATCCTAGAAATATCCCTTCATCACCTTTTAGGTCAAACTTTCCATTTCTTTCATCTTTCAAAATAAAACATTTGCTTCCAAAAATCTTGAAATAACTTACAGTGGGTTTGTGTCCAAACCATAACTCATAGGGTGTCTTATTAGTGTCCTTCTTCAGTTGCACTCAATTCAGAACATAAATAGCTGTGCTGACAGCTTCTCTCCAGTATGTTTGAGCAACATTATTTTCTATCATTAATGTCCTATCATAGTCAACAATTGACCTATTCTTTCTTTCAGCAATGCCATTCTACTGAGGTGTCCTCGGTGCAGAGACCTATCTTTTAATACCATGCTCATTACAAAAATTAGTAAATTCATCAGAGATAAATTCACCTCCTCTATCAGATCTTAAGCATTTCAATTCTTTACCAGTCTCTTTTTCTACTTTTTCTTTATACCACTTGAACATCTTGAATGCCTCATACTTTTCTTTTAAAAACATGACAGTCATCAACCTAGTATAATCATCAACAAAAAGAATAAAATATCTATCTCCATAATAACTCTGAGTTCTCATAGGAACACATAGGTCGGTATGAACCAACTCAAGTATCTTCTTTGTTGAATAATATTTTCTTTTGAAACTAGATTTAGTCATTTTACCTTTCTAACATTCATGACACATAACATGATTAGGCTTTAACAAGTTAGGTAGACCTCTAACTCTTTTCTTTTTACTAATGTTAATCATGTTATCAAAATTCACATGGCATAACCTCTTATGCCACAACCAAGCATCTTCATTTTTCATCATCAAGAAAGAAGACTCATCATTATCAAGATAAAAAAAATTACCTTTTGTTTGTGCTCCAATTCCAACTAGTCTTCCTCCATCATCAAATATTTTCACTTTCTTTCTCTCAAAAGCAACTCAGTGACCTGAATTGTTTAGTTGTGCCACACTTAGCAAATTATAGTTCAGTCCTTCTACCCAATAAGAATTTTTATATTTTATTCTATCATTTATCATCAGGGATCCTTTACCTCTTACCATACAGGGTGTGTCATTACTCATCTTAACAGATCCTCCACTGTATTGCTCAAGATGATCAAATTTATCATCATCACCAGTCATGTGATGTGTACAGCCACTATCTATGATCCATGTATTATTTTTATTAACTTTTGAAATTAGTGTTGTTTCTACATGTTTTTCTTCTTCCTCAGAATCATCTTTAATAGCAACAAATACAACTTCTACATCATCATCTGAGTCAGATCCAGATTCATTTTCTTCTGCTATGTAACATACCTTTTTGCCTTTATCATTATTGTCTCAGTTGTCTTTGTTTTTGTGTCAGTAGATCCTATTGTTTCTTCTCCCATAGCTTCCTTCAGATTAGTCTTTGGTTCTGTCATCATCTTTCTTGTGTAGACATCTAGAAGCAATGTGACCAACTTCTTTATAGTTAAAGCATGCTAGAGGTAATTTGCCTCTATATATTCCTTTTCCTTTAGGCAACCTCTTGGCCATAAGAGCTTCTAGTTCATCAAGCTCATCATCAGTATTTCTATCACTATCATCATTATTATTTCTGCTACTAGACTTACCAATCTTCAGAGAAGTCATGAAAGTGGATTCAACATTTGGTACAACACTATTATCATAATTATTTAGTTCAAATGTTGTAACCTTTCCAATAAAATTATCAAGAGTGAGTGTGTTGTTAGGTGCTAACCTATTTTCATGAATTACAGATATTATGATGGCATAGATAGGCAATAAGGTCCTTAGAATTTTTCTTACCACAGTATCTTCATCAATAAATCTATCTGATGCTCTAATAGCATGAACAACATCCTTTATTATGTTTGTGTACTGCACAATGTTTTCACCTTCTTTCATCTTAATGTCATCGAATCTTCCTCTTAAGCTTTTAGCTCTTGCTCTCTTGACATTCACATCACCACTATAAAATTGAGCAAGTTTATCCCACATCTACTTAGTAGTAGTACAGTCCTTGATGTCTTCAAATTCAGCATCTAAATAGGTAGCAACAATCTCCATCATAGTAACATTATGTTCATGCCTATCTCTTAGTTGATCAAGGGTCAGGGGACCAGTAGGCGGTGCAAGGTATCCATTCTCCATTAGTGTGAGGGTAGAATTCCCAATTCCAGATACATGTAGCTTCATTCAAATTTTCCATATTGTGAATTTATCCTTGTTTAGCTTTGGCACTTCCCTCTTAAACATTTTGAGACCTTTGTGCTAAAGTCCTTAAAACTCTATTCCAAGAAACCACAGCTCTGATACCAATTGTTAGAATAACTGAGAGGGGGGTGAATCAATTATCCACAATCCCAAATCAAAATGTATAATCCAAAACAATTTACTTAAACTTTTGCAGCTCGGTAACATAAAATACTATACTATCTGTTCTTTTACCAATTACCAGTCAATAGCATATAATGATTATCGATCAAATCCAACATGTAATATGTAAAGTATGATAACAAACAATCACCACAATGAATACATAACACAAGATTTAATGTGGAAACCCTGTGAAGGGAAAAATCACCTAGGATCAACAACCCAAAAATTGTTCACTCTTCTGAACTGAGGTCGGTGAAGACCCAACCCTATTAAATGTTACAAACACACTGTGAGGTGTGACCTTGTTAGAGGATTTTAGACCAATAGTTATTGTCCAACCAGCATTCACTATGGGGTTGAAAGGATAACAATGTTCATTCTATGAATGATACATTTTCAACTTTCCTAGTCCACTCTATTAAGATATTTGTCTGTATACAATGGTTAAACTGTAATAGTGGGTGATCTGATTACAATACAACTTCAATTGCAAATGTTTAGATCTATATTATGCTCATTTAAATCCTCTGATCAATATATCAATTCTATATCAACAATAATCAATGACTTACTGTCACTCAATAATAGCTTTCTGATGCTCGGTAAACTCTGCAGTTTAATTCTCCTTAACCAGTTTGATCAGGTATACATGAAACCACTTTCTTCTCCTCCATTAGATTTTGTCACTTGTTCTCCTTCGTCCATTTTTCCACTTAAACCTTTCTCGGTAGATGTGTCAGTAACACATTTTGATTCCATCCTTTAGATCTTCCTTGAATTTTGTTAGCTGTCGATCTTTGTAACAAACTTTATCACCATCTCCTATCACGAGGTACTTTATAGCTCATCAATCCTTATTGGCTAAACTAATCAGTTAGTTTATTTCTCTTCTACTCAGTTAATAAAGAAATGTGTCAGTGAACACAAGCTCGGTATACACTACACTGCTCGGTGTATACTATGATGCTTCATCAACCGACCACACTACCTTGTGTCTTTCAACTCTTTCCCTCATCATAGATGAATGAAACATAATCAAGTCAATAACATAAGGTCATAGACTCATCAAAAAGTAACCCAATGTATTCCTTATCCTCATCTATCATATACATCTTCCTCATGTAGATATCTCTTTTCTTCATCTCTCTTACTCCTTTTCTACATATGTTTAGGTATGTAACTTAAAAGATAAGTGTTGTCAAACCAGTTGACATCAATGACAACATATTACTGATTTAATCATATATCATATCTAATCAGAAACCCAGTGATCTTCAATTAGGTTCTAAATTAGTTGTAGTAAATAAGTTGTACTTCATCATCAGGATGTGTTCAAAATAATAGATAAATGGTTAAAAGGAATGAGTAAAAATAAGAAGTAAGAGACCTCTAGCCCAATAACTAGAAAGAGTTCATGGATTTCAAAACTCACGGCTTCTCATGTACATACTGACAAAATTGAAAAATTGCTTCCTAGAGGTGAACTAAAATCTGGAGTAGAAACCCATCTAGAGGAGAAAAAGCCAATCATTCAACAACCTGTGAGGGTCATGAGAACTAGGAGAAAAAGGAAGGAAAAGATAGATAAGGTTCCTTGTATTGTCTTGGATCTAGATACAGATGAATGTGACTCACAACCTTAAGGGAAACTTAGGATGGATAACACACTAGTTAACTGATCAAGAGATAAACTAGTAGAGGCAGGTTAGGATGACCTAGAGATATTAAATAGTTCTATAACACAAACTACTACAGGTGTTTCCACACCAAAGACCTCGAACTGGATGGAGTTATTAGCAAGTATGAAAATAATAATTGTACCTATCTCAACTCATGTTGGAGATTTAGTTAGTAGATATCTGTGAAAAACACCTAGAACAAAGAAGCTGAAAGTAGAGGCTATGTTGGATATGGATTCTAAAATCGGCCACTAGATTGCAAAAATTTTCAAACCAAATTCTGAAAAAACCATTGATGAAGTGACAAAGAAGGATTTCAATGTGGAAAAATTGGATTTAGGTATGGCTACTAGAGTTGCCGACTTGAAGATCCTATACTTGGAAAATAAGAAAATCAATCACTAAGTGTGGAAAGATGTTGAAGATAAAATGAAACTAAAGATGATCTTTGTGAAATAGTGAAGTAAATTCAACAACTTCAAGGCCCTATTCGTCAACCCCTGTCAATGGTGCCAATTGATTTGGATGTCAAGTCTCCTGAAAATAAAAAATTCTTAGACTAGGTTTAGACGGACAGGTCAATGTCAAAGAATTTCTTCAGCTGGATAGATAAGGTTACCAAAGAGATTGTTGGGTTTACTCATGATTTTGAAGATCTAATTAATAAAGATGATGAAATGGTTAAAATAATACAAGCAGACATGGAAGCTTGGAGAAAGGAAAAGGATCATCTGGAGATAGAGGTACTGAACATGGAGGATGCCTACGCCTATGGTATAAAAAAAGTTCCTTGCAAAAAAGGCAACACCTGGGGTGGAAGAGAACTCTCTTTTTGTAGCCAAGGTGAATCTAGAATGGAAAAGTTCACTCTATTAACAAGCTACTGATTTGTCCTCTCAAATCATGGAAATATTGAATATCATTAAGGAATTCATGAGTACCCATAACGAATGCTTGGGAAAGTTGATCAAGCCTGAGGGTCGAGCTAGAATCGATATGGCTACGATACTCACCTATTTTGAAGAAAAGGTAAAGAGCCTAAAAGAAGCCAAAAGTATAGAAATTAATGAATTTTTAGTCTTTTCTCAAGTGGATTCCTTCGTAGTCTATGGGTGTGAACAAATAAAAACATAGAGAGCAAAACTCTAGCAAGCACAGAATTTTAGAGGCATCTGGGTACAGATATTTGAGGTCATTACCACACAGAATCAGGAGTTACTCATGAGATTTTTGACAATTTTTGAGGAGTGGAACACAACATGAGAGGCCACCAAAGCTGCTAAAGATGATGGAATGGGGAATGACCAATCGGTTAATTAGTTCTTCTAGAAGATAGTTTTTATTTCCGCAAAGTTTTTCTTGAATTTTATGCTATTTCCATGGACAATTAGTTTTTAAAAAATGAATCAGCCCTACGTGGATATATATTTGATATTGAATGACCAAGTGAGGGTCAGTTCTCTAGTAGAAAACTTTACATTATCTATTTGTTTTAGTTTTATTTAGCTGTGGTTATATTGTTGAACTCTAGATATGCAAATATATTATTAGTTGGTTTTATAGCAGATTCTAGCATTTTCATTGATCAGTTTGTCTAGTGAATGTATGATTTTGATTTTAGTTGGAGTCAAATGATTATACTACTTTAATATGTGTGTATATCTTGATGTTTAATCAGTTATCTTTTTCAAGAATTCCGTATCTTTTGAATCGACTGTTCTTACATAGTTTTTCTTTCATAATCTGAGTCAGTTGGCTCAAAGTTTCTGAAACTTTTTCTTAAAATGTAAATCATTTCGTTATTGATTCATGATGGAATGTTGGTAAAGCCTTTCATGCTTTCTCATTAAAAGTGTTTCCTAAATTTGATTCTTTCACAATAAAAGTTATTAAAGGTAGATCTTTGTAGAAGGTAGTTGCTCCTTTTAAAGAAGAGAGTGTAGTCATGGAAGACTAACTCAAATGTTAGTGTGGTTTTTCTTTCAATTATAGGCTATAAGAGTCATTTATTAATTTACTGTCATAGAAGGAAAATCTATTCACTAACAAATTTTTGGTGACTTTGCTGGGGAGTCTAATACAAGTAGAGAAGAGCTTGAGAGTTTCATTTAATGATTAATCATGGTGTTTCCTCCTGATGTGATACCTGGTCAACAAGAAATTCCCCCAATTTTACAATCTGATTTACATTTCTTAGATACTCAAGAGGACATCATTGTAGATCTCAATGTTGTAGCCTAGAATTTAAGAATGAGCAATCATGAGTATCAACAAGTTCGGCTAGTGATTGAAGAAGAGGAGGAGATTGATGAATGGTTAAGAGGCCTACCTATAGTTCAAGAAGTTGATGTGGTAGATAGGGCTATCCAAAGAACTTAAGACTAAAGTCTAATCTCTGTACCTCAAGTTATCACAAATAGTAAGCTAGCTGAGAGAAAATACACAAGGGGATATAGAGCTAAAGGTTTGATTGACAAAGATTTTGAGGCTTTAAGATGAGTCAACTTTACCCATGATATTCTTGTGAGAAGGAGAGTTTAGACTACAAGTGGACCTTCTTCTCCTACGAAGTTGTCACCATCCACTGCTGCATTTAAATCCCTCACTCTATTAGGCACATTAGTTCCATCATATTTTAATGCCCAACCCCTAAATATCATTCTACCCAACATGGCTCAAAACCAACCATGGGGAGCCCAAGTTGGACCCCTTGACCTGACCAATTTTAAGCTACAAGCCTTGCCTAAAGGAGCTAGAGAAGTCCTTTCTAAATTCAACAAGGATGGCAAGGTCTCTCCAAATGATCACCTTAATGCATTTAATACTACATGTGGGGTTATCTCCATGGCGATGGAAGATGTGGCCATTCATTTGTTTGTTCATACATTGACTGAGGCTATTGTAGATTGGTTCCACCATCTTTCTAATGGTTCTATCAAAACTTGGAATGCTATGAAAATAGCCTTTGAAGCTCGCTTCAAAGTGGTGGATGATGAGAATGTTAGAAAGTAAAGTCCACCAAGATAACTATGAGGGGGAGCTGTGAATCAATTATCTGATAAATACAAATTTTATCACCATATAAAGATATACATACACAATGACACAATAAAACATGATATGTTAACTAGGGAACCTCTTGATCAGAGAGTAAACCCCTATGGGAATGATGCCCACAAAAGATGTACTAATATGAAAATTCCTTGTGAGAGGATGGACTCTGTTAGGAGTCTTATGAAATACATTCAGTACATATGAGTCCCTGTTAGGAGACTTTGAATCCCTGTTAAAATACTCTAACCCGGTTAAAAGTTATGGAAGACAAAAGGACCCACTATCCAAACAACTTCAAGGGAAAGATCACTGAACACACTGTCCAACTAATCTTTGTATTACTCAAAATAATAATACCAAATAATTATTGATCTTTGCAACTTATCCTTGCTCCTCTACCTATGCCAAACTGCACCAACTGCTTCACCAGATCTCTACAATTTGCATATCCTCTTACAATATCATCTTTTTTTTCTTAATATTGTATACACCTAAAAATGGTCACCTAAACTATTAGCCCCTTGCTAGCATTTTTGCTAAAATCATCAATTGCTTATTCTTGATCAAATCCTAGCTCTATCATTTATTCAATTATTTTCTATGGGCTAACCATCTTATCCTAAGTTTTTATTTATTTAAAAGGAATTCCCTCCCCTTTTAATAAATAAAAAGCCCCCACTTTTCCTCTTATCCTAAGTTGCACAAATAAAGCATTATTCTTATTTTATAAAAAGGGAAAAAGCACTTTTTGTCTCATATAGACACAAAAGTCAACTCTTATTTTCCTATTGGAAGATACTTGTGCACATGGATTGCTCCTTTTTTAAGCTCCACCGTTGATTAAATCTTTTGCCTCTTAATCTCCATGGTCCATTCCTCCTCATTTCCTATAAAAGAAGAGCTCTCTTCTTCATTCTAGATCCCCAACTTTTTATGCTAACTTTATGCTGCAGGTTTTCTAGGTACATTTGGAGCTTTTGAAGATTTGGAGCATTCTTAGCATCTACATCTCATTCTTGCATTCTTAGCTTAGCTTCATATTTATGCTTTCTTAGATTAGCTTCATTTCTATGCTCTAAATTAGCTCACATAGATTAATTAGCTTGGGTTGTAACACTTGCATATTTCTTTTCATAGCTTAGCTTGCATTTCCATTTCTAGCATAGCATTGCATTGCATTTTCATTCTTGATTCTTTAGGATATTGGCATTCTTGCCCTTGTCTTCCTTGAATCTCCCATTGCATGGTTTACTAGCAAGGCTATAGGCTAAATAGCTCTAGCTGAGAGCATTCTTAAAAGCCCTTGCACTCTATGCCTAGGGAGCTATGGATCGATTTGTGAGGGCTCATTCTTGAGTTTCCTTGCATGTAATGATCCATAGAAGTGTGACACAATTATAGCACACATTTTTGGCGCCCACCGTGGGGCAAAGTAGACTAGCTTTGTCCCTTCTTTTTTTGCATTTCTGTCATTTTCCATCAATTTTTCGGCAAGTTTTCAGCTTAATTTTTCATCTCTATTTTTTTGTCTCAGATTGTCGTGTGATACTTTCCAGAAGTATCGCACGATATACCTCTGTATGTGTGCGCGATACTTCACCTGTCATAAGAAGTATCACACGATATACCTCTGTATGCGCATGTGATACTTCGCCTGTCAGAAGTATCGCCTGGCTATAGTAGAGAATATCGCCTGGTGTTGGGCGAAGTATCGCCTGGTATAAGATGAAATATCGCATAGACTAAAAGTATCGCCTGGTGTCGGGTGAAGTATCACGCGATACTGTGTCTGTACCTGGTAGTGAGCTATTTTTGGGCTATTTTATTTATCTTGCAAGTTTCGGGTTGTTAGCTATCTTTTTGAAATTTTTTGAAATTTCCAGTGTTTTCAAATCTGTGCCACTCTAGAAAATGGGTGCCCATTTTTTTTGAAATTTTGCAAATGGTATCAAAAGTTTAAGTGTGATATATCATTGGAAAGGTCTTTCCAAGCCTAATCCAACCATGATGGTTTTATTTTCAGATTCTATTATTTGATCAGTTATTTTTGCACATTATCTGATTTTTTTTCATGTACTAATCATTGTTAGATTTTGGATTTTGATTCTCCTAACTCTTGTTGGTCTAACAAGTTGTGGTTGTAGGTGCTTCTTGCTTGAAATTTGCTAAAATCGCATGTCAAAGAGGGCTACTAATGGTTTTTGCAAGGCTGCCCTAAGCATAAAAACCAAATCAAGTGCTTGTTTAATTGCTTTCTTTATTAAGTGCGGCATATACTAGTTGTTTCCTTTCATAGGAACTTAATACCTTGTTGTAGAAATTTTGAGGTGGTAGGAGAGTATGCTCTTCACCCTTGTGGTGAAACAGAAATCTTGACCCATCTTGGGATTTTGAAAGCAAGGGGGTAATTGAATCTTTGCTTGGTGTGTTTGGGAGAGATTCTTGAGATAGGGGAGTATGCTCTTCACCCTTGTGGTGAACCAAAAACCTTGAACCTCAAGAATTAATCCACTCTTTGTTTAGCTTAGGATCCTTTAGCGGGCCTGCTCTTGAGCAATCAAGAGGAACGACCCAAGTGGGGACAACCTTTTCATCATTTTCCTTGGTGGCGAGTGATTCCAACTCACTATAATCTCAAGGCTATCGAGGACACAAAACCTTGGTAGACATAGTACTTATCTTCGCTTGATGTGAGTAACTTGTGGGATTGTGACCATGAGGAAAGCATTAAGCAAGAATGCTTAAGCTACTCTTGAGGCCGTGAGGTCCTAGTCCTTTATGAGGAGCAAGAGGGGTGCTATGAACGGAAACCCTTACTATGAACCATTAGATAGAGGCCACCCTATTTTAGCTACTTAGCTTCTTGGTGCAAGGATTGATCCAAGTGGACTTACCCGGATCACCCCAAGATACTCACCATATGTGCTCCTTTGGTTGTGTTTTTGACACTTTCATGACAATGCCAATATCTCTTGTGGGCAACCACTTGGTGTGAGGCAAGGGAGCATCAAGTTGTGGGCCAAGTTGTTAAGTAATGAGCCTTGTCCTTCTAGGTAGTAATTGCTTGAATTATCTTCGATTGTGCTATACCAATGTAAACGTTCTCAACATTCAAACAAACGGTAGCATTCATAAGGTTCCCTATTTTGATATCACAAGTGCTTGTCTTGGAAAGGTTGCTTTTGCCCTTGTTTCAAGTGTTCTATGACATGTTTGATCCCATACTATTTGCAAACCTGTCTTTTATCTATTGCTACTACTTGTCAAACTGAGAAATTGCACTGTTCAATATATAAATTTGGTCCAAGTGCTTCAAAACTAAGAATTTTATGTTCACTGGTCAAAAAGTCATACGAATCTGCAACAGTATCGCACGCCTTATTGAGAAATATCGCGCAATACTTCGCGCCCTGCTATTTTATCGCGTGCTTTGCTGAGGTATATCACATGATAGTTTGTGCCTTTTGGACTATCACCCCGCTAGCCTAGAGTCTATCACCCAACCATACTATAGTCTATCACCTGGCTTGGGGTGAAGTATCACCCAAACTGAGAAGTATCACCCTGTCTGCCTAGAAAGTATCGCCCAAAATATTTTTGCTGTCCTGTCATTGCTGCAATTTGGAGTTGCTAAACTTGCACTTTAACCTGCTGTAGAGTGTCCTTTTCTGTTCTTACCTAAAACTGGTTTGTTACTTACATGTTTAGATTTGTTCTAGACTGAAACAAATGAGCTAAAACTATTGGATTTGAGCTTAACAAATGCTACTCTTGATCACTTGTCGCATCACGGTTACCTCTCTAGCTACTTGCTTATTGAGCTTCTTGCTCACTGCTCGGCTTTAGTCAATTGATTGCTGTAAGTGCTTGAGCACTTTTGAGGAGCCATCTCTCTATTGTTCTACTTTGACAAGTGATCTTTATTAGCCTTGCTTATCTCAAATCTGAGAAACTTTGTCTCATTCTATTAGTTGACCAACATCTCTTTTCATGCCGGTTACAACTCGATCTCAGTTTGAGTAGGAGAATCACCCTCCGTTCAATTATACACAGTTACCTTCTCCAACTAGATGTTCCAAAGCACCCATTAGCAATGACAGTTCTAGTTCTGACCAATCTGAGAAATCTAAGGCTACACCATGGTACAAAGGAGGTTTCCTCTTTTCCACATTCAAGACCCCCAAAAACACAGATAGTGTCTCACTCACTTTGACTAAACAAGAAATGTTTCAACTCTTGCAAGAACACTTTGAGCGTAAGGATAATCAAGCGCGCTTAGACAAAGAACACAATCAACAAAGGATGGATGCTACTAGGCACATGGCTTATAGAGGGACATTTCATGAGCAACCTGAGACTAGTAATCATAAGCATAGACCTCTTTTTAACAATGGCAACAATGGCAACAACACGCCACCAAGATCTCCTCCAAGGCCAACTTTTGCTATGCCTTCTTCACCACCTAGACCTCCTCCCTCTCAACATGAGGCAGAGGCTAATGATGAGATTTCTAGTGAGGATCTTATGAGATGTGAACAAGATGTGGATTTCCAACGAATGATGCATAAGCTTTTAGAGCGTAATGGCAATCAATATTTTCAATATATGACTTCTAGAGGATACAAGCTTCCTCTCGGCTATGATGTCAGACAAATTGTCCAACAAAGAGTACCAATTGAATTGGAAGTCCTTCAAGAAGAATTACGTCAGACAAATCAATGCCTTACCCAAATGGCATTAGAAAGAGAGCCTCCAAAGGTCTCTTTTGTAGAATCAATTTGTGCTCTTCCTTTTGATAAAGATCTATACATGGTCCCGTTTCCTAAGGATATTGAGGTTCCTAAATATGACAAGTATGATGGAAATGGTGATCCTCATGACCATGTGCATCATTTTTATGCTCTTAGTATGGACTTTCTTCATGAAGACACATATCTTCTACGCTTATTCCCTCGAAGCTTAAGAGGCCAAGCTTTGGAATGGTTTGCGAAATTGACACCACCTCTTAAGACTTTTGATGAGTTAGCTCAGCGATTTACCCAACAGTACTCTTACAACATCCAACAACCTATCACTGTGATAGATCTTGGTAATCTAAGACAACATCAAGGTGAGCCATTTGCAACTTACTTACAACGTTGGAGGTCATTGTATTCTCAATATCCTCATCAGCTGCCCGAAAGAGAAAAGATTGACATTTTCGTCAACACACTTGTGCCTGAGCTATTTTATGATCTAAGGAAGCAACTGTTCTCCTCTTTCAATGACATGGTTGAAAGTGCATATCAAATTGAGGATGTAGCTATAAGAAAAGGGGATATTGTTATTAATAAAGATGCTAAAGGCAATGGTAAAGACAAGAACAAACCTTGGAATAAGAACAAGTATGTTGTTAATGATGGGGTTTTTTATGCTCCTAAAGTTAAAGAGCCTGCTTTCAATCTCTCCAATGCTATCTATGTAGCAAAACAACAAGAAGCTGCCAACACTCACAATGCTCCTAAACCTCAATATGCAGATAAGCCTAAGAAGTCATTTCAAAAGAGAGTCTATACCAAGTTGGCAGAACCTTACGATGTGATCCTTAAGACTTTGGTTGACAATGGATATCTTACGCTCCCTGATAAACCTGGTAACTGGGATCCGATAAATAAGCCTGATTGGTGGAGAGAGGATCATTATTGCCATTATCACAAAAACAAGGGACATCCAACAGATAATTGTTTTAGGCTTAAGGATGATATTCAGGATCTTATTGAGAACGGCACAATCTCCACTGATGGCTTAACTAAAAATTTTGATCACACAGCTTTCAAAGATCCTCTACCTAAGCATGATAAGGGGGAAACCTCTCAAACACATAAGAAGAATCATGATGCAAAGATCAATTACATGTATCCTTCTAATACGCTTGTGATTAACATGGTAGAGCCTATTGAGAGTGTTCTAATGATGAGGTCTCAAGATGATAATAACACCAATCATGGTAAGCCAAAGTTAGTCTTGCAAACACATGGTAGTTCATCTTCCCGAAGTGAGACACTGAATGCTGTTACTAGGGGGCAAGCCAAGATTGTCCTTAAAATTGCGCAAGATCCCAAGCAAGCTTTGCCTTCCAAACAAGTGGCTCCTTCAGCCACCCCTAGCTATGATCTTGTCTGACATTTGCAAAAGACACCAGCACAGATATCTATCCTTGAGTTGCTTCGGTTATCCTCTTCACATAGAGAGATTCTTGATGAGGCCCTATGTACAACACGTGTTCCCAATGACATTGATCCAGATCAATTTCAGGCTATGGTCAACCACATTTCATCTCTGCTATCTCTCTCCTTTTTTACAGAAGATGACATATCTATTGCTCACTCACATAATCTAGCTTTACACATTGAAGTTCTAGTCTATAATACCCGAGTCCGCCGAGTCTTGATAGACAATGGTGCAGGGTTAAATATTGTTTCTTTCAATGTCATACAACAATTGGGTTTGTTAGACTTGGCTGTGGATTCCAAGAAGAAGATTACTATAAAAGCTTATGATGAAGTGGAAAGATCTTCCAAAGGTCTTGTCACGCTGCCTATCCGAGTGGGCCCTATCATGAAAGATATTAGCTTCCAAGTATTGGACATCCCACTTGCATATAACATTCTTTTGGGTCATCCTTGGATCCATGACATGTAGGCTGTTCCTTCCACTTATCATCAGTGCATCAAATTTCCATACAATGGCACTGAGGTTGTGATTCCTGGAGACCATACTATTGCTATTAATTCTCTTGCTGCTACTGAAAAATTTGTTCCTCACAATGAACCTTCTATTGATCCTAGTATGTCTCTAGTTGCTGCTGAGAAATCATTTAAGATGATGAGCCTTGGTATGGGTGAATATAAACTGGGTTCCTTTGCTTCTATACCTGTTTCTCCTAGGTCATATGGGAGACCTTCTGATCACATGAAGCCTTTCACTTCTACTATGGTGATCTTTGATACTTTTGTTCCTTCATCCGTTCCTTTAGAAGTAGACAGAGAAGAACAAGCTATTCAAGAGTGGATCTATAGAGAGGATTCTAGAAATACTCCCATACTCAGTAATTCAGACACAGATACAGATGAGTCACCACTACACACTATGGTTCAAATGGGAGATGATCTTCCTTCTACTTCACTCCTTTGGGGAGAAGAATGTATATCTACTGATGATATGGATGTTGATATGGTTCATTCTTGTAGTAACCATCCCGACGTGGTTGATGGGTCTTGTGTGGGGTCTGATGAGTTTGTTCCTCATATTGCCTTAGTGGACCACGCTGGTTCTTCTATGACAAGTCTAGATCTAGCTACTTTTGGAGCTTACCCTATAGGCTCAACCTCTCTTGTTACCAAAGATGACATCCTTCACATAAATGCTATTGAACCAGTCACTTCCTTTCATCTCACATCAACACCTGTTATTTCTTCCACCAGCAAACTAGCAACAAAAAAGATTGAATCAGCAATCAAGTATCATAGTCATCACGTCAAAAGAAAAGAGCAATGGTCGGATGGCAAAAACCACATTGTGGCAGTATCCGCACCTAAGAAAAGTAAAAATAAAAATCTGCTCAAAAATAATGAGTCTCAAATAAAAGATGACAAGCTGATTCTCTACAGAAAAATGGTGCACTACTTCAAGCATGATCTCATATTTGTTATATTTCAGCCTATTCCTAAAGCTGAGAACAAAGTTGCTAATGCCTTGGTTGCTTCGACATCCATCTTACAAATGAAAAAGCATAAATCTCGCTTCAAGTTCCTGGTGGATGAATTACGCTATCCTACTCACAAATCTTACAATCCTACCATCTTTTCATATCTTCCACCTCATATCCCTCCTAAAAATCCACCACACCATTCCTTCCACCATCCCTTACACTTTGCCTTTGTCTCTGGTGACTTGTATAGGAAGGGTCTAGATGAAACTCTCCTTAAGTGTCTAGAAATAGAGGAGTCAGAAAAAGTGATAGCTAAAATCCACGATAGCATATGTGGATCACATTCTAATGATCCTCCGCTAGCTCAGACATTGCTCAGGGCTGGTTATTATTGGTCGAACTGGTTGAGACCTCCTATTGTCATAGTTGCAGCATTTGGGCCTGGGGCCTATCAGTTCTCTACATCAGAGGAAGCAGATTCTTGATGTCCATTTCTATCTGGGGCATTCTTTGTACATATTTTATGATCATGAAAAAATTACAAAAAAATTCATATATGATGCTGAAAAAATCCAAAAAAATTAAAAAAATTAAAAAAATTAAAAAAAAATTGAAAGAGTGCCTTGGTGAAAACCTGGAAACAGGCGCCTTGGTAGAAAAAATACAAAAAAAATTATAAAAAGTCTTGAAAAAATCTATCAAGTGGTGAAAACCTAGAAACAGGCGCTACTTGAGACCCTCTGCACCTATGTCTATCAGTCTTGCGTGGTGCTCCTTCGCTCCACTTCTCTCTTTACCTCTCCTAGCCTGGAATTGATTCTTGTCTTAGTCTAGGGGGCGTCTGTTGTTTTGAGCTTATCTTGGGTCCCTTTGTGCATTTGGGTTTCTTAGGCACCTTGTAAATGGTGTTTTTCAATGCCACCCCAATTGTGTTTTTCAACACTACCCTTGCGTCGAGTGTTTCTCAACACTTATCAGATGTCCTACCCTATAGTCTAGTATGATGCAATATTTCTCACTGGCAGATGCGATACTCAAAGCTTGACTCTATGACCTATACACACGCACTTAAACATTTGACTCGCTGAGATTTGTTTGACTTTATTTCTTTGTGTGCTGTCTATGATGATTTCTTTGCTAAGTGGTCTCTCCCTGAGAAGTTTTTGATGATGCATAGCTAGAAGACTGAGGGTATGAGAACATGTTTTATTTCTTTGTCTGCTTGTGGGTATATTTTGTTGGTCCTCACCGTCATAAGCATTTATGCTAGTCTTACTTGACACTATGGACCTACAAGGTATTATCCTTGACTATTTTGCAAGTGCATGCTTATAGTCATCTTGACTTTCTTGTGTCTCGATGCGAGCATAATCTTGCTATATCAAACTTAGGTAATCTCACTGCACTAGTCATCTTGACCTGCATGTCTTTGATGCTTAGGTGGGATTCCCAAATTTCTATCTGATAAAGATCATATTCAGATCCACATAGTTATGCTAGTGTGTATTGTAGGATCTTGCGATGCTACCAATAACGCTCAAATATGAATATTAGATGTCTCTTGGCTTTGTGACCTTGCAAGTAAACCACTTTTCATGTAGCTTGCATTGTTAGGTTCATGTTAGTTAGTTTTGCATCTTGCATATGGAGAGAGCTCTCCTTTATCTTTCATGGACTTGTTAATCAACTGCACTCACCTTTCGCTTCTTCCTGATCATGTCTTTCGCTTCTTTTCTTTCATATCACATCATTTTCCTTTCATTTCGGGATCGAAACCGAAATCCAAGTTCACCTTGATCATCCAAATCACCTTTTCCCCCTCTTTCACACAGTTGGCTAACCTTTTTGAGGCTTGATCCTTCGATCTTTGCTGGGGCATTCTTCACCTCTTCATCCCCATCTCTTTCAAACTTCCAGTCTTTCATTCACTTCCAAATCCCAAGTTCTTCCCCTCTGTGGTGTTTTCAGGTTGAGGGACCGCTTGGTTCATGCCTCATGTCCCATGTGTGGGGCATATCTTCACTGCTTGATGGTTATTTTGTTCTCTTTCTTCGATTATGATTTCTAGTGATTTGATCATGTTGCTCTTGCTTCTGCATTCCCTCTACCTGATTTCACTTTCGATCTCGAGGGGGTAGACACATCATATCTTATTGGCTATCTCTTTCCTAAGTGTTCAGTACTGTTGCTACCAGGCTGATCATGCAGGATTTGCTATCTCTCTGCACTTCATTCTTTGGAGTCAGATTGTTATTTGCTTGCCTTCTTGGCTATTTCTTGCTTTCTTAGCTGATTTGGGATCACAAAGCAACTAATATATATTAAAATTAAGAAAACAATCCTTCTTTTATACCAAACTCAATTAATTACAAATGAGTTGGCATACAAGGCTTAACCAATTACAAAATATAAACCTTTACATGTTACATAATATTTTCATAATTACATAAAAAATGTCAGCTTCTAAATACAATAAATCTTCACACATGCGACCTCTGACCATGCTATCTCATCTAGGTCACCACCAAAGTATCTTAACCAACTATACAATTTCTCATGCCTAGATTCTATCCTGATTAGGAGATATCATCCAGTTACCACAAGCCACTTCTCAGGAACACTTCCTGAATACTGTTTCCACTGAATTACACATAACTATCATGAATAATTGAATTTTCATACGCACTCTTGACCATGATCTTAGGAAACAATATAGAGTAAGTCCTCAACTCCACATAGCTTGATCTACAATACTCCACATGTGCTCATTCAAACATTGTCTGCTTATCTGCTATTCTCCAGTAGATCACTATGTTGACATCAATGACCATCACAGTCATGAATGCAACTGCAACTACTACAGAATGGCTCTAAATACTCCCCCATATGATATATTCAGTATTCATTCCTAACAATCTCCCCCATTGGCATTGATGGCAACATAGATGAAAACACATCCAATTTCCATAAATACCAACTTGCAACACTACTGTTCTAAAATGTTTTCAATTCCTCTTCATCAATCAAATCTTGCTTTGTTTCCCTATTCAATTCTTCTCATCCTAATAAATGGATCTTTTTGATGTATTATTCTCTCCCATTAACATCAATGATAGTAAAGCATCACTATGTCAATCTGATTCAACTACCTCTTAATGTCAAAAGACATTGTTTCAGAAATTACATTCACAAGAGTCCTTTATGACTCAGCTCAAACACACATACTCCCCCATAGAGGAAGTACCAACATATAGTCTAGAAAAGATAGAGCTCTTATACCACTGGACTGATGCAACAATATGCATCACTCTTGAAGAGTAGGTTGGGGCATAACCCCAAGCATACCTCTTAAATACTCAAATGTATCTGTAGGTAAGGGCTTTATAAATATATTTGCAATCTACTCTTTTGTACCTATATACTCGAGTCTAACTTCTTTTTCTGCAACTTTCTCTCTCACTACATGATACTTAATTTCTATATGCTTTGTCTTTGAATTCAATATAGGATTCTTTGACATACTTGTTGTATTGGTGTTATCACAGTGTATGATAACAGGCTCATCAAACTTGATTCCAATATCCTTCAACACCTGTTTCATCCATATTATTTGATTAAAAGTATTTGCTACTGCTACATATTTTGCTTCTGTTGTGCTTTGTTAAATACAATTTTATTTCTTACTTAGCCAAGAAACCAATCTTCCTCCAAGGAAAATTTCTCCACCACTTGTACTCTTTTTTTCATCAACGTTGCCTCCCAATCTGCATCAGTATATGCACATAAGGTAAAGTCGTCAAATTTTTCATACCATAATCCATGTTCACTTGTACCTTTCAAGTACCTTAGTATTCTTTTTACTGCTACATAATGTGATTCTTTAGGATCAGCTTGGAATCTTGCAACAATTCCAACTACATGTGATATATTTGGTCTTGTATGAGTTAAGTACTGTGATCCTCCAATCATAGATCTATACTTCTTTTGTTCAACTGTAGAAGTTCCATCTATAATAGATAACTTATGTCCAATTATCATAGGTTTGCCAACTGGCTTACAATTATCCATTCCAAATCTTTTCAATAAGTCATTCAAATACTTTGTTTGACATAGAAACATACCATCAATGTTCTATGTTATCTGCAATCTTAAAAAATATTTCATTTCACCAATCATGCTCATCTCAAATTCTATCTTCATTTCATCTACAAATTTATCACTAGCTTCATCTTCTCCTCCAAAGATAATATCATCAACAAAAATAACTACAACCAACAAACCATTCTCAATTTCTTTTAGATATAAATTACTGTTTGTTGTCCCTTTAGCAAATCCCAATTTTATCAAATACTTATCCAGTCTTGCATACCATGTTCTAGGTGCTTGTTTTAGTCCATATAAAGCTTTTTTTATTTTACATACCATGTCTCCTTCATGAGTCAAGGGAAAACCTTCAGGCTACTCAATGTAGAATTCTTCTTCTAATTCTTCATTTAGAAATGCTGACTTCACATCCATCTGATATACTTTGAATTTCTTGTAAGTTGCATAAACCAAAAACATTCTTACTACTTCAATTCTTGCAACATGTGCAAAAGTCTCTTCATAATCAATTCCTTCTTGTTGTGAGTATCCTTTACATACCAATCTTGCTTTGTTCCTTAAAATTTCTCCTTGTTCATTCATGTTGTTCCTAAATACCCATTTGGTTCCTATAACATTCCTATCTTTAGGTCTAGGGACCAAATTCCAACTCTTGTTCTTCTCAATTTGATCTAGTTCTTCCTTCATTTCTTTAATCCAATTTTCATCCTTACAAGCTTCATCAGTAGTTTTAGGTTCAACTTGAGAAATCAAACAAACTTCTTCTTGTACCTTATTCTGTGTGAGAACTCCTTTTTCTATGCTCCCAATAATCTGATCAATATGGTGATTTCTTGCTAGATTCATGTTAGGTATCACTGTCTCAGTCCTTTATTCTGGTCTAGGTTCTTCTCTAATTTCCTCAGTATGACTTTCATTTTGCAAATCACTGTTAGCTTCATAGAATAATTCAACATTTTCTAGATTAACCTTTGGACAACCTTCTTCATCAGATTCATAATTAAGCATTCTTTCTTGAATTTTGAATTTCTCATCAAATTTAACATTTGCGATCTCAAAAATAGTTTTAGTTCTCTTATTGAAACATCTATAATGTTTTATTTTCAATGAATAACCAAGAAATATACCTTCATCACTTCTAGGGTCAAACTTTTCAATGTCATCATCTCTTTTAATATAATACTTACTTCCAAAAATTCTAAAATACTTAATTGATGGTGCATGTCCAAACCATAATTCATAAGGTGTCTTGTTTGTATCTACTCTGATTTGTACTTTGTTCATTTTATATACTTCTGTGTTCACAGCTTCTCTCCAAAATGTCTTTGCCAAGTCATTTTCAAATAGCATAGCTCTTGCTGCTTCAGTTACTGATATGTTCCTTCTTTCCGTGATACCATTTTGTTCAGGTGTTCTAGGGGCTGAAAGCTGCCTCTTAATACCATTCACTTCACAAAAAGTGTTAAATTCCTTTGAAGTAAATTCTCCACCTCTATCAGACCTTAAACATTTAATCTTCATTCCAGATTCATTCTCAAATTTTTTCTTAATCAACTTGAATTTATCAAATGCTTCAAACTTTTCTTTAAGAAATGTAATCCACATCATTCTTGAAAAATCATCAACAAGAGTCATAAAATACCTTTCACCATAGAATCCTCTAGTCCTTGTGGGACCGCTCAAATCTGTATGAACAATTTCCAACTTTTCTACTGATGTAAACTTCTTTCTTGGAAATGAACTTCTCTTTTGCTTAGCCATCACGCATTCCTTGCAAATCATGTTAGTAGGTTTCATAATCTTAGGAAAATACCTTTTTGTAAATGTAGTACTTACTTTCACAATGTTATCAAAGTTTATATGACAAAATTATGTGCCATAACCAACTACCATCAATTTTAGTAATCAAACATGTCATCTCAGTAGGCTTCAAGAGAAATACATTACCTCTAGTTCTTGATCCAGTTCCAATTAGATTTCCATCCTTATCTTTGATCACACAAGTTTTCTCAGTAAACCAAACTTGATATCCCTTATCAACTAACTTTCCAACACTCAAAAGATTATGTTTCCATCTATCCAGAAAATAAACATCATCAGTGTTAGTCTTTCGATCAAGAGTTATAGATCCTATACCTTTTATCAAACAAGGTGCATTGTTTCCAACTCTAACAACTCCTCCATCATAATTGTTAAACTTTATAAATTTATTCATGTCTCTTGTCATATGATGTGAACAACCACTGTCTATAATTCAATAATTTTTCTTTTCTACTTGGGAAACTAAGGCTTTCTCTTCCTTAACTTTAGTTTCAAAGTTTTCTTCTTTTATAACTACAAATCCTATCTCATCATTCTCATTATCACTTTCACTTAAGAATTTCTCAACACTAGCCTCAAGTTCTATTAGTGCTCAAATCTGCAGATTATCAAATACTTATGAACTCATGTAATCCCAATAGACTATAATCTAGCAAAATGCAAACACTAAGGTATTAAGGTTAGAAGACCTTCTTCACTTCGAGTAATGGATACTCAGGCGGGTGTACCTATATCAATTCAATATTTAATTAAGCTCTGAATTGTGAACTAGCTCCTTCACTACTTTGTTATTGCTTTCAAACATCATATTAGTAAGATGATAAAACTCTGAGTACGACCCAAATTATCCTGATACACAAAACTATGATGGAAATCATGAAAGCAGCAACATGAAACAATGGTTTAAGGATATTCATCCTTCTTCTTTTTAGAGTCAAACTCAAGGAAGGTTAACCTCATCTAGTGCTTCTATAAAGCATTACAATACACGTCTATGAATGTGTCATAGAGTAGTTCAGATTAAGGTTTGTACAGATAAAGTAAAATCAGTCAGTTGTTTATATCTTGGGTGGAAAATAAATGTAAATGGATCCATAACTAGTGCCTTATCCACTTGGGCATCAGATTCAAACCCTACCTCCACATATATCTATCAAAACAAAAAATACTATAACTCAAATGACATGCCTAACATACCATCCTTTTAATTCCTACAACTGTCATCAAATTCATACACAAATTATTAATTCCTAGAGACCTCCCTTAAGATTTTATTCTTTCCTTGAAAGAAACTTAAGCTTAACCCCTATATTCACCTTGTGAATAATGTATTTAAAATGCCTTGCAATCTAAATACATAAGAAAACAAAATAGTAATAACAAAGCTCCAATATTTTGTATTAATGGTCAAAATGCATTGTGTATACACCTAAAAATGGCTTCATTAATTAATTAAATATTTATTATTTAATTACTATTGACTTGATAAATTAATTAAATATTTATTATTTAATTAATATTTGTTTCTTCTATTTATTAAGTAAATTATTCAATTTATTTAATAAATTCGCTATAGTCTAATTCTATATCCTAAAGTCTTCTAAAAAGTCTATTAAAGTGATTTAATTAAATACACAATCACCTAAATATGACTAAATCCCCTAGTCCACTTCATCCACCTAGTCACCTGACACATCACCTTGGCTAAGATAAATAATTATTATTAATTATTTATTCATATTTATCCTCACCCACACATGTCCTATTCTTAAGGGCTATGTGGCCTCATAGGACTTGGTCTCATGACCACTTGTCCTCTCAACAACCAGGTCAAGAGACATTCCCTATTCCTAAGGGGCTTCTCAAGCCACCTCTAAGGGTCAAGGGTGACTCATAGGACACTTGTGCAAAGAGTCCTCATGAGGAAAAGGTCTCTCCCTCTTTCTCTCTTTGGTCTTTGTGAGACACTTGACATGTGTCTTTCCCTTCCACCTTCTTCTCCTCTATGTCAATGTGAGAGGAACATCATCCCTATTCTTTCTCTCACATTCCAACTACATCCCCCTTTCTCTCAACTCCTTCAACCAAGTCAATTCTAGCCCTAGGATCTTCCACCTTTCATTCTCAACCGTAGGATTCTGCCACCTAGGCCTAGATCCTCCAAAACTCTATAAAAAGAGCCTCATTTTCCATTTGAAAGCTAATAGGTATTTTTGAGAATAAGCATTCAAGCATCCAAGCATTCAAGCAATCAAGCAACCAAGCATCCATATTATCATCCCATCATTTGCATTTCATCCACCATATTTGCATAATCAAGTTTTAGTTGTGCACTCATTTCATTCAATCTCCACACTTTGGAATCATCTTGGGAAAGAGCTTCATTTGGAAATCTGAGAGCTCAACATCTTCAAGAAATCAAGGCTAGGAGGACAATGGAGACAAGCTGCATTTGTAAGTGAAGGTAAATTGTTAATTTGGTTTCATTTGTTATTGCATTCTTCATTGTAGTTTGCTTATTAGATAGATTTATTAACCTTTTATTAGTTAATTCATCATTTAGAATAGTATCAAACTAATTTGCATACATTTTTGGTGCTAGGAGGGCCCAACTGGGCTTTTCACTTTTAGTTTTTAGTTTTCCATGTGCAGGTTTTTCTACAGGTTATTTCTATGCATTCATCCACGATTCCTGCGCATCTGTTCATTTCAGCTACGCATCCATTCTCAGGCATAAAATTTTCATCTATTTTCCTCTCTATTATAATTGTTGCGCATTTGTCCCCTGTTCCTATGCATTTATCCATTTTCACTGTGCATCCATAGTAACTGCGCATACATTCCACCAGGCTGCGCATTCATTAAATTATTTCATGCATACATCATTCCTGCGCATACATCCATACTTACTGCGCATTTATATCACTGTTCTACGCATTTATCAGTTTCTGTAGAAAAATTCAATTTTCTGTTAGATTTGTTTTTAACTAACATTTTGACAAGTGTCTGTTCATTCTAGTAGTATTTTTTAGGCTATTTTGCAGAACGTAAATTTTTGAAGACCCCATTGCTAAAAACATTTTTCTAACAATTTTATTTGTAGATTGCCAAGGGGTTTGCAAAATAAACTAAAATCTCGTTTGGGATTAAAATACGACATGTTTTTGCTTTGTGTGTTTTCTTTAGCATAGATTCACGTGTCTGTTGTGTTTTTCTTAATAGCATACTTGTAATCCCAAAATTATAACAACGTATCCTCTCCCCTCACCATTCGTGGACCTTGGGTGTAAGAGAAATTGTTATAATTTTTAGAGGGTGCTCTTTGGTGGGAAAAGAGGTACTCACCCCAAGGAACGACCCAACCGGTAACAGGCTAAAGCCAAGCCCTTCCAAACCAGTATATAAAAAAGGCTAGTGTGATTAGTCTCACATTAGACAGGTGTGAATTCATTGTGGCAACCAAAATCTCCTCTAGTACCCCAGTGGTGCGTTAAAGTCCTACTTAGTAGAGGTGAAAGCCTTGCTTTGAAAGGATTGGGAGAGCCCCCTTAATTGGGAAAATGACTTGATCACAACCACCTGAATGGATGTCCTTATTAACAACTTTTGTTTAGTGGCTAAAAACCTTCTATTTGCTAGCTCAAGGAGTCACCCAAGCTCGTGAAGACACCCCACATTACTCACGGTTCATAGTAGAGATAGCAATTCTTTGGGAAGTAATGACCAATTGAATTTGGAACTTGGTGTGCCTGAGAAGTGAGTGCACTATAAGGAGGAGCCCATGCCTCCAAGCTCCTAGACTGTCTGCTATGGATTTGCGTGGCTGGATTTTATTATCCTAGTGGGGATTCAGTAGATATCATCCTTGCCAACCTTAGGATTGTAAGGGTGTTTGTGCATTCATACTAGATTAAATTAGATTAAAATCATCTTTGTCTTGCGTGTGTGTGTTTATGCATTTTTACTTTGCCAAAAAAAAAACCAGAAAACATCAGAAAAACAAAAACAAAAAAAATTCCCCATCATCAAAACAGCAAAATCATCAAAAATTTGACAACCTGCGCATACATCCAAAATTGTTGCACATAAGATTCAGGTTACTGCGCATTTACATTTATCAGTGCGCATCTGTCAAAATTTGCTGCGCATATATCACACTGTCCTGTGCATTTGTTGCTGTGCATTTACAACAAAGAGCATTCCCACAGGCTTTTGGAATTTCAAAATCACTTTTTCAGATACCCATTTTCGTCCTTAGTCAGATTTTGAAAAAAAAAGTTGAGTTACATAGACCTCTGATTTCTAATTTGACCACTTTCATCATTTTCCATCATCATTCTCTTCTCAAGAATCAACAAGTCACTTTCTTCCAATCTTAAGATTTTCAGTGTGGTGTTGAAGATTTACCTTATCTATCAGACTTTGATCTTGGTGAGTTTATCATATCAGGATATATCATCCTTAACCATCAAGCTTACTTAGATTATTGTTTCTTGACCCCAATTTTCAATACTTATCATATCTTTTCTACCAATCATTCTCCATATCTTTTTATCAAGAATCTTTCTTTTCCGCAATCAATTTCATCTGTTTTATGGTTCAAACTCGATCTTAGAAACTCAAACAACCTATTAATCCAGAATCCCTAGACAAAATGGAAGGCAATAACAGCAATGATGAGAATCCTTGGCCCAAATAGCCTCCTAAGAAAACTAATCCTCTCACATTTGATGACGAACCTACTGATGAGGAACTTAGGGATGTTGCACAAGATCCTAAATTTTTACAAGTCATGGAACGACTCATAGGCTTGGATAAAGAGATGTATTTCCTCATGCTTGCTCAACAAGGAGCTAAGTTACCAAGTGATTTTGATGTTACCAATCTTAGAGAACCAACTCCTACAAAAAATCAAGATATCCTTAAAGGTTCTCAAGATCCTCATGGAGCAAAGGAAATCAATCAACAATCCAATGTCTCTCAAATCAATCAACAATCCAATGCATCCCATAGTGATCAACAACAAGATGTTTTTCAAAATAATCAGCAATCCAATGATCCTCAACATACTCAATAGTATAATGTTTCCCAAAACCCGCAAGGAAACACATTATCTTTGGATCCCGTCCTACAACAAATCTAGATGCTTCAACAAAAAATTCGTGATATCCAAACTGGATCATCAACTAAGAAGTATTCTTTGGATGATATATGTCCTTATCCTTTTGATAAGAATTTAGCAATGATTCCATTCCCTCCTCATTTTGAGGTACCAAAATTTGACAAATACAAAGGGAATTCAGATCCACAAGACCATATTCATGAGTTTTGTGCTTCTTGTATTGAAGTTGCTCACAATGACACTTATCTTATGTGACTATTTCCACGAAGTTTAGGAGGACAAGCCATGGAATGGTTCTCTAAAATTCCCCCCGGCATTAAATCTTTCAATGAGCTTCTTGACAAATTTGTGACTCATTATTCATATAACATCAAACATGAGGTCACTATGCTTGATCTTTGCAATGCACATCAAAAGAATGGAGAACCTTTCCTTACTTTTTTGCAAAGATGGCGTCAATTATTTTCTAAATATCCATGAATGATTCCTGAACAAGAAAAGATGGATATTTTTGCGCATAACCTTACACTAGAAATGAGTTATAGGTTACAATTGCAATGTCCACCAAATTTCAATAAGCTCATAGAAAATGGTATCAAGATTGAGGAAGCCATGGTCCGAAAAGGTGAGATAAAACTTTATTCCAAAGACAATGCTGGATCCTCAAATTTGAATTCCAACACTTATAATTCCAATTCCAACAATGACAAATCAAAATATTGGAATAAAAACAAAAACATTGTCAATGATGGAATTGTTGATAATCGTAATGTCCAACCGACAAAACCTCTCCTAAATCTCACAAGTACGACCAACACTACTCAAGCTACATACAAAAATCAGTCAGCAAATCAAAATACCAATAAGGATTCATCTAAACCAAGATTGCCGTTTATCTCACCTCGAAGAAACTTTACTCCTTTAGGGGAATCTCTCAAATTAGCATTACGGAAGTTAATCACCAAGAAACTCATCACGCTTCCTGAACCGAAAGACTATGAACCTAGAGCGAAGCCTTCTTGGTGGAATGGAAATGATTATTGTGAATTCCACAGAGGAAGAGGATATACAACCAATGAATGCCAATGGCTTAAAAATGTGATCCAAGACTTAATCAAAAGTGGTGAAATTAGTGTTGACAGACATGTCTCGAATGAATCAAATATGGCCTTCAAAGATCCACTTCCTGAGCATGAAAAGGGAGGTTCTTCCAACAATAAGGGTGACAACCAAGCCAATTATAATAACACACCCTATAGATATGTTGGTAACATTTCTGACCATCATCCTTCTACATATTATGCCAATGTCATTACCATAAAGGGAAAATCAAAGAGTCAACCAATCCATGCTACTACTCGTGCTCAAGCCAAGGTTACTCTCCAAGGAGTCCAATCTAAACCAAGCACTACTCACAACAAGTCCATTTATGTTCCAAAGTCCATACCCAATACTTCCAACTAGTAAAATCTTTTGGAACAGCTCAAAAAGACACCGGCCCAGATATCCATCTTAGAGCTTTTGCATCTTTCTCCATCTCACAAAGATATCCTTGAAAAAGCTCTCTTAGAGACCCAGGTTCCAACAACTCTAGATCCTGATCAATTTCAAGCTATGGTGGGCCATTTAACAACCCCACATTATTTTTCCTTTACTAAAAATGATGATTTAGCCATTACCCAACCTCATAATGCTCCTTTACATATTGAAGTCCTTGTCCAGAATCACAAGATTAAAAGAGTATTAATAGATGGGGGAGCTGGTTTGAATATTTGCATGTTAAAGTTGGTCCTTGCATTGGGATTTTCTGAGAATGCCATTGATCCAAAGAAGAAAATCACAATAAAAGCCTATGATGAGGAAGAGCGATCATGCAAGGGGTCCATTGTTCTTCCAATTAGTATTGGTCCTATTGTCAAAGATGTATCTTGTCAAGTTCTGGACATGGATCTTGCTTATAATATTCTTTTGGGAAGACCATGGATTCATTCCGTGCAAGCTATGCCATCAACTTGTCATCAATGTATAAAATTCCCTCACAATGGTCAGGAGATCACTATCAAAGGAGATTCCAATCCTTTTCAATATTGTAGCAATGTGAAGATTTTTGATTCTTTGGTTCCCAATAATCATACTGGATCTTCTGTAACTACACCTGGTGACCCTGGTAATATAGCCTCAACTTCTAAATCAGATGGGATCAAGATAGATATCAAAGAAAGAAGTATGGGAGAATATACTTTAGGTCAAGCTCTTTGTATCACTGAGTTACCTTTATCTCCTAAATCATATGGTAGGTCTTTGATCACTAAACAACAATCAGAACCCCCTTCCACACTTGTTTATAACACATTTATAAGTGGGGGCACAATATCCAAAGAGGTAGCTAAGCGTAATACAAATTATTGGCTTAAGATACAGAAGATTGAAGAGGATATTAAACATGATTATATATCACCTAATGTCTATGGAAAAGGGTATACTTTGCTACAAAAGATGGGATATCAAGGTGCTGGACCTCTAGGGTTACAAAGAGAAGGTGTTATAAAACCAATTTTGCAAAATCCCAATTATCAAAGAGACACTACAAGATTAGGATATAAAGGAGAAGGACCACAAGAAACAAAAGGAAAAGCAACAATACCACCTTTTCATGAGACATCTAAAGCTCCTACCTTACAATTTAGAAAGCATGGTATGTATGTAGATCTAGAGAAACAAAGGATAGCTCAAAGAATCATTGATAGACTTGAAGATAATGATGATTCTGATTCTAATGATTATGAATGGGATTCCTTATCTGATGGTATTAAAGAAATAGGAGTCGATGTTGTCCATCAATATAGTAACGATTATCATGAGGGTGAGAGTTCAATGAGTGACTCACTAGGATTGGTCCCACGTAATACTACTTGTGTTGATCATGAGTGAAGTGAGCATTATCTTGTGACAGATGATTCAGATGAGAGTATGGAAATAGACCTCGCTGATACTATCATAAACCTTGACAACTTTTCCATCAATACCATCTCTGCCTTTGAAACCAACCCAAATGATCCAATGCCCCTTGTCCGTCCTGACCTTATTGATTGGGATTCTCCTGATCACCCAGAACTTGATGTCTTCCATCATGATGACATGATCATTGATTATCTTGGTATCAGGGATCATTTACCACCAGGGGATCACAAGTCAGGATTTCTGATAGAACTCAATGACATGGCCTATTTTGGAGAGAGTGCCAATCCTTTCAGTCATAAAAATATAAAAAGAATCAGCAGATCTAATGGTGAAAACCACTCAGTGGCAGTATTAGATCTAAACATAGTAAAAAGAAAAGACACATCTAATGGTGAAAACCTCTTTGAGGTGCCTGACGATGGAAGGATTGACACTCTTCCTAACTATCTTGATCAAGAGCAATCTACCATTCTTATAGAACCAATAGTACCACTTAACATTGGAACAGAGGAGTCTCCCCACATCCTCAAGGTAGCAGCATCCTTGACAGAATCAGAGAAAGAAGCTTTTGCAAAATTCTTCAGAGACCGACAAATCAACTTTGCTTGGTCCTATGCTGATATGCCTAGTTTGGACCCCAATCTCATTATGCATCATCTATCTATCAAACCAAGTGTAAAACCAGTTAAGCAAAAGCTCTGCAAAATGCATCCTCACATTGCTCTAATGGTGAAAGAAGAATTGAAGAAGCTCCTAGATGTTGGATTCATTGGGGCTATTAATTATGCTGAGTGGATTTCAAATATTGTTCCAGTTTCAAAACCAGACAAGTCTATCAGAATTTGTATTGATTTTCAAGATCTAAATAAACTTGTCCTAAAGATGACTTCCCTTTGCCAAATATTGATATGATTGTTGACCTAACAGCTGGGCATGAGATGTTATCATTAATGGATGGATTTTTTGGCTATAACCAAATCAAGATTGCGCCAGAAGATCAGGAAAAAATTGCTTTTACTTGTCCGTGGGGTACATACTGCTAGAATGTAATGCCTTTTGGCCTCAAAAATGCTGGAGCAATTTACCAAAGAGCCATGACCATGATCTTCCATGATATGATGCATACCATCATGGAAGATTATGTTGATGACATTTTAGCAAAATCCAAAGATAGATCTGGTCATTTGAGAGTGTTAGATAGAATATTCACCTGGATGGAAAAATATCAGATTTGACTCAATCCAAAGAAATGTGCATTCGGGGTCACATATGGAAAATTGTTAGGGTACATTGTCTTAGCTAAAGGAATCAAAGTAGATCCAGAAAAAGTTAAAGCAATATTGGAGATGGCTTCCCCCACTAACATCAGTCAGCTAAGATCTTTACAGGGGCATCTACAATCCATCCGAAGATTTGTTTCTCAACTAGCAGATCGCAGCCATCCCTTTCAACATTTGCTACATAAAAATATCTTATTCCAATGGGATGATAAGTGTGAGGAAGCTTTCAACAAAATCAAGCAGTATCTAGCGAATCCTCCAACTCTGATGTCACCAATTCTTGGCAAGCCACTCTTGCTCTACATTTCAGCCACGATAGCCTCACTAGGTGCTCTTCTCGCTTAGCAAGATCATGAAGGAAAAGAAAAAGCCATCTACTACATCAGTCGCACTCTAGTGGGATATGAGTTAAACTATTCCCCTATTGAAAGAGAATGTTTGGCTATCGTCTTTGCTTTACAAAAGTGGTGACATTACATGTTGTCACATTCTACTTAGCTTATTGCAAAGATTGATCCTTTAAAGCATTTGTTAAGCAAGACTACATTGACGGGCAGGTTGGCTAAGTGGGTCATGCTACGTAGTGAGTTTGATATTGAATATGTAGATAGGAAGGCTATTAAAGGTCAAGTGATCATAGATCAACTAGTTGATGCTCCATTAATGGATGACCACCCTATACACATCAAGTTTCCTGATGCTCATATCTTAGCTTTATCTACACAAACATGGAAATTATACTTTGATGGCTCATACACTCAATAGGGTTCAGGAGCTGGTATACTTTTTATCACGTCATAAGGATACACTATTCCAAAATCTTTCAAGTTGTTATTTCCTTTCACTAATAATGTAGCAGAATATGAGGCTTTGCTGATTGGGTTAAAAATGGCTTTACAATGGAATGTATCTGAAATAAATGTCTATGAAGATTCTCAGTTGATTGTTAACCAGGTTAATGATGATTACCAGACCAAAGATGATAAGTTATTGCCATATAAATGTATGGTGGATGACTTTAAAAAGTAGTTCTCTGTCATCACTTTTGAGTAGATTCCTCGGCATGAAAACAAGGCTGCTGATGCCATGGCAACGATTGCTTCTTTATTTGATATCGAAGATACCAAGGCCCATTTTGAGTTCTTGGTGGAATCCCTGACTTTTCCTACATATGATGACCCTGATATGAGTATTATATGTCATCTGATTGGACATGACTCCCCAACCTATGGAAAGATCTATTCTTACCTCAAAGATAACACTTTACCTCCTAACCTATCCCGCAATCAAAAATGAACTTTTCTCCGCCAAACCTCCCACTATATTTTAATATCCAACACCCTTTATCGGTGAGGTTTTGACAGTACTCTCCTGTGATGTCTCAAACATGATGAAGCTCAACTTTCCTTATGGGATGTACATGAAGGTATTTGTGGGACACATTTGAGTGGTCCCTCTTTGGCTAAGAAACTCATGCGTATGGGTTATTATTGGCCTACCATGGAAGAAGATTCCTTTCATTTTGCTAGGGCATGCAAGAAATGTCAGATACATGGAAACCTTATTCATGCTCCAACACAAGAGTTACATCCTTTTACAACTACTTTTCCATTCATTTGGTGGGGACTTGACCTCATGGGTGCTATCAATCCTCCATCTTCCAATGGTCACAAATGGATCCTCACTGCCACAGAATACTTTACTAAATGGATTGAGGTCGTTGCATTGATTACCACCATAGGGAAACAAATATCCATGTTTATCTTAAACTATATCATCTGTAGATATGGTATACCTATGTATCTCATTACTGATCATGGGAAATAGTTCCAAAATTAGGACATGGATGAACTATGTGCCAAATTCCATATCACCCACAACTATTCCACCATCTACTATCCCCAAGGAAATAGCCAAGCTGAGGCATCAAACAAAACAATTGTTAAAATCCTACAAAAGATTGTCAATGACGTTGGCCGTGACTGGCATCTCCAACTTAATCCTACCTTATGGGCTTACCACACCTCCATCTGTACTCCTACTAGAGCCACTCCATATTCCCTTGTCTATGGATCTGAAGCAGTCCTGCCCCTCGAGGTCAAGTTGCCTTCACTTCGTGTTACTCTTAAAGATTTAATTCCTGATGAAGAGTATAGAGTTGCACACTTGACTAAATTGGACCTCCTAGATGAACGTTGTCAGCGCGCCTATGATCATTTGAAAGTTTATCAGTAGCATCTATCCCATCAGTACAATAGAAAAGTAAAGATTAGAGACTTTCAGTTGGGTGACTTAGTCCTTTGAGAAAATCCAAAGAATCAACAACACCGTGAAAAGAAGGGCAAGCTCGAACCTAATTGGTTAGGACCTTTTATGATTATAACAGTCTATGGTTCTAGAGCTTATCAGTTATCTACACCTGAAGGGGATCCCTTGGATGAACCTCTTAATAGTATCCATCTCAAGAAGTTCTATCCCTAAAACCCCAATGCAAGGGGCATGTATATAGGCTGTATATATATATTCTGTAAATAAAATAAAAAAATACTAAAAAAAATCATAAAATCAAAAGAAAAACTGCAATAAAAGCATATGGTGAAAACCTGAAAATAGGCGCTATGTGTGACAAGTTAGCTCCTCTATCTATTAGGCTTCTTTTAGTGTGTCCATTCATTGTATATATCCATAATAAAATGGTTAGTCAGTCCTCATCCCCACTATGTATATATCATAATAAAATGGCCAATTCATGCACCATTCCTTGTATTTATCCATAATAAAATCCCATCATAGGTTGATCTTTTGTCATGGTCTTCATCCTAGTCTTGTTGTGTCTTTCTTCATCCATAAAAAGTCAGTCCATCACCTAGCTGGGGGCATGTCCTTGACCTAGTTTGGGAAAGTGGATCTATGATAGTCATGACTCTTAGAGGACATAATGGAGTTATTTTCACCAGGCAAGGAAAAATGCAATCAAATGTTCTTTCACAATGGTATCTTCGTGCTGAATCCAAATCTATGATCTATTCTTCGAAACGTGACCACTTATCTATATATCTTGACTATACATCATCACTTGAATTGATCAACATGTCCTACATCAATCTTTTTGGAAAAAGAAATGTATATTCATGACAGACATGTTAGAATGGTTTGTTGTAGATTATGCATTCATATCTGGATTTCATTGTTATCATGTTTCCTATGCTATTCTGGGATATCTTTTGACATGAGTTAGAAAATCCCATATGTCATTAATTAGAATAGCCAAGATGGGGCATGGTATTTTCTTTGATTTCTATTTGTGGGGTATTTTCCAATGAAATCAAAGGAACAAGTAATTGGGGTGTCTGTGTATAAGTGCTTTCATCCAGTTCATAGTATTGACAACATACAAATCATGTTGTTCTAACAAATGCTATTTATGGTGATACGCCATCGCATACCTTGACTCCAAATATTTGTTCCCCAATGGAGGGGGGAATATTCCTTGTCTATTATGCAAATGAAACTCAGGTCATCTCAGTTCAATTATACCTAGATGCTTGTCAAGTTTGCAATATTAAACTCCATGCGAAAAGTGCTCAGGTCATTCTGGTTTAATTATACCATAATGCTTGCATTTTCTTGCAACATAACGAGCTCAATGATGAAAATCAAATTCCAGTTATTATGAAGTTCTAAGATGTTACATGAAGTTGTGGAGATACTCATTTCATATTTCATTTTGCATTGCATTATACCATCTCCTAGATTTGCATATCAGTGCTCCTTTTATAGAGATTTATAGGTTACCTTTCTTATTAGGTTATCTGTTCTCTTAGTCTATTCTTCTTATGTTAGATACATTGTTATTTAAGTTGAGGACATTTGGACAACCAAACATATTATGACTTTTTGCATTTAACACTTAAATCATTTAGAGACATATGTTATCTTCATTAGGAGTGTTCATTTATATATAATTTGGTCATTTATTATAGCTATCGTTTCATTTCATTTTCTTTTATCATGTTATTTTTTATTACATTTAAATCATCTTAGATTCATTATCATTTATTACATTAGACATCATTTGCATTATATCATTCATTTATTATTCATTATCCACATTGTTCATCACAATATTGCATTGATAATCACATAGCATTAGTAAATTCATTTAAGACGTGCATTTATGTCACCATCATATGATTATTAACCATTAAGCATTAACAATATAAATCATTTTGCATTCTAAGATATATATTTTATGCATAAGAAAGTACATCATCACATCCTGCATATGTCAGTACGCACATGTATATAAATCATCAAAGTAAATCATGATAGAACTGCATCACATACAATCCATAAAACAACAAAAATATCTAAATGTCCAATGATATAAATCAATAACAATGTGTCCATAGTCAGTATCTATCAAGTCAAAATATAATGATACAATGAATCATAATGATACAACAGTGTATACAATGATCTCTCACAATCTATGAACCACTGCCTCTAGACTCTGTCTGTCACTGTCTACGGGATGCAATGTGGCCCTGTGCTACTACACTCCCTGATGCTGAGGATCCACCTTGACCTCCTAAACTTGTCAGTGCTTTGGGAGGACATGATGATACCCCTCCACTACCAGTTGGTGCCTGTCGCTCATATGCTGCTGATCTGATGCCAACTGAGCTCTCTCTATAGCTCCTAATCCACTGATCTCTCGGGACTGCCTGTCTGTATGCCTCTCGCTAGTATGATATCTCCTTCCAGGCATGTATCATGGCTCTCATGATATCCCCATGGGGACCTAGGTCCTCTGTCCTTTGTAACTCATCTAGTAGCATATTTGACTCCCTGAGTCTCTCAATAGCTGAATCTCTCTCTGCCCACAACACATCCATCTGTCTGCCCATCCTCTCAATCTGTCTCTCCAGACCTACAACCCGGTCTGCCTCTACCTAGGTAACTGCTAGTCAGACTAGCAGTGTGTCAATATCAGGCTCCTCCTCTATAGCATCTCTATGTAAATAGGGATCCTTTCCCCCGATGTCCATGTTTACCTACTCATCCTGTGCCTGTATAACTGGTATCTATACTGCAGCAACTGGTATATATACTGCAGCAACTGGTCTCTGTACCTAAGTGACTGGTACCTATAATGGCACTCCTATAGCTGGTTGTGCTGGCTATGCTGGAGGCTATCTCCATCCCTATCCTCTCTGCCTCACTCCACCTGCCCTCATCCATGGGCCAACTCTCCCTCCATCTCTGCCACCATCTCCACCACCTCCATCTCCTCCTCCATCTCCTCCTCTCCCTCATCCCCTCCTATCTTGACCTCATCACCTCCCTAGACATCTATCTGCTGGATCTCTCTCTAGAGGTCTCACTGCTAGATCTGTAATCCGTGGCACAGGATGATCTCTCAAAAATTGCTCTAAATCCGTAGTCATCCCAGGGTTAACCACTGTCTATCTCATGGACCATGCCTGGAATGGTGCATCCAAAAACTCCTACCGCGTAACATCAAATGATGACATGGGCCCCCAATCTTGTCTCTCCTGATGTGTCCATGCAAACTCGGTCACTCCCTGAGGCATACCCTGTATCCTACCAAACTGTCGCAAAACCTGGCTAACCAGCTGTCTCTCAATAATAAAGGGCGTCTGCCCTATCAACCATCGCACCTCAAAACAAAAACCAAGCTACCGCTCATCATCCCATGGCTCACACCCTAAGTAGGGTCTCCATGTCACTGTGTCTAGTGTGTCAAAAGTGTAGTGCCAAAACTCTAAATGTCCCAGTTTTGCCTGAGACAAAATTGAGGAGTACAAATGAATATAGGGTTATCCTGCACCCCGAAATCTAATAGCTAATGGTCTCATCACTGCAATATGCTCCCATGCCCAAACATGGAGCAGTGTCACCCTTGCTGATAGAGATGCACTCCCATGGTACACCACCTGATGTAAATCATGGTATAGGTGTGCTAATAAACACACCCCCTAAGCAAATCGGGTCCCTTCCATCACCCGTTGTAATGTTCGGCCCCACCCAACTGCAAATCCGTGTGACCTTCGATTAGGGCATATGAATCCCCTAATCACACCTACTAGAACCACTGGAAGAGGGTCATATAAGTTGACCATATCCTCCCAGCTAATCTCCCCATCCTCTATGTCCTCATCACCAAAGATGGCTCTGCACTCTGTGACTCCGCCATGTCGATCGTACTGCACTAACTCTCTTGTGATGGGAAGCTGGAGGATGCGATATACATCCTCTAGTGTCATTGTCATCTCCCTTGTTGGAAGATGGAATGTACTTGTCTTTGAGTGCCATCTCTCAGCTAATGCGGTCATCGTGCTCAGATTTGCCCAAATCTTGGGCATGTAAATCATATAGTAAAGTCCCGACGCTCCTATCACTAGTCTCTCTACCTCTGATAATGCTGGTCTCAGGTTCTATGTGACAAGATATCTCTCTCTCATGACATCAGAACATCTGTGATGTCCTATTTTATTCAACAACAATAAACCTATCAGATTTTGATAAACTAGTCTATCAATCTATCTATCCTATCATATCAATTTTAAACATGTTTATCATGTGTTTCAACAGATGATTCTATCAATTGTCTATTTTAGACTGGCTAACTAGCGAACATGCTACAATGTTGCCAATCTTGATCAAATCGATCACAATCAACCACTGACAGATCAAATCAGCTTATCGACATCAAGTTTGACCTAATTGCCTATCTATTATGACCAACTTCTACCACCTAAACATATGCGTAGCATTGAAACATGCATGCACAACTTTCTTTCACATTTGTGCAGGTTTTTATCGATGCGCAGTCTTCTTCCACATTTGCGTAACATTTATCGACATTTGTGCAACTTTAAACATATGCGCTATTTTATTGACCATTTGCGCAGCTTTTCATAACACATGCGCAACAAGTACCTATGCGCACTTTTGTTTCATGCTTGCACAACACTACCATTCTCCTAGTATGAATGTGCACTTCTCCTTAACAGATGCACAAAAAATTTGAATTTCTGTGCAAACATCTCAAGTTGTTGTGCATTGATGCGCCGAAACTGTGCATTCATTTTCAGCTACGAAAACTAAAATTTTCTAAGCTAATTCTATCATTTGATCTACCCTAAACATGCTAAAATTCTACATTCACATACATCAAGTCATGGAATTACAAAGCAGGTGTATACACCTAAAAATGGTCACCTAGACTATTAGCCCCCATTTGCTAAATCATCAATTGCTTGTTCTTGATCAAATCCTTGTCCTATCATTTATTCGATTATTTTCTATGGGCTAACCATTTTATCCTAAGTCTTTATTTATTAAAAGGAATATTTCCTCCCCTTTTAATAAATAAAAAGCCCCCACTTTTCCTCTTATCCTAAGTTGCACAAATAAAGCATTATTCTTATTTTATAAAAAGAGAAAAGTACTTTTTGTCTCATATGGACACAAAAGTCAACTCTTATTTTCCTATTGGAGGATACTTGTGCACACGGATTGCTCCTCTTTCAAGCTCCACTGTTGATTAAATCTTTTGCCTCTTAATCTCCATGGTCCATTTCTCCTCATTTCCTATAAAAGAAGAGCTCTCTTCTTCATTCTATATCCCCAACTTTTTATGCTATTGTTATGCTACAGGTTTTCTAGGTCATCTTGGCGCTTTTGGAGATATTCTTGCATCTAGGGTTTGAAGATTTGGAGCATTTTTGGAATTCATCTTAGATCTTCATCAACACTCTATCTTCTTGTCTTCATTCTTGCATCATCATGGCTTTCTTGCTTCATAGTTAGATTTCATTTCTTGCATCTTTCATTTTCATAGCTTAGCTTGCATTGTACTTTCATTTCCATAGCTTAGCTTGCATCTTCATTCTTAGCTAGCTTACATTGCATTGCATTTCATTTGATTCTTGAGGATATTGGCATTCTTTCCCTTGTCTTCATTGAATCTCCCATTGCATGGTTTACTAGCAAGGTTATTGGCTAAATAGCTCTAGCTGAGAGCATTCTTAAAAACCCTTGCACTCCATGCCTAGGGAGCTATGGATTGATTTGTGAGGGCTCATTCTTGAGTTTTCTTGCATGTAATGATCCATAAAAGTGTGACACATTTATAGCACATATTTTTGGTGCCCACCGTGGGGCAACCCACCTCTTGCATGCTGGTTTTGATTATTTTTGGAGCTAACCCTTGTGCAGATTTGTTTGGAGATGAAAAAAACTCTAGATTTGAAAGATTTGACCATATCTCCCAAACAGCTTGGTGTTCTGGTCTGAAAATTTTTTTGTAGGTTGGTGACATATCAGAAAACCTCCAAAAAAAATTTCATAATTTTCGGAGCTAATTTATATTTTTTATGGTTTTTTCTTTATTTTTCATAAAAAATCAATTTTTGGCGCAAATCAGCATATTTTTTAGAAATTTTTATATTTCTAGAAAGGTCTTCAAATTATACAGGGGGTCCATTCACTATGTTTTTAATTTAGAAATCATATCATAGCTCATTTGGTTGATTTATAAAATCTGGTCTGTTTTAGTAAAATGGCTCTCTAGGGCACAAATGAAGAGATTTTTCTGAAATTTTTATATTTTTGGAAAGCTCTCTATTTTTTGACAAAGGTCTTTTTTCTGCACTTTGAGTTTAGGGTCCGAATTCATGTGGTAAAGATCAGATCTTGTTGACTAGGTCAAATGCAAAAAAAATAAAATTTTGTGATGGGTATGCACTTGTTTTTCATTGTTCATTGCATGATATGAGTTATCATTTGGATTATTTGCTGGTTATCATTGCTCCTAACAATTTATTTTCAGATCTAACCTTAGGGTTTGCATAAATTGGATATATATTGCATATCTTGTTTGCTTGTTCTCTTATCAAGTTGTGGTTGTAGGTGCTTCTTGCTTGAAATTTGCTAAAATCGCATGTCAAAGAGGGCTACTAATGGTTTTTGCAGGGCTTCCCTAAGCATAAAAAAACCAAATCAAGTGCTTGTTTAATTTATTTCTTTATTAAGTGTGGCATATACTAGTTGTTTCATTAGGCACTTAATACTTTGTGAAAAGAATCTTGGGGTGGTAGGAAAAGTATGCTCTTCACCTTTAGGTGAATCAGAAAATCTTGACCCATCTTGAGGTTTTGGAAGCAAAGGGGTAATTGGATCTTGTTTGGTGTGTTTGGGAGAAGTTTTTGAGATAGGGGAGTATGCTTTTCACCCTTGTGGTGAATCAAAAACCTTGAACCTCAAGAATTAATCCACTCTTTGTTTAGCTTAAGATCCTTTAGCGGGCCTGCTCTTGAGCAATCAAGAGGAACGACCCAAGTGGGGACAACCTTGTCATTATTTTCCTTGGTGGCGAGTGATTCCAACTCACTATAATCTCAAGGCTATCGAGGACACAAAACCTTGGTAGACATAGTACTTATCTTCGCTTGATGTGAGTAACTTGTGGGATTGTGACCATGAGGAAAGCATTAAGCAAGAATGCTTAAGCTACTCTTGAGGCCGCGAGGTCCTAGTCCTTTATGAGGAGCAAGAGGGGTGCTATGAACGGAATCTCTTACTACGAACCATTAGATAGAGGCCACCTTATTTTAGCCGCTTAGCTTCTTGGTGCAAGGATTGATCCAAGTGGACTTACCCGGATCACCCCAAGACACTCACCATATGTGTTCCTTTGGTTGTGTCTTTGACACTTCCATGACAACACCAATATCTCTTGTGGGTAACCACTTGGTGTGAGGCAAGGGAGCATCAATTTGTGGGCCACGTTGTTAAGTAATGAGCCTTGTCCTTCTAGGTAGTAATTGCTTGAATTGTCTTCGATTTTGCTATACCAATGTAAACCTTCTCAACATTCAAACAAACGGTAGCATTCATAAGGTTCTCTATTTTGATATCACAAGTGCTTGTCTTTGCAAGGTTGCTTTTGCCCTTGTTTCAAGTGTTCTATGACATGTTTGATCCCATACTGTTTGCAAACCTGTCTTTTATCTATTGCTACTGCTTGTCAAACTGAGAAATTGCACTATTCAATCTACAAATTTGGTCCAAGTGCTTCAAAACTGAGTTTTTCACGTTCACTGGTCAAGAGTCATATGATATTGAAGTATCCTTGCATACCCTCAACCAAGAATCCTGAGTCATTTCTACTGTCTTGTCATTGCTACAATTCAGAGTTGCTAAACTTGCACTTTAACCTGCTGTAGAGTGTCCTTTTCTGTTCTTACCTGAAACTGGTTTGTTACTTACATGTTTAGATTTGTTCTAGACTGAAACAAATGAGCTAAAACTATTGGGTTTGAGTTTAACGAATGCTACTCTTGATCACTTGTCGCATCACGGTTACCTCTCTAGCTACTTGCTTATTGAGCTTTTTGCTCGTTGCTCGGCTTTAGTCAATTGATTGCTGTAAGTGCTTGAGCACTTTTGATGAGCCATCTCTCTATTATTCTACCTTGACAAGTGATCTTTATTAGCTTTTCTTATCTCATATCTGAGAAACTTTGTCTCATTCTATTAGTCAACCAACATCTCTTTTCATGCCGGTTACAACTTGGTCTCAGTTTGAGTAGGAGAATCACCCTTCATTCAATTATACACAGTTACCTTCTCCAACTAGACGTTCAAAAGCACCCATTAGCAACAACAGTTCTAGTTCTGACCAATCTAAGGATTCTAAGGCTACTCCGTGGTACAAAGGAGGTTTCCTCTTTTCCGCATTCAAGACCCCCAAAAACACAAACAGTGTCTCACTCACTTTGACTGAACAAGAAAAATTTCAACTCTTGCAAGAACACTTTGAGCGTAAGGATAATCAAGCGCGCTTAGACAAAGAACACAATCAACAAAGGATGGATGCTGCTAGGTGCATGGCTTATAGAGGGACATTTCATGAGCAACCTGAGACTAGTAATCATGAGCATAGACCTCTTTTTAACAATGGCAACAATGACAACAACACGCCACCAAGATCTCCTCCAAGGCCAACTTTTGCTATGCCTTCTTCACCACCTAGACCTCCTCCCTCTCAACATGAGGCAGAGGTTAATGATGAGATTTCTAGTGAGGATCTTATGAGATGTGAACAAGATGTGGATTTCCAACGAATGATGCATAAGCTTTTAGAGCGTAACGACGATCAATATTTTCAATATATGACTTCTAGAGGATACAAGCTTCCTCCCGGCTATGATGTCAGACAAATTGTCCAACAAAGAGTACCAATTGAATTGGAAGTCCTTCAATAAGAATTACGTCAGACAAATCAACACCTTACCCAAATGGCAATAGAAAGAGAGCCTCCAAAGGCCTCTTTTGTAGAATCAATTTGTGCTCTTCCTTTTGATAAAAGTCTATACATGGTCCCATTTCCTAGGGATATTGAGGTTCCCAAATATGACAAGTATGATGGAAATGGTGATCCCCATGACCATGTGCGTCACTTTTATGCTCTTAGCATGGACTTTCTTCACGAAGACACATTTCTGCTACGATTATTTCCTCAAAGCTTAAGAGGACAAGCTTTAGAATGGTTTGCAAAGTTGACACCTCCTTTGAAGACTTTTGATGAGTTGGGTATGCGCTTCACACAACATTATTCTTACAACATCCAACAACCTATCATTGTGATAGATCTCGGTAATCTAAGACAACATCAAGGTGAGCCATTTGCAACTTACTTACAATGTTGGAGGTCATTGTATTCTCGATATCCTTGTCAGCTACCTGAAAGAGAAAAGATTGACATTTTCGTCAACACACTTGTGCCTGAGCTATTTTATGATCTAAGGAAGCAACTGTTCTCCTCCTTCCATGACATGGTTGAAAGTGCATATCGGATTGAGGATGTAGCTATAAGAAAAGGGGATATTGTTATTAATAAAGATGCTAAAGGCAATGGCAAAGACAAGAACAAACCTTGGAATAAGAACAAGTATGTTGTTAATAATGGGGTTGTTGATGCTCCTAAAGTTAAAGAGCCCGCTTTCAATCTCTCCAATGCTATCTATGCAGCAAAAACACAAGAAGCTAGCAACACTCACAATGCTCCTAAACCTCAATATGCAGATAAGCCTAAGAAGTCATTTCGAAAGCGAGTCTATAACAAGTTGGTAGAACCTTACGATGTGATCCTTAAGACTTTGGTTGACAATGGATATCTTACACTTCCTGATAAACTTGGTAACTGGGATCCGATAAATAAGCCCGATTGGTGGAGAGAGGATCATTACTGCCATTATCACAGAAACAAGGGACATCCAACAGATAATTGTTTTAGGCTTAAGGATGATATTCAGGATCTTATTGAGAACGGCACAATCTCCACTAATGGCTTAACTAAAAATTTTGATCACACAGCTTTCAAAGATCCTCTACCTAAGCATGATAAGGGAGAAACCTCTCAAACACATAAGAAGAATCATGATGCCAAGATCAATTACACGTATCCTTCTAATACGCTTGTGATTAACATGGTAGAGCCCATTGAGAGTGTTCTAATGATGAGGTCTCAAGATGATAATAACACCAATCATGGTAAGCCAAAGTTAGTCTTGCAAACACGTGGTAGTTCATCTTCCCGAAGTGAGACACTGAATGCTGTTACTAGGGGGCAAGCCAAGATTGTCCTTAAAACTGCGCAAGATCCCAAGCAAGCTTTGCCTTCCAAACAAGTGGCTCCTTCAGCCACCCCTAGCTATGATCTTGTCCAACATCTACAAAAGACACCAGCATAGATATCTATCCTTGAGTTGCTTTGATTATCCCCTTCGCATAGAGAGATTCTTGATAAAGCTCTACATACAACATGTGTTCCCAATGACATTGATCCAGAGCAATTTCAGGCTATGGTCAACCACATTTCATCTCCGCTATCTCTCTCCTTTTCTATAGAAGATGACATATCTATTGCTCACCCACATAATCTAGCTTTACACATTGAAGTTCTAGTCTACAATACCCGAGTCTGCCGAGTCCTGATAGACAATGGTGCAGGGTTAAATATTGTTTCTTTCAATGTCATACAAAAATTGGGTTTGTCAGAATTGGCTGTGGATTCCAAGAAGAAGATTACTATAAAAGCTTATGATGAAGTGAAAAGATCTTCCAAAGGTCTTGTCACGCTGCCTGTCCGAGTGGGCCCTATCATGAAAGATATTAGCTTCCAAGTATTGGACATCCCACTCGCATATAACATTCTTTTGGGTCGTCCTTGGATCCATAACATGCAGGCTATTCCTTCCACTTATCATCAGTGCGTCAAATTTCCATACAATGACACTGAGGTTGTGATTCCTGGAGACCATACTATTGCTATCAATGCTCTTGCTGCTACTGAAAAATTTGTTCCTCATAATGAACCTTTTGTTGATCCTAGTACATCTCTAGCTACTGCTGAGAAATCACTTAAGATGATGAGCCTTGGTATGGGTGAATATAAACTGGGTTCTTTTGCTTCTATACCTATTTCTCCTAGGTCATATGGGAGACCTTCTGATCAGATGCAGCCTTCCACTTCTGCTATGGTGATCTTTGATACTTTTGTTCCTTCATCCGTTCCTTTAGAAGCAGAAAGAGAAGAACAAGCTATTCAAGAGTGGATCTATAGAAAGGATTCTAGAAATACTCCCATGCTTAGTAATTCAGACACAGATACAGATGAGTCACCGATACACACTATGGCTCAAATGGGAGATGATCTTCCTTCTACTTCACTCCTTTGGGGAGAAGAATGTATATCTACTGATGATATGGCTGAGGCCTCTATGTCTAGAACCTATGTGCCTAAAGAATCATTGCACTATGATAGACAACATCGCAACATTGCACGACTGCTACAAAGAGGTGATCTCTCACATAATGACATGAGTATCTCTACTTCTCGGCATCTTAAGCCTCTTCTAGAAGATCCTCCCATGATAGATATGGATGTTGATGTGGTTCATACCTCTTGTAACCCACCCGACGTAGTTGATGAGTCTTGTGTTGGATCTGATGAGTTTGTTCCCTGTATTGCCTTAGTGGACTACGTTGGTCCTCCTATGACGAATCTAGATCTAGCTACTTTTGGAGCCTACCCTATAGGCTCAACCTCTCTTGTTACCAAAGATGACATCCCTCACATAAATGCTATTGAACCAGTCACTCCATTTCATCTTGCATCAACACCTGTTACTTCTTCCACTAGCGAACTAGCAACAAAAAAGATTGAATCAGAAATCAAGCATCACAGTCATCAAGTCAAAAGAAAAGAGCAATGGTCAGATGGTGAAAACCACATTGTGGTGGTATCCGAACCTAAGAAAAGTAAAGATAAAAATTTGCTCAAAAATAATGACTCCAAAATAAAAGATGAGAAGTTGATTCTCTACAAACAAATGGTGCATTACTTCAAGCATGATCTCATAACTGTTATACTTCAGCCCATTCCTAAAGATGAGAAAAGAGTTGCTAATGCCTTGGTTACTTTGATATCCATCTTACAAATGAAAAAGCATAAATCTCACTTCAAGTTCCTGGTGGATGAATTACGCTATCCTGCTCACAAATCTTACAATCCTACCATCTTTTCATGTCTTCCACCTCATACTCCTCCGCGCCATTCTTTTCACCATCCCTTACACTTTGCCTTTGTCTCTGGTGGCTTGTATAGGAAGGGTCTAGATGGAACTCTCCTTAGGTGTCTAGAAATAGAGGAGTCAGAAAAAGTACTAGCTGAAATCCATGATGGCATATGTGGATCACATTCTAATGATCCTCCACTAACTCAGACATTGCTTAGGGCTGGTTATTATTGGTCGAATTGGTTGAGACCTCCTATCATCACAGCTGTAGCATTTGGGCCTGGGGCCTATCAGTTCTCTACATCAAAGGAAGTAGATCTTTAATGCCCGTTCCTATCTGGGGCATTCCTTGTATATACTTTATGATCCTGAAAAAATACCAAAAAAATTCATATATGATGCTGAAAAAAAACCTAAAAAGCATATAAAGTACTGAAAAAATGAGCATCCTAGTGAAAACCTAGCAATAGGCACTTTGATGTCTCACAAAAAAAATCAAAAAATATTCAAAAAATCAAAAAAATTGAAAAAGTGCCTTGGTGAAAACCTGGAAACAGGCACCTTGGTAGCAAAAATACAAAAAAAAAAATTTTATAAAAAGTCCTGAAAAAATTGCAATAAATCTATCAAGTGGTGAAAACCTGGAAACAGGCGCTGCTTGAGACCCTCTGCACCTATGTCTATCAGTCTTGCGTGGCGCTCATTCGCTCCACTTCTCGCTTTGCCTCTCCTAGCCTGGAATTGACTCTTGTCTTAGTCTAGGGGGCATATGTTGTTTTAAGCTTATCTTGGGTCTCTTTGTGCGTCTAGGTTTCTTAGGCACCTCACAAATGGTGTTTTTCAACACCACCCCAATGGTGTTTTTCAACACTACCCTTGCGTCGAGTGTTTCTCAACACTTATCAGATGTCCTACCTGCAGTCTAGTATGATGCGATATTTCTCATTTGCAGATGCAATACTCAAAGTTTGACTCTATGACCTACACACACGCACTTGACTTGCTGAGATTTATTTGAATTTATTTCTTTGCATGCTGTCTATGATCATTTCTTTGCTGAGTGGTCTCTCCCTGAGAAGTTTTTGATGATGCATAGCTAGAAGACTGAGGGTATGTGAACATGTTTTATTGCTTTTTCTGCTTGTGGGTATATTTTGTTGATCCTAACTGTCATGAGCATTTATGCTGGTCTTACTTGACACTGTGGATTGACAGGGTATTATCCTTGACTATTTTTGTGCAAGTGCATACTTGTAGCCATCTTGACTTTCCTTGTGTCTTGATGCAAGTATAATCTTGCTATATTAAACTTAGGTAATCTCACTGTGCTAGTCATCTTGACCTACATGTCTTTGATGCCTAGGTGAGATTTCCACATTCCTATCTGATAAAGATCATATTCATATTCACATAGTTATGCTAGTGTGTATTGTATGATCTTCCGACGCTACCAATAACGCTCGATGATGAATATTAGATGTCTATTGGCTTTGTAACCTTATAAGTAAACCACTTTTCATGTAGCTTGCATTTCTTAGGTTCATGTTAGTTTAGTTTTGCATCTTGCATATGGAGAGAGCTCTCCTTTCATTTTTCATGGACTTGTTAATCAGCTGCGCTCACCTTTCACTTCTTCCCGATCATGTCTTTCACTTTCTTGTCTTTCATCTCACATCATTTTCTCTTCATTTCGGGATCCAAACCGAAATCCACATTCACCTTGACCCTTTCTCCTTTTTCTGCATAGTTGGCTGACCTTTTGAGGCCTGATCCTTTGATCTTCGCTGGGGCATCATAACCTCTTCATCCCCATCTCTTTCAACCTTCTAGTCTTTCATTCAAATCCCAAGTTCCAATTTCCCCCTCTATGGCATTTACAGGTTGAGGGACCGATAGGTTCGTGCCCCGTGTCCCATGTGTGGGGCATCCCTTCATTGGTTGATGGTTATTCTATTATCTTTCATCTTCGATTATGATTTCTAGTGATTTGATCATGTTTCTCTTGCTTCTGCATTCCCTCTACTTGATTTCACTTTCGATCTCGAGGGGGTAGACACATCATATCTTATTGGCTATTTCTTTCCTAAGTGTTCAGTACTATTGCTACCAGGCTGACCATGCAGGATTTTCTATCTCTCTGCACTTCATTCTTTGGAGTTAGATCACTATCTTCTTGCCTTCTTGGCTACTTGCTTGCCTTCTTGGCTATTTTATTCTTTGACTGCATGTGATCCCAAATCGATCTCACATCTGTCAAAATTGCTATTGCTTGCTTTCTTGGTTGTCTGCTTGCCTTCTTGGCTGATCTATTCTTTGACTACATGTGTTCCCAGATCGATCACACATTAGTCAAAGAGGGGCAAATGTATACACCTAAAAATGGTCACCTAGACTATTAGCCCCCATTTGCTAAATCATCAATTGCTTGTTCTTGATCAAATCCTTGTCCTATCATTTATTCGATTATTTTCTATGGGCTAACCATTTTATCCTAAGTCTTTATTTATTAAAAGGAATATTTCCTCCCCTTTTAATAAATAAAAAGCCCCCACTTTTCCTCTTATCCTAAGTTGCACAAATAAAGCATTATTCTTATTTTATAAAAAGAGAAAAGTACTTTTTGTCTCATATGGACACAAAAGTCAACTCTTATTTTCCTATTGGAGGATACTTGTGCACACGGATTACTCCTCTTTCAAGCTCCACCGTTGATTAAATCTTTTGCCTCTTAATCTCCATGGTCCATTTCTCCTCATTTCCTATAAAAGAAGAGCTCTCTTCTTCATTCTAGATCCCCAACTTTTTATGCTATTGTTATGCTACAGGTTTTCTAGGTCATCTTGGCGCTTTTGGAGATATTCTTGCATCTAGGGTTTGAAGATTTGGAGCATTGTTGGCATTCATCTTGGATCTTCATCAACACTCTATCTTCTTGTCTTCATTCTTGCATCATCATGGCTTTCTTGCTTCATAGTTAGATTTCATTTCTTGCATCTTTCATTTTCATAGCTTAGCTTGCATTGTACTTTCATTTCCATAGCTTAGCTTGCATCTTCATTCTTAGCTAGCTTACATTGCATTGCATTTCATTTGATTCTTGAGGATATTGGCATTCTTTCCCTTGTCTTCATTGAATCTCCCATTGCATGGTTTACTAGCAAGGTTATTGGCTAAATAGCTCTAGCTGAGAGCATTCTTAAAAACCCTTGCACTCCATGCCTAGGGAGCTATGGATTGATTTGTGAGGGCTCATTCTTGAGTTTTCTTGCATGTAATGATCCATAGAAGTGTGACACATTTATAGCACATAGCAGGATCGAGTCACCTACTGGTTCACCCAAATTGGGTGGTCGCTGGAAGCATTTGACTCTCTCGAAGCGGTGATCTGACAAGGGGAATGACATCCTGGTGGCTCTGCTCTTCTCTCTCTCGCGCTCTAATCTCCACGTGACAAGTGTGCACAATGAGCCTATTGTGGACCCCTTCACCGTATTTATAGCTTGTGGACCCAATGTGCTTGGTGTGTGGACCCTACCTGATGTTTTTCTTCTATTCTACCCCATTTTCCTCCATGTTTTCTACCGTTCGTTCATGAGATTGATTGAACAACCCCATAAAAAAAACACACAAAAAAAAAACAAAAAAAAACACACAAATTATTTTTACAAAATTGACATACCCTTTTCTGTCAATCAATCTCTCGAGGGGGCATGCATAGGTCATCTGAAACATTGTCTAGGGCAGGGGCAAAAATGCTTGATTTTTCTTTGAAACAATGTGACCAGCACATTATTTCAAAGAGGGGCAAAATGTATACACCTAAAAATGGCTTCATTAATTAATTAAATATTTATTATTTAATTACTATTGACTTGATAAATTAATTAAATATTTATTATTTAATTAATATTTTTTTCTTCTATTTATTAAGTAAATTATTCAATTTATTTAATAAATTTGCTATAGTCTAATTCTATATCTTAAAGTCTTCTAAAAAGTCTATTAAAGTGATTTAATTAAATACACAATCACCTAAATATGACTAAATCCCCTAGTCCACTTCATCCACCTAGTCACCTGACACACCACCTTAGCTAAGATAAATAATTATTATTAATTATTTATTCATATTTATCCTCACCCACACATGTCTTATTCTTAAGGGCTATGTGGCCTCATAGGACTTGGTCTCATGACCACTTGTCCTCTCAACAACCAAGTCAAGAGACATTCCCTATTCCTAAGGGGCTTCTCAAGCCACCTCTAAGGGTCAAGGGTGACTCATAGGACACTTGTGCAAAGAGTCCTCATGAGGAAAAGGTCTCTCCCTCTTTCTCTCTTTGGTCTTTGTGAGACACTTGACATGTGTCTTTCTCTTCCACCTTCTTCTCCTCTATGTCAATGTGAGAGGAACATCATCCCTATTCTTTCTCTCACATTCTAACTACATCCCCCTTTCTCTCAACTCCTTCAACCAAGTCAATTCTAGCCCTAGGATCTTCCACCTTTCATTCTCAACCATAGGATTCTGCCACCTAGGCCTAGATCCTCCAAAACTCTATAAAAGGAGCCTCATTTTCCATTTGAAAGCTAATAGGTATTTTTGAGAATAAGCATTCAAGCATCCAAGCATTCAAGTAATCAAGCAACCAAGCATCCATATTATCATCCCATCATTTGCATTTCATCCACCATATTTGCATAATCAAGTTTTAGTTGTGCACTTATTTCATTCAATCTCCACACTTTGGAATCATTTTGGGAAAGAGTTTCATTTGGAAATTTGAGAGCTCAACATCTTAAAGAAATCAAGGCTAGGAGGACAATGAAGACAAGTTGCATTTGTAGGTGAAGGTAAATTGTTAATTTGATTTCATTTGTTATTGCATTCTTCATTGTAGTTTGCTTATTAGATAGATTTATTAACCTTTTATTAGTTAATTCATCATTTAGAATAGTATCCAACTAATTTGCATACACATTGATACAGTATCCTCTTACTTAAAGAAAATAAGGTTTTGTATTCAGAACCTTTCTTACAGAGTATTTTTCCACCCACTCAAATGAGGAAAAACTTGCTATATATACTAATTAGCCATCTTGGAATCCTCAAAAGGATGCAACAAGCTTCAGATGGCTGTTAAAAGATCTTACACTAAAAACAAGATTACAAACTGACAAAATTGTTTGCAACAACAAATTACAAATATCTATTTCCAATAATCTTGTAGGTGGCACCTTTGTCTAAGGATATTTCAGAGCAGTTACTAAATTTATTGCATAAATGATGACCGCCATCCAGCTAACCTACATCATCCTTTGTTTGGACATGCTCTCCCTTGAACTCTGGATTAGGTGCCAAGTGCATTCTATTCTTCCTCTTCCTCTACAAGTTGGACAACTAGCTTCTTCTTCTTCTTTATTATTAACTTCTCCCAAGCTACCACATCATCATCAGATGGCCAGTTGTAGCTCTGCAGCTCCTGAAGTGATTTAATCTACTGCTCCCATGTAGAATTAGTTATATTTTTGTCTTCAACCACAAACTATATGCAATCATTTTCAATCTTGAAAAGACTATCAATGATATTATTACATCTATACAGGTCCAAAGCATTATCATCCTTTAGGAAGGCATCATGTTTAATTACCAACTGATCCATTGACAGCTTCCATTATTCCAACTTGACGACATTTCCATTGTCATCATAAATCAGAGGCAAATATTTTCTATAATCTTTATCAAACATGGCCAGCTTAGCCTTTATTTGGTTTGACTTTCCTTTGAAAAACTTTGAAGCAACACTTATTAAGCCAATCTTCTCAAAAACTTCACTTACTACTTTAGGAACATCTACCCTGTATTCTTGCAAATCATCAAGTTTATCAAATAATATACTCCTTCCTCACCATGTGCTAAAAAGTGGCTCCAAGGTGATTAAATGCTCATTCACCTTTTCATTAATCTGGTGCAATAAGCTGAATGATTTATGGACTGATTCCATTCTATCCTTTATCCTACCCTACCTATATTTCACAATCTTTGACATATTATCCAAAGATGCCTCTATCCTTATCTTTTCCAAGTCCTCAGTGGGTCTCTCAAGCACTTCCACATCTGTCTGCATAGGGGCCTCAATTTGCAAAGAAGGAGGAACTACCTTTGAAGCTTCTTCAAGCTTGACTCTTACCTCTGCCAACTCATCTTCTAATTGTTTGATTTTCATCATTTTCAAGTCTCTATCCTTGGCCACTAGGTTTGCACTTTCAAACAACTTTGAATACCTCTTAGACAATTGAGCTGTCTTGGCCTCATTTAAATTAGCCCAATGAGTCATTACCTTGGAAACTTCAAGGTCAATCATATTCTGCACAGTCCATATGATTTTGTTCCCCTCCATCTTATCATCTATACTTAATAGGGATGGCTTTTGGGTCCTAGGGGCCATAGACCACATTGCAACAGCTTGAGACTTAGGGTCATAGCCACTTCCTCTTATCATGTCACCAATGTGAACCTCATATGATAGGCTACCCTATGGTTGTTTCCTTATTTGATCTATGATGAATGCAAAAGTCAAATCCCATCCTGGAGTTAATAGCATTCCACTTGCCTTAACCAATTGTCTAGCTTCATCTGGTGTTATAGGATCCAGGCTAGGATCATAAGAAGCTAAAGCTCTCAATGTTTCCTCACTTGGATCCACACCTTCGGGCATAGCTTTCTTCACCTCTTGTTGCTTGTTCCAAATAAGAAAACTCTTGAATTCATCAGTTTTAATAAATTGGTCATCACTCAAAAATTCCTCCTGATAGACTTCTTTGATATCCTTTTCTAACCATAGGGCCTGTTCCTTATCTGTTTCATCAGTGGCCACCTTCTTGCCTGCTCTTATTATTTTTCTCAATTGGTGATGGTAAGCCCTATCACCTGGCACTAGAGCAGATGCTCTATCAATTATTCTCTTTTTTTTTCCCTGCCCTGAAGGCTCTCCTTCCTCAAGCCTCTGCTTCTTCAAAGGTGGCTCTTGGACACTCTCTGTTTCTAGCTGGTCTTCACTAGGCTCAACAATTTGTACATACCCAACTTGTGGTGGGCTATTTCCTTCCAGGGACTCATCAAAAGACTCCTCTTGATCAGAAGATGAATAGTCTTTCTTTTTCTTTGGTTGCTTCTGGTCAATCAACTTCTCCAACTAATTTGATAGAGTGTCATGCATCTCTATCATCTTGTCAATTCTTTTTCAGATAAGGAAGGTCAAGGAAGAAACCCTCAAAAGGAAGTTGGGCTGCCATCACTTGTTTTGATAAATCTATCAAATCAAAGTACCTGTTCCATCTCCTTTTAACTTCATCATCCTTGAAAATATTTTTGATTACATCTTCCTCATCTAAACCTTCATGTTCCTTAATCACACCAATATTTGGAATATAGACCATCCTGGTAGTTTTGATAAAGTCCTCAGGATCTACATGTCTACAAACACTAGTAACCATCTTGAATTGATTTAACCATGCAGTGATTTGAGGAAATGCCCTCTTTCCCACTAGGAAGTCACCTATCTTGAATTTCCTAGGTGTGAATGTACCCTTCCTGTGAGGGGCTAGAAGTTCTCTATCTATGCACATCAACTGCCAAACAAATTCCAGACAAGCAACTCTTGGAGGCACATATTTTGGTAACAGATGTGGGGGCTGGGGACAACCATAAACCCTAATAATTGTAGAATTCTCCCCTAAGTAAAAATCACCCCAATTATGATCTCCCTCCCACTTATCCACAAACTACAATGGTCTTAGGAGCCTAAGGACCCTCGGGGATAGCCTTGTGGCATTGATGCCTAATAGCTTTACAATAAAAAAGACAATGAAATTCTGAAAAACACAAAAATCCCCTTCATTGGAAGTAGAATTCCATACCCTCACCCATAATTGTACTGGATTATACTGGCCTTCGAAGTTAAACCTTGGTTTCAGCATGTTCTAGTCAAAGCTATTGATGTTGAAGAAAAAAATCAAGTGCATTAACACAGAATAATGCATGAAATTAATTGGACTCTTACTGTCTTTGATAGAAATCAAACCCTCATGCATTCTATCAATTATATATTGACTATAATCATAGTCAGTATTTACCAAGGAATTTTGGATGTCCAAGATTATCATCAACAAATCAGCTGGCAAGAACTCTGCATCTCCATCAATTCCCAAAACCCTACATAATGCATAACAATTCTGCCTCATATAATGCTGGAGGGACTTAAATTGGCAAGGGGCATTCATGTGAGTAGGGAGGGGAGCTATATATTTATCCTGCTTCGAGATGTGCTTAGTCATTTGGTCCTTTAATATCCCTATGTTATTCTTGTACCTCTCCCTTTCTTTGCTCAGGTCAATTTTGGTGGAGGAAGATGTATAGAAATTAAAAGCTTTCATGAATGAACCCCTATCTAGAGTGACCAAAGGTGACTGGTCCTCTTTTCTAATTATTTTGGAAATAGGGTCATAATGCCTAGCTAGTGCAACAATTAGATCCACATCTAAAAATATATCAGGAACAACTAATTTTCCTAAACCCAAATTCCAACCATTACACACAAGAACATGCCTATCTCTATTTCCATAAAAGAAGCTGAAAATAGTATAACCTGTACTATTTGGTATGATAGGATCCCTACATAACCCCAACACATCTTCAAAAACATCATCGGGAGCTCTTTTGTTCTGACTAGATCCCGACAACAATTTCATGAATTCATCTAAATAATTAGGCTTGCCCTTGTCTTCACCACTTTTAGACTTCGCTTCACTGCTGGAAGATGATGCACTCTTCTCAGGTTGACTCATCTTCACTACAGGATTACCTTCAAATTCTACAAACTGGATTTATTTGGTGCTCAAAAACTGCTTCAGAAAGACACAATTCTCTTTGACTGATTTCGGACACAGGAAATAATGAGCTTATCTTATTTATTGATATAGATCAAATGTGTACAGCTACCACAATTACTGCAAATCTCCTTAATTGTTTCCACATTCAATTTCATATACCATCAGATTTCAAATTTTGAGTTAGCCGTGTTTGGATGTTGATAGATAAATTAAACAACTTGAAAATAAGGAAAAGAGGCAAATGATTAAGATTATGCACTTTAAACCTATTTATGTCATGCAATCTTCCTTTGAAATTGATTGGATGGCTCATTAGTTTACTCTCCAGCTTGACACTATACTTTATCCACGCAGGCAACGGTCCTTTTCTTTTCTTTTATTACCTTTTCGAACTGAGCCCATTTAGCAAATCAGTGACTTGAAATGATCTCCTTCGAGCACTTGACTGCATTTATCATTTGGAGAACTAGTGAATAAGGTCATCTCCCATTCTCTTAATGTCCCAGCTAACTGTTAATTTTCTTGGAGATTTAGCGAACAAAGGGTTCACACATTCACTTAATGAGATACTTAACCGCCTGATTATTTAGAGAACTGGCGAAGCTTTTAATCTCTGAGTCACTGAATCTTTCCTTAACCATCACCTTTATTCTGAGACTTAACGACTGTATGCTTCACCCATTCGCTAGATGTTAGTGCTAACTACCCGAATATCTGACGACTTGGTGAACAGCTTATCTTTGAATCGCTGAATTATGTAGCTTTGACTGCCAACATCACATGACTTGGCGAATGCGGTTAGTTGACCATTTCACTGAAACATATGATCTTTAGTTATTTGATTACGAGAATTAGCAAACAAAGGGTTCAATGAATCTTGCAATACTTCAAACATTTAATGTTTCCTTACGTGATTAAGTGACTAAAGACTTAAAACTTTGCTAATCCTCTGATTCACCCATTCACCAAATACTTCTAGCCTTTACCTTTCCTTTAAGAGAACTCATGACCATATGATTCACTGAATCGCCAGATCATTTAGTATTTCACTAACTCATTCCAAGAATAAGCAAATGAAAAAACATTACCTCTACCAAACTCATTTCATCAAATTGTCAAAACCGCCAGACTTGGACGATGATAATATAAGTATTCAGTCACTTATTCACCAAATCAAACATGTAGGACCCAAAAGATACTTGAGATTAAAATAGAGTTGTTGATCTTGAAATCAATCCACGATATTTGTCAGTTCTCCATTTGATATAACCCTTGACCGCTAGATTCAGAGAATGAGCAAATAGTGCTTTCGCTAGGTCGCTGAGTGTTAACACATGACTACCAAGGACTAAGTGAACTAGAGATAGCCTTTGTTCACTAGTTCTCACAAAGGGTAAAATAACCACCAAAACATTTGGAGACTCAGCGACAAAGAAAAATAGTTAACAAGGTTCAAACACATTCGCCAATTCACTGAATGGTTGAGGTGATCACCAGGAGACTTAGAGACCACGAGACTAAAATGACACTTAGCATAAGATTGACTTGTTCACTGATTCACCGAATATTATATGAGACATGCTATGACATTTTCCAATTCAGCGAACACTTGGGATAATTAAGCACATGCATGATTTAACCCGCTTAAGTGACTAAAAGATAACAATGAAATAGAAGAACAAGGGCTAACATGAGGGTTCTTGCATGAATTTGACATTTTTCAAAAACAAAACCTAGGGTAAGGATTTTTTGAACTCGGCTATGATAATTTTTTGTGAATTTTCCAAACCCTAGACCAAACAAAACACCTGGAAGGAGATTTAACCCAAAATTTGGACACACACCTCAGAAAATTAAGAATATACCCAGCAAGTTCTTCATCATTAGCATAGTAATATTCTTTGGATCTTCTAGGTTTAAAGTTCTTATATTTCTTTACTCTTTTAGGATATTTAGATATGAAATGACCATATTCTTGACAAGTCCAACATTTAAATATTTTCTTACCTTTTGGTTCTCTCTTCACAAGAAAGGAAATTCCTTCCTCAATCTTTTTATCTTCTTTGGTCTTAGATCTGCTACAACTAGCATAGTATCCACTGACACTAGTAATTCTTGAAAAACTAGGGTGAACACTAAGTGCACTGAATGTTGTCTCAATTCTAGGTAGATCTCTAGACTGTCTCAAGCCTATCTCTACTACTTCTAATCTTCCAAGAAGAGTTTCTCTGGTAAACTTCTCAGTACAAGGTATAACTTGCTCAATAATTTGTGATATCTTCTTGAATACAGGAGTCAATGTCTTTAGAATCTTCCATATCACTTCATCCTTAGTATTTTTTCCTTTACAAGCTTTGATACCTACAAAAATATTTGATATCCTACCAATATAACTTCTAACAGATTCATCTTCCATCATCTTTGCATCTTGAAATAAAAATATCCAATTATATAATCTAATTCTCTTAGCATTTACATCACCTTCAAATGTAAATTGTAAAGCTAACCAAATTTCATGAGATGTCCTTAGAATTTTTACCTAGTTCTATTCATTCTCCGGAAGTGCTGACAAGAGTGCTTCTCTGGAAAGTATGTTACACATGAATAGATCTCTCTCTATATCATTACATTCTTCATTTTTGTCTTCTTGAATGATAGTCTTCTGATTCTTTGTAATCAACCAATATCTTGGTCCAAGACATAGAAAATGTGTCTTTATCTTTTCTTTTTAGCTATCATAGTTTACTCCTTCAAATTTAGGGCTTTCTTTCTTGAAATGAGTCGCCATAGACCTCCTTAAGTTAAACTTTTCCTTCAAGGACCTGATGCTCTGATACAAATTGTTAAAAAGTAAAGTCCACCAAGATAACTGAGAGGGGGGGTGAATCATTTATCTGATAAATACAACTTTTATCACCATTAATAGATTTCAACCATGTAATCAATGTAAGCAACAACCATATAAAGATAAACATACACAATGACACAATAACACAAGATATGTTAACTAGGGAACCTCTTGATCATAGAGTAGACCCCACTGGGAATGATGCCCATAAAAGATGTACTAATATGAAAATTCTTTGTGAGAGGATGGACTCTGTTAGGATTCTTATGGAGTACATTCAGTACATATGAGTCCCTGTTAGGAGACTTTGAATCCCTATTAAAAGATTCTAACCCGGTTAAGATTTATGGAAGACAAAAGGACCCACTATCCAAAAAAATTCAAGGGAAAGATCACTGAACACACTGTCCAACTAATATTTGTATTACTCAATAGAATAATACCAAATAATTACTGATCTCATAAACTTATCCTTTCTCCTCTTCCTGTGCCAAACTGCACCAACTGCTTCACCAGATCTCAATACCAGATCTCTGCAATTCACATATCCTCTTACAATATCATCTCTTTTTTATTAATATATATTACAATTAAGAAAACAATCCTTCCTTTATACCACACTCAAGTAATTAAAAATGAGTCGGTATACAAGGATTAACCAATTACAAAATATAAATCTTTACACGTCACATAATATTTTCATAATTACATAAAAATTGTTAGCTTCTAAATACAATAAATATTCACACGTGCGGCCTCTGACCATGTTGTCTCATCCAGGTCACCACCAAAGTGTCTTCATCAATTGTAAAACTTCACATGCCTAGATTCTATCCCAATTAGGAGATATCATCTAGTTACCATAAGCCGCTTCTTAGGAACACTGCCTGAATACTACTTCCACTGAATTACAGATAGCTATCATGAATAATTGAATTTCCATATGCGCTCTTGACCACAATCTTAGGACATGATATAGAGTATGTCCTCAACTTTGTATAGCTTTATCTACAATACTCCATGTGCACTAATTCAAACACTATTTTCTTCTCTGCTAATCTTCAGTAGATCACTGTGTTGACATCAATGAAAATCATAGTCATGAAAACAACAAAAACTACTACATAATGGCTCCGAATACTCCACCATAGGATATATTCAATGTTTATTCCTAACAGAGAACTCTTTGTTATTGCAACTCTCTCAGTTAAAAAAATAGATGCATGAGCCAATGAGGGAATTCATTGCCAAGTTAAACAAACTTTTCCATCAAATACCCAATGCACATCATCCCAGTAATGAGAATAGAAAAGGTTTCTTTGTGAACGTGATACCTCATAATATCAGCTTTCACTTATGATGTGGAAGAGTAGCAGATTTAGTAGCTGCTCAGGCTTTGGCGGTCGAACTTGAGCATGATATTATAACTATTAGAAAATGGAAAAGGGAAGTGCAGATCCCTAATAGTCAGGTGTCTACTTCTAGCTCCACTGACCTTGTTATACAAAGACTAGTTAATGACATGATTCAAATGAAGAGACAACTACCCAAACCTACAACTCCATATCAAGATATCACTCATAGATATCCAAATCAAAGTGGAGGCACCTTTGGTAAGCAATCTAATTTTCTCCCAGGATAACAAAAAATCTTAATTGAAGGTTCGTCGGCAAATAGAGGGAATACATTTATTTTTACCTGACTAATGATCATGACAGTTCCTCTTTGATGAACTACAACTGATTTAGAACCTGATTGAAGAATCTATGATTTAAGATCATCGAGCTGATTGATTAGATATGTAATATGATTAAATAAGTATTATTTTGTCATTGATGTCAACTAGTTTGACAACACTTATCTTGTAAGTTACTATACCAAAACATCTGTAGAAAAGGAGTAAAAGAGATGAAGTACAAAAATATCTACATGAGAAAGATGGATATGATAGATGAGGATAAAGAATACATTGAGTAACTCGCTGATGAGTCTATGACCTTATGTTATTGACTTGATTATGTTTCATTCATCTATGATGAGGAAAAGAGCTGAAAGACACAAGGTAGTATTGTCGGTTGATGAAGCATTTCAGTATACACTGACAGTATGTAGTGTATACCAAGCACAATATAAACCAAGCTTGTTTTCACTGACACATTTCTTTGTTAACCAAGCAGGAGAAAAGAATTAAATGATTAGTTTAGTCGATAAGATTGATGAGCTGGAAAGTGTATGATTTCGAGGTAACATATAATGTTTGTTACACAAGATCGATGCTGATAGGTTGGAATAATATCCTAGTAATTCAAGGATTGGACATCCTTTAACAGTGATTCATTGCTTAAAATCATCACATATCTACTTAGAACATCATGCTAGACTTCATTAAACGTATCAATCCAGGAACGTGAACTTGAGATGATGGCTGCAAAGTTTATGCTTTAGTTCTCCTTAAGAGTCATCACTACTAAAGTAAAAGCTATTACTATAGTAAATTTATACTAGAAACTGAAACTACAAATTAACTCTCATCTTGAAGGAAAAACTTAACAGTAAATAGATAATGCTTTAGAAGTAAAACTATGTTGTAGGAAACAATCAGTGGTTCTGTTACCAGTGGCTGCAGGAGCAACAATGCTTAACAACTTCAAAGAAACTTAACTAAATCCTACTTAAACATGAACATGGGATTCACCTCTCATGTGGGCCCCCACAAAAGTATGAATGAATTATAACTTAGAGATTGAAATCTCAAACTGTCATATATTCATTTAACAAAACATAGATATAATATAGGATATCAAAGTATTTCACTTTGTTGCTAGATTACAGTATGAATTCCTCAAAACATCTAACTAGCTTGGAATCATAAGTTCCAACTTATTTAAAAGTAACTAACAAAAATAGAACACCTACAAACTAGGTCCTTCATTATATAGCATAACAACTTCAGTTACAAGAATGACAACATCATTTATGCAAGAATATAAGCCATATCTAGTGCTTCGAGAATATAGGAACACTTGGTAACTAGATTGACTTGGTCTGAATCAACAACCACAAAGTTATGGAAGGAGTGGAGCTATGATGAAATTTGAAATAGTTATTCACCTTAAAAGACCCACTCATCCTTGAGTCTGTGCTCCTTGCTGACTTATTCTTCTCCTACAAAAGGTTAGCACAACAGAATCCACAACACAAATCCAAGGCAGAGATTATAATAAGTTTTCCTATTTTAACATATCCTTGTCACACAGCTGTAGGAGGTCTACCCATTAAAGCTAGAGAAGAAAAATACCAAATTTTATCATAACATTCATTAATATATATATATATATATATATATATATATATATATATATATATATATATATATATATATATAGATCTATATCTATATCTATATCTATATCTATATCTATATCTATATCTATCTATATTTAGTCTTGTCCTTTAGTTTCAAAAGTATCAAATATACATATGGCTAAAGCTTAAAAACATAAAAGTCTATATAATGTTTATGAAAAACCATAAGATATTTAAGTCTGAACTTAGAAAATCATAAACAAAACATCCCATAAACTTGACTCATCATTCCCCCTAGCTTAGCTATTTGTTGGTCCCACAGAAAATAAATTCTTCAACCTAGCTATCAATCTATAATCAGCAGTTGTTCTTTGTCTAGTAGCTCCTTCTGCAAGACTCCAATAGAATCTCTTTGTTTCTCTGTGTTTCTTCCATCTGTCCTTTTCCTTCTGCATATCAAAATTGTCCAAATTTTCTAAGTTTTCAAGTAGAGGAGACATTAGTAATGGAGGCTGAAAGGTTAGTGGAATCCATAAACTTTCCCTCTCTCTTCCCAAGGAAATATACCAAGGTGCGCGCTGGGTTTCCATAGCAAAATTGAGAGGTGAATGTGGTTCTCTATTTCTCATCTCCCTAGATAAATGGTTCCAGTGCCATTGAATGGCATTTCTAGCCTCAGGCAATTTAGAATCTATCATCTATTCATATGCATTAAATGCTTCATTTCTCATTAGATAGATGACCTTGCTACCTGATTCAGAGGGGGCAATTCTTAACCAATTATAATAGTAAGTTCAAGGATCTTTGGCTTCAAGCCTTAGAAATAGGGGAATTTCTAACTCCAAATCCTTATACACTTTGGCTTGAGTGTCCCAACTAATTTCATTTTATACCCAGGACATGAGGGCTTTGAGCTGAATATCCCTAACATAAAGCAATGGATTCCAAACTTGGTCATTAGGGACTACTAGGTTGTGGAGATAGAATTCACATAATATATTTTGAATGGTTGCAGGAGAGTTATGGAAGACTTGAGAAAACTGAGTAGGCTCTTGTAATGAGGAAGATTTGTCCTATATAATACAGGTCATTTGATATTTTAATAGTTGTTCTTTGAGAAACAAGGCATAGACAGGTGATGGGGATCTACAACCCATCAGGTTAGGAATTAGAGATGTGATTTTGTCAAGTTTCACACTTAGCTACTCTATCATTTCCTCTTGAACAAGTGTTTCCTAATAATGATAGTCTACTACCCTATTTATTCTTTCTATTTCTATTTCCACTACTCTCTCTCAAAATTTATTTGCTTAGACAATTGGAAGACAACAAATAACAAAGATGTTGAACTAGATTGATATGTTATTGAACTAAGGCAAGAATTGTCTGTTGCTTGAGGGATAGATGACTTACCATTGTTAGCACTTTCCCTCTTCAAAGGATCTATCTAGATGATCAGAGCCCTCTTGATGTTAGAGCATTTTTGAGCCACTGAAGCTAATGTATCTAATCCTTCATTCAAAATTTTATCTACTACCTTATTTACAAGGTCTACATCAATATCTAGATTTTCTTCATAGAGATCCCTTTCTGCTACAGGAGATCCTATTGTAGGAGAGAACACTATGTCATCTACTTCCCTGATGTAATTATCAAATTCATCACTATCTAAATCATCTTCCTAAGGATTCCTAGAGGTTGATCCTCTCCTTCAAAACACATAAGCTTGCTCTTCTGAGCTGGAGTCATCTCCGATTATAATGACTTCTGCATTTACTACCTTACCAGGAACCTGCTCTATTTTAACATTAGGAAACCCCTCAAATGTTTTCTGCTCCATAATCTCAGTCCATTTTTCTTCCTCCTAGCACTTCTCCTTAACGAAGTTTCCTCCTTTTCTAGAGCTTTCCTTTTTCTAGAGGTGCTTGTGGCTACAAGAGATGCCTTAGCCTACCGATTAGTACTAGGGTTAATTTTCTTTTTCTTGTCCTTTGGGGAAACTATTTCCACTGCAAGAGCAACTTCAGCCTTTTTTGCAGAAGTCTCCAATTCCTCTTCATGAGTTGATCTTGAAGTAGAGGAATTAGGGGAATTAGGGGTCCTAACCCTAGATTTCTTTTTGGATGAAGAACACTGTCCAATTTCAATAAAAAATTTCCTAACCTCTTTAGAAGTTTTAATCCTCTATCCCACTCTACACCCAATTGGTTCTGGGGTTAGCTCCTTAAACCCTTGCACCATAAATTCATCCTAGAAAATTTTTGAATGCTCCCTTAAGGCTTTTTCCACTATTAATTTGATTAAACAGTGGTGAGAGACAAAATTTTGTTTACCCTCTTGAACTAGAATGGCCTACTTTGACAAGATGCCAAACACAAAACTAGGGACATTGATAGGCCTATTGTCATGTCTTAAAAATATCAAGAATTTAAAGTGAATAAAATGTAGGAATGAGTTCCACCCTTCACAGGTAAAATATCTAATGATATGAACTGCACATTGTCTAAATGACTCTGGAAGAGATATTCTAAATGTACCTTATTTCCAATCAACTTCAAGCAGTGGGTTTGAATGTAGAGTGAAATGAGCTTTGGAAGTAGTTGGGTCAAGATTTTCTACAAATTCCTCACCTTCTTGTGGTAACCCCATAACCTCTACCAAAATTGACTGAGAAAATAGCACCTTTAGTCCTTTAACTGTAGCCACTCCATCTTTTAAGGAGTTCAAAAATTGTAGTGCAACTTCGTCATCCCAGCTAGTTAGCTTCTGGATATAATCTATCCAACCCCTTGCCTGAAAATATGGCCTACAATTCTGGTCTTCTAACAAAACATTATGCACATTGGGCTCCTTATGAATGAGGTCACCTCCCATCATCTAGTTTCTGAGATACCCAAAACGGAGTTGTAGGAGATAAAAATAGACAACCAAAATTTTGAACAAGAAAGCTTGAAAAGGCAGGTTGCAAGATGATTTCAAATTTGGAAATTTCTAGCAATGTGGCTCGAGAAATGAGCTTATGGGTAACATAAATGAAAATTATTGTATTAACATTTCATAATTACTCATAAGTACTCTCCCCAGAACTCATACTTAACATAACTTGCCACCTTACTTTATACGTGCAAAAAATAAAAATGCAACATAATGATTTGCAAAAGTGTCTAATCATGGTAGAAAAATGCAAGTACGATAGGAGAAAGGAATAAATATAAAGATTGCATAAACATAATGATAAAAAAGCTGATATAACTTTCCTCCCAGCTAAAATATTACAATTGGTCTCACACTTGTAGTGGTGACAAGCCATACGATAAAAATAAGGGGAAAATAAATTAAAATTGCATACCTTGAAATGTGTGCTAACCTAAATTGTTGTTGAGGTGGCAGTTGTTGCTATCCATGAATGAAAGAAGAAATGAGGTGGATGGGTGATATACAAGAAATGAAACAGAATTTTATTATGGAGAAGTGACTTTCGTTAAGAAAGTGTTTATTATGAAAGTGACAAGATCTTTTAGAGTGAGGAAGGTAAATGAGAAAAAAGCTCATTACGAGTTGCTGCAAGAAGTGTGTCACCAATGATAGAAGAGAATTGCTACAGGAACTCATCCTTACTCTGGGGTTTGTGATATAAATTCAATCTGTGACCATTGACCAATAGTTTGAAATGAACTGGATCAACTATGGAGAGTTGAACCACTCCATTTGGAAAGACTACAATAATCTCATATGGTCTGAACCATCTCATTTGGAATTTCTTCAGATTATGTTGATACCGAGAGTCATAGAGGAGCGCCCAGTCTCCAACTGAAAACATTTTGTCCTTGAAAAACTTGTCATGCCATTGCTTGCATTGATGTTATATCAATTATGTATTATGTAGGACAGATTTTTGTCACTCATCAAGGCCATTCAAACTCAGAATCCTGTCATGTTGTGCTACAGTGAGATCCATCCCAAGATCAAGAGTTGTCCTAAGTGTCTTATGTTCAAACTCTATAAGCATGACTACAGAGAGACCATAGACAAGATCAAATGGTGTGAAACCAGTGGTAGACTTCCATGTAGTTCAGTAAGCCCAAAGTGCTTCAGGAAGTCAGATAGCCCAATCTTTCTTATGGATGACTACTATTTTAGTGAGAATAGATTCCAACTCATGATTGGTAACTTTCACCTAACCATTAGGTTGGGGGTGATAGGGTGAAGATTTACAATGCCTGATGTTATATTTCTCCATCAGAGTAGCAATCAAATTGGAAGTAAACTGAGGACCTTGATAAGATTGAATCTCCCTTGGTACTCCAAATTTGGTGAAGATGAATTCATAAAGGAACTTTGCAACATTGTTATCCCTAGGGTGCTTCATAGGTTTAGCCTCAACCCATTTTGTAACATAGTCAATGCAGACAAGGATATAGGATTTACCTTGGGAAGAGGGTTCAATAGGACCGACAAAGTCAATCCCCCATTTGTCAAAAGGTATGACAACTACCTGTGGCTGCAGGGGTATGTCATCTATCTTAGTAGGCCATCCCATGTGTTGGCATTTGTCACACTTTTTGGTGTACTGAGCATCATCTTTGTGTAGACTGGGCCAATAGTAACCTGTAGTCAAAATTTTCAATGTTGTTCTTTTGGCAGCAAAATGTCCACCACAAGGTTCATCATGACATGCCTTGAGGATATCATAAGTTTCATCCTCTCTTATGCATCTTCTAGTTACTTGATTAGGACTAGTATAAAACATGAATCCAGAAATCCATGAATAATTAAAGCTCTTTTCAGTCAACAGTCCTCTTTCTTTAGCAGAGAAATGAGCTGGTGTCTTACCAGTGGTGAGATAATTGGCAATATCTGCATACCAAGGATTGTGTGCAATCAGCAAGAAAATATGTTCATTAGGAAAACTATCATCAATGGCTGTAGGATCATCAGGTACATGCAACCTAGAAAGAAAATTAGCTACTACATTGGTTTTACCAGGTTTATCTATTATGGTAATGTCAAACTCCTACATAAGCAACAACCAGCAAGCCAATCTTCTAGAGATTGTAGGCTTTTTCATGAGATACTTAATAGAAGAATGGTCGGTATGCACATAGATCTCATATCTAGTAATGTAGTGTTTGAATTTATTCAAGGCATAGATGCTTGCAAGAAGTTCTTTTTCAGTGACAGTGTAATTAAACTCAACACCCTACAAATTTTTACTGATAAAGTAAATTGCATGCTCAACTAAGTCCACCTTCTGACCAAGCACAACTCCAATAGCATAGTCTGAGGCATTAGTATGAATGTGGAAAGGAAAGCCCCAATTAGGTCCTCTCAAAACTGGTGTTGTAGTGAGAACTTCTTTAAGCTATAGGAAAGACCTTGCACACTCAGAATCCCAAGAAAATTTAGCATCCTTCTTGAGCAAGTTATACAGTGGTGCTGCAAGTTGACTAAAATCCTTTATAAACCTTCTATAGTACTCGGCATGTCCAAGAAAACTTCACACATCTTTTTTGTTTTGCTAGATTAAGTAATGTGCTAATCACTTCTATCTTAGCAGGGTCCACTTGAACACCTTTTGAAGATATGAAATGTCCTAAGACAACCCCTTCTTCCATCATCATGAAGCACTTTTCACTATTGAGAGAGAGGTTATAATCACAACATCTCTAAAGAACTTTCTCCAAATTTTCCTTGGCCTCATCAAAAGTATGCCCATAGGTGGTAAAGTCATCCATGTAAATCTCCATGCAATCAGCAGAAATATCTGAGAATATACTGATCACAACTCGTTGGAAAGTAGCAGGGGCATTGCACAACCCAAAAGGTAGCACTGAATAGGCAAATGTGCCCCATGGGCAGGTGAATTTTTTCTTCTCTTGGTCTTCAGGGGCTATTTGTATCTGATTATAACCACTGAATCCATCCAAAAAAGAGAAATATTTCTTTCTAGCTAGGTTATCAAGGACTTGATCTATGAACGGTAATGGAAAGTGGTCCTTCTTAGTAGCTATGTTAAGATCCCTATAGTCAACACAAAATCTCCACTTCCATCCTTTCTTAGGTACTATAACAAGAGGTGAGACCCACTGACTATCAGAAATGGGATAGATGAGGCCAGCATTTAACAACTTCTGCAGCTCATTCTTAACTATATCCCTTAGAGCTGGGTTAACCCTTCACTAAGGTTGGTGAATAAGTCTAAATTTAGGGCTGATATAAATTTTGTGAGTGCAGAGCTTAGGGTCTAGGCCTTTCATGTCAGTATAATCCCAAGAAAAGGCTTGTTGATGTTCTTTTAGAAGCTGCAGGACATCTGTCTGCTAAGAGAGAGTCAAAGCACTATTTACATTTAACTCTCGTCCTAGGCTAACCTCTAGCTTAGTGACCTTTTCTACCATGGATAGTTGAGCAATTGGGGAAGAATCCATTTCATGAGGCAATAATGTATGATTAAATTTTGAAGTTTCTAAATACTATAGAGCATCGAAAGGTGGTAATAGAGTTTCAAGAACATAGTCTTCTTGGGAACATACTTGGGATTGCACTCCATACTCATTCATAATAATGGAGGAAATGATCTCATCTTCTCCCCTAGAAGCTACAAAAGGTTCCCTGGATATCATCATTAACTAGCGAATGAAATTGACCTCAGTTTCAGTATCATCCAAGTCTAGCCAGATTATTTGGTCATCTTGCAATAGAGGTTGAGTTGGGGAATATAAAGTCAGATTTTTAGTGTTGACTCCATTGGATATAGTCATTTTTCCTGACTGACAAGCTATATAGGCATCTATAGTAGCCAGCCAAGGCCTGCCTAGAATTATTGGATACCCTCCCATGTTAGCCTTTGGAGGAAGCACAACAAAGTCAACTGGATATTCCCAATAATTCAAGGTGACTATTACATCCTCTACCATCCCATCAGGTGTAATGGTGGAACTATCAGCAAGCTGAAGGATGGTTGGGGTTTCCCTAAGACTGATGATATGCAACTGAGACATTACTTCCTTGGTCATGACATTTATGGATGCACCTAAGTCAACTAGAGCATTTTGGGCTTGCATTCCTTGAATAGTGACTATGACCACAGGACTACCAGGATCATAATACTTTGGAACTGTCAATTTCTCCAACATTAGATCAGATAACTGGCCTAGGACATGTATGGTTTTAGGATCCTTTTTCTTCCTCCTAGGCTATTTGATACAAGCTTCCTTGATGGCTTTAGTATATGCAGGCACTTCCTTTATGGCATCTAACATGGGAATTTTTACTATCATTTGCTTTAGTTGGGCAAGCAAATCTAACATTGCTTGATTTTCCACTGGCTTAGCTTGTTCCTCCAACCTATGAGGAAATGGGGGTTCTTGTGCTGTAGGGCAGTAGGAGTAGCATGTTTGACTAGTACCTCAATTGGTTCTACCGAGGCATCCTCAACTTCAGTAATGATAGGCTGATGTGGAGGAGGAAGGGTTGTGCCAGATCTTAAATGGATATTATTTGGGGAAATTGCATAGCTCTGTTGTTGTGTTGTTGGTTTAGCATTGTTGGGATTAGGAGTAGGCTAAGTAGGCAATTGAGTCTGTTTAGGTGAAGTAGTGTTGCGTGCAGGAGGAGGCATCAAAGCCTGCTACTGAGGTGGTGGCATCAAAGCTTGCTGGTTTGATTGGTTCATCCAATTATGTGGTTGTTGCCACCCCTGTTGGGGATATTGCTAGGGTTGCTGAGGTTGTGACCAACCCTGTTGAGATTGCTACCATCCTGGCTGATGCTACTGCCAGCCTTGCTGAGGTTGTTGCCAACCTTGCTGAGGCTGCTGCCAACTATTATACCCACTAAATCCACTATGTTGTTGATTTTTCCATGCATTATTATTATTAAAATTTTGAAGACGATCTTGGGGATACCTAGTCTTTGAGCCCATGGCCTTCATTGGGCAACGTAGAGAACCTCTCCATTCTCATCAATGGCTTTGAACTCGGTAGGCATAGGTTGGGACTCCAAGATTGCAACAGACTTACACTGACAATTATTTTTCTTCTCCCTACAGTGTGGACAGTACTCTCCTAACATTGCATCAGCTTCATCTTTCTTTCTCCTTTCCTGCATTGTGTCCAACTAAGTAGCGACATCATTAATGATGTCTTACTTGAAATCTAACAATAGATTGGATAGCTGCATTTTGGACACCCCTGCACCATTGGACTTGTGAGGCAAGGCTCTCAAGCCTCTTCCTTTCTTGATAGTAGCTCTAGAATAGTTCAGACATATGCTCCTTATGTCATCCCAAGTCTTCTGAGTAATGTCCCCCCTGCCATAAGGTCAAGGGCCTCTATGCTCCCATCATTCACACCTCTCAAAACTAAATGCTTTTGACATTCTTCATTCAGCTCATGTTCTATGTTACGCTGCAAGCTGAACATGAACCTGGAGACATAGTCTTCCAAGGTTTCATCTTCCTTCTGTGACATTTTAAATATGTCATCTCCTTTTAAGTCCCCTCCTCTGCAATAATATTTGTACTTATCAAGAAACATGTTGTACATTGCATTCCAATCTACTATAGCATCAGCACCCAAACTCATAAACCACCATAGAGCAGCCTCTTTTAAAGTGGAAGGAAATAGTTTGAGCTTATGGTCATCAGTGGTGTAGTCATAGCTTTGGCAAAGGACATCAAACTTAAAGATGAAAGTCCCTAGATCCTTTATGATGAGTCCATAGAATTTAGGAAGTGCAGCTGCAGGAATGTTCTTCAGATTTTGGTTACCTTACTGAGTAGGAATAGGAAAAGGGAAGGTAGGATGAGCCATTACATTATCTAGATATTTTGGGTAAGAAAAGAGAGCATTTAAATGGTAAGACTCTTCAAATGATGGTGGTGAAGGTAATTGATCATAGGCATCAGCAAACACATTCTCAAATGATTCTTCTTCTTATGGGTTCTCTAATTGGGGTTCCTCAAGTGTTGGATTGAAAACTGCAAATGGTTCTTCCTGATTAAGGTTAGGTAGGAATCACCCAAGATGATACCTACGTCTATGCATGCAAAATTATGCAGAATGAAAATTAACTTAATTACTTATGGGTTGAACTAAATTGACACCATCTCCGACAATGGCACCAAAAATGATAGGTCAAAATAATATCCTAGTAACTCAAGGATTGGACATCCTTTAACAATGATTCATTGCTTAAAATCATCACATATCTAATTAGAACATCATGCTAGACTTCATTAAATGTATCAATCCTAGAACGTGAACTTGAGATGATGGCTACAAAGTTTATGCTTTAGTTCTCCTTAAGAGTTATCACTACTAAAGTAAAAGCTATTGCTATAGAAGATTTATACTAGAAACTGAAACTACAGATTAACTCTTATCTTGAAGGAAAAACTTAACAGTAAATAGATAATGCTTCAGAAGTAAACCTATGCTATAGGAAACAATCAGTGGTTCTGTTACCAGTGGCTGCAGGAGAAACAATGCTTAACAACTTCAAAGAAACTTAACTGAATCCTACTTAAACATGAACAAGGGATTCACCTCCCATGTGGGCCCCCACAGAAGTATGAATGAATTATAACTCAGAGATTGAAATCTAGAACTGTCATATATTCATTTAACAAAACATAGATACAATATAGGATATCAAAGTATTTCACTTTGTTGCTGGATTACAATATGAATTCCTCAAAACATCTAACTAGCCTAGAATCATAAGTTCCAGCTTATTTAAAAGAAACTAAGAAAAATAGAACACCTACAAACTAGTTCCTTCATTACATAGCATAACAACTTTAGTTACAGGAATGAAAACATCATTTATGCAAGAAGATAAGCCATATTTAGTGCTTCGAGAATATAGGAACACTTGGTAACTAGATTGACTTGGTCTGAATCAACAACTGCAAAGTTATGGAAGGAGTGGAGCTATGATGAAATTTGAAATAGTTATTTTCCTTAAAAGACCCACTCATCCATGAGTCTATGCTCCTTGCTGACTTATTCTTCTCCTACAAAAGGTTATCACAACAGAATCCACAACACAAATCCAAGGCAGAGATTATAATAAGTTTTCCTATTTTAACGTAGCCTTGTCACATGGCTACAGGAGGTCTACCCATTAAAGCTAGAGAAGAAAAATACTAGATTTTATCATAACATTCATTAATCTATATATATATTCAGTCTTATCCTTTAGTTTCAAAAGTATCAAATATACATATGGCTAAAGCTTAGAAACATAAAAGTCTATATAATGTTTATGAAAAACCATAAGATATTTAAGTCTGAACTTAGAAAATCATAAACAGAACATCCCATAAACTTGACTCATCAGACAGCTAACAAAATTTATGAAAGATCTAAAGGATGACAGTCAAATGTGTTATTGACACATCAGTCGAGGAATGTTTAAGCGGCAAAATCAATGAAGATGATTAAGCGGAAAATCTGATGGAGAAGAAGAAAATGGTTTACTTGTCTATATAAGAGACTGGAGATTTCATAGTTAATGGAATTCCAGAAGGAGGAGACTACATAATTATCATGTGAATAATTTTTCATGCATACCTGATCAACTGGTTAGTGAGAACCGAACTGCAGAGTTTTTACCGAGCGACAGGAAGCTATTACTGAGTGATAGTAAGTTACTGAATATTGATTAGAACATAATTGATTTAATGATCAAAGGATTGAATGAGCTTAACATTGATTTTTACATCTACAATTGAAGTTGTATTAAGGCATATCACCTACTATTACATTTTAACCATTATACACAATCAAATCTCTTAACCGAGTGGACTAAGAAAGTCTTTTATGTATCATTCATAGAATGAACATTGTTATCCTATCAACCCCAGAGTGACTACTGGTTGGATGATAACGGTTGGTCTAAAATCCTCTAACAAGGTCACACCTAACAATGTGTTTATAACCTTTAATAGGGTTGGGTCTTCACTGACCTCACTTCAGAAGAGTGAATATTTTTGGGTTTTCGGTCCTAGGTGGTTTTTCCCTTCATAGGGTTTCCATGTTAAATCTCTTGTATTATGTGTTGATTGTGATGTTTGTTTGATGTCATATTTGCATGTTGCATATTTGATTTGATCAGTAACTACTATATGTTTTAGACTGGTAATCGGTAAAAGCATAGACAGTACAATATTTTAAGTTATCGAGTATTAGAAGTTTTAAGTATTTATTTTTGGATTATACATTTTGTATTGGGAAACTGGATAACTAATTCACCCCCCTCTCAGTTATTCTAACTATTGGTATCAGAGTATTGGTTTCTTAGAATAGCATTTTAAGGACTTCAGTACAAAGATCTCAAAATGTATAAGAGGGAAGTGCCAAAGCTGAACAAAGGAAACTTCGCAGTATGGCAAAGCTAGATGAAGCTGCACATATTTGGAATTGGGAATTATGCACTAGAATTGATGGCAAATGGCTATATAGAACCAACCCCTAGTCCCCTGATACTTGATCAACTAAGAGACAGGCATGAACACAATATTAGTATGATGGAGATTGTTACTTCCTGTACCGATGCCGAATTTGAAGATATTAAAAGCTGCACTACTGCAAAAGCCATGTGGGATAAACTTTCTCAAGTTTACAATGGAGATGTGAATGTCAAAAGAGCTAGAGCAAAAAGCTTAAGGGGAAGGTTTGATGATATGAAGATGAAGGTGAGAATATTGTGCAATACACAAATAAACTAAAAGAGGTAGTACATGCTATTAGGGCATTTGATGGAGTTATTAGTGAAGAAACAATTGTAAGCAAAGTCTTCAGAACCTTATTTCCAGTTTATGCAATCAAAATATTTGCTATTCATGAAACAAGGTCTGCAACTGGTAATGTCATTACACTTGACAATTTGATTGGTAAACTTACAACCTTTGAATTGAATAACTTTGACTACAATGTTGTTCCATTTGTGGAATCCACTTTCATGTCTTCTCTGAAGATTGGCAAGTCTAGCAAGAATAATAAGAATGATGATAGTGATAGAAATACCAATGACGAGCTTGATGAACTTGAAGCTCTTATGGCCAGAAGATTACCCAAAGGTAAAAGAAGGTATAGAGGTAAGCTACCTTTGGCATGCTTTAACTATAAAGAGGTTGGCCACATCACTACTAGATGTCCACATAATAAATATGATGAAAGAACCAAAGACCAGTCTGAAGGAAGCTATGGGAGAAGATTCAATAGAGGCTACCAACACAATAGATATAACCGAGATAGTAATGACAAGGGAAAAAAGGTATGTTACATAGCTGAAGATAATGAATCTGAATCTAATTCTAATGATGATGTAGAAGTTTTATTTGTTGCTATGAAATATGACTCAGAGGAAGAAGAAAAACATGTAGAAACAACACTGATCTCTAAAGTTAACAAAAATAATACATGGATCATAGACAGTGGCTGTACACATCACATGACTCATGATGAAGAGAAATTTGATCAACTTGAAGAATACAATGGAGGATCTGTTAAGATGGGTAATGACACACCCTATATGGTAAGAGGTAAAGGATCCCTGATGATAAATGATAGAATAAAATGTGAAAATGCTTATTGGGTAGATGGACTGAACTATAACTTGTTAAGTGTGGCACAACTGAATAATTCAGGTCACCGAGTTGCTTTTGAGAGAAAGAAAGTGAAAATCTTTGATGATGGTGGAAGATTAGATGAAACTGGTACACAATCAAGAGGTAATCTATTTTATCTTGATACTGATGAATCTTCTTGCTTGATGATGAAAAATGAAGATGCTTGGCTGTGGCATAAAAGGTTATGCCATGTGAATTTTGATAACATGATTAAGATTAGTAAAAGGAAAAGAGTTAGAGGTCTACCTAACTTGTCAAAACCTAATCATGTTATGTGTCATGAATGTCAGAAAGGTAAGATGACTAAATCTAGTTTCAAAAGTAAGGATTATTCAACAAAGAAGATACTTGAGTTGGTTCATACCGACCTATGTGGTCCTATGAGAACTCAGAGTTATTATGGTGATAGATACTTTATTCTTTTTGTTGATGACTATACTAGATTGATGACTGTTATGTTCATGAAAGAAAATCTAAAGCATTTAAGATGTTCAAGTGGTATGAACCAACTTGAGAAAAAGAGACTGGTAAAGAACTGAAATGCCTAAGATCTGATAGAGGAGGTGAATTTATCTCTGATGAATTTACTAATTTCTATAATGAGCATGGTATGAAAAGATAGGTCTCTACACTGAGAACACTGCAGTAGAATGGGATTGTTGAAAGAAGGAATAGGTCAATAGTTGACTATGCAAGAACACTGATGCTACAAAAGAATGTTGTTGCTACTACAAACTGTTCAAATAGTGCATATATTAAGCAAGTTCTGGAAGGAATGAATGAGATAATCACTGAGCCTGTGATTATATACTATGATAACACTAGTGCAATAAAAATTTCAAAGAATCTAGTGATGCACTCTAAAACAAAGCATATATCAATTAAGTATCACTACTTGAGAGAACAAGTACAGGAGAAGCAAGTTAAGCTAGAGTTTTTTACATCCAAAGAACAACTTGTAGACATATTTACAAAGCCTCTACCGAAGGATACATTTGAGTACTTAAGGACTAGACTTGGGGTTTGTTCCTTGTCTACCAGTCACTAATGTGATCTAGATGTTGCATCATCCTACTCTTATTAGAAGATCATTCATGTTGATGCATCATAGCTCACACTTTGGATCATGTCTAAGGTTGTGAAAAGTTGGAGAATTGGAAGAGATTGGCATATCAGTATACATAGATACAAAGTATGCACTAGACAATAGAGAGTTACTTGGCTACTACAGAGCTGTATGTTTATTTGTTTCTTTGGCATTGTTGTCAAAGGGAGAGATAAACAATATGAAACAATATGCACCAATGAGAACTATCTAAGGGTGAGACATTGAAGAAAGGGAGAGCACTGAAGATCAGTTATTGAGAATAGAAGAAGGAATCTAAGAACTGAAAAGATCTTATCTGTAGAATGTCAAAGCTGTATTTGTAATGTTGTTGAGTAATGTAGTTATTAAACATATTAAGCTAGGGAGAGCTTGTACAACATTTTTTCACAGAGTTGTATAATACATGTTTGGTATGTGTATGGTATATTTCATATTACTTGAGTTGCCATCAATTCCAAAGGGAGAGATTGATGAACTACAACTGATTTAGAACTTGATTAAAGAATCTATGATTTAAGATCACCGAGCTGATTGATTAGATATGTAATATGATTAAATCAGTATTATGTTGTCATTGATGTCAACTAGTTTGACAACACTTATCTTGTAAGTTACTATACCGAAACATCTGTAGAAAAGGAGTGAAAGAGATGAAGTACATAAATATCTACATGAGAAAGATGGATATGACAGATGAGGATAAAGAATACATTGAGTAATTTTTTGATGAGTCTATGACCTTATGTTATTGACTTGATTATGTTTCATTCATCTATGATGAGGAAAAGAGCTAAAAGACACAAGGAAGTGTTGTCGGTTGATGAAGCATTTTAGTATACACCGAAAGTATGTAGTGTATACCGAGCACAGTATACACTAAGCTTGTGTTCACTGACACATTTCTTTGTTAACCAAGTAGGAGAAAAGAATTAAATGATTAGTTTAGCCGATAAGATTGATGAGCTAGAAAGTGTATGATTTTGAGGTAATAGATAATATTTGTTACACAAGATCGAAGGCTAACAAAATTCATGAAAGATCTAAAGGATGAGAATCAAATGTGTTATTGACACATCAGCCAAGGAATGTTTAAGCGGCAAAATCAATGAAGATGATTAAGCGGCAAAATCTAATGGAGCAGAAGAAAATGGTTTACTTGTCTATATAAGAGACTAGAGATTTCATAGTTAATGGAATGCTGGAAGGAGGAGACTATATAATTATTGCGTGAACAAGTTTTCATGCATATCTGATCAAATGGTTAGTGAGAACCAAACTGCAGAGTTTTTACCGAGCGACAAGAAGCTATTACCGAGTGACAGTAAGTTACTAAATATTGATTGGAACATAATTGATTTAATGATCAGAGGATTGAATGAGCTTAACATTGATCTATACATCTACAATTGAAGTTGTATTAAGGTAGATCACCTTCTATTACATTTTAACCATTGTACACAATCAAATCTCTTAACCAAGTGGACTAATAAATTCTTTTATGTATCATTCATAGAATGAACATTGTTATCTTGTCAACCCCAAAGTGACTGCTAGTTGGATGATAACGGTTGGTCTAAAATCCTCTAACAAGGTCACACCTAATAGTGTGTTTGTAACCTTTAACAGGGTTGGGTCTTCACCAACCTCACTTCAAAAGAGTGAATATTTTTGGGTTGTCGGTCCCAGGTGGTTTTTCCCTTCACAGGGTTTCCATGTTAAATTTCTTGTGTTATGTGTTGATTGTGGTGTTTGTTTGATGTCATATTTGCATGTTGCATATTTGATTTGATCGGTAACTACTATATGTTTTAGAGTGGTAATCAGTAAAAGCATAGATAGTACAGTATTTTAAGTTACTAAGTATCAAAAGTTTTAAGTATTTGTTTTTGGAGTATACATTTTGTATTGGCACACTGGATAACTGATTCACCCCCCTCTCAATTATTCTAACACTCTTACCCTAAAATGGTGAGATGTCATCAAATGGAGACTAATAAAGAAAACATAGTAGAGATACCTACTGACAAAGGAACCTCAGGAGGACCTGGCAACTCTGTGAGTTACTACTTGGAATACGAATCAGATTCTAATAGAGGTGGTAGCATTATTCTTACTCTTGAAGATCCTTCTTATTCTATGCTTACCAAAAACCAACACATCATTAGGTCTCCAACTTAGTCTCCTGCTTCAATGACCGTCAGGAAATAAAAATAACCCATGAATCAAACTGGTGATGTCCATAAGTTTCAAGGACCCTTAACAATAGATGTAAAGTTACTAAAAAGGTCAGAGCTTGAACCTTTTTTTGATATAGTTGATTTTTTCAAGTCTTCCAAAATTCAAATTTCTCTAGTTGACTATTTAAGGCTCAATCCTAAGGAATTGGATAAGCTGATTGAATATGTAAAAGGCTCTTCCTCAATCAATGAACCTCAACAAGTAGATATTGTATCCTCTTCTAAAATCCCTATTGAATTAAGAGACAACCTGTACATAGATGAAGAACCTAGTGATCATATAGAAACCCCTCAAACCTCTTCTTCCTCTACCAAATTAGAACCTTTCTATGTTTCTTTGTTCATACACGGGTATAAACTAAACAACTATATTATAGATTCAGGCATCTCAAATAACATAATGCCCACCTCTGTGGCTAAATCTTTAGACCTCCCTTCGATAAAAACCTTTGGTAATTGCTATGCAATGGATTCCAAGCAGGTCCCACTAGTGATGCAGATCAAAGATGTTCAGGTTTCTCTTGCAGCTCATCCTAATAAAAGGTTAAAACTAACAATCCTTGTTGCTAACATCCCATCCAGTTATGGGATGCTACTGAGTAGAACCTTCTGTAACAAATTAGGATGTGAAATTAAGTTGGATTGGTCCCAAACTACCATTCCCATAGGTAATCGGTATTCCTTTAGCCATAGGCTAAGTATAAGTATGTCGTGTTCTCCTCTGAAGAGCCCAAATCACAAATTCTATATCAAGAATCAAATTCTGCTAATTACTTGATTATGCTTGAGGTTGATGAATCTAATCCAGATACATTGAAAGGAGAAGACTTTTGGACTCTCGAATTTGATGACAGTTGTTCTTCAACTAGGTCAGGAGTTGGAATAGTGTTGATTTCTCCTTTTGGAGTGATGTTCCCTTCTTTTAAACTGGATTTTGAAAATACTAATAAGACAACTGAATACGAAGCCTTTCTTCTTGGCATGGAAGTGACAAAGAAGAAAGGAATCAAGTTGTTGAAAGAAAAGGGTGGTGTTGAATTGATTGCAAAACAAGTTAGGAACCTATTTTTCGTTAAAAATGAAAGGTTGAAGCACTACCAAAATAGGGTTTGGGATGAGATGGAATGGTTTGACGTATTTTCAATTGAAGTAATGGCTAGACAGTTTAATTCCAGAGATGATGCCTTAGCTATTTTAGCAACATTGTTGATTCCACACCCTAATTTTGGAATAGATAAGTATTCAATAGAATTGATTCATAGAGCTAGTGTGCTAGATGATTCCAGTTCATGGCAAGTGTTCAGTGATGATGCTCATATTATTCAATTATTGCAAGGGGTAGAGAATTTCTCTTCTATGTACTTTGAAGGTTCAAATGCAGAATGCCATGAGTTTTGTTTTGACCCCAGAGATGAAGTTGGATCGGAGACCATCAAGTTAAAAGGAAACTGTATTCCAAAAGGACTAATGAACCTAGAAAGGCTCTTTTATAGAAGATATTATTTTATCAATAAAACCACTACACCTAATGAAAACTCATCTAATGAGTGTGAGAAGATCAACATTTGCAATGATGATGATCCAAAGTTTGTTAATTTGGGCACTTGCTGTAGTGTAGAAGAGAAAGTGAGGTTTTCAAAGATACTAAAATAATTCAAAGATATTTTTTCCTGGTCATATGAAGATCTAAAATATTTCAGGCAAGGACAATTCAAGCACCACATCCCAATGAATCCTGGAGCCAATCATTTCAAGCAAAAACTAAGGAAGTATAATCCAAAGGTTGCGGATGCAATATTCTAAGAGGTGGATAAGATGTGAAAAGAAAGGATAATATATCTCATTCACCACTCAATATGGGTTGCAAATATTGTTCCAATATGCAAAAAAAATGGAGAAATAAGGATATGTGTAGATTTTAGGAATCTGAACCAGGTGAGTCTCAAAGACAATTTCGCCCTGCCTAACATGGATCACATTCTTCAAATAGTGGTTGACTCTAAAATGATGTCCCTTCTTGTTGGTTTTTTAGGTTATAATCAGATCAGTGTAGCTCCTGAAGATCAACACAAGACAACCTTCACCACTCCTTGGAGTACCTTTGCATATAATAGAATGCCTTTCAGATTAATAAATGCAGGAGCTACTTTTTAGCGTTCTATGAACTCCTATTTTAGAAACCTAATAAACAAAGTGATAGTGATATATTTAGATGATATGATGGTGTTTTAAAAAATAAGAAAGAAACATTTGCAGGATTTAAGAACGGTCCTACAAAAATGTAGGGATCATGACATATCACTCAATCCAAAGAAGTATGTTTTATGTGTCATAGAGGGGAAGCTTCTTGGGCATCTAGTGTCAAAGGACATAATAAGAATTGTTCTAGAGAGGGTTAGGGAAATTTAGCAACTATGTTTGTTGTCAAGTCAAAAAGGGATTCATTCTTTCTTCGGGAAGATCAATTTTCTAATAAATTTTGTACCTGAAAACCACTAGGCCTATGGTAAGTCTGTTAAGTGAAACAGATTTTCAAATGGAATGAGGAAGTTGTAAAGTCTTTTGAAGAATTTAAAAATGCTATTGCTCAAGCTCCAGTATTGGTTCACCCTGATTTTAAGAAAGATTTTACAATCTATTGCTATGCTAGTGAGCACACCATGTCGGGGGTCTTATTGCAAAAAAATGATAAAAATGAGAAAACCTCGATCTCTTTCATGAGTATTCCATTGAAGAAATATGATTTAAATTATTATTTGATAGAGAAACAAGCATTTGTGGTAGTTAAAGAGGTAAAGCAATTTTGATTCTACATACTCCATTCGCACTCCATCGTTTATGTGTCCAATGCAACCATCACAAGTATACTTATATAGCAGGAGGTAGCCATAAATAATAGAACAACATGGGTAGTGAAGGTGCAAGAATTAGACCTGGATATCAAACCCACTAAATTGGTGAAAGGTTAGGGTTTATGCAAGCTGATTGTCAAAAAATGAAGAATTGGTAGAAGAAAGGAGTCCCTTGACATTGGTGGTTGGATTAAAAGATTATTGGTTCTCTAACATCACTTACTACCTTACTTATGGAGAATGTATAGAGAATTTGGCAAGTAAGGAGAAAAGAAATTTATGTCTTAAATCTACCAAATATGTGATAGTGGATGATATATTGTATAAGAAGGGATGATATGGAATGTTCCTTTGGTGTGCTAATGAAGACCAGTAGAAATGACTATTACAAACCTTTCATGGTGAGTCTTGTGGAGGAAATTTTTCATCCACTATTATAGCTTTCAAGATTCTAAGGAATAGTTATTATTGGCTGGGAATGTTTAAGTATGCTTATAAGTGGGTAGGCCTATGTGAGAAATGTGAGTTGTTTGCTAGGAGACCTCAATTGGCTTCTCTCCCTCTAAGCCTTGTTGTCATTGAAGAACCTTTTCAACAATGGGGTTTAGATTTTATAGGTCCTTTAAATCCACCATCTAGTGCTAGTCATACACACATCTTAACAGCCACTGACTACTTCACAAAGTGGGTAGAATCCATTCCTATCAAGAGGACAACCACTGAAGTGGTGTGCAATTTTCTCAAACAAAATATTTTAGTCAGGTTTCATGTGCCGAAAAAGAAAGTGGTCGATAATGCCCAAAATTTCTCCTCAAATGAGCTATAGATTTTATGTTATGATAATGACATACAACTTGTTCACTCCTCTGATTACTTTCCTCAAAGAAATAGACAAGAAGAGTCAACCAACAAAAATCTCATTTCGATAATGAGGAATCTTATTAATGAAAATATGAAAGATTGGCACAAATGACTCTATGAAGCACTATGGGCTGATAGAATGACACCTAAAAGAGCCATTGGTATGACCCCATTCGAGCTAGTTTATGCAATAGAAGCACAACTATCTCTTCCTCTTGAGTTTGTGATAGCTAAACTGCAGAACGTGATTGAAGATGAAACCTTTCAGAATGCTTTAGAAAAGAGAATTCTTTACTTGAGCAAGATTGAAGAAGAAAGAGAGAATGTAGTGGACCATATCATGAGCCATCAAGCTAGGGTTAAAAATATTTTTGACAGAAGAACCAAACCCATAAAATTCATGGAAGGAGACAAAGTCCTACTTTGCGATAAGAGGAGATAACCATGAGGAGCTCATGGAAAATTCAAGTCCCTATGGAAAGGTCCTTTTGAAATAAGCAAGGAGCTTGGGCCAAATTCTTTCAGGTTAAGATATGAAGATGGAAAAGATCTTCCCCTATCTTTTAATGGACAAGATCTTAAGATTTTTCAGTTGTAAATATGTCATCCTTGTGTACATAGTCTTTTTGTTGTGTTTAGTTTAGAAGTTTTTGTTGTGCATGTGTGAAACCAGATATTTTGAGTTCATCTTTAGTCCCTCATGGTCCTATCACCAGTCAGAGCCACTTGTTGTCGATCAAAAGTCTCCCTTGTAAAAATTTTCTTAGTGGCATACATTTTGTCAAGTGCCTATCGAATTTTAAATCTTGAACTCCATAGTTCAAAGTTCAAAATTCAAATTGCATTCGCCTAATGTTGTTATGCATGTGTTTTCTATTGGGTAGCAAAAGGTTTTAATAAGTAAGGCATCTTTATGTCTTCTCAATATTGAATCTTGAATCTTGAACCATCCTATGATGGTTCAATGTTCAATTTTAAAAATGCACTTGATTCCCTCTGTTCTCATGTTTTCATTTTCTCCGACGTCATTGGCTTTTATCATTTTGAATATTAAACTCCTAGTTTTCAGTTCATAATTCAATAGTATTTATGCATTGTACATTAGACCTGTCTCAGCTGTGTGTTTGTCAACTAACCAAAGAATTGTGAGTTATGAACTTTGAATTTCTCTCCAAATAGTTCAAGGTTCAGAATTCAAAATGCAATAATGACCAAATATTTGAGACTCGTGTCAAATCTCGCCTTCATTACAAGATGAGATTAAAATGATGTTGAAATAAATTCCATCTCAACAAAAGGTACAAGTTATGCGGAGATGAAATAAATATGATTGGACGTTCTCAGTGAACAATGAAGTGAATAATTAATTCATGGTAGGTTGTCATGATTACCAAAAAGGCAACTCAAACCTATGTGTTAAATTATTTCCTTTCTTTCCATTTCTATTTGTAAGAAACTATTGGTAGCATAATCAGAAGTGAAGTGCAGTGAAGCACAGTTAAGGTAATCACACAAGGACAAGAGCAAAGCACTAGGGAGTTTCAAGAAATCTCCTTTGTTTTTGTTTCTGGTTTCAGATTTATCTATTGTAAGAAAAGAAATCTAGACCTTTATCATTGCATTTTCTTGAGATTATTTGTTAAGTATTGCAATGTCTAGTCCTAGCATGTCAGCCTCAAACGTCAAGTTTGTAAAAGAAAACAAGTTTTCTCTTGTAAGTAGTTGTCTTCTTGAAATGCAAGACACAACCCTTGTGGTCGAAGATATAGAAGAAATTTTTCATAGATTGAAAAGTGCGGAAAATAGAACCATTGCCGCCAAAATTTCAGAGAGTGGGTTATTGGAAGCTATCATCTTTCCTAAAGTGACTTTGTTCCCTGAATTGGTGATGGAGTGTAGAAAGAGATATGATAGGAGTGATAGGTGCATTCATGTTCCTTTTGGAGGAATATTGATTTCTATGAACAGGAAAATAATCATGGCGTCTCTGAGGATTCCTCAGGTGGAAACCTATGGTGATTGGAGTTTTGAGAAGGCCCAACAAGAATTTACCCAGAACAAGAAAGATTATAGAAATAACATTTCTAGGGACTGGTTATTAAAACTAGAAAAGAGTGGTTCTAGGTTACCTAAACCATTGAAAAAGGATCACTTGATCAGAGAAGTCTATGACATAGTTTTCATGATAAGAAAATTGAAAGGCAAACCTAATGATATCCTCTAGGAGGATTGGATGTGCATTTTCATCCAAGCTATTCTAGGTGAAGGACAATATATCGATTGGGCAAAGATAATAGTAGAAAAGCTTCATGAAGAATTATCCCAGTCTGTAGAAGCTTCAAGTTTCTATTTGTCTTCGTACCTATTTTATGCCCTTGCCATTTGCAGAATTTGGGATGGTTTGCCACACGAGTTGTGGAAAGAAGATATGAAAATTTATGAATACCACCCTTTACTTCAGAAAAAGAAGAATTCAAAGGATTTTTTGAGAGTTCAAGACACATTCTTGGCTAAGCTCATTTTCGAGCTAAGAGGAAAAATTAACTAAAGAGTGTCTGAAGAAGCTATGGAGTTGATCAAAATTTATCACAACTTTTATTTCCAATTCTTGACTTTCATCTATTTAAGAGTGGGAGGTTTCAGCGGTGAACCCTTGAAGCTTCCAAGGTACTGTCAGGATAAGTTCATCTTATTAGAAGTCTGTAGACAACTACTCCAAGTAGAGGTGAAATTTAAGATCAATAGATGTGTGGGATCTCTATTCCCTATTGACTTAGGTCATTATTGTTTTATGTTAATGCATGCTATATCATCCTTGGATGCAGAATTAAAAACAATGAACCTCCCCTCTTTCCAGAAAAGAAGTTACTTTGACAGTAAGTAGTTTGTAGAAAATCATTTCAAGATTGATGCTACTTTTCTTCATCAACCAAAGATGGAAGATTATTGGGTCAACTATATTGATGAGATTGAAGTTGAAAGGAGACTTCATTCTAGGTTTACCTTGAGACAAATTGTGTTACTTCATTTTCCTTTTACTATTAAAGGGTTCAAAGTTGAAGATGATGAAAATGTGCTAGAGTCTAGATATGTAGAACTAAATGATGATGCAGTGACCAGGAAAATAGTCTGAAAGAGAAAAGAAGAAGAAAATGTGAGCATTTTGTCTCAGGTTGTGTTCAAAAGAACAGAGAAATGGTTAAAAGGAATGAGTAAGAAGAAGAAGAAAAAGACCTTTGGCCCAATGACCAAAAAGAGTTCAAGGATTTCAAAACTCACAGCTTCTCTTGTACATACTAGCAAAATTGAAAAATTGCTTCCTGCAGGTGAACTAAAATCTGGAGCATAAACCATCCAAAGGATAAAAAGCCAATCTTTGAACAACCAGTGAGGGTCACGAGAACTAGGAGCAAGAGGAAGGAATAGACATATAAGGTTCCTTGCATAGTGCTAGATTTAGATACAGAGAAAGTGACTGATCACAACCTCAAGGGAAATTTAGGATGTATAACACACCTATTAACTCATCAAGAGCTAAAATAGCAAGGGCAGGTTAGGAAAACCTAGTGATATTAAATAGTTTTGTAACACAAACTCCTGTAGGTGTTTCTACACAAAAGAGCCAAAACTGGATGGAATTATCAACAAGTAATAAAAGGAGAATTGTACATGTCTCAACTCCTATTGGAGATTTAGTCAGTAAATATATGGGAAAAAGACCTAGAATAAAGAAGCCAAAAGTAGAGGCTATGTTGGATGTGGATTCTAAAATCAGCCACTAGATCACAAAGATTTTCAAGCCAAATTTTGACAAAACCAGTGATGAAGTAACAAAGAAGGATTTCAATGTGGAAAAAGTGGATTTAGGTATGGCTATTAGAGCTGCCGACTTGAAGATCCTAAACTTGAAAAATAAGAAAATCAACCATTGAGTGTGGAAAGATGGTAAAGATAAAATAAAATTGAAGTAGGCTCTCTGTCAAATGGTGAAGTACATTCAAAAACTTCAAGGCCCTGTTCCTCAACCCTTGTCATTGGTGCCAATTGATCTGGATGCCAAGTATTTTGAAAATAAAAAATTCTTAGGATAGGTCAATGTCAATGAATTTCTTTTGCTAGATAGATAAGGTTACCAAAGAGATTTTTGGGTTTAATCATGATTTTTAAGATCTAATTAAGAAAGTTGATCAAATGGTTAAAATAATAGAAGTGGACATGGAAGCCTAGAGAAAGGAAATAGATCAGCTGGAGATAGAGGTACTAAACATGGAGGATGCCTATGCCTATGGTATAAAAAAGTTCCTTGCAGAAAAGGCAACACTTGGGGTGGAGGAGAACTCTCTTTTCGTAGCCAAGGTGAGTCTAGAATAGAAAAGTTCACTCTATGAACAAGCTATTGATGAGTCTTCTCAAATCATGGAAATGTTGAATAGCATTAAGGAACTTATGAATACCCATAATGAATGCTTGGGAAAGTTGATCGAGCCTAAAGGTCGATCTGGAATTGATATGGCTAAGATACTCACCTATTTTGAAGAAAAGGTAAAGAGCCTAAAAGCAGCCAAAGGTATAGAAATTGATGACTTTTTAGTCTTTTCTTGAGTGGATTCCCTAGTAGTCTATGGGTGTGAACAGATAAAAACATAGAGAGAAAAACTACAACAAGCACAGAATTTCAGAAGCATCTAGGTACAGATATTTGAGGTCGTTTCCACACCTAATCAGGAGTTACTCACAAGCTTTTTGATGACTTTCAAGGAGTGGAATGTAGCACGAGAGGCCACCAAAGCTTCTAAAGATGATGGAGCAGGGAATGATGAATTGGTCAATTAGTTCTTGTAGAAGATAGTTTCTATTTCCGTAAAGTTTTTCCTAAATTTTATGCTATTTCCATGGACAATTAGTTTTTAAAAATTGAATCAGCCCTGCATGGCTATATATTTGATATTGAATGACCAAGTGAGGGTCAGTTCTCTAGAAGAAAAATTTATATTATTTGTTTATTTTAGTTATATTTAGCTATGGTTATATTGCTGAACTCTAGGTATGCAAATTTATTATTAGTTGGTTTTATAGCAGATTCTATCATTTTCATTGATTAGTTGGTCTGGTGAATGTATGATTTTGAATTCAGTTGGAGTCAAATGATTATATTGCTTTAATATGTGCATATATCTTGATGTTTAATCAGTTATATTTTTCAATAATTCAGTATCTTTTGAATCGACCATTATAAAACAATTTTCTTTCATAATTTGAGTCAATTAGCTCAGAGTTTCTGAAAATTTTTCTAAAAATCTAAAGCACTTCATTATTGATTCATGATGGAATGTTGATAAAGCCTTTCATGCTTTCTGGTTAAAAGTGTTTCCTAAAGTTGATTCTTTCACAGTAAAAGTTATTAAAGGTAGATCTTTGTAGAAGGTAGTTGCTCCTTTTAAAGAAGAGAGTGTAGTCATGAAAGACTAACTCAGATGTTAGTGTGGTTTTTCTTTCTATTTTGGGCTATAAGAGTCATTTATTAATTTACTATCATAGAGGGAAAATTTGTTCACTAACAACTGTGACTATTGATTTGCATCTTCTTATCATTGTCTTCTTATTAGGAATTTATCAATATGAAGTTGTTGTCTCTTCTAGTGTTCTCTTCTTAACTCTTTGATTTACCTGATTGTACCTACAATCCTGTAGTATTTCTTTGTTATGTACTTTGTTTATCTAAACTTTGCATCTATATTTGGTTATAGTGTTGGACCCTTTTTCATTTACATACTCATCTCTTTAGTATCTGTTGCTTTATCTCTCAGCATGTTCTTATTATGATCTTTCTCTTTTAATAGCACTCCTCTGTTAGCAATGAATTTGTCAATCTACTAGCTTTCTTTGACTTTGTGCATTTCACATTTAACATTATTTGACTACTTTTGTCCACACAATGATGCTCTAAGGTAATAATGAACAAAAAAATCATCCTTATCATTATAGCAGCATTGCTTCACTTCTCCATATGCTCCCTCATCTTGATAAGATCATGCATCCTTTTTTTAAAATTTGATTGTTATAACAACCCATGCTTTGTAAAACAACTTCCTATAGTAGAGTAAGATAAATACCTCTTGTAGCAATCTTGTATCAATACAACCACTTGTAGCAATTCTGAAACTCTGAAATGAAATGAAAATGATCCTTTAGCACCTATATGTCTAATTTATTGTGCTGAAAGGTTTCATGACAAAGGTCATGTCCCTTCAACATCTAGTCTTTTGCAACTCCATAATTTGGCCAGAAGGTCCCATTCCTAAAACTTATACATGCCCCCTCAATATCCTCTTAAAAACTTTAGTCTTGGCCCCTACCTAATTTGACTAGAAGGTTTCATGCCCGTAGTTTATACATGTCCCTTCTATGATCTCCTCGTTGTCTTCAAACAACTACATTGGCTCAACTAGAAGGTCTCATACCTATAATTTATGCATGTACCATCAACAGTCTCCCCAAAACTTCATACCTTTATTTTCACATAACGCAAACATTGTTAAGAAATAAAGTATTTCCAGTGATGTAATCATTCCTTCCAGTAGCTCTTTTTTATTGCATTATAATTTTTTACATTCTGTACATGTCTGGAAGTAGATGACATAGGTTGATAGGTTTAGTTCCCCCATTTCTCAGTTCACACGAACTGACCCATTTCTCTTTCTTCTTTTGCAGGACTACTTTGGATGCGGGCCCTAGATTGAAGCAAATAGAAACCTTCAACAAAAATACCAGGCAATGGGGGGCCTAACCCTATCTTCTATTTCCTTATTTTCTTGCATTTACAAAGATGTAATAATAGTTTTAATTTTCATCATTTAATATTTGAATGCATACTTGCATTAGCCTAAGCCACGGGATGTGTGGCTGCATAAATAAATGCATTTTCATAACTGTATATCTTTGTATATCTCAAAAATGCACTTTCAATTTATAATTTTGATAGAAACCACAGCTTGTGTGGATAATTTCATTGTTGTACCTTTATTGTCTGAAATGAACACATTATTTTTTCTCTTTCTGTTTGAACTCCATCATTTATATTTTGCAAGAAAATTGATTATTTGATAATTAGGACATAAATCAATGAATTCAAATGAACCTTGTTCACCAAAAAATTAAGGGCTGGTAACAACTCTACCAATTAGAACAAAGAGGGTGAAAATTGGTAATAGTTACATAAGTTTTAATGAGTTCCTAAGAATGGAACAAACATATAAATGATTGAAAAGGCCAAAAGGAATCATGATGAGTGATGCAAAGGATTAATGTGTAGAAGTTGAGAAATCCAACTTCACAGAATGCCAAGAACACCTGCATGCAAATAACCTGTTGCTGAAAGGAAACCAAGAAGACAGAAAAGCAAGAGCTTGGAAATCTTAGTGGTGTGAGAGAAAAATGTATTCCAAGATAATGAAAAAGCATTTACAAGGTTCAACCTATAAAGGTGAACAAAACCCTAAAGCCTAAAAAAGCTAGGTTGCACATTAATAATTAATAAAATAATTAATTATTAATGCACCTAAGAGAAAGCTTAAGCACTAAAGAGTAATAACTTAATGAATTAAATCAATATGATTTAATTAGTAAGTAAACTAAATATTACTCTAACATAATGAACTCACAATCTTTCCTAAGGATCAACTGATCCAAGCACTCTACAAATTTGACAATTTATTGTCAACAGTTTCTCATATCACATGATGCACTTAAGAAAGAAAGCTTTGGAATCTCAAAATATATGATTGGTTCTTCATTCCTATCAACTTCAAGGTAATTCACATTCAAACCAAAATTCTTAGCTCTATTTTGAGATGTCTTCACAATTTGATTGTTGTTCTAACATAAGGAACAATACCTTTAGCATTCAGTTGGGATGCCTATAGCACTAAAAATGGAAACATGTCCCTATGAATCTGCTACAAGTTTCTATAAGGTATAAAGGTATTGTTCCTTATGTTAGAACAAGAATAGTGAGTGAACAGTAATATATGGACATAGTTTAGTATTATATTACTGTTCATATATTATTGTCCACTCACTATCCACAACTATGTTTGTATATTACTATCCACTATCCACAACTATTCTTGTTTAGGAGGTTTCTAAGGAGAAAACATGTAGGTAGTCATTGGATAGACATATTTACTTTAAATTTACCATATGATCATAGGAATAGGGGGATCTCTATGTAATATTGACAGGCAGATTTACCATAATCACACGAATGAAATCTAAATAATCTAAAATTTTACCATAAATTTTTAGGGCTAAAATAACACTTACCCAGAGCAGTCACCTATAAATTGCAGGCAAATTTGCAACCTTGAAAGTGAAATTATTGACAACCCAGTTTGAGCTCCATACGTCTATAGGTATATGAGAAAATGTCAAATTTTCTACTCCTATTTTCTCCCTTGCGAACTGTGTTTTCATGCTACATCCATGAAAAAATTATTTTCTTTTGTCTTCTTTTGTGTTATTATTGCTCATGTTTGAAAGTGGATAGTGAGTGGATAGTAATATATGGACATAGTTCATTATTACATTATTGTCCATATAGCATAATATCATGGTTGATATTTTTATTCCATTCTATGAAATAACATCTTGTGTAAATTTTGATCATCCTCCCTAACTAAGAGGGAGTGTTAATATTGTAGTTGTTAGGGATTTTTCTTGTAGGATCAAACTGATTACTTGAAACTATGCTTCTTGAGGCTGACCCCAAACAAGAGAAAGACCTAATTACTAAGGATTGGATAAGATCCTCCTTCATTTTGAACTCCACATACTCAGGCAAGTATTACCTTTTAATGATAACTAATTACATAGTGTTTATGTGAGTGGACACTGATCTGCTATTAATCCTTCTAATGCATCAATCTATAAAACACTCTGCATATGACCAAGATCAATTTAATGTAGAGCTTAACCAAGAAAAATATGATTGTGAATAAAGCAAGGATCAGTGATTTAAGGATTCTCATCCTTCTTCCTTTTAAGGAGGGGCAACCTAAATGATTCTCTCTTCAAAGAATCAAGAAATATAGACTGTGTTTTTTAGCAACAGTCCTATCTATTTTGCGCAATAAACATGAAATGAAAAATGTATTGATAACTGATGTGAAATTTTCAATTTTACTTTGAAAGATCTATGAAAGATAGAACCATAAGAAAAAAACACCAAATCAGTGCCTTATCTAATGGGAAAAAGAAATCTAAATGCAAATCAACCAGATAATTTTAACAGAAATACAACAATATGCCTTGCATACTAGCTACAAATCCAAATAGATTGCCTTACAAACTATTCTATTAACCAAAAACTATTATCATCAATAATCCATACAAATATATCTACTCTTCAAGATGAACTATGAGAACTTTAATTCTTTCCTTGAAAGAAACTCATAATCAATCTAGTAGGTTGCTTTACAACTGGTGTATTTTAAATGTCTAACAAGTAAGACATACAAGAGTACAACATAAAGGTAAAGAGACAACAACAATATATGACAGAAGTTGCAGTGTATTTGTATTAAAATCAACTTGCCAATTACATTCACAATCCTATTACTTAGAAGATCAAACACAAAACTTGAATGTCTGCTTCAAAGTAATTCTATTCAATTTTTCTATTATTTTTTTTGATCCCCCCACAAAATGAGTCTTCAAATCTATTTATATCTATGTTTCAACCATCTTGGAATTCCCTTATGAATGGGAATGCAACAAGCTTTGGATGGTTGAAAATCCTAACCCTAAAAGCACAAGAGACAAATCATAAAAATAAAATACAATAACCCCTTTGGTGGTGGAAAGACAAAACCTTCTTGGATGTTGTTCATCCTTGACCGCTTGAAAACTGACACCTTTGTCTACAAGTATTTATGATAGCTTCATAAGTTTTAATGAGACATGGTGACCACCATTTTAGACTAACCTACACCATTCTTAAAAGATAGCTTATCATCACTATATTCTAAGATCAGGTGTTAGGTACGTCAGATGTTCTCCTCATTCTTCATCCAAAATGTCCAAGTCAACTGCAGTGTATTTAACCTTCTTGGGCTTTGTTAACTCATCCCATGCAGTCAATTCTTCATCTAATAGCCAATTAAAATCTTGGATGAGCTTTAATTGTGCTTTTTGTCTCTCCCACCTGGCATCCATAATTTCTTTGACATCTGTTATAAATTTGGTGAGATCTGTCTCTTCCTTAATGGCTTCATCCAGGGTTTTATTAAAACTTTCTAAATCAACATTACTTTCTTCACCTAAAAATGCCTTGTTCCTGGGCAATAAAAGATCAGCATCTGATCTCGACTGATCAAGACTCTTTATGACTCCATCTGTATTCAGAATTGAGGGGATAAACTTGTTGGAACAAGAGCTGAGCATGGCTATCTTAGCCTCAATCAAATTTTCCTTACCTTTAAAAAGTGGCAATATGGCTTTAACTCTGTCTATCTCCTCACCAACCCTCACAACTATCTCTGGAATATCACTTCCCAAAGATTGAGAAAATATCAATCTCTCAAAAAGTGGTGCTCTAACAGACCAAATTACATGATATCCACTCAAAATTTGTACATAATTATTAACTTCCTTCTGCAATTCTGGCAACTTGCCATAGGCATTAAAAACAAGATCAAATTTTATCCTTAACTGCATTTATTCTATACCTCAGAATATCTAACAGGGCCTGCAAGATAGCCTCATTTTTCTCCTCATTTATCTTCTTCAATTCTGTAGCCACCTCTTCTTCTGTCATTCTGTGTGCCTCAATTAATACAGGCGGCTCAGGATGTGCAGGAGCCACTACAGGAGTATTAATGATTTGTAACTACAACTAATCTGCATGCTTCTCTAGTATTGTTATGTTTATTATTTGTAAGTCCCTCTCTTTTACAAGGGCACTATAGTCACTCAATAGAGAACCATACCTCTTTGATAACTACTTTGTTTTGTCCTCATTTAATTTTGCAAACTAGGTCAAGACCTGAGATATTTCTAGGTCCCCTGTATTATGGATAGACCACACAATCTTATCTCCTTCCATCTGTTCCTTCACATTCAACATTTGTGGCTTCTTGTCCTTAGGATATAAGCTCCACATGGCTAATGCCTGATTCTTTGGGCTATACCCAAATCCTTTGATAATATCCCCTACTTGGGTTTTTGAAGACAAAGTGACATCTTCTTGTCTCTTTATTTGATCAATTATGAAATTAGAATATAAATTCCACCCAGGCACAAGAAGCATGTTGCTTTGTTTTACCAATTTCCTGGCCTCATCTGGGGTTAAACTCTTAGCTTCAGGGTCATATTCTTTCAGCTGTTGTACTGCCTCTTCTGGTACTTGACCCTCTTTAGTTATTTGTACACTAGATGCAACCTGTTGTTGCTTGTGCCAAATTAAGAAGCTTTTGAATTCATTTGACTTAGCAAAATTATCATCATTCAGGAAAGCATACTACTCAATTATCCTCTCATCTTGGCCAAGGGCCAAAGGCAATTTAACATCTTCAGTCTCATATCTTTGTTGTCTTTTCTCTTCTCTTATTTTCTTTCTTAGTTGGTGATGGTGAACACCAGTTCCTATATAGAGGGCACCTACTTTATCTCTTTTTCTTTCAGAAGGCTCCCCAGTGAGTAACTTCTATTTTTTCTTGAGGGGCTCTGTAGTATCATCAAAGCTGGGTAACTTACTAAGGTCAATGGCTTGATTTACTTCTTCAGTCCCTTCAATCATTGGTTGCTCCATAGGGGGTGGGCTATATATTGGGTAGCCACCATCACTATCTTCTTCACATTCAAAATTAGAGTGGGCTTTTTTACCCTTATTAGTATCATCAATTTGATCCTTCATGGATTCTACCAATATGTCAAATTGAGCCATCATCTGCTAAAGTCTCTGGAGATAAAGCAAAGTGGGAAAGAAAACCCCAAACACCAATCCTTTTTGTTTTAACTATTTCTCAATTTTAAATAATTGATCTAATTATTGTACTATTTTCTCTACCTCATCATCCTCAATGATGTTTCTAATCACATCCTCCTCTGGATATTCCTCATGCTACTTATTAAAAGGAATGGTAGGCATGTAATATCTCCTAGCAGCAACTATGAAACCTTCTATATCTACATATCTGTATGGTGCCGCAAACATCCTGTACCTTTTCTAACCAATCATTTACTTTACTGAGAGCTCCCTACCCAATTGTAAGATAGTGCACTTTGAAATACCAAGGTGTGAAAGTCCCTCTCCTGTGGGGAGCCAAATGTTCTTTATCTATCAACATGAGTTGCCAGATAAACTCTAGAAATGCAATTCTTGGTGGGACAAAAAATGGAAGCAAATGGGGAGGATGAGGGCATCCATAAACCCTAATCATTGTATAGCCCTTCTCAAAGAAGAAATCTCCCCAATTATGACCTTTGGTCCAATTATGACCTTTGGTCCAATTATGAACAAACTATTGGGGTCTTACCAATTGCAAGACCTTGGTGGATAACCTTGTGCAATTTACCCCCAAACTCCAAAGAATGGGGTATACAACCCAATTTTCAAAGGCACCAAAATCATGTCTTGGACAAGAAGGACTCCAAACTACCAACCAAAACTATACCGGATTGGGCTGTCCATTCCACACCATTTGTGGCTTGAGATCCTCCACATTTATAAGATTATAATTATAATACAAAATGAGATGCATCAGCAAAGAATAGAGTAAGAACTTGTGTGTAGAACCAGGTGTGAAATTCTTTAAAGACAACAAACCCTCATGCATTCTATTTATCAGATATCCAATATAATCATATCCCCAGTTCAAAAAATGACTTTGTGAATCCATAGCTAGCATCAAAATATTAGAGGTGATCCTCTCTGGGCCTACATCGACTCCCAAGACCTAGCATATCATGTATGCAATGTACTTCATATAAAAATGGAGATCGTTATAAAAATATGGAGTTGACCCACTCATGGGTGCAATGTAGTTCCTATTTTCTTTGGACATATGGCTCCTAATCTCCCTAGAGACCAATGCAGCCTCTCTGACATATCTATTTTCTTGGGCTTGCAAATCTATTTCAATGGCCATAGGGATTTGAATTCCAAAACCATTCATAAAATAATTCTGGTCTAGGGTTACAAGGGGAGAGCCATCTTCTTTTCTAATAGTTCTAGACAGGGGATCATACCATTGAGATAGCATAAGTAGTGCATCTACATCTAGGAAAACCTTCAGAAAAATTAATTTAGCTAACCCTGATGTCCAAGGGTTTGAGAGTGGTACTGCCCTATCATGGTTCTTATAAAAATACTCGAATAAACACATTCCCATGACTTCAGGAGTCTTAGCATCTCTGCGATAAGCTAATTCATCCATAAAATAATCATTACTGACCTTTTTGTTTTGCAAAGATCCTGGCAAGAGAGTGAGAAACTCATCTCAAAAGCTCTCTTTCACCTTCTCCTTAGACCCTCGACTGGTTGAAGCCCCGCCTGCTGCTGCTTGACTCATTCTAACTGAATACTAAAAATTCTTTGCAAAATCACTGGTCACACTGTAATTCTGGAAAGCTCTAAAAACTTAGTGCTCTGTACTCTTCACAATGCTCTGTAACCTTCAAATGAGTGACTTCTAACTATTTTATTCTATGGCATTGAATGCACCACCATGTCTAACACTGAAAAGCCATCAAAGACATCACCTCTACCATTACTCAGCATGAACAAAGCTCAATTTACTAGCCGTAGCTCAAGAAATTCAAATTCAATTATTCAGAGACTTGGCGACTAGAGAAAAGTCTTGTGGTCATTTAATAAATTGCAACCTTTAAAATGCTTGTGATACCTAGCGACTAAGAGGACTTCTCATAGTCGCTACAAGATTTTTTGCTTTGTGAATTCATTATGAGATTAAGCGATCACTACAAATTTTTGATCTAGAGACTCCACGACTATAGTCCTTCTCTTTAGTCCATGCTTTAATTTTTCACATTCAGAGATCACCCGACTATAGTCTAATTCTTAGTCGCGAGTGAAATATTTCTCTTTACGAGATCACGTGACTAAGACTACCTTCAACTTCTATCATGAGATCTAGCGACAATAGCCAAATTTTTAATCACTGAGAGCTTTTCATAAACTAAATTTGGTATAGAGACTTCACGACCACCACAAGATCGAGATTAAATCAATGGCTAGGATGAAGCATCTTACTAATTCTTCTTTTTAACTTGGCATCATCTTGAGATCACGTGACTATATGTTTCTCCCATTCGTGAAATACTTTATCTAACCTTTGTTAATACTAGAGACTTGGTGAATACCTCATTTCTCAGAGTCACTAAAAGATTTTCTAAACCATAGTTTAGTTATGAGATTAAATGTCATCCATTGATCAAAACCTCATCTTACGGCTTATACTGAATCCTTTAATCCTTTATAACTTAACCACTGCATCTAGAGATCTGGAGACAACCATGTCATGGGATCGTTGACCACATAGGAGATAACCACCATATTAGGAGATGACATGACTATTTGAAAATCCAAGTCACTAAATGATTTAACCAACCGCATGAAGATCTGGAGACCTGGTGATTAACATGGAATAAGACCGCACATTTATATAGAGATTCAGCGACCAAAGAGGAAATCACAATCGCTAGAAAGTATTTTACTTGACAAAATCATTTAGAGACAACCTGACCAAAGGTAATTTTCATCTAGAGATTGCGTGACTATAGTTCTTTCCTTGCAAAATTTATCATAGTAGTCGCTAGATCTTGATAAGAACATATAGAGACCTGGAGACTAAAAGGCAATTGCTAAGTCATTTTGACTATAGAGAATATTCCAAAGTCATCTTGAGACCAGGTGACAACAACTTTTGGGCAATCACTACACATCTAAGGAATATGTTGATTTCTTTAGGAGACTGAGCAACTAACTGAGGAAAAATAAAGTGCACATGATTTATTTAAAACTTAAGTGATCTGATAAAGTAACAAAAAAATAGAAGGCCGAAAGGTTAAACTAGGGCTTTTGGATTTTTAGGGCAAAGGGTCTGAAAAACCTGAGGTTAATCACCTAGGACTAAAATTTTTACAAGAGAGACCAGACAAGAACTCAAAATTTCAATCCGAAAAACACTGAGACCAGAAATACTACCAACAGTGGCTCTATCTGAGGATGTTTAAAAGAAAGTTTGAACAAGAACCACATATCTCTGGAATGGCAGACCAAAATCGGACTAAGCTAAAATAGGAACTGAAACACAACCTGAAAGGAAACAAACCTATACAAGATTTACAAGAGATTTACATATGCATGAAAGTCAAAAATTTAGTTGAAGAAGGGCTTCAAGAATTTCCCATGCACTGGCAATTCAAAAACTTCATCATCCATATTTTTTAGTAAGTAGGAATCTTTCCCAAAACCCTCATGAATCACAAAGGGACCAAGCCATAATGATTCAAACTTTTTATGCTTCCCTTTATCTTCTGCTCTCACATTCCATTGAAGCACTAAATCATCTATTTTAAATTTTCTGGTAGTTTCTCTTTTGTCAAAAAGGTACTTCATCTTCTGTTGCAACTTGATATTGCTCTTTTGACTGTCCCTTCTTAGTTCATCTAATTTAGTTAGCTGCAAGATTATGTCCTGCATTGGCTCTGAGACATCCAATTCCTCATCTTGAATAAACTTGTAAATTGGAATTAGATTGTTTATGGGTAACCTTGATTGTAGACCATATACTAGTTCAAAGGGAGACCTCCCAGTGGCTTTCTTCATTGTGATCCTATCTGCCCATAAGGCCAACTTCAACTTGGAATGCCAAGCTCTCTTATTTTCCTCAAGTGTTTTCTTTAGGATTGTTAGAATGCTTTTGTTGCTAGACTCAGCCCGTCCATTTTCTTGAGGATGGTAGGGAGATGAATAAGATGTCATGATTCCATTGTCTTTACAAAACTCCTTGAACTCATCTGATCTAAAACACATTGCATTATCTATGATTAATTTCATGGGAACACCAAATCTAGTCAAAATGTTGTCTAATAAGAAATCAATCACAACTTTACTTGTTGCCTTCTTTGTGGGAATGGCTTCTATCCATTTTGTGAAGTAGTTAGTTGCAACAAGGATCCAACTGTGTCCTCCACTAGATTTCTTAGCAAACTCACCTATGAAATCCATTCCCCACATGGCAAATGGTGCCTCAGTAATTATTGGGTTCAACAATAGTGCTCCTGAGTATTTTAATTTAGAAGCAAATTTATGGCAGGCTTCACACTTCTTAACAAACTGGAAAGAATCTTTAAAAAAAGTAGGCCAAAAATAGCCAGCCCTCAAAATCTTGTGGGCAATGGTCTTCGTCGAATAATGCCCTCCACAAACACCAGCATGCATTTCACTTAAGACCTTTTCTGCTTGACACTTATCAAGGCAAAACAGTAGGACCCCATCTCTATTTTTCCAATACAAGTCCCCTTGTATCAATGTATACTTCTGAGCTTGAAATTTTAGGGATCTCCTTTGATTATCTGTCATATATTCTGGGCATCTAGCATTTTTAATGAAATATACAATGTCAGCATAGTATGGTTGCAACTCAATACTTGTTATTGTCATATCTACAATTCCTTCATTGTTAACTTGGACTAAATCCATGTTCTCTTCAGTCATTAATCTTTCCAGGCCTTGTCCTCTTACTAGCTTGGTGATATGGATTTCCAAGTTGAATTCTTGAATCCTAGTGATCCACTTGCATCTCTTACCAGTAACTTCAGACTGGGTAAGGACATCTTTTACTGCTGCATGTGGGACATATGCCACTACCTTGGCACAAACCAGATAAGGTCTGAAGGATTTTATTGATTTTACCAATGCATATGCCTATTTCTCCATCATTTCATAATTTAGCTCAGCAACCTGTAAAGATTTACTAAAAAATGCAATCGGATGTTCAAAACCTTCTTCATCCTTTTGTAATAATACAGCAGCAATGGTGTGAAATGATGCAAAAGAGAAAAGTGAAAAGGGCTTAGTATAATCAGGAGACCTCAGTACAGGTGCTTGTTGGACCACTTCTTTAATTTTATCAAATGCACCTTGAGCTTCAGTAGTCCATTGAAACTTGACATCCTTCTTGAGCAACTTCACTATGGGCTTGACAATTTCAGCAAAATTTGCAATGAATCTCCTAACAAAATTGATTTTTCCTAAAAAGGATTGCACCCCTTTAAGATTTTTGGGTGTTGTAACCCTTTTGATAGCTTCAACCCTCTCTGAATCAATTCTTATTCCCTCTTTTGATACAATGTGTCCTAGCAACTTTCCTTCTTTGACTGCAAAGTTACACTTCTTTGGATTCAGAGACACACCGTACTCTAAAGCTTTGTTAAAAATTCTCTCAAGGTGTGAACAATGATCTTCATCCTTTTTGGAATAAGTAGTCAAGTCATCATGGTACACAACCATAAACAAGTCTATATATTCTTTGAAGGCAACATCCATGGCCCTTTGAAAAGTTGCTCTAGCATTTCTGAGGCCAAATGGTATTCTGACATATACATAGGTTCCCCAAGGTGTTGTGAATGTTGTTTTGAATTGCTCAGATTCTTTCACCAACACCTGGTTATATCCAAAGAAACCATCCATCATAGACAATAATTCACATCTAGTGACTTTATGCAACATTGCCTCCATGTTGGGCAGTGAATAGTTGTCTTTTAATGATGCAACATTTAAGTTTCTAAAGTCCACACACAACCTGATATCCCCATTTTTCTTCCTAACTAGGACTAAGTTAGATACCCAAGTCGAATGCCTTATAGGTTGGATTATTCCTGCATCACTCAACTTGACCAGCTCCTGCTGCATTTTAGGAGCCAACAATGGGTTAATGGGTCTTTGCTTTTGTCTAAATGGTTTAACATCTTTCTTTAATGGGATTTCATGTTGGAAAAGGTCCTCTCTATAAGCTTTTAGGTCATCATAGGACCATGAAAACACATGCTTGTGCTTTCTTAACAACTTTATCAGATTATATCTCAGCTGAGGGGCTAATCCCTTCCCAATGTAAACCATTTGAGGTGCATTATGTGATCCCAAATTTACTTCTTCCAAATCTTCTATCTTAGCATTACTTGACTTTAACATATAATCATTTTGACTACTATATAATGCTTTTAACTCAGTTAAACCCTTAGGGATATGATTTGAATTCAACTGGATTACCTCATTTCCCATGACCATGTCCTTACCCTCAATTTCCTCAACCAATGTGTTGCAGTCTATAAGTTGACCCTCATATATGTCAAGGCATTGCATAAATTTCAAAATGTCATGATCATCCTCAAAGACCTGCCAATTGTAAATGTTGTCTAAGACAACTAGCCTACTTTTTATTTCTACTATTGATACTCCAAAAAAAGTTGAATCATCTCTCTTCAAAGCAACATTGGCCAAAAAATCAGCCATTATGTTCTTGGATCTTTCTACCCAACATATATTGAAAGCATCAAACATTTCAATCTGATCCCATATCACATGTTTATATAGTTTCAACCTATCATTCTTAACAACATACTTAGATCGAACTTGTGCCACCACAAGCTCAAAATCACCAAAAACCTTTAAACATTTTATCCCATGTTTGATAGCAATATTTAATCCTAATGACAATGCTTCATACTCAAAAATATTATTTGTGCATTGAAAATTCAATGAGAAGGAATACTTAAAAGTGGTACCTAATGGAGATATGAATAGAACCCCAGCTCCTGAGCCTTCTTTTGAGCATGTTCCATCAAAATACATCTGCCACAGTCCATTTTGTTGTTCTTTCAGTTCCTGAGTCAGTGGATTTGAATCTTCCTCTTGTGAAGTGGCTTTTTCCACTTTAAAATTTTCCATGTCAACATCCACACAACAATTCAAATCATCCATATTGGTTAGCTTGATCATGTGTGGGGTTCTGCTTTCTCTGGATACTCTCACATTGTCACCATCAATATTGAAAGTTGCAAAGGATAAATCACACTGAATACTACCTCCCATTGAAGCACTCCATTTTCTTGATAGTAACATTCCATAATGAGGTGAAATATCAACCACAAAACACTCATTATCAACATCTTGTCAGGTAAGGCTGCCAATCTGTAAGGAAATGCTTTTATAGTACCAATAACAGGGACCTCTCTCGAATCCATAGCCTAACATCTTCCATGAGGTGTATCTACTTTCAGACCCAAATATTTCATTATTTCTATAGGCATAATAGTATTAGAGGCTCCTGAATCAATCATATAATTTCTTAACAACTTTCCATTTACTATTAGGGACAAAAAGAAAGGATCAACAGTTCCTGTCATAGTATTAACAACATTAGTATCCAAATAGATCTGAGGGATCTCAGAGATAATTTCCCCACACTGGTTTTCAATTGAATCACTTGCTGCAATAGCCATTCTACCACTCTTGGTGGAATTTTTGGCATCAGAAGGGAGAACTCCATTTACCTAACTCAAAGCCTTGTCTTTATGCTCTTCTATTCTCATCATTTCTAATAAGGGGACCTTAATAGTAATTTGTGATAACAGTTTTCCCATGTCAACTGGAACATACTTGGGGTCAACTACATCTTGCTTAATGATAGTAGCCTCCTTATTTTCTTCATTATCTATAAGGCCATGTTGATCTTTGCTCAAGATTTTGACCTCCTTTTGGGAAAAAACAACAGTCTCCTAAAGAGGTTTTTGCTTTACTCTATAAGTCACATTAGGGGGAGAAAATGTTACATTCTTCTTGATTTTAGTCTTTCTAACAGCATCTGCAACCTTATTTTTGTCTTGAGTTTGTTTTACATCTCTGTCTAACTTTTTGATAAATATACCAGATGACTTTTGACTTAAATCACCCACTACCATATTTCTCAAATTGTAATTGCTTTCGGCTTGGGTGACCATATCTGTTGTGATTTGTGCAATTTCTTCATCAGAAGGTCTTCTCAACACCACTGGCTCATCATTTCTTAAAGTGTTGCATTGGACTATATCCAAATGATTGTCTTCTTCATCAAAAAACACTTGCTGATGGTAAACCTCACTTTTGACTTGGGAACTACCAACATCTTGGCCTTTGTCTTCTTTAGTGGAATCCATTTCATCATATATGTATGAAGAAGTCATACCACATCATTGATCATCATAAGACTCCTTGTTGTTATTGTCTTGCTCTTCATCTACAGAAACACTTTGAGCAACTGCATAGTAATAGGGGTCATGAGGTGATTGGAAAACAATGCACCAGGGAACATCATCACTCATATTTACTATATTTCTATGCAAGGGGTCCGAGGTCTTATCATTTGGTTTATCCTTTCTTTCAGGGAGTACTGGCTTCCCATCTTTCCACTGAGTGTTGTAAGGATAGTTCTGCATTCTTGGTAACTTGTTAAAGTTATTAAAGGATGGTCTATCATTTTCCTACACTCTACTATTTCTTGCTTCACTAGGCTTTAACTCTTTTATTGCTTTCAAAATTTTCTTCAAACTATCATCATCCTTTGGTTTTGTGTCAAACTTCCCTGGCTCCTTTCTGTTTGAGATTGAAGGTTTATAATCCTCCCTCCTTCCCAACTTCCTAGATATTCTTCTATTTCTTTCTATATTAAGGGCCAACTTGTAAGCTTCTGCAAGATTTCTAGGATTCTTATCTCTCAAAAGATATCCCATTTTTTAATCAAAAGCATTTAGGTAAGTGACCAAACAAATCTTATCATCTAGCCTGATAACTTGCAACAATTTATGCATGGCTTTCTGAAATCTAACATTGAACTCAATGACACCCTCATTTGGGTTTTTCTTCATGTTGTTGAATTCATTGAGCATGAAACCTTCATTGGTTTTATCACCATATTGTTCCCTGAAAAAACATTTGAACTATTCCCATGAGCATATGCTAGCATGAGGTAAATTTCTAAACCAATCTCTAGCATCTTCGGTCAGAGATTGAACAAAAAGCTTCATGATCACATCATCAAGCTCAATGTTGTAGTCATTTATTACATCAATGAAAATTTTCAAATGCTCTTCACAAGTGACTGCATTACTTCTAGTGAACTTTGGAAGCTTTTTCCTAATTTCATCAGGGATGGGATTTGGGTAACCAGAAATCCTGATAAAAACCAATTGTTTATGTCTTTCATGTATGGACCCTATTTGAGATGGGCCAGCACCTAAAGATGTGGATGTTTGAATATTTGAAATAGTAGAAGTCTTGGGCATACCTATAGTCTTAGCAGTGTTCAACACATTTGCACCTTGTGCTAGAGAAGTGGAAAGTGTATTGGTGGGTCCAGAAGATTGCTTAAGGAAGTCAATCTTTCTTTTTATCTTAGTTGTAGTGGCTTCTAGATCTACCTTTTCTAGCTCTTTGGCCAATAATTCTTGTTCCCTTTTGGCCTTTTCGAAGTCAACATCTAATCTTGCTGCTTGATCTAGGGATTTCTTGGCAGGATTTGGTTCATTTATTGAGATCCATACAGCTTTTTGCTTACTTTTGTCCCTAGGATTTCTTATCTCATAAATTTTTTGGACAATAGGTTAGTCTTCTATTTGTTCAATTACAGGAACATGATTTATGGCTTTAAAATTCAACAATTGCTTCTTCAATTGTTCTACTCTGATCATAGCATGCCTAATCTTTTCCTCCTTTTCCCTCTCTCTTTTCTACCTTATTTGAATTTTCTCTTGGATCTTTCTTACTGATTTAAACACTTCCTCAAAAATTTCCTCAGAATTAGGAAGGGCTATTTCAGATGAGGATTCTTGGGCAGGGACCTCCTCTTGGTGGTCATCTGGTATTTGGTGGCCCTATAAGGGGGAATCATGGGGAAAAGAAGGAACAAAGTCTTGTCTATTCCTACTTTGGCTTCTAGATCTTTTGTTATTCCCAGGGATTCCTCTCCTGTGAGGTTTTGTTCTCCTTCCATCCTTTTTAGAAGGTGAGTAATAATCCTCACACTGATTTAAACCCAAATCAACTGCTTCCTCATATTCAGAAGTATTTCTTTCTTGGTTTATCTGAATAGGATCTTCTGTCCTTGTATTTATTTTTTGCTTCCATGTAAAAGACATGTCATTAGTATTTCTCTCCTTCCTCATATGACTTTCTCTTCACGTAGTCAAGAGTTCTCCTTTTAGATTTTCTTTTGGGTGTTCCTTTCTCCAAGATCTTGTATTTTTATGAGTCATTATAGAATGGGGAAATATTTATTTAGAACACTGGTTCAGAGATTTTGTAAAGAGTCATCACCCAATTTCCTTTTGGGGTTTGGAGAAAGTAGTCTAGTATTCTTTTAGGAGATATTATTAGCCAGGCTCTTAAAGGCAAGATACTGAGAGATGAAAGAACAATTATGATCTTCAACTGTGACTGACTGGTAAGAAATGAGCAGGCTAGGAGTTGAACTCAACTTGAAACCTACCTCACTTGTGACTTTTTAAAAGACTTTAATTAGAATCCACAGCAGAGTCACCAATTTGTTAGGGATTTTTCTTGTAGGATCAAACTGATTACTTGAAACTATGCTTCTTGAGGCTGACCCCAAACAAGAGAAAGACCTAATTACTAAGGATTGGATAAGATCCTCCTTCATTTTGAGCTCCACATACTTAGGTAGGTATTACCTTTTAATGATAACTGATTACACAATGTTTATGTGAGTAGACACTCATCTGTTATTAATCCTTCTAATGCATCAATCTATAAAACACTCTGCATATGACCTGGATCAATTTAATGCAGAGCTTAACCAAGCAAAAAATGATTGTGAATAAAGTAAGGATTAGTGATTTAAGGATTCTCATCCTTCTTCCTTTTAAGGAGGGGCAACCTAAATGATTCTCTCTTCAAAGAATCAAGAAATATAGACTTTGTGTTTTAGGAACAGTCCTATCTATTTTGCACAATAAACATGAAATGAAAAATGTATTGATAACTAATAGGAAAGTTTCAATTTTCCTTTGAAAGATCTATGAAAGATAGAACTACAAGAAACAAACACCAAATTAGTGCCTTATCTAATGGGCAAAAGAAATCTAAATGCAAATCAACTAGATAATTTTAACAAAAATACAACAATATGCCTTGCATACCAGCTACAAATCTAAATAGATTGCCTTACAAACTATTCTATTAACCAAACACTATTATCATCAACAATCCATACAAATATATCTACTCTTCAAGATGAACTATGAGAACTTTAATTCTTTCCTTGAAAGAAACTCATAATCAATCTATCAGGTCACTTTACAACTGGTGTATTTTAAATGTCTAACAAGTAAGACATACAAGAGTACAACATAAAGGTAAAGAGACAACAACAATATATGGAAGAAGTTGCAGTGTATTTGTATTAAAATCAACTTGCCAATTACATTCAGAATCCTATTACTCAGAAGATCAAACACAAAACTTGAATCTCTGCTTCAAAGTAATTCTATTCAATTTTTCTATTATCTTTTTTGACCCCCCAAAAAATGAGTCTTCATCTCTATTTATATCTATGTTTCAACCATCTTGGAATTCCCTTATGAATGGGAATGCAACAAGCTTCAGATGGTTGAAAACCCTAACCCTAAAAGCACAAGAGACAAATCATAAAAATAAAATACAATAAGCCCTTCGGCGGTGGAAAGACAAAACCTTCTTGCACGTTGTTCATCCTTGACCGCTTGCAAACTGACACCTTTGTCTGCAAGTATTTATGATAGCTTCATAAGTTTTAATAAGATATGGTGACCGCCATTTTAGGCTAACCTACACCATTCTTAAATGATAGCTTATCATCCCTATATTCTAAGATTAGGTGTTAGGTACGTCAGATGTTCTCCTCATTCTTCATCCAAAATGTCCAAGTCAACTATAGCGGATTTAACCTTCTTGGGCTTTGTTAACTCATCCCATGCAGCCACTTCTTCATCTGATGGCAATTAAAATCCTGGATGAGCTGTAATTGTGCTTTTTGTCTCTCCCACTTTGCATCCATAAGTGCTTTGACATTTGTTATAAATCTGGTGAGATCTGTCTCTGCCTTAATCGCTTCATCCAAGGTTTTATTGAAACTTTCTAAATCAACATTACTTTCTTCACCTAAAAATGCCTCCTTCCTAGGCAATAAAAGATTAGCATCTAATCTCCACTGATCAAGACTCTTTATGACTCCATCTGTATTCATAATTGAGGGGATAAACTTGTTGGAACAAGAGCTGAGCATGGCTATCTTAGCCTCAATCAAATTTGCCTTACCTTTAAAAAGTGGTAATATGGCTTTAACTTTGTCTATCTCCTCACCAACCCTCACAACTGTCTCCAGAATATCACTTCCCAAAGATTGAGCAAATATCAATCTTTCAAAAAGTGGTGCTCTGACAGACCAAACTGCATGATATCCGCTCAAAATTTGTATGTAATTATTAACTTCTTTCTGCAATTCTGGCAACTTTCCATAGGCATTAAAAACAAGCTCAAATTTATCCTTAACTGCATTTATTTTGTACCTCAGAATATCTAACAGGGCCTGCAAGATAGCCTCATTTTTCTCCTCATTTATCTTCTTCAATTCTGTAGCCACCTCTTCTTCTATCATTCTGTGTGCCTCAATTAATACAGGCAGCTCAGGAGGTGCAGGAGCCACTACAGGAGTATTAATGATTTGTAGCTGCAGCTCCTCTACATGCTTCTCTAATGCTATTACCTTTATTATTTGTAAGTCCCTATCTTTTACAAGGGCACTATAGTCACTCAATAGAGAACCATACCTCTCTGATAACTGCTTTGTTTTGTCCTCATTTAATTTTGCAAACTGGGTCAAGACCTAAGATATTTCTAGGTCCCCTCTATTGTGGATAGACCACACAATCTTATCTCCTTCCATCTGTTCCTTCACATTCAAAATGTGTGGCTTCTTGTCCTTAGGATATAAGCTCCACATGGCTAATGCCTGATTCTTTGGGCTATACCCAAATCCTTTGATAATATCCCCTACTTGGGTTTCTGAAGACAAAGTGACATCTTCTTGTCTCTTTATTTGATCAATTATGAAATTAGAATATAAATTCCACCCAGGCACAAGAAGCATGTTGTTTTGTTTTACCAATTGTCTGGCCTCATTTGGGGTTAAACTCTCAGCTTCAGGGTCATATTCTTTCAGCTATTGTACTACCTCTTTGGGTACTTAACCCTCTTTAGTTATTTGCACACTAGATGCAACCTGTTGTTGCTTGTGCCAAATTAAGAAGCTTTTAAATTCATCTGAATTAACAAAATTATCATCATTCAGGAAAGCATCCTATTCAATTATCCTCTCATCTTGCCAAGGGCCAAAGGAAATTCAACATCTTCAGTCTCATATCTCTGTTGTCTTTTCTCTTCTCTTATTTTCTTTCTCAATTGGTGATGGTGGACACCAGTTCCTATATAGAGGGCACCTACTCTATCTCTTTTTCTTTCAGAAGGCTCCCCAGCGAGTAACTTCTATTTTTTCTTGAGGGGCTCAATTGTATCATCAAAGCTGGGTAACTTACTAAGGTCAATGGCTTCATTTACTTCTTCAGTCCCTTCAATCATTGGTTGCTCCATAGGGGGTGGGCTATATATTGGGTAGCCACCATCACTATCTTCTTCACATTCAGAATCAGAGTGGGCTTTTTTACCCTTATTAGTATCATCAATTTGATCATTCATGGATTCTACTGATATGTCAAATTGAGCCATCATCTACTCATGTCTCTGGAGATAAGGCAAAGTGGGAAAGAAACCCCCAAACACCAATCCTTTTCCTTTTAACTATTTCTCAATTTTAAATAATCGATCTAATTGTTGTACTCTTTTCTCTACCTCATCATCCTCAATGATGTTTTTGATCACATCCTGCTTTGGATACTCCTCATGCTGCTTATTAAAAGGAATGGTAGGCATGTAATATCTCCTAGCAGCAACTATGAAACCTTCTATATCCACATATCTATATGGTGTCGCAAACATCCTATACTTTTCTAACCAATCATTTACTTTATTGAGAGCTTGCTTCCCAATTGTAAGATAGTACACTTTGAAATACCGAGATGTGAAAGTGCCTCTCCTGTGGGGAGCCAAATGTTCTTTATCTATCAGCATGAGTTGCCAGATAAACTCTAGAAATGCAATTCTTGGTGGGACAAAAAATGGAAGCAGATGGGGAGGCTGAGGGCATCCATAAACCCTAATCATTGTATAGCCCTTCTCAAAGAAGAAATCTCCCCAATTATGACCTTTGGTCCAATTATGAACAAACTATTGGGGTCTTACCAATTGTAGGACCTTGGTGGATAACCTTGTGCAATTAACTCCCAAACTCTAGAGAATGGGGTATACAACCCAATTTTCAAAGGCACCAAAATCATGTCTTGGACAGGAAGGACTCCAAACTGCCAACCAAAATTGTACCAGATTGGGATGTCCATTCCACACCATTTGTGGCTTGAGATCCTCCACATTTATAAGATTACAATTATAATACAAAATAAGGTGCATCAGCAAAGAATAGAGTAAGAACTTGGGTGTAGAACCAAGTGTGAAATTCTTTAAAGACAACAAACCCTCATGCATTCTATTTATCACATATCCAATATAGTCATATCCCTGGCTCACTAGATGACTTTTTGAATCCATAACTAGCATCAAAATATCAGAGGTGATCCTCTTTGGGCCTGCATCGACTCCCAGGACCTGGCATATCCCATATGCAATGTACTTCATATAAAATCAAAGATCCTTATAAAAATATGGAGTTGACCCACTCATGGGTGCAATGTAGTTCCTATTTTCTTTGGACATATGGCTCCTAATCTCCCTAGAGACCAATACAACCTCTTTGACATATCTATTTGCTTGGGCTTGCAAATCTATTTCAATGGCCATAGGGATTTGAATTCCAAAATCATTCATAAAAGAATTCCAGTCTAGGGTTACAAGGGGAGAGCCATCTTCTTTTCTAATAGTTCTAGACAGGGGATCATACCATTGAGATAGCATAAGTATTGTGTCTACATCTAGGAAAACCTTCAGAACAATTAATTTACCTAACCCTGATGTCCAAGGGTTTGAGACTGGTACTACACTATCAGGGTTCTTATAAAAATACCCGAATAAACACATGCCCATGACTTCAAGAGTCTTAGCATATCTGCAATAAGCTAATTCACCCATAAAATAATCATCACTAACCTTTTTGTTCTACAAAGATCCCAGCAAGAGAGTGAGGAACTCATCTCAAAAGCTCTCCTTCACCTTCTCCTTAGACCCTTGACTGGTTGAAGCCCCACCTACTGCTGCTTGACTCATTTTGACTGAATACTAAAAATTCTCTACAAAATCACTGGTCACACTGTAATTCTGGAAAGCTCTAAAAACTTAGCGCTCTGTACTCTTCACAATGCTCTGTAACCTTCAAATGAGTGACTTCTAACTATTTTATTCTATGGCATTGAATGCATCACCATGTCTGACATTGAAAAGCCATCAAAGATGTCACCGCTACCATTACTCAGCATGAACGAAGCTCAATTTACTAGTCGTAGCTCAAGAAATTCAAATTCAATTATTCAGAGACCTGGCGACTGGAGAAAAGTTTCACAGTCGTTTAATAATATTGGTGCCTTTAAAATGCTTGTGAGACCTGGCGAGTAAGAGGACTTCTCGTAGTTGCTGAAAGATTTTCCGCTTTCTGAATTCATTACAAGATTAAGCGATCACTACAAATTTTTGATCTAGAGACTCTGTGACTATTGTCCTTCTCTTTAGTCCATGCTTTAATTTTTCACATTCAAAGATCACTCGACTATAGTCTACTTCTTAGTCATGGGTGAAATATTTCTCTTTACGAGATCACGCGACTAAGACTACCTTCAACTTCTATCATGAGATCTGGTGACAATAGGCAAATTTTTAATCACTGAGAGATTTTCATAAACTGAATTTGGTATAGAGACTTCGTGACCACCACAAGATCGAGATTAAATCAATGGCTAGGATGAAGCAGCTTACTAATCCTTCTTTTTAACTTAGCATCATCTTGAGATCACGTGACTGTATGTTTCTCCCATTCATGAAATACTTTATCTAACCTTAGTTAATACTGGAGACTTGGAAAATACCTCATTTCTCAGAGTCGCTAAAATATTTTCTAAACTGCAATTTAATTCTAAGATTAAATGTCGTCCATTGATCAAAACCTCATCTTACGGCTTATACTGAATCCTTTAATCCTTTATAACTTAACCGCTGCATCTGGAGATCTAGAGACAACCGTGTCGGTGGATCGTTGACCGCGTAGGAGATAACCACCACATCAAGAGATGATGTGACCGTTTGAAAATCCAAGTTGCTGAATGATTTAACCAACCACATGAAGATCTGGAGACTTGGCAATTAACATGGCATAAGACCGCACATTTATATAGAGATTCAGCAACCAAAGAGGAAATCATAATCGCTAGAAAGTATTTTACTTGACAAAATCATTTAGAGACAACTTGACCAAAGGTAATTTTCATCTAGAGATTGCATGACTATAGTTCTTTCCTTGCAAAATTTATCATAACAGTCGCTAGATCTTGATAAGAACATATAGAGACCTAGAGACTAAAAGGCAATCACTAAGTCATTTTGACAATAGAGAATATTCCAAAGTCATCCTGAGACCAGGCGACAATAGCTTTCAGGTAATTGCTAGACATCTAAGGAATATGCTGATTTCTTTGGGAGACTGAGCAACTAACTAAGGAAAAATAAAGTGCACATGCTTTATTTAAAACTTAAGTGATCTAATAAAGTAATAGAAAAATAGAAGGCCAAAAGGTTAAACTAGGGCTTTTGGATTTTTTGGGCAAAGGGTCTAAAAAACCTAAGGTTAATCACCTAGGACTAAAAATTTTACAAGAGAGACCAGACAAGAACTCAAAATTTTGATCTGGAAAACACTGAGACTGGAAATACTACCAACAGTAGCTTCGGTCATATGATACACATATGCATGTGTGTTAAATTAAGCCATTCATGAATTTGCTAACCCTCCTCACAGAAAGAATGTTGAACAATAAAGTACAATCCTCATAGAAATAATGTTGAACATGTCCTAAATAATGGATATGCTAGCCCACTATTTGAACATAATAATGAAACATGAAAAGCCCAAAAGGAAACATGAGTGATGTAGAGGATTAATGAACTCACAATATTTCCTAAGGATCAATTGATCCAAAACTACAAATTTGACCATTTATTGGAGATAATTTGTCATATCACATAATGCAAATAAGCAAGAAAGCTTTGGAATCTCAAAATATATGATGGGTTTATCATTCCTATCAACTTCAAGGTAATTCAAATTCAAACTTACTCCAAAATCCTTAGTTCTATTTTGAAGGTGTCTTCACAATTTTATTCTTGTTCTAACATAAGGAACAATACCTTTACACCTTGTAGGAACTCACTCTTATTGATCATGTTTGAAAGTGGATAGTGAGTGGATAGTAATATATCTATTATTATATTACTGTCCACTCACTATCCACTTTCAAATTGACCAAGATTGGTTGTAGGGGTGTTACAACACTAAAAATTTGACAATTTATCGGAGATGATTTGTCATATCACATAATGCACATAAGAAATAAATCTTTGGAATCTCAAAATATATGATGGGTTATTCATTCATATCAACTTCAAGGTAATTCACATTCAAAGTTTCTCCAAAATCCTTAGTTCTATTTTGAAGGTGTCTTCACAATTTGATTCTTGTTCTAAGACAAGGAATAATACCTCTAGACCTTGTAGGAACTCACTATTATTTCTTATGTTTGAAAGTGGATAGTGAGTGGACAGTAATATATAGTATTATATTACTGTCCATATATTATCATCCACTAACTATCCACTTTCAAACTGACCAAGATTGGTGGTAGGGGTTGTTCCAACACTATAAATTTGACAATTTATTGGAGAAAATTTATCATATCACATAATGCACATAAGAAAGAAAGATTTGGAATATCAAAATATATGATGGATTATTAATTCCTATCAACTTTAAGGTAATTCACATTCAAACTTACTCCAAAATCCTTAGTTCTATTTTGAAGGTGTCTTCACAATTTGATTCTTGTTCTAACATAAGGAACAATACCTTTACACCTTCTAGGAACTCACCATTATTGCTCATGTTTGAAAGTGGATAGTGAGTGGACAGTAATATATAGTATTATATTATTGTCCATATATTACTATCCAGTCATTGTCCACTTTCAAACTGACCAATATTGGTTGTAGGGGCTATTCCAACACTACAAATTTGACAATTTATTGGAGACAATTTTCCATATCACATAATACACATAAGCAAGAAAGCTTTGGAATCTCAAAATATTTGATGGGTTCTTCATTCCTATCAAATTCAAGGTAATTCACATTCAAACTTACTCCAAAATATTTAGTTCTATTTTAAAGGTGTCTTCACAATTTGATTCTTGTTCTAACATAAGGAAAAATACCTTTAGCATTCAGTTGGGATGCCTATAGCACTAAAATTGCAAACATGTCCCTATGAACCCAATACAAGTTCCTACAAGGTGTAAAGGTATTGTTCCCTATGTTAGAACAAGAATAGTGAGTGGATAGTAATATATGGACATAGTTCACTATTATATTACTGTCCACTCACTATCCACTTTCAAACTAACCAAGATTGGTTGTAGGGGTTGTTACAACACTAAAAATTTGGCAATTTATTGGAGAAAATTTGTCATATCACATAATGCACATAAGCAAGAAATTTTGAAGGAATTTAATACAATCACTACCAGATTCATGCATTGATAATAACCAATGATCAAAGTTTTTAGATTCTGAGAAGACATATATTCAATGGAAGCTAGAAGGGATATTTGTGGAGATTTGCTAGATCTCTAAAATTCTAGAGAATGTCTTCTTTACTAAATTGAGGTGGGACAAAAGTAACCTAGGTTTATGAAACCTTCACAAATATCTCTTCTTTAGCCTCCACTCATACCTCTTCTTAGAATCTGGAAACTTTTGATATTGTTTCTCATCCATGCATGAAATGTGCTAGTGATCATATAAAATTCCTTTAGGCCTCTAGTATTGATGAGTTGCACAAGTGTAAAAGGTTTTTGTGAGACTAGGATCAATTATTTGGTCACTTATGAGAAGGTAAACAACAAGATAATATTATTTTATCTTTCATTTCTTTTATCCATTCATATTTTATGGCTTCTCTTCATCTTTATTAATATATTGGATACTGTGTAGTGTACATAAAGGTAAGGTAGTGATTATTATCGATGATCGACAAGTATAAGTGTTCTGAGCCTTACCCAGTAGCTAGGACTAAAGATATCAGAGCTCAAAAGACCATAATAGTTGGTCTCCATCTTTGGTCCATAAAATTGAGGAAACACTTTATTTTTCATTAGCTCATCAAATGCGGTGATCTAAAAGAATTTAATAGATGGTATTTTCATGATAATGTATACTATTTAAGTTGATGTTGCATGAATTTATCTACTTCGTGCACTTGTAGACTATAAGGAAAATGATAAAGAAGCATCCCCTCTTGTGGCCTAATTAATGCAGGCTACGAGAGGAGATGCTTCTTTATCGATGTCCTCATAGTCCACAAGTACACAAAGTAGATAAATTCATGCAACATCAACTTAAATAATATACGTTATCATGACAATATTCTATTAAACTCAAATTCCCACATTTGATGAGCTGATGAAAGGTAAAACATTTTATCAGTAATATGGACCAATCATGGAGACCAACTATGGTGGTCTCTTGAGCTTTGTTATCTTTAGTGTGCCATATCGTCGCAATTATGATGCCTATACTGTCAGAAAATGTAAAACTGTCAAAATGTCTTTCAGGATGTGATGGGAATACCATCGACAAATATGTCAGAGTGTGATAGATTTTACGATGGTATGTTGTACCTCTGACGGGATACATTGTCAGCTTATGATAGAAAGATCCATCAGAAGGTGATGAGGACACCATCAGAAGGTGACTAGGAAATCATCAGAACCTCTGCCGGTTTGCGACGATATGTTCTACCTCTGACAAGATGTATCATCAGAATATGAAAACATGTGTCGTCAGTATATGATGACCATTCTGATGGTTTTGATGGTCTTTTCGTGAAGAATTTTATGATTTATGACATTGTGTGGTGTCAGAAACCACCCCCTATGTATGGTGTGTTGCAACATGGGGTCATCAGAAGTGGTGTCCTAATTGCAACGGTTGTTTCTAACAACAGATTTTTTTATGAAATTATATCGATGGTAGTTACTGTAGTTATTACGATGAATAGCGTTGGAATGGTCATCAAAAAATGGCCTCAAATGTTCTAATGTTAGTCCACCTTGGGGACACTTTGGTTCGACATGGTCGCAAATGTTTTACTGACTCTATGGGTGGAACTGAGTTGTCACTAGCATTTACCCACCCAATGGGAGCTAATAGCGCTAACTGTTTGGTGCCAGGATGAACAGTTTGGAAGATACCCAGTGACACAACTTTTAACTGAGCCTCACTACAAGTTTTGGCATCAAGTGAGATTGTCATGTCAAATTCAAACAAAGTTAAATCTCCCAAAATGGAGAGAGGTTATTGTAGGCCTTAGAAACAAAATCTTTTAGCATCTGACATTTCAATGATACCCCTCATGAGGCTCATGATATGAGCCTCCAAAGATTGTTGTCCTATCATTCTTAGTGCACCTTGGGGATACTTTGGTCTGGCATGGTCGCGAACATTCTAGTAACTTTCTAGGAGGAACGAGGTTTTCACTAGCATTTACCCACCCAACGAGAGCTAATGGAATTGACCGTTTAATGCTAGGATGCAATCCTTCAACACTATCCCTTCACCCTAGGGAATCACCATTTTACTTTGGACACATTTGACCAATTTTAACTCTATGACTCCAAGTATTACATCATTTGACCTTCAAAGATCTTATTACATCATCAAATGATCAAAATGATCTTATTAAAGATTATTTAGACTAAACATGCACCATTTACAAAAAAACACTACATGTTCATCATTTGAGGTCTCCTTGGACCCTTAGGTGCTCTTGCACCAGGTAACATGGTGGATGATTGGACCTTACAATTGAAATCTAATGTGTGTAAAGAAATTAAAACAAAAAAAATTTGCACTTTGTATGGCATTAAGATGATACAAATGTAAGAATACAAAATTAAATATGTATTTATAATCAAATGGTATAAATTAGGATGTACAAAATGTGGGCTCTTAATATTTGCAAATCAACCCCATGGGTACTTCTATATTTTAAATTTTGCATCTACTATGCATGATGAAGCTCATTATTATTTTTATATATAAAATTTTGCATCTAAATATGCACATTATAGTTGATTGTTGTTTTTCTATATAAAACTTGACATCGAAATATGCACATTATAGCTCATATGCAAATAGAATCATATATAAATTATCAAAATCATTCTACCATATTATAGAATCATTCATCTTTAAGACCCAAAATCAATCAAGTGAACCTTCTAGTTCAGTTCTAACCCTTATTGTGTCAAGTATTTCCTCATGGTCAGATTCACAAACTTTTCACAGATTATTGTTAAGAGGTCTACCGCAATATTTAATCAATTGAATATTTGTTGCAAAAACAAGGTTAGAGTATAATGAAGAATATGTCTATGTGTCTCAAATTCCTCAAACAACCAGGCGTTAGAATTCTTGATAGGGTACCTACATTTTATTATAAAAAGTAAGTTAATGGCAATATCAATACAAAGTGTAATAAATTGAGTTTAAGAGGTCTCAATACAACTAAACACAAAAATAGTACCTTCTAAGCCATGCACCTATCACAACAACGAAACCTATTGGGTACTCAATACTCTCTCCATCAATGACTGTAGTTGTCAATTTTTGTTTGGCCTTAATACAACGACACAAAAAGTAATGTTTTCCTTCTTCATTGTTCTTGTCTACAATGACTGCATATACATGATAGGTGCATTTAGTAGAAGGCTATAAGTTAATACCAAAATCAACATAAAGAACTAATAACTGACATTAAAATGCATACAAGATGAGAAAAAGAATTCACTAAGTAATAAATTGATAAATTACCTAGTTCAAATAGTTCAAATACATGGTCAGAATCCAATGATGCTTCCATCTGGTTCAGTTGTAGTGCTCCAGGAAGTTGATATGTATCTAGGGTTTGCAAAGGTCTACAAGACCATTGGTTGACCCACTCTTTTGATTCACATTCATCCCAAAAAAAATGCACACATGAAGATAAAAAGCATGCAATCTATCTAGTATAAATAGCTAATGATGTTTCATTTGAACTTTTAAATGAATGCACATGTCACTTGTTCCTATAAGTGTACAACAATCTAAATAGCTTTCAATGTTAGATTCACGTATTAACCAAAAAAATCTGGAAACCATAGAATTAATTGCATTACTTGGTACCATCATAGAATTACACCATTGCACAATTATTTCTCCATCTATTAACACTACACCACCTTCATACTTCAATTCCTCTCTAGTAAGAGCTCTTTTCACACATGCTCATGCACCATCATGCTCTCCATTTCCATGACCTGCCTCAATGAAATTCCAAAAATGTTGCACACCACTTGTCACATACATCCTAGTCAACTAGTAGAACATCCTTGCACTCTTTTTAATTGTGAGGTTCAATTGTTTGACCATATTAAGTGTTGGTTTTATCTTATACCATTTCCCTTAAAGTGTCATAGAAAAATTTAAAGCATCCTTGCACAAACTCTGAGTAATGTGTATGATCATCAGTGATATAGAAGTGATACTCTCTTATAACATTTTTTTTCTCCTTTGTGCTATCATGTGCATTCATGAATACTATGTGTATAAAAATAATAACTTGTATAGAGTGGTAATACATAGGTTGTACTTCATTTTTTGAGGTTTTAGTGTATAATTCTCTACAAAATCAATGATAGAGACAATAGTACTGAGGGGGAAAGTGACTTTACACAACTTGAAATTCTCATCTAACCACCTAGCTCTATGTGTCTGACCTATGTACTCATAAACTAATTTGTCTTGAAACATCTTCATAAAATCAGCTACACATATATTCATTTTCACTAACTCACACCTCTTTAATTCTTTTCCATCTTTAACACCATATGTGACTAACTTGTATTTTCCAAAAGAAAATAGTTCCTACACAATTTCGTGTGTGTTATCGAGATGTAAGAATCTATGCAAATTTTGTAAACCACCACATGTAGGACAAAATCCTTTCAAACACATCATCTTATAATAAATACACCCATCATCTCATTTATAGAGTACACTTGAAATGAAGTCTCTCAGTGACTTAGGAGATGCTTGTAGACCACATTCCTGCAAAACATTATTAGCATGCAAAGTACCACATATATATCAATAAATCTCATAATGCAAGGAAAATTCAACATGAACCCTACAACAAAATGTAGTATGTGCATGATTAATCTTAACATAAAATGGTTTTGTCATCTCAAAAAATGTTTGACTAATTTTAATATGAGGAAAGCTTTGAAGAAACCTTTCATAAAATTGTGTTTTTGTCATATCTAAATAACGTTTTGGATGTGGCTCACAATTTCTAATTCCATTTTTTCTTCTAGCAACATCTCTTTGGTTGGGTGAAACCCTTGTGTTTTCATGCCAATATTTCTGAATTAATGTTCTTAGTGCATCAACAACAACCTTGTCCTTGTCTAGGAGTCTACCCGAGAATGCCCAAAGATAATTATTATTAGGATCCTTAATTTGATCTTGCCTATCTAAAGCATGGTTTAATGTGGTTCTACTTATCCTTAATGACTTGCTTGTTTTTCTTATTAAATGATATTTTTTTTATTTCCTTTCCCATTATGGTTGATGTGAGGACATGGCAAGTAACATTAGCATCTTTAGAGCGTGATTTTGAACCAATGGATTGGTATGCATCAAAAATATTTCTCACAATGGTTCTTTCACTATTATTTTTAGATTTTCATAACCCCAAAATTTTCATTGTCTCTCTAAATTTCAAATTTTTAATCATTTCAACAACTAATTGGCATCTTCCACTTTGATTTAAGTATTCAAAATAGTTATTCCAAATTATTATAACCATTCTTCTACAATTTATTTTAGAAATTTTATCATGCATTGGCCTCACAATATTTTCATCAATGTCTATTAGAAACTTTGGTTTCCTATGAATTATTCTAGGAGGTGTTAATATTGGTGCATTATGTGCATTAATCACATCAAATTCAAATGCTAAATCTTCTTCAAGTTCATTAACATGTGCATTCATTACATATTTTCAAATGGTCTATGTTCATCGCATTCATTAGGTGGATTCATCTCATGCATTTGAATTCGTGTATGTTGATCATTTTGATTTGGTGCATTCATCATATCAATTTTAATTTTTGATTGTTTATCAATTTCATTAGGTGCATTAGATGACGTACCTTCACGTAATATCCTCATACGCTCCCTTTTTCTTTCCTTTGTTGCCTCTCATTGTTCAATCGTTCCTCTCTTTCTCTTTCTCATTGTTGATATTGATTGTCCTACACGTAGCATCATGAGGACAATCCATAATCAAATAGAATAAAAACAACAAATGAGCATCATTTTATTATAATCTAAAGTAACTATGATAAAAAAAAAAACATAAAATAGAATCCAAAAAATAAGACAAATCAATCATTTCAAATAAAAATTGACAATAAAATAAACAAAATGTGTCTGTTACCATCCTAGAAAATCATGTGCAGGGTAAGTGCACAAAGATGGGGGACCAAAAAGGGGGTATAAGATGCCACTTTTTTCCTGAAATCAGCAAACTCTGAACTTCAACAAGAAATTGAAGATAGTTAGACTCAAAATTTTAAGATGTGACAAAAACAAGAGTTGTAATACTCTGAATCTAGTTCCTAAACTACTAACTTATTTGGAAAATGGTGCAGATTAAGGCCCTCAAAAAGGGGGAGCACAAAAAGTGGACTTGTTTTTTGTGAAAAAATATAACATAGTGTTTGGTGTGCTCCCCCTAAAATATTAAATTTTTTTTTGAATTTTTTTAATCGCTCTGGTGAGAAGTTAGCTAACACCATGTAGTTTATCCCATAATTTTTTGGTAATTTTTTTATGAATGTATAATTTATGATGAATTTATGAAGTGCACACATCCTAAAAACATGAAATTTCTGTGTGCTCCCCCTAGAAATCATTTAAAACTAATCGAAAATCAAATTTTCTTTTTTTTTAAAAGTGTGTAGAATAGATTCTAGTTTCTAAAAATGTAACTTGTTGCAAAATTCGATGAACGAGCCAAAATCTATGCCCAAAATACTACATGTTGGTTTTTTACAAAAAACGGACATACACACTAAAAAAATTAGAGATGAAAAACTTAACATAATCAGAATTTAAAATAAATTATATGCTTAGATAGCTAACAGAGAGATCTGCAATATCACATTGTCTGATTTTTACGTTCTTGAGCCATGAGTAAACCTGACGAGGTGCACACAAAAAAAGATGTCATTTTTTTGTATGTCTTTTGGAAAACACGTCTCGGGCCTATTTGAATCATCCAAGCCTTTTGGTTGGATCTCCAAGGCAAATCCAAGCCTTAGGATTGGTAAATTCCAATGCCTTATAAAGCGCATACGTCATATAGGGCGTGTGCCCTATAGGGCGAGCACACTACTACAATCTATGACTTTTATAGGGCGTGCACCCTATGGAAATCATAGATTTCAATAGTGCACTCACCCTATAGGGCGTGTGCACTATTGAAATATATGACTTCCATAGGGCATGCGCCCTATCTAAATCATAGACTTAAATAGTGATGAGAAATAGTCAAGGAGAGAGAGAGAGAGAAGGTGATGTTTGTGTGTGTGTATGTGTGTGAAAGGATGGCATACTCATCCAAATTTTCATAATACAGTCGCACGACCAAAAAAACTCATTTTCCACTTTAGGGGTGGGAGGATTTATACAAATATAACATTTAAGTATAATTTTTTTACTTTAAGTTATATTTGTATAAATTATAAAATATATTACTTCTAGGATGTTTGGGATAGGTTCCAGCTTCATAGGAGTTAAGATGTAGATTCTATATTTTGGCGGTTTTCAAAAAATTCCAGACATAGCCAAATTTCAGGATTCAGCAAGCCTTCAGTAGGGTTACCTCCCACAATCCATCATGGATTTCCAAGGTCAAACTGAAGCTGGCAAAAGGATTCCCAAAGGGTTTTAACTCATTTTATCACAAATCACTTGGTTTCGACCCCATCTCTACGACAGATTTAGCTTATCTCTCTCTCTCTCTCTCTCTCTCTCTCTCTCTCTCTCCACCTTTGTACCCATTCAGATGCATATTGTCGTTAAAACATTTGAAATTAGAAGATGAAGTAAATTAGAGTCTTTTAGGATTTTCTGTCTATATTTTAAATATATTTTTTATCTTTATTTTGGAATTGATTTGAATGGATTTTTCTTTCTCCCACGAAAATTGGTATGTTGCTGAAAACGTCATTTTCAAAGAGTTACATTATTTTCATAGAGCATAATTTTTTTTCTAAAATAGATATCATTGTGATTCTTTTGAATTTAGATGTATAACATCCATAGGGAGGGCATGCAATTGGTTTGACAACATTATCATGATTATTGCATATTTTATTAACGTTTGAAGTTGACTAAACCGTAATTTTGACATACATTGACTACAAAGCTTATAACTTGTCATGTATTTGTTCAATTTAATTTTTATTTATTTTGATAGAAAGATAAATTTAATACCTAGGGCATAGATATTTTTAAGAATTTTTTTTCTCTCATTTACTATTTTTCCATAAGCGTAAAAAATAGAGGTAGACATATGATGAAATATGTTTGTTTAGTAAAACTAAAAATACAAAGTCATAATGAACTTAATATATATCAACATTATAATCATTGGAAAGATTTTTCTCAGTAGTACCTTACTACATAGGTAGGTTTTTTAAATGGATTCATTTGATCTGCCAAAAGATAAAGTCAAAGTGATTTTTTGTCAGAATTTTAATAGGTGCGAAGGAGACTCCATTGTAGGTATGAATGAAGAGTATAGATGTTATATCAATGTTTTTTTTAGCTAAGAGGCTTTGAGCTAGCCATTTGTAATTAATTCCTTCAAATGGAACCTCTCAATGCTTAAATCATCATATTTTTTTTTAAAAGTGTCATTTCAGCAAAAATCAGCATGTCTAAAAAAGTGTAACCCACTATTGTGGGGTCACCCACCCTATATTTTCCCTTATTACCCTCTTTCACCCCCTCTCTCTCTCTCACACACACATATGCTCTCTGCCACCTCTCTCTCTCTCTCTCTCTCTCTCTATATATATATATATATATATATATCTCACACACACACAAGGATGGAATACTCTCGGGAACTTAAAAATAACGTCAAATTTAATTAAAAATACATTTTTTTTGCAAAATTATATGAGAAGATGCATCCAATGAGTTAATTAATGAGAAAACAAAAGAAACAAACTAAGTTTAGATATATATAAATTCAAAGTGGGTACAAAATCACATTCTCATGTGGAATGCTAATGACTGGAAGCAAAATAGTAAACAATTTCTACAAAACTAGTATGAATCTATGATGCTTGATCATTAATCAATGCCAAATGTCAAAGTCTTCATAAATAGGTCTTAGGTAGTCTTTGTTGGTGGCTATTTTCAAGTCCCTAGGTCCGACAAATGAGGTTTGAGTGATTTTGGCCTATTGGGAAGTCATGTCAGTCTAGGATTTGGGTGAGAGCTAAGCTAAGTTTGTCGTAGAGAAGGGGTCGAAACCAAGTGATTTGTGATAAAATGAGTTAAAACCCTTTGGGAATCCTTTTGCCAGCTTCAGTTTGACCTTAGAAATCCATGATGGATTGTGGGAGGTAACCCTGCTGAAGGCTTGCTGAATCCTGAAATTTGGCTAAGTCTAGAATTTTTCAAAAACCCCCAAAATCTAAAATCTGCATCTTAACTCCTATGAAGTTGGAACCTATCCCAAACATCCTAGAAGTATTATATTTTATAATTTATACAAATATAACTTAAAGTATAAGAAATTAAATAAATCAAACTTATGCTTTAATGTTATATTTGTATAAATCCTCCCACACTTGAAGTGGAAAATGATTTTTTTTGGCCATGCAATTGTATTGTGCAAACATGGGTGAGTA